>JAJTUV010000695.1:55000-655000 GCA_021653895.1 Mastomys natalensis
GATCCCCTAGGCCTGGCCCAGCCACAAGCTGCCCTTCCCAGCAAAGAGTGGGGCACCGAACCCCCAGTTTGGTCAGTCCACACACATTATCCTCCCTGCTGAAGGGTAAGCGATCCCTTTCCCTCTTACGCAGGACTTACAATCTTAGAAGGTTTGGCTCGCCCACCAACTCTGCCCAAGTTGCCTTCATGTCTGGCTCTCCCTCATCTCTATCCTAGACAGAGTCTGTAGCCCAGACTGGCCTCAGGCTTCCTGTGTAGCTGAAGCTGTTCTTAAATTCCTGATTCCCTTGCCTTCACTGCCTAAGTGTGAGGATTACAGATTCATACCACCATGCCCTATTTATGGGGTGCTGGGGATTGAACCCCAGGCTTCCTGTATGCTAGGCAGGCACTCCGACAACTGAGCTACGTACCCATGAGCAGTCAAGCTATCCTCAAACTTGTGATTCTCCTGCCTCAGCACTCTTAGGAACTGAGATTACAAGCCTGTGGTACAGTACTGGCTCTTTGTAGTCTCTGGTTCTTTCTTCTTTGGTTCTGGTGGTAGATTCAGAGAGCTACATGTGTTGGGCAAGACTACACCACTGAGCTATGCCCCCTCCTTCAAATGTCTCTCCAGCAAAAAAGGAGCCCTGTTTCTGGGGCCCCCTCCAGCCCTCCCTGGCTTCTAAGCCCCTATGGGTTGGGAGCCCCCATCTACCTGCCTTCCTCTCTCTGAGTCCCACTCCCTGGATAGGCCGTTCCCCCTCTACAGCCTCTACACTGTGTTCTTCCCTCCTGCATGAATATCCTCCCTTCCTGCCAGTCCTGAGCCCACAGTGCCCGCCCTGTAGACCCGGGTCCTCACCTGTCCCTGTTCTTAATTTCAGGCATGCTGAAGACCTCATTGTGACACCGTTTGCCCAGGTGAGACCTCCTCCTCTCATGGGAAAGGGGCCCAGCCCGGTGGTTCCTGCAGGTAGAAGCCTCTCCTTACAGCTGTCCCCCACCCCAGGTGCTGGCCAGTCTCCGTAACGTTCGAAGCAACTTCTCGCTCTTAACCAATGTGCCCATCCCCAGCAACAAGTAAGTAGAGCTGAGTCCCCAGCACCTACACCCAGGACACAGGAATGGCTGTCCGCAGATGCCGCTCATGCCAGCCCATAAACCAGGTGTGTCAGTGCAGGCTAGCACTCAGGAAACGGAGGCAGGAGGATCAGGACAACCTAGGCTATGTGAGACCTTGTCTCCAGAGGAGGAAAAGGAAAAAGAACATCAGGGTTCAGATTGAGCTCGCTCTGAGACCTCAGGCCGGACAGCACTTGACCCTTCTGTTGGAGCGACCCTTTGTAAGTCAGGGGAAGGATGCTAGGAATAAAGGCCTAGAGGCCTACATGATGATGGTGAGGCTCCAGGCCCCAGCTCCAGCCCTAGGCTCCCAGTTGTGACAGCGACGATGATGACGATGACTTGGAAGACAGATGGCCATGAGAGGTGTTTGCCTTCTGTAAAATGAAAGCTGCAAAAGGGCTTTAATTAGAAAGCTTCTGTGAGAAACCCAAGAGTTGACATCAGAAAATGCTAGAACATTTCCTGGTACATAGTATATGCCCAATAAATAAGAATAGTTCAAGTCAGGCAATATGGCTCAATTGATAAAAGATGCTTGTGGTCAAACTTGACACCTGAGTTCATTCCCCAGAACCCACACAGTGGATAAAGAAAACTGACCCCTACCGGTTGTCCTCTGACCTCCACATGTGCCCTGTGGCCTGCATGCCCCATACCCGTACACGTGATAAATGTGAAAAATAGGCCTGGGGCCTAGAGGGATGGGTAGTTGAATGGTTGAGAGTGGGCCCTGCTCTCAAAGACTTGAGTTCAGTTCTCAGTACACATGTGGGGCAGCTCACAACCACCTGTAACTCCAGCTCTGAGGGATCCAATGCCTTCTTTTGGACTCTGACGGCACCTGAAGTCACATGTGCATGTGTACACACACACACACACACACACACCACTCACAAAATTGGGGTGGTTGTACACACCTTTAATCCGAGCGCTCTGGAGGCAAGAGCAGGGGTGCTCTGGGCTCAGCACCATCCTGGTCTACATAGTGGTTTCCAGGCCAGCCAGGGCTACATGGTCTGACCCTGTCTTTAAAAAAAAGTAGGAGAGAGATGGTCCTTATTTTAGGGCTGAGGATGTGGTTCCAAGTTACCAGCCCCTGTGTAACAGCCATTCTCAAAAGCTTGAGAAGCTTGGGGGGGAGGGAGGATTTGAGAACCCAGGATCTGACCCAACCACAGGTCAGCAGTGTAGACTCAGTGATACTAGATTCCAGACAGATGGAGTATCCCAGGACTTAGGGAGGCTGAGGCAAGAAGAGCTCCAGTCCCGCCTGTGCTTCAGTGAGATCCTGTTTCAGACATTGCCACCTGCACACGAATCCAGTCTCACCTAACCGGGCCACTATGTTCTCCCTCTGTACTGGCTCCTGGGCTGGTATACAGTTCAGTGGTAGGATGCCTACCCTGCATTTGGAGGTCAGGAGTTAATCTCAGGCACCACAAAAATAAACAATAAGAAACTGGGGCTGGGGCTCAGTTCTTCTAACTTGCATGGAGACCTGGGTTCCTCCCCCCAGCATCCTATCTACAAGGAAGGGTGGTACCTGTGACCATAGCTGAGAAGGGGGGCTGTAAGGACGGTGTTACTCATGGGTAAGGGGAGGCTGGGTTTGGGAGAACCCAGGCTGACATCGGAGTTCTCTCTCTCTTTCTCTCTCTCTCTCTCTTTCTTTTTTTTCTCTCTCTCTCTCTTTTTCAGGAGGTCCCCACTGGGTGGCCCACCCTCTGTCTGCAAGGCCACACTGTCAGGTAGCTAAGCCTAAGTCTAGAGGTTGGGGAGGGCCCCCTTACCCTGGGTAGACCCTCATCACTGGGGTAGGGGATTGTCTGGGGACCCTCTAGGTCACTTCCCTGGCCACCCTTTTCTCAGAGGAGACGTGTCAGCAGCTGGCCCGGGAGACCCTGGAAGAGCTGGATTGGTGCCTGGAGCAGCTGGAGACCATGCAGACCTACCGTTCTGTCAGCGAGATGGCCTCACACAAGGTGGGCGGGCTAAGGAGCAGTTAATTGGGGGGGGGGCAGGGTGAGTCCTTGGTGGCTAGGGCTAGTACATAGTATATGCACCCTTGAAGAAGAGGGCTGGTGGGCAGGGTGGCCGGGGTGAGTAGGACCAGTGGACAGGATGAATGTTTAGGGTGAGTGGAGCCAATCCTCAAGGTGACTCTTGGGCCAATGAGCAGCCTGACTACTTCAGAATGGGTGGTATAGTGAGTGGGGTTATTTCTCTGGTGTGGGTGGGCAGACCTGTAGGCAGGATGGCTGGGCTGTTCAGAATTCATGGGTAAATCCAACCCCATGATAGGACCTATGTGTTTACCAGGCATGGCCTGTGGATGGTGACAGAGATGTGGCAGGGTCCAATGTGGCCCAACCAGTTACTGAGTTGGGAAGTGAAGTGGCAGCCAGCCCTGGAGCAGGGACTGTGTACAAAGCTAGTCACCAATTTTAGGTGGTGGGCGTGGCCAAAGTCTGACAAAAGTAGTTTGCACCTCAGAACTGAGTGATGGGGGGGGGGGGTTGTAGTATATATTTTCTACGGGTGACTGTCACTCATGGAGTTGTGTGCTTGTGTGATCTCTTTGAGTATGCATCCCTGGCTTCCAACCTATATGGCTGTTGGCCTTTTAAAAACTATTTATTTGCCAGGCAGTGGTGGCGCATGCCTTTAATCCCAGCACTTGGGAGGCAGAGGCAGGCAGATTTCTGAGTTCGAGGCCAGCCTGGTCTACAGAGTGAGTTCCAGGACAGCCAGGGCTACACAGAGAAACCCTGTCTCGAAAAACCTAAAAAAACAAAACAAAACAAAACAAAAACCTATTTATTTGTTTTTATTATATGTACATTGGTGATTTGACTGTATGTATGTCTGTGTGAGGGTGTCAGATCCTTTAGAACAGGAGTTACAGACAGTTGTGAGTTGCATGTGGGTGCTGGAATTGAACCCTGGTCCTCTGGAAGAGCAGTTAATGCTGCTAACCACTGAGCCATCTCTCTAGCCCTGGCAGTTGGCCTTTTTGTCTGCTCATTTGCAAGTATATTTGGAGTCGTTTTGAGCAGTTGTGTGCAGGTGTGAGCCATCAGAACAGCGTGTGCTTGTGCACAAGCAGTCGTGTAGTGTGCTCTGGGTGCCCAGCCTGTGTCTGAGGGTGTGACTTTGGTCTGGATTGGAATCTGAGTATCTCTGGTTTTGTGCAAGTTCTAGCCATGTAAGGGGGTGCGGGCTTAGGGCTTCCCTGCCCAGCTGTGTGGAGGGTTCACTACCCAGCTCCTGGGTACCATTCAGTAAGTACACTGTGTGAATTGCTTCTGGGAGCCTGCAGCCCCTGTGGGCGGGCGTCTGTCAGGAAATGAGTGTGCAGGTGGAGGCAGTCTTCCTTTAGGAATGCATACATCCATGTGGGTGGAGGCTTGTCTGGGAAAAGGAGTTCAGGGACAGTTGTGTCCCTGGGGACAGGTTAAACTGTTTCTTGAAGTGTGTGTGTGTGTGTGTGGTGTGTGTGTGTGTGTGTGTGTGGTGTGTAAGCATTTGGTGTCTGACTGCATTCAGTGTCTGGGT
This sequence comes from Mastomys natalensis, assembly GCA_021653895.1. Lineage (NCBI taxonomy): Eukaryota > Metazoa > Chordata > Mammalia > Rodentia > Muridae > Mastomys > Mastomys natalensis. The sequence continues at coordinate 59,668 of JAJTUV010000695.1, forward strand.
TTAAGGACAGTGTGTCTCAAGGCATGTGTGTGGTGTGGAGTATCTTTCTATCTAGCCATGTCCCTGGATGGGTTGTGTCCTCACTGAGGTTCGAGGGCCTCTGTGCCTCCCCACAGCAGCCTTCTCTGAGTCTGGCTGAGGCCCATGGGCTCCGATGCCCCTTTAACGCCCCCCCACCCCAGCACCACCTGACTTCAAGTGCAGCCTCCAGTACCGCAGTGAGCGCGCGAGGCGCGCACACACAGAACTGTGCACACACGGAGCCCTAAGCCTCCTCAGCACAGTTTGCTTCCCAGGGCACTTACCCTGCCTGTCCTCATGGGCACAAGCCCCCCACTGCCTCCTGCCTCTGCTGCAGAGGGACTCATCAGGACCAGGGGCTGGCAGACGATGTAACCAGGGCTGCTGCTGGGAGCGCGGAGGGGAAAGGGGCCCCCAGTCCTGCTGGGCTGGCCCAGGCCCCTCCGCGGCTCCCCTTGGACCTTGTCCCCTCCTCCCCAGCTGCTCCCCTCCATTGCCCCGGCCCCCAGGAACCACTGACCCAGGGACTCGGCCAAACCTACTTTATCTGTGTGCCAGCCCAGAGCTAAGCTTCCATCATGCCTCTGGTTGACTTCTTCTGTGAGACCTGCTCCAAGCCCTGGCTGGTGGGCTGGTGGGACCAGGTAGGGGGATGTAGGGTCAGGGGCGGGGGCACAAACATCCATCAAGGACCTCTGATCTTATGGGATGGGCTTAGCTTCAGCTATGTTCATGTGTGGTTGAGCCATATAACATGCTTTGTGGCCTCTGCGTGACCCATGGCTGGGTGTGGATGGCAGAGTCTGTGTGAGTGTGTATTTGGGAGTCTCACTGGGGAAGGTGTCTTTCTGGCTGGGTGTGACTGACCTGTATCTGGATGTGCATGTGTTTGCAATGGCTGGGCGTCCCGCATGGTCCTGTTGTGTGTTGGGGCATATTTATTAAATGCAGTGCTACCTGATGTTTCTGGGGGTATGTGACCCCCAAATGTCAGTGACTTATTGGGGTGTGTACCTTTGGTTGATGGATCTGAGCACCCGAGCTTTGTGATGCTGGATAGACTGAAGGCAATTGGGATTATGTGCAGTTGTGTGAGTGTGTATGTGTGTCTGTGTCCAGGGTCTCTGAGTAGTACCGAGAAAAGTGACACCCCAATTTTCAGTGTGGCTCACCCCCTCCTGTCTGCCGCCTCCCCTACCTTGCCCATACAAGAGTGTGTTCCTGCTATGGGGTGCTGGGGGTGGGGAGCAAATGCCCTTTCTGCTCCAAGCCCAATGTCACAGAAGACACCTATGTGAAAGGACATGGGGGGATCAGGAGGGGACCCCCAAACCCATTTGTGGACATATTCCACTCATTTGTACATTATCTACCTCTCTGAGGATGGAGGAGAGGGGAGTTTGCTGGGAACCCCCTCCCCCAGATGATGGGACTGTAATTTCCTAGGCTCACTCGGTCCTGGTGTCTAGCCAAACCCTGTCCTCTCCTCCCAGAGCTTGGATACTTGCAGATTGGGCTGGGTTGCTGAACAGACCCTCATCCTTCCCCTCCCATCTCCACCCCGGAATTGAGGTCATGTTTGGCAACACCTAGGCCATGGTGGGGGTAGCTCTGGGAAGGCAAGGGTTAAGGGGCCTCAGGCTTGCCCCCCCCCTTTCCTGGGCTCAGCAGCTGGTTGGAAGGGGAGTTGCTAAGGAGACTCCCATTACCATGGCGACGGGAGTCTCCTGGTGTGCTATTGGTTCTGTGGTCGACTGGAGCCCCTCCCTTCCACAGGTGCTCCTTGCATTACTCTTTGGAGGAGGGGTCCTTTTCTTTTACTGGGAATCCCCTCCTCCCAAGTTTAGGGGAGCCCTCCTCCAGAGCCAACAGGACAGGAGAAGCTAATTGCACTCCTCAAGCAGTCTAATTGGGGCTCTGAGTAGAGAATTTGTGGGCCTGCAGGAATTTGCTGGGAAGGGCTCTCATATATGCATGTCCATATGTACCCCACCATGGTCCCTATCATCCATTCTTTTTTGACTCCTCAGTTCAAAAGGATGCTGAACCGTGAACTCACACACCTGTCGGAAATGAGCAGGTCAGGAAACCAGGTCTCAGAGTACATTTCCAACACATTCCTGGGTGAGTGCGGGACAGCGGGTGAGAAGAGGGTGGGGCATTGGGTCAAGGGTCATGTGTTCAAGAGCTGCGCATTTGTAAAGCCCACCCAATTTCTGTGGAGCCCAATTTATAAGTATCTCAGGCCAGGGAGATTGCTCTGTTACTAAAGTGTTGACCTCAGAAGTATAAGGACTTGAGTTCGAATCCCTCGAACCCAGAGAAAAGGCCAAGTGCTACGTCGCATACCCATAATCAAGCTCGGAGTAGAAGAAAACATTAGCTAGGCAATGTAGCCAAGTCTGTGAGCCCGGGTTCAATGAGACATACTTAAGGTAGAGCTAGCAGTGGGAGCACACACCCTTAAGTCCAGCACTGGGAAGCATCTCTGCAGATTTGAGACCAGCCTGGTCTACATAGCAAGTTCCAGGACACCTAGGCTACATATGTCTCAAAAAAAGAAAAAGGAAAAAAGTAATCAAGGTGAGCAGGATTGGAACAACAATGGGAGCTTAGCTCTGGCCTGCGCATGTGAGCATGTGCACACGCAGAAAGTAAAACATAAAATAAAAGTCTCCACAGAAATTCAATAGAATTCTTGCTCATTTTTCATTAATTAATTAATTAATTTAGTCAGGTTTTGCTGTGTAGTTCTGGAACTAGATATGTGGACCAGGCTCAAACAGAATTTTTAAACTCTGAGGTGTGCAGGAAGAGCACTGGCTTACATGCAAAGCCCTGAGCGCTTTTACCAAGCACAATATAATAAACCCACCCTGATGGCGCAGGCCTGAAGACGCAGCACTCTGGGAAACAGAGGAAGAAGTTCAAGGTCACAGTGCTCTACGGAGCTGGTTAGAAGTCGTCTGGCTAAGAAAGACCCTGTTCCAAACTAAACCACCCACCTCCCCCGCACCCCCCACACACATATGGGCAAAGAGCACGGTGTGTTGGCACACTCCTCTGATCTTTGTTCTCAGAATGTTAAGTCTGAGAATTGTAAATTTAAGGACAATCTGGGCTACATAGTGAGATGCTGTCTCAAGAAGCCAAAATAAAATAAATCGAACATTTCTTTCACACAACCTTTAATCTTGATGGTCAGGAGCAGAAGCAGGAGATCTCTGTGTGTGCAAGGCCAGCATGCTCTATAGATCAAATTCCAGCCCACCCAAGGATATACAGTCAGACCCTATCTAAGAAACAAACAAGTAAAACCACGGTGGAAGTAGGGGATTGATACCCAAGGTTGCCCTCTGACCCCTGCCTCTGTGTTGTGGCACATGCACACACATATATGTGTATTCACGCATACACACACAAATGCATAATGTTTAAAAATTAATAAAAGAGAGCAAGCTGGGCGGCGGTGGCGCACGCCTTTAATCCCAGCACTTGGGAGGCAGAGGCAGGCTGATTTCTGAGTTAGAGGCCAGCCTGGTCTACAGAGTGAGTTCCAGGACAGCCAGGGCTATACAGAGAAACCCTGTCTTGAAATACCAAGATGGGGAACAAGTCAATAAAAGGCAGGGGCAGGGGAGGCTCGAAAAAGATGCCCAGTGGCTAAGAGTAGACTCAGCTTGAGTTCCCTGCACACACACCAGACAGCTCACAGCTGCCCTTAACTCCAGTCTCATGGCATCTGATGCTACTTTCTGGCCTCTCAGAGTATCTGCATGCTCATACAGATAGGCATTTCCATCACGAAAAGGAAACTTTTTTAAAAAATAAAGATAGAAAGAAACTTTATGTGAGGTGGTGAAGCATACCTCCAAAATCCCAGCAGTCAAAGACTGAGGCAGGAAAATTTCAAGTTCCAGGCAAACCTAGGCGACATGATGAGACTGTGTCAAAAAATGTTTCAAGTAGCTGGGTGGTGGTGGCACACGCCTTTAATCCCAGCACTTGGGAGGCAGAGGCAGGCAGATTTCTGAGTTCGAGGCCAGCCTGGTCTACATATTGAGTTCCAGGACAGCCAGGGCTACACAGAGAAACCCAGTCTCGAAAAAAAAAAAAAAAAGTTTCAAGATTAGGAGATGCAGAGTTTTAAGCCTCCCTCCAGTAGGGAAAGTGTGGTATGTCTTAGAATTCTGAGGATGCAGCCAGTGAGATGGTTGCATGCAAATTAGGTCCTCCAAGGTCATAATGGGTTCAGCCCAGCTGATTCTCAGAAGCCTTTGAAAGCTCAAGAAAAGAGTCTCTGGGGCTGCTCCTCAGGCTGACGGGTGCCAAGGGGTAGGGGGTCATGGATCCAGAGACCTCCCTTCCCTCCCACCTACCAACGATGTCCCCTCCCACCACTGCCCTCAGCCATCCTAGTGGTATCTTCCCTGGCCAAGAAGGTTCCCTAGCTATCCAGAGTCAGCAGCAGCAACAGCTCACTTGGGGGTCTTCATCCCATATCCTCATGTCTCATACCATGTTGTGGCCCAAACTGGGCACCAGTCTGAGGGTACTCCATAGTCCCGGACCAACCCTAAGACCCCCACTCCAGCCCACTACCGTCCAGAAAACTTCTTACGTGTGTCCCGGTTTGCAGCCTCAGAAAAGAGACCAGCATTACCCTCAGAAGGATGACCTCATATCAAGTGAGACATCTCAGGACAGCCCACAGTCCTGAGGGATGTGGGGCAGCCTCCTGGAAAGGGCCTCTCATGCTTCTTACCTGATCTTTGACAGACAAGCAGCACGAAGTAGAGATCCCATCACCCACACCTAGACATCGAGCCTTCCAACAGCCCCCGCCATCAATGGTGCGACAGTCCCAGCCCATGTCTCAGATCACAGGGCTGAAAAAGCTGGTACACACCGGAAGCTTGAACACCAATATCCCACGATTTGGAGTCAAGACAGATCAAGAGGACCTCTTAGCACAGGTAGGTGTGGGGAGGGGTTCTCAGCAGGGGCAGCGTTGTCTGGGAGGTGTCTATCAAAGGGCTGGGGCTTTGGGGCTCATCTAACCCAGATTCCTGGGATGCAGAGTCTGACCTGTGGGTGGAAGGAAAGGATGGTCAGAAAATAGACTCCAAGCTTGATCCAACAGGGTCCTGGATTTAGACAGCCATTCATTCTAAAACACTGTGGCCAGCCCTGGTAAACCCCCTTTTAACTTATCTTTTTTTTTTTTTTTTTTTTTTTGGTTTTTTTCAAGACAGGGTTTCTCTGTGTAGCCTTGGCTGTCCTGGAACTCACTCTGTAGACCAGGCTGACCTCGAACTCAGAAATCTCAGAAATCCGCCTGTCTCTGCCTCCCAAGTGCTAGGATTAAAGGTATGCGCCACCACCGCCCGGCTACACCCCCCTTTTAATCAGTGTTATTAACTGAGTACCTGGTGTGTAATGTATTTCGAGGAGACCAGCATTCCTTCCTCGACCCAACACAACTGAGGTCTCATGAGCAGGTTGTCTTAAAGTCTGACCTAGGTCTAGGAGTCGGCCTGGCATGCTTATGTCCCAGAGTCCCTTCCCAGTACCACATAAACCCAGAGTGGTAGCCTGTGATCCTAGCCCTGGGAAGGTAGAAGCGGGAGATCAGGCATCCGTGGTCATCCTCCACTACAGAGAGAGTTTAAGGCCAGCATGGACTGCAGGAGGCCCGCCACAGAACAAGATGGGGTGGTGCTGGGCGCTACTCAGGGTTTAAAGCATGACCGAGTTCAGATCCCCATTGCCCACATCAAAAGTTATGCCAGTGTTGGGTGAGTAAGGACAGAACTCACTGGGGTTCACTAGGCAGCCAGTATAGCCAAACTGGTGAGCTCCCAGGAGCCTGGAGCCAGCAAGCACTTGCCACCAAGCCTGACGACCTGAGTTCAATCCCCAGGACACACACACATACTAGGAAGAGAAAAGCTAGTTGTCCTTTGACCTCACACACATATCACACACACACACACACACACACACACAGGAGCTAAAGAGATGCCTCAGCCATTAAGAGTGCTTGCTGCTCTTACAAAGGTATCTAGTTGCTGGGCAGTGGCACACGCCTTTAATCCCAGCACTTGGGAGGCAGAGGCAGGCAGATTTCGAGATTAGTTCGAGGCAGCCTGGTCTACAGAGTGAGTTCCAGGACAGCCCAGGCTACACAGAGAAACCCTGTCTAAAAAAACAAAAAAAAAAAAAAAAAGGTATCCAGTTCAGTTCCCAGCATCCAATGGATTGGGGGGAGGCCAGGGCCTCACAGCTGTGGGTAATTTCAGCTCTAGGGATGGAACACATCTTCTGGCCTTATGCACAAGTGATATACAGAGATATACATACATGTTAAAAAAAATTTAACAGTTTTAAAGAATTTTAAAAAGACATATTGAGGAAGACATCTTAAGTTGACCTCTGACCTCTAGATATGCATACCTGCACACAGGCACATGCACATAAAAAGATATAGTCTGTCTTAAAGTCCATGACTCTGGCCAGGTGTAGTGGCCCATGCTTTTAATCCCAGCATGAGGGAGGCAGAGACAGGTAGCTGGTGAGTTCCAGGACTACAAAGAGAAACTCAGTCTGGGGAGGGGGTTGCTGGAGAGATGGTTCAGTGGTTAAGAGCACTAACTACTCTTCCAAAGGTTCTGAGTTCAAATCCCAGCAACACATGGTGGCTTGTGACCCATCTGCAATGGGATCTGATGCTCTCTCCTGCATGCAGGCATACATGCAAATAGAGAACTCATGTACATGAGATAAGTAATGGTTTTTTAAGTTTAAAACAAAAGTCCATGCATTTGAATACGTTTTGTGAGCAGCAATGAGACCCAGAGTCCTAGGAAGTGGCTTTCATGTCCCTGGGCCGTGCAGGCTCCTGACCTCTCACCCCCGTCACTGCCAGGAACTGGAGAACCTGAGCAAGTGGGGCCTGAACATCTTTTGTGTGTCAGAGTACGCCGGAGGCCGCTCCCTCAGCTGTATCATGTATACAATATTCCAGGTGATGGGCAGACAGGGAGCTGGCTGGGATCCAGGGGCTGGGGCGGGGTCCTTGGCGGTCAGCAGGAGTCACTGCTCTGCCTCTGTTGGCTCCCAGGAGCGGGACCTACTAAAGAAATTTCACATCCCCGTGGACACCATGATGACCTACATGCTGACCCTGGAGGACCACTACCATGCCGACGTGGCCTACCACAACAGCCTGCACGCAGCCGATGTGCTGCAGTCTACACACGTGCTGCTGGCCACACCTGCACTGGATGTGAGCGCCCGCCACCTCCCCTGTCACCACCTTCTCCTCCCATTTGTCCCTCAATCTCCTCTAGCCCATTTCTCTAATCTTGTCTTTTCTTTGTTTGTGGGTACTGTTGCCTATGTGTGGAGGTCAGAGAACATTTGGAACCGAGCCTTTTCTGGCTTTTTACCATGTAAATCCAGGAACCAGACTCAGGTCGCCTGGCTTGGTGGCAAGTTCCTTTACCCAGTGAGCCACCTTGCTAGTGTGCGTGTATTGCTTTATAGTGTGTATGTGTAAGGGGGTGGGGCATGTACCTGGGGCATGTTGGAGGTCAGAGGACACTCCTGTGTGTTTTACTTCCCTTTTTACGTTGTTCAAAGTCAGGATCTCACGTGTTGCTACGTATCCCAGACTAGCTGACCTAAGAGCTTCCCAGGCGTCTCCTGTCTGGCTCCCATCCTCATTGTAGGAATATTGGGATCACAGATGTACACCGTGGCTTTTTTACATGGGTTCTGGGGATTCAAACTCATGTCTTCATATTTACATGACCAGTGCCTTAGCCACTGAGCCACCTCTCCAGCATACCCTTTTTTATTTTGAGATTGTCTCATTGTGTGGCCCTAGCTGACTTGGGACTCAGTCTATAAAACAGGCTGGGGACTAACTCTTGTAGAGTCCCGCCTGCCTCTGACTCCTGAATGCTGAGATTAACACCTTCATTTTTGAAATAGGGTCTACGGCTTGGACCACTGAGTAGGAAAGATTGTCCAGGGGCCCCAGGGATAATCCACTCCTCTCCCTCCCCAGAGCTGAAATTGCAAGAGCAGCCCATCAGGCCTGGCTTTTTGATGTAGGCTGTGGGTTTGAAGCTCAGGTCCTGACGCTTGCATAGCAAGCAAGCGCTTTACTGGTTCAGCCGTCATCGGCCCAGACACTACCTCTATCTTTCTCTTCCCTCATCTTTCTGGAATCCCATCTTCTTCCTCATCTCTGTCTGTGCTGTCCGATTTGTGTCAGACTCTGGGTCTCTTCTCACTTCTCCTTGCCCCCAGGCCGTGTTCACAGACCTGGAGATTCTTGCTGCCCTCTTTGCTGCTGCCATCCACGATGTGGACCACCCTGGCGTCTCCAACCAGTTCCTAATCAACACCAGTGAGTGGCTTTTCAGGGCGGAGACAGTCAGGCTCAGGGCGTGGCCATTTGGCCTAGAAGCATCATCTGGTTGAATGGAGGTGGAAATAGCCCACCAAGCTGGGATGAGAGACTGGAGCTGGTCTAGCTGGAGCTGGGGCTAGTCAGGATGAAGGAAGAGCCAGTTGTGTTGTAGAGATTGGACCACCTGGGCTAGGGGAGGGGCTAGCAAGACTAGCTTTGGGGCTTAATATACCGATGGGAAACAATCTGCCTGAGAACCTGGTTAATGGGGTGTGAAATTAAAACCAACTGAGCTAAGGGTGGAGCCAGCCAGGTGAGGGCGGGGCTTGTGAGGATGAGATGGGCCAGCTAGGCTAGGGTTGAGGTCAGCCAGAGGAGGAGAAGTGGAGCAGGAACAGTCTAGGTGCCTGACGCTTGGATTACGGTAATGTACTTCTGCACCGCTGTGGCGGAGGAGGGAGCTGGGACTGGTCAGACTAAGGATGGAGCCAATTGGAGACTGGGGCGCACGGGGCGGGGCATGGTACCCAGGTGGTACCACGTGGTACTCCGCAGATTCGGAGCTGGCGTTGATGTACAACGATGAGTCTGTGCTTGAGAACCACCACCTGGCTGTGGGATTCAAGCTCCTGCAAGAAGAGAACTGCGACATCTTCCAGAATCTCAGCAAGCGCCAGCGGCAGAGCCTGCGCAAGATGGTCATCGACATGGTGGGCGGGGCCAGTGCGGTGGACAGGGCTTTGTGGGCAGAGTGGGATTTAAGAACTGCAGTTTGGCAGAGGAAAATAATTCTAGGGCCAGGGTCGGTGACACAGAGAGTAGATGACAGGGGGAGGGTAGGCAAGCTTTCGCCCCCTGACTTGATATACCTTGCTTTCAGGTGCTGGCCACAGACATGTCCAAGCACATGACCCTCCTGGCTGACCTGAAGACTATGGTGGAGACGAAGAAAGTGACCAGCTCCGGAGTTCTCTTGCTGGACAACTATTCTGATCGTATCCAGGTGCCCCAGATGCCCTCTTCCTCGTTCTTGACTGCCCCTCCTCCCCATGTCACATTCCCTTATGCCTCTCTTTCTTAGCCTCTTCCGTCTCCCTCCCAGCCCGCCCCCCTAAGGTGCCCCATCCAGCTTCTCTCACCACACACCCATCTGCCCCAGATGTCTTTCACCTCTCTCCATTTCCCTCACACTTCTCGCCTCAGCTTTCTCCTTCACTCCAATTCATCTGCCCACACACACACACACACACAGACACACACAGATACACATTCATGCATACAAGCACATAGTTGAGAGTTAAGAAAACCTTAGGCCTATTGAGTACCCATAATCTCAGCATTCCAAAAGTAGAGACCGGAGGATGACCACAAGTCTGAAACCAGCTGGGACTTTGTTTGGAGACCCTTTTTAAAAAGCCAAAAAAAATCCCACTAAAAACTAAATCTGAATGTGATGTCGCATATCTGTATCCCCAGCACTTAGAAGATGGGACAGGATCATAGTTTGAGGTCATCCATAGCTACATAGCCAGTTCAAGGCCAGTCTGTAGGAGACCCTGTCTCATAAAAAACGATAGACACAGACCAGAGAGACAGCCAGTGGCCCCACAGACTGGGATTCCGCCAGGCCTCTGAAGGCCCCTCCCCCGTCCTCACTCCCACCAGGTCCTCAGGAACATGGTGCACTGTGCGGACCTCAGCAACCCCACCAAGCCCCTGGAGCTGTACCGGCAATGGACTGACCGCATCATGGCCGAGTTCTTCCAGCAAGGTGACCGAGAACGGGAACGCGGAATGGAGATTAGCCCCATGTGCGACAAGCACACAGCGTCTGTGGAGAAGTCTCAGGTAAGGGTACGGGGCTCCCCGGGACCGAGCACAGGCGAGACTTGGCCCACTTCTCCAGGGAAACAGCTCATTTGTTTTCAGGCTTCTCTGGGAGCCAGAAGTTAGTTACTGTTTGGTAACGAGATCATGTGAGACAGATCACTCTCTTGCAGGGTCCATGTTCACAGATCTCTGGCTATTCCACCTCCCATGGCAGCAGTCTGCTGCAACCCTAGGCGTTTTAAAAACAATACTTGGTGTGTTGGGAGGGGGGTGGTTTTAGTTTTTTGTTTTACATTTGAGCCTTGAACTCGCTATAGCCAAGGATAAATTTGAATGCTGGTCTTCCTGCCCTATGTCTCTTGTACTGGATCCCAGGCCTTCACCTCCACACCTGGTTTATGTGAGTCTGGGCGTGAAGCCCAAAGCCTCCGCACTCTAGGCAAGCAAGCTCTACTCACCAAACTACAGCCCCAGTTCCCTTTTATCTTTTTTTTTTTTTTTTTAATTTTAAAGTTGTATTGTTAATCTTACTGGGCAAATATAAGACCGTAACTTTTGAAGCAAACCTTATTAAATACTAGGCCAGGTCTGTACCTGGAATTCTCAGGGTATGGCACCAAATTACATTAGTCAGAGATTTATACAGGCAAAATCCATAAGGCTACGTAGCTTTTGCTTTTGTCCAGATTGGAGCAAGCATTGATCCCGATAAGCTTCAAGCCTATGTACTTCCCGCCCACATATGATCGAGCACATCCTGTGCAGTTGGGCAAGCAAGCTTGTTTACAGATGTAAAAATATTCGGCTTGTTGTAGTACATGACTAGCAGCTCCCAACGTTCTAAGAAGTTATCTGTCCCAGGACGAGTGGGGCTTACAGACCAGAGTCATTCTTGTTTTATAGATCTGTTAGGCAGTCATTTAAACTTAAAACATAACTTTAGCCGGGCGGTGGTGGCGCACGCCTTTAATCCCAGCACTTGGGAGGCAGAGGCAGGGGATTTCTGAGTTCGAGGCCAGCCTGGTCTACAGAGTGAGTTCCAGGACAGCCAGGCTACACAGAGAAACCCTGTCTCGAAAAACCAAAAAAAAAAAAAAAAAGAAAGAATCCGCCCGGCTCTGCCTCCCAAGTGCTGGGATTAAAGGCGTGCCCACCACTGCCCAGCTTGATTTTGTTTTTCATGTCAGAATTTTCACATGTAGTCCTGGCTGTCCTTGAACTCTCTGTAGACCCAGGCTAGTGTAAAACTCAGAATCCACCTGCCTCTGCTGGGATTAACGATGTGCTGCCATGCTGGCAGCAGCAGTTACTGTGAGCGTCTTGTCTCATGTTTTTTCCTCATGCTACTGAGCAAGTTTAAAGAAGCAAATTTTGTGGGTTAGAAGGTGGAAGTGTGTGTGCGTGTACACACCACAGGTGTACACATAGGCCAAGGCCAGAATTCAACCTCAGACATCTTCAGGACAGCCACCTTGTTTGTTCAGTGAGCTTTTATTGTTGTTTTAATACTTAATTATGGGGGAACATTCTTTTTTTTAAAGATCTATTTATTTTATGGATATGAGTACACTGTTGCTGTCTTCAGACACACCAGAAGAGGACATCAATCCCGTTACAGGTGGTTGTGAGCCACCATGTGGTTGCTGGGAATTGAACTCAGGACCTCTGGAAGAGCAGTCAGTGATCTTAACCTCTGAGCCATCTCTCCAGCTCTGTTTCTATTGTGTTTTGTTTTTAATTATGTTTTACTTTTTTATGTATATGATTTTTTTGCTTGAATATATATGTTTTCCTGGTGTCCATGGAGGCCAGAATAAGGTGTCAGATAACCTAGAACTGGATTTATAGGCAGATGTGAGCTTCATTGTGAGTGTTGGGAATTGAACCTGGGTCCCCTAGTAGAGTGGCCAGTTTTCTTAACAACTTAACCATCTCTCTAGCCCAGTTGGTTGGTTGTGGTTGGTTGGTTGGTTGGTTGGTTGGTTGGTTTTGGGTTTTGAGACAAGTGTTTCTCGGGCCCTGACTGTCTGGAACTTACTCTGTAGACTAGACTAACCTTGAACTCAGAGATCTGCCCATCTCTGCTTCCCTGGTACTGGGATTAAAAACATGAGCCATTTCCTTCTGGCTGTTTGAATTTTGTTTTTGGTTTTAGTTTGTTCAGCTGGTGATTTGGGGGGTGGGGGGTTAGGTTGTTTTGTTGGTTTTGGTGACTGGATCTTGAGACCCTAGGCTGGTCTCAAACTCAAGAATGACTTTGAACATCCAAGTCCTCTTGCCTCAACTTGCCAAGTGCTTGCATTATAAGCTGCACCAACGTGCCTAATGTACACATGGCTGGGGTGGAGCTCAGGGATTCCTACATGTTAGGCAAAAGAGCTACTTGCCAATCAACTGAGCTATATACCCAGGCCATTAGAAGATTGTTTTTAATTAAGTAGATCCTTCTGCTTGCTCCACCAAACTGCTTGTTTAGACCCCATTCCTTTCTTCTAGGTGGGCTTCATCGACTATATTGTTCACCCATTGTGGGAGACGTGGGCTGATCTCGTCCACCCCGATGCCCAGGACATCCTGGACACGCTGGAAGACAACCGGGATTGGTACCACAGTGCCATCCGGCACAGTCCTTCCCCAACCCTGGAAGAGGAAACCAGGAGACTAGGCGACCCAGCCCCACTTGACAAGTTCCAATTTGAGCTCACCTTAGAGGAAGAGGACGAAGAGGATTCATTGGAGGCTCCAGGATTGCCTACCACTGAGGAAACCTTCCTGGCTCCAGAGGATACCAGAGCTCAGGCTATGGAACAGTCAGAGGTCGAAGGCCAGAGCACTGCAGTGGTGGAGGTGGCAGAGAGTTTGAGGCAGAAGACAGCCTCTGCATGTGGTGCTCCTGAGGAGTCCGTGGAGGCTGTGGGCTGTCCCTTCAACCCTGGAACCCCTATTCTGCCTGACTTGAGGACCCTGTCCCCCGCAGAGGAGGCCCCGGGCCTCCCGGGCCTCCCCTCCATGGCGGCAGAGGTGGAGGCCCCAAGAGACCATCTGGCTGCCACGAGGGCTTATTCTGCCTGCTCTGGGACATCAGGAGACAACTCTGCCGTCATCTCTGCTCCAGGCAGGTGGGGGTCAGGTGGAGACCCTGCCTGATCCCGTTTCCCTTCACCCTTGGGTCCTCCCTCCTCCCCGTGCTCTCCACTCACCACAGACCACCTCAACGACTCCTGGCCCTCCTGAGAAAAAAGAAAACAGAAAAGTGGGGTTTTTTCTCTTTTCTTTTTTTCATCCTTCTCCCCTGCCCTTGCCCACAGGGCCTTTTTGTTGAGGTGGGGTATGGGGAGCCAGGAACTGAAGTCCCCAAAAAAAGGGATTTTATTTTTTTGAATTTTAATTGTAACGTTTTTAGAAAAAGAACAAAAAGAAAAAAAAGAATGAAACACATCAGCTGTAGATGCTCTCCCCTCCCCGTGCTGGGCACACCTCCTTCCCTCTTCACCCCACCATCAACCTCAAGTCCAAGGCGCCATCCTCCTGCCTCTTTTGAGACTTGCTCCTTGAAAGTCAAGCCTAGGTGTGGCACTTCCTTTTGGGCCATTCTGAGGTTCAGAGGGAGTCTACAACCCAATTGGGAATAGCTACTGTGAGAGGCTGTCCAGGAGAGGCTGTCCCAGGAGAGACTGATCCAAAGCGGGCCTCTCACTGGCTCACTGGCTTCTACCACAGTCTTCCATGTCTCTTCTCTCTTTCTGTTTTCTATCTTTTTTTGTATAACTCTGGCCATGTGGCTGGAGAGGTGGTCAGATGGGCTGTTGCTTTACCGTCCGGGGACTCTTGGTTTCACCCCATCCACCAGCCTCAGCCTGGGGTCCCAAGTCTCGAGCCCCTTCTCCGGATGCCATCTTCCTGGTCCACTTTGGGTCACTTTGAATTATCTCCGTTGGAGGAAGGGGGCTCTGTTCCATACGCACAAACACATCCTCCTTCCAGCTGCTTTTTCCTCTTGTTTCTGCCTTAAAGATTCCTGTGGCCATAGATGAAGTCTCCATGGCTCCCTCCTGCTCCCGGGTCCTCTCCTCCAGCGTAGACACTCCTTTCCCGGCATCCACTCACCCACCCTCAGCCTGTCACTCTGCTACCCTACACCAACTCTCAGGCCCTAGGAGGAAGCAATAATGGTGTATACCACAACCTCCGTCCTAGGCAGCCCTCTCCCCACCTTACTGAGCCTGACCTCCCACACCCCACACCCCCTCAGCCACAGGCGGTCCCTAAGCAATACAGATAGAGCAAGGCCATTTTCTCCAAGCCATGGGGGTGAAGGGACTTTTAAAAAGGAATGAACCCATTTCCCCCTGCCACATGGAACCGATCTGCAGCAGGGCAGGGGGGCTGTCATTCCTTGCCTTCCCTGTTACATCTCTGTACACGGTACTGTAGCCCCACTCCAAGCCCTTCCCAGCTGTCCCTGCCTAACCCACTCCCCCAACCTCGATGCTTACAGGGTTTTGGTTTATTTGTTTATTAAGCAAGAGTAGTTTCTGTCCTAGCTGGTGATGAGAACGGGCCTCCCTCCTTTCCATGTGTGGGTTTTGTACATACTGTAAGGTTGATATATAAATTATTCTACTGAGACAAAAAGAGATAGTGGACTTGTCTTTCCCTGGTTGACCCCATTGGGAAGGTAAGGAAGGGGTTCTCCAGGGAGAGTCACACCTTCCTGCTGTATCATACAAGCTGTACCATGTTCCCTGAATGCAGGGTGGACACGCTGTCTGTTACGGGAAGTTGTGTCATAGCTGAGGAGGGATGAAGGTTGGGCATGGCCTGCTCCCCGTTCTCTTCCTTCTTCACGAGCCTAGGATGGAGTACGAGAACTGGCCAGAGCCCTGACCTCAGTCAGGGGTCCTTCTGCCAGGGTTGGTGTAGGACCCTATCAGCTGCCTACATGTTGTCCACACTGACAGTTGATCAATTGGTCTGTGGATTGACAATCAGTCCTCCAGTCTTGTCCCTAATTAAATCGAGGCTGTCACCAGTGCTTCCGGCTGACGGCTGATACTTCATTCATTTGTTTCCTGAGATTTTTGTTTTGGTCTTTGAGGGTTTTTTCCCTACATGTTAAAATGTTTTATTTTGGGGTTCAGGGCACACATCAGAGGAGAACTTGAGAGATGTAGTTCCCTTTTACCATGTGAATCCAGTGAATTAGACTCAGGTTGTCAACACAGGCAACAAAGCACGTTTACCTGCTAAGCTATCTCACCTGTCCCTATTCTCCAAAACCTGGGTCTCATGTAACCCAAACTTGTGCTGTGCTGGCCTCAAGCTTGCTGTGAGCTGAGGCTAGCCTCGAACTCTGGAATTGCAGGTGTGTGCCACCATGCCTGGCTGTTACTCATTGATTCATGTTGAGACATGGTCTCACTCTGTAGGATCTGTGACTTGAAGTCTTGTATCTGGACTCTTTTTTTTTTTTTGTCCTGGTTCAAGTTTTTAGTTCAGAACAATCTTAATGCTTGATCTTCCTGCCTCTACCAAGTGCTAGGATGATAGGCCTGGATCTCCACACTGAGTCTATGCAGAACTGGGCTGGATCCCAGGACTTACTGCGTGCTAGGCAATCTCTGTACTGACCATATCCAAGTGGCATATGTGTCCATAGCCCTAGCGAGTCCTCCTACAGCTTTAAAAACACAGCGGGATTATTAGGAAGGTTTTTCTTTTACAGTTGACTATTATACATGTAACAGGGGCACACGTCATGCCGTGAAGGATGTTTAGAGGACAGAGGGCAGCTCTGGAGGGAATTCTCTTCTGCCCTTACTTGGCTTAGGAGGTGAGCCCCTCTCACACACGACCATCTCACTAACACAGGGAACTTTCGTTTGTCTGCTTGGTTTTTGTTTTGTTTTGAGATAGGATCTCTTACATTGTTCCAGCTGTCCTGGGAAACTTTATGTAGACCAGGCTGGCCTCAAACCCACAGACACCCTGCTTAATCTCTTTCTTTCTTTCTTTTTTTTTTTTTTTTTTCGAGACAGGGTTTCTCTGTGTAGCCCTGGGCTGTCCTGGAACTCACTCTGTAGACCAGGCTGGCCTTAGAACTCAGAAATCCGCCTGCCTCTGCCTCCCAAGTGCTGGGATTAAAGGTGTGCCCACCACTGCCCAGCTATTTTTATTTTTATGTTCTTGACTGTGTGCCCAGATGCATGCATGTCCCTGTACTGTGTGAGTGCAATGCTGAAGAAGACAGAAGAGGGCATCAGAACCTCTGGAACTGGAGTTACAGATAGTTATGAGGCTAGTGGGTGCTGGAACTGAGCCCAGGTCCTCTGCAAGAGCAGCAATGTTCTTAACCACTGAGCCATCTCTCTGGCTAGCCTGGAACTCATATGTAAAACAGGCTTCTTTCAAACCCAGAGATCTCTGCGTCTGCTCTGGGACTAAAGCTGTGTACCACCACACTGAACATAGATTTGGGTTCTTGTTTAAAAGGGTGTTACATTACCTTTCTTTACTGTGG
Source organism: Mastomys natalensis (assembly GCA_021653895.1). Lineage (NCBI taxonomy): Eukaryota > Metazoa > Chordata > Mammalia > Rodentia > Muridae > Mastomys > Mastomys natalensis. The sequence continues at coordinate 76,461 of JAJTUV010000695.1, forward strand.
GTGGTGTGGTAACCGAAGGGTGACACACCATGGTATATGAACAACATTTAGAAGTTGGTTCTCACCTTCCTCCATGTGAATCCTGGGATAGAATAAGTCAGCAGGCCTGGCATCAGGGACTCGACCTGCAGACTCCCGATACAGCGTGAAGGCGGCTAATGGAAGGGTTATATGACTGAGTGGTGGATGATAACACATGCCTTTAGTCTCAGAAGGGACAGGCAGATCTCTGAGTTCGAGGCCAGCCTGGTCTACAGAGTTCCAGGACAGCAAAGGCTACAGAGAGAAACCCTGTCTCAAAAAAAAAAAAAGAAGAAAGAAAGTAAAGAAAAGAAAAGAAAAAGGGGGAAAAAGACAGAAAGAAGAAAGGGGGATAGAACCAGGCATGGTGGCTCACTCGCTTAATCCTAACACTCAGTAAGCAAAGGTAGATGAAGTGGATCAGGACCAGCCTGATCTACATAGTGAGTTCCAGGCCAGGCTGATCTGCATAGTAAGACTCTGCTCTAAAGAGTTACATCCAGTACCTTTGTCTGGAAAAAAAAAAGAAAGAAATGAAGGTGGTGGCTCAGGCCCTTTAATCCCTGCTACATCTAACAGGCAGCAGAGGCAGCCTGACCTGACAAGGATGCGAGTTCTAAGACAGCCCGAAGCTGCACATAGAAACCCTGTCTTTAAAAAGAAAACAAAAAAGAAGAAAAAGAGGAGAGACAAGAAAGGCATTAGACTGGGCTGGGCCCACGGTTCAGCAGTAGAGCCAGTGACTAGGCTACCCAGTGAGGCTAGGGTATGACACAAAGGAAGAGCTGCCTAGAATTCTATGAGAGGTGGCTTGGCAGTACAGTCTCTTTCCTGCCTGGCTTCTGTTCTACCCAGCACCACAATAAAGACTTTTGGAGTTCAAGGCCAGCCTGGTTGGTCTTGTTTGGGCAAGTTTTAGATCACCTAGAGTTACATAGTAAAACCCTGCCTCAGAAAAGTGATGTCTCATTTGAGGACAGCCTGGTCTACAGAGTGAGTTCCAGGACAGCCTGGTCTACACAGAGAAACCCTGTCTGGAAAAAATAAGAACAACAACAACAAAAATCCAAAACAACAAAAGTAATGTCTCTGAGCTTCAGTTGTCCCATCTACGGGACAGGAAGAGGAGGACATGGCTGAGTGGGAATGCTTGCATTTCCTGGACCGAGTCCTCAAGCAGCATACCAAAATGTGTAACAGCATTGTCAAGATTGAGGGTGCCCTAGAACCTAGTAAAACCGATGTCTTCCCTTTTTGCTGTGTTTTTAATTTCAGGCTCACTTGCAGCCCAACCTGGCTGTAAATCTGATGTGTGGTGGAGGCTGACCTTGAACCCTTAACCTCTTCCCTCCACCTCAGTGCAGGGATGACAGGCATTCGACCCTACTCCCGACATTGTATTGTCCTTTCTGTGAGGTGACTCTCATCCAATGACTACTGGGCTCTACACTGGATGACTCTGGAACCAAGTGACATTAAGGACAGGTTTGGAGGGGACAGATTACCTGATTGATGGTGCCAGGAACAGTTCCCAGGAAATGGTCCCAGAGGATGAGGGACCAGCTTGGACCCTGGGTGGAAAAGCAAACCTGGAAAAATGGCAAGTTTTCAGACAATCTTGAACCTTATGCAAGATGCAAAGACAAGACCCAGACACTGTCCCAGGGGTCTTCAAAGGCTAGCAGGCTGAGGAAAGGTTACTAGGCTAGAGGTCAGGAGGTCACAAATCATTCTAGACTGCAGGGAGTTATTGAGTGGGGAGATTCACATGCAAACACAGCCCTAAGTGCTGGACATACTTGCTCCCAGCCTGTTTCCCCTAGTACAAAAGGGTTGGTAGGATGTTGATACATGGTATATTGGAGCACAAACCAAGCAAGCTGGTGCGGGTTACCTGCATCAGCTGTCTCAGAATTGCTGGAGTGGGGGGAGGGGTCCACCTTTCCTCAAGCAAAGGGAACCAAGCACTCTAGGATGCAGCCGCAGGACCAGTCGGAAGAAGTGGGGGTGGGGAGGCCACCGCCTGTCTTCCCAGCATTCAGGAGGTGGAGATGGCGTGATCAGGTCAACTGCACAGCAAACGCAGCCGTGGCCTCGGGCCACGTGTGAACCAATCTCAAAAAGAAAAAGCTCATGTCCACCAAGACATTTTCTGCAACAGAGAGAGAGACTCAAAAAAATAAAATAAATAAGCTGAGTTTTATTGTTTGTAGCAGGCAGGGGAGAATGCAGAATGTGCCACATGGCTCACATGCAGGTCAGAGAACAACTCATGGGGTGAGTTCTCTCCCACTGTGTGGGTTCCTGGGACTGAGCTCAGGCCTTCACACAGTGAGCCAAGTTTTAAAAAACTTACTCTGTTAAAAACAAATTATTAAGCTTGTGGTAAGTGTATGGTGGCACCTTTAATCCCAGCACTCAGGAGGCAGAGGCAGGTGAGTCTCTGTGAGTTTGAGGCCAGCCTGATCTACATAGAAGTTCCAGGACAGCCAGGACTACATAGAGAAACCCTGTCTCGAAAAAAACCAAAAAAAAAAAAAAAAAAAAAGACTTCAGAGCTACAAGATTGAACCCTGTCTCAAAAAATTATCCTTATCCTGTGTACATGTGCATACCTGTCTATATGTGCACTAGCTGTGTGCACTGCCTTTAAGAAGCCAAAAGACAGCCGGGCAGTGGTGGCGCACACCTTTAATCCCAGCACTTGGAGGCAGAGGCAGGCAGAATTTCTGAGTTCGAGGCCAGCCTGGCTACTGGTCTACAGAGTGAGTTCCAGGACAGCCAGGGCTACACAAGAAACCTGTCTCGAAAAAAAAAAAAAAAAAAAAAGAAGAAGAAGAAGAAGCAAAAAGACAGTGTTAGATCCCTAGGACTAGATACAGGAGGTTGTAGGCTGCCCGGTTTGGGTGCTGGGAACTGAACCTAGGTTCTCCACAAGAGCAAGAAGCAAGGACTTAACTCTCCACTGAGCAATCTTTCCAGGCATCCTTCTATTTTTTTTTTTTTTAATAAAGATTTATTTCTAGGGCTGGAGAGATGGCTCAGTGATTAAGGGCACTAACTGCTCTTCCAGAAATCTTGAGTTCAATTCCCAGCAACCACATGGTGGCTCACAACCATCTGTAATGGGATCTGATGCCCTCTTCTGGTGTTCTGAAGACAAAGACAGTGTACTCACATACATAAAATAAATAAATCTAAAAAAAATGCCTACTGAAATAATAATGTAGGATTGATTTTATTTTAAAAAGATTTATTTCTATTTTTAATTGTGTGTAAGGGGTATCTGTAAGTGCAGTGCCCCAGAAGGCCAGAAGGGGATCAGATCCTGTGGAACTAGAGTTGCAGATGATGTAAAGTCACCAGGTGGGTGCTGAATCCTCTGGAAGAGCAGCCAGTGCGTTTAACAGCAACACCATCTCTCTGACCTCTGACCTGGAGTGGAGGCGGGGAGAGACAGACTGATACCCATTAATTCAGATTGAGTGTCCTGGGGGGGGGGTTGATTAAACGAGATCTCTCACCAAGTGTCGTGGCACACTCCTTTAATCCCAACATAAGCAAGTGGATTGTAAGTTCAAAGCCAGCCTTATCTATGTAGAAAGATCCTGTATCCAAAAAAAAAACAAAAAACAAAAAAAAAAAAAAAACAAAACAACAAAACAACAAAAAAAAAAAACCTTAAATAATAGAGTCACACGTAATCCCAGCCGTTCTGGAGCTCTCTATATAGCTGATGATGCCCTTGAACTCATGAGTCTCCTGTTATATGTTTCTAAACGCTTATTCCACCATACAGGCTTATCCAAAGCTTTAATTTGAGCCCGTTGATGTATCTACTCAATTCCCTTGCTGACAAGTGCAATAGCACTATTCCTGTGCAGACTACACTCTGGACATAGTGTGTTTGACTCCATTATTACCAATAGTCTGTATTACCAGTCAAATCCGTATTATTATGAGATGGATTCCAAGACAGATGAGAAAGGAGCCAGTACTGGGAGCACAAGCCCTCGCGCGTCCCCTGCTGGGTACCTGCGGAACTACATGAACATCAGGAAGCGGAGCAGGTGCTGACCATCTGAGAGGCGGAGCTAGGACGGGAGGCTATTCCAAGCTATTATTGGCTGAGGTCACTGTCAGTTGCGGAGAAAATAGCCAATGAGGGTTGCGGCCGCTCGACTTCTGATCTGAAAGCTGGGTTCTGCCTCCTGTAGTCCTCCTAATGACCTTGTTATCATTTGATTTGAACAGGACCCTAAGGTCCTTTTTCTTGAGAGTATCCTGGTCCTGGCGTCAATCCTACTTTAGGGTAATACCTAGTTTATCCTTTTATTTTGAGACTTATTAAAGTTTTGGTCTGAACAGTTCTCCTCTAATGTTGGGGCGGCTGAACTCACTATGAGTAATCCTGAGTGAAACCACTGCTCTGCCTCCAAGTGCTGGTTAACGTGTTGATCGCAGGAAAACCTTATTTTTGGAAGCTCATGTAGCCTCTGGCCTGAATATTGTACCCCTTTCAATGCGGCTCACCCATTACCTATGATATCTGAGGATCCACTGCCCCTACCTCTGAGGTCTGGCAGTTAAGAGCTTATTGGTCCACTATATGCCCCCACTCTCTTTATTATTACTTGTTTGTTTTTTTTGTGGTTTAATTTGTTTTTGTTTTATGTTTGCCTTCTCTGATGTCTTTCAATTCAATGGGATCTTCCGTGGTTCCATGAATAAAAAAACCAAAACCCCCTCCTTTTTCTCCCCTACGTGGGGAAGAAAAAGCAAGACTCAAAGACTCAAATCATTCCTTAAAATTGAGAGGGTTGTGATCAATTCATAGAGTGCTTGCCTATCAGATACAAAGCCCTGGGATTCATCCCCGGGACTGCAGGAAATGATCTGCCCCCCCCCACCCCAGCACTCTGGAGGTGAAAGCAGATGATTAGGGTTTCAAGCTTGGAGCACAGTGAGCTGCAGGCCAGGAAGAAACCAGGAAGGAGGACAAGTTAGCTGATAAGGGAACTTAGAGTGTCCCATGTGAGATACCTCATGTGACACTGCTTACAGAACTCGGCTGCTATTCTAAAATAGCTGCAGAAAGAATCCAATGCACTCGGCATATATAATTTTGTTTTTTAGGTTTGTCTTATTTGTGTGTGTGTGTGTGTTTTGCCTGCTTGTACATCTGTGCACCATATATGTGTCTGGTGTTTAAGGAGGTGGTGAATCTCCGTGTGGGTGCTAGAAATCGAACCTGGGTCCTTTAGCAAGAAGAATAAGGGCTCTTAACCAGTGAGCCAACTCTCCAGCACCAGGCTTTTAATTTTTATTTTACACAGTGTGGTGCTTTGGCTGCATGTATGTGTGTGCAGCACAAGATGCAGTACCAGAAGAGGTCAGGAGAGGGCGATATATCCCTAGAACTAGAGTTACAAACGCCTGGGAGCTGCCATGTAGATGCCCGCAATCAAACCCCTGTGTGTGAGAATCGGCAGTGCTCTTAATAGCTGCACAGCCATTGCAATCTCAGGGTATTTGGGGGAGATGCTCAAGCTTCATATCAGCAGGAAGCACACCTTCAAAGATGCCTCCCTGAAGACATTCGATTTGTTCCCGGAAGTCCCAAGGTGACACCAGAGGGCGGTAGACAGGGCTTGCCCAGATGTAAGGATGAAATTCCCGCACATGGAATAGCTGATCTCCAATGGGCCACACACTGGCATAATCTCCTAGAAAACCTAGCCAGTTCCATGCAACTCCACATATTTGTTTCTTGGTTGCTTAGTTCAGAGAGATGTGTGTGTGTGTGTGTGTGTGTGTGTGTGTGTATGTGTGTGTGTGTTTTCAAAGGTTCAAGGTTGGAAGTGGGTAAGGTTGCTCTTGTATGTGGTGCTGGATGTCAGCACTGAAAATCATCTCCCATTCCCTCTCCATCTTGTGTTTGTGTGTGTGTGTGTGTGTGTGTGTGTGTGTTGTGTGTGTGTATGTGTGTGTGCATGTATGAGCATGATATACTATACTGGGGACAACTGAGCTTGCGGCAGAATCTCTTTTTTGCTTGTTTTATTATTTATTTATTTTTTTTGGTTTTTTTGGGGGTTTTGTTTGTTTGTTTGTTTGTTTGTTTTTTCGAGACAGGGTTTTCTCTGTGTAGCCCTGGCTGGTCCTGGAACTCACTCTGTAGACCAGGCTGGCCTCGAACTCAGAAATCTGCCTGCCTCTGCCTCCCAAGTGCTGGGATTAAAGGCGTGCACCACCACTGCCGGCATTTGTTTTATTTTTAATCCTTACTTTGATTGCTTCTTCGTTTTGAGACAGGTCTCTCAATGTAGCCCTGGCTGTCCTGCAGCTGGCTGTGTAGACCGGACTGGCTTCAACTCACAGAGACCTTCCAGCTACTGCCTCTCCAGTACTGGGATTAAAGGCATGCACCACCTGGGTCCAGATCCTTCGTTTACTTTTCATTCTTGGTATGTCTATAGGTATACGGATGCACATCCTATCTTGGATCCCCCTGAAGCTGGAGTCACAGGCATGGTGAGCTGCCCAGTGTGGGTGCCGGGCACCTAACTCAGGTCCTATTCAAGGACCATGTTTCCAACTGCTGAACCATCTGCCCAGCCAGTTTGTATTTATTAGGTCAGGGAACACATTTAGTGTGTGGAGGTCAGAGAACAACTCCCAGGAGTCGTAATTTCTGCCATGTTGGTATCCAGGCATTAATTCAGGCCATGAACCTTGGTGACTAGCATCTTACCACTGGGCCGGGCCATCTCTTTGTCCTGTTTTTGTTTGTGTGTGTCTGTGTGTGTCTGACATTTTTTATTTTTTAAAAGGTTTACTTACCTTTATGTGTATGGGGGTTTTGCCACGACAGGCAGCACCCTTGGAGGTCAGCAGGGGGCTTGACCTCTGGACCCAGGAACTGCAGTTACAGAGGGTTGTGAGCTGCCATGTGGGTGCTGGGAATTGAACTCAGGACCTCTAGAAGAACACGCAGTGCTCTTAACCACTGAGCCATCTTTCCAGCCCCAGAGTCACTTTCTAATTCACAGAGAGCCCTTGGCCTCTGCATACTGAGTGCTGGGATTAAAGAGGTGTGCCACCGTGCCCTGTGGAGAATTTTCTTTTTTCTTTTTCTTTTTTCTTTTTGGTTTTTTCGAGACAGGGTTCTCTGTGTAGCCCTGGAACTCACTCTGTAAGACCAGGCTGGCCTTGAACTCAGAAATCCGCCTGCCTCTGCCTCCCAAGTGCTGGGATTAAAGGCATGCGCCACCACCGCCCGGCTGGAGAATTTTCTTGACTGCTAATTGGTGCAAGAGGCCTAGGTAGTAAATTCTGGGCTGAGCAGAGACTGGGAACTGAACCAGTAAGCTGCTTTCCTTGATGGTCTCTGCTTGGAGCTTCTGCCTTGAGTTCCAGCTCTAACTTCCCTCAATGATGGAACTGTAAGTATAAGCTGAAACGCTTTTTCCTCCCCAAACTGGCTTTGTTCAAGGTATCAGAGAACACCATAGCAGCATTGAATATAAAGGAGAACAAGGACCTCGTTAAGACTTTCAGATCCCAGCAAGTCTGTGTTTGTTAACCTGGCTGGCTCGGATTCCCTGGTTCTTTGGACTGCGTTGATCAGACCCAGGAGCTTGGCGGCCTGTGTGCCTGCCCACACAGACTTCATAGCCATTTCGGATGCTTAGTCAGGGAAGGGATGTGTGTGTGGTCCTCCATCGTGACTGTTCTGGGCTGAGTTTCCCGCTCAACACAAGCTTGATTTTCCCCTTTCTCATTGATTTTTTGGCTTCCCCTTTGCTGCCCGGTGTGGGTGCTGGAAACCAAACCTGGGTCTTCTTTGATGACACTGTGCTCACGTGACCGCCGTAACTGCCGAGTTTCCCCAGTCCTTTCGTTCCCCTCAGCATGCCCCCATATGTGAATGTAAACTTGCTTCATAGACAGTGTGGCACTGGCAAGTGACCACAGACACCTGAATTTGCAGCTTTGTTACTGAATGAACTTTTGCTGAGCAGACCCCATCAGAACGCCATCCTTAAAAGCATGAATGAGAGCCGGTCGTGGTGGCGCAGCCTTTAACCCGGGTACTTGGGAGACAGATGCAAGTGGATCTCTGAGTCTGAGGTTCTGAGTTTGAGGTTCTGTGTAGTGAGTTCTAGGCCATACATATTCAGACCTTGTCTCAAAAAAAAAAAAAAAAAAAGATGGAGTGATGCGAGGCACCCACGTTGGGTGGCTCTCAGCTACCTGTAATAGAACCCCCTGCCTTGCAAGAATCCCCCAGTGAGGATCTGAAGGGGTAGCTCAATAATAGAGCCCCTGCCTTGAAACCCCGCCCCCCCCAGAGGGGGGTGTGTCTGGAAAGTGTGCTTACACAGCACCTACAAGACTTTGGATTTTAGTTCCAGCATAGTGAGAGGGACAGGGGAGGGGTGAGGGAGGGAGGGAGAGGAGAGGAGAGGAGAGAAAGAGAGAGAGAGAGAGAGAGGGGAGAGAGAGAGAGAGAGAGAGAGAGAGAGATCGGAACTTGTTAATCATCTATCACTGGCTTCACTCCTCCAATCAGCTCGCTGTAGTCTGCAGTACGTGCCTACCCACACGCGCTGAACCTGAATCACCACAACCTCTCCCCTGGATGATAGCCAATGCCTTTCGCCTTTTGCCTAGCTTTCCCTGATGCATGCCTGTCTCTAGCCAAGTCTGATGACCTGAGGTACCAACCTCATGAACTTTGAGGTTTCAGTTTGACCCCCATCCCCCTCGCCCCTCCCATGTTGACGGATGAATACATTTACTTATGGCTATGCTGGGGTTGAGACTGGGGCTCATAGAGCTCCCCCACTGCCCTACCTGACTGCAACTCTTTCTTGCAGTGGGACCAACTAGGTTGGTCGATTTTTTTTTTTTTTTCCAAGACAGGATTTCTCTGTGTAGCTAGCTGTCTAAACATTCACTCTGTCAACCAGGCTGGCCTCTGCCTCAGAGACCTACCAGCCTCTGCCTCCTCGTGCCGTGATTAAAGGTTTAAAAGGTGTGTACCACCACTGCATGACTCAACTAGGGTTTCTTTTCTCATTTTTGCATATGGTACACACGTATGGTGTACATGCAGATGTACCCAGATGCTTGCAAGTGTGTTTGCGTGCTTTTCTGTGAGACCTCACTTTGACAGCCTGCGATAACCTCATCAATCACTTTCCACTCTATTTACCCAGGCAGGGTGGTGGTGGCGTGGTGGTATCCTTTAATCCCAGCACTCAGGAGGCCAAGGGAGGTGAGTTCAAGGCCAGTCTACAGAGAGAGTACTGGGATAGCCTGGGCATACGGAAAAAACAAAAAAGGTGTGAGATGCTCAGTTAGTAAAATGCTGCACAGGCAAGGAAACCTGAATTTGATTCCAGCGCCAAAATAAACATCCAGGCATGGCTGCAGTTGTAATCCTAGTTGAGGGAAATACGCAGGAGGACCCTGAGGCATACTGGCCAGACACTCCAGCCTAATCCATTAGCTCCAGGTCCTAGTAGATCATATCTCAAAAAGCGCTGCAGACCATTCCTGAGGAATCACATCTGAGCCTGGGCTCTGCCGTTCACATACATGTGTCTGCAGACACACGTGGACATAAAAAGAGAGACTGGGAAGGGTGGGTGAGTTGGCTCTGTGGTAAAGGGGCTTACTGCTAATCCTGATGATCTGAGTCTTATCTCTGGGACCAATGTACTAGAAAGAGTAAGCCAAAGTACTAGAAAGAGTAAGCCAACTCCTACAAATTGTCCTCTGATCTCTATCCATACATAGGCTGTGACACACTGACCCCAACACGCAAACAAACTCACTGGGAGACAGGCAGGGGCGGCACATTCCTCCGGAGGCAGAGACAGGCAGATCTCTGAGTTTGAGGCCAGCTAGAGTTACACAAAGAAACCCTGTCTTGAAAAACATTAAAACAATTTAAAAAAAAAAGGAAGGAAGGAAGGAAGGAAGGAAGGAAGGAAGGAAGGAAGGAAGGAAGGAAGGAAGGAAAGCTCATTCTGGGGCTGAGGGTGTAGTTCATGGGTAGAGCACATATTTAGTGTACAACAGACCCTGGGTTCAAGCCCTAACACTGAAAAAACAAGTCAGCAAGCTTAAAACTAGCCCCTAGACGATCCAGCTGCTGCAGGGCGTGCTGCCCAATACATGTCCAAAGTCCCATCCTCACAGATAGCAACCAGCAAACGCACCTGATCCTGAGATCAGCAGCTTCCCGGACTCGGAGACCTTGACCCGAGAGTGATAGCCGTAACCCTCCATGGCAGAAATCACCCCACTCCAGGGAGAGCTGCCGCACAGGGAGGCTGACCTCCTCAGCTGGACACTCGACTCGTCTGGACCTCTCATCGCTGTGCACAGGACTTTCTTTAGTTTCCCTTGTCCACATGCTGAGTTGCCACCAGGAAAGGAGCTGATGAGAGGGCTCAGTGGGTAGAGGGGCTTGCCGCCAGCCTTAGGCCCTGAGTTTGAGACCCAGAACCCATTTGGCAGAAGAACCCACTCCTGAAAGTTCTCCTCTGACATCCACACAGCTGTCACGTGTGTCTGCAACCCTGCCTCTCCCCAAACACAAACAAGTATAATTGAAATGGTAAGGGATATCAGAGTGACATCCACGAGCTTCCTCATGCCTGCCCACAGTGAAGTTCCCTCCTACTTCCTTCCAGACCCTGTAAACCCATCGTGCTGCAGACTTCCTGGTAGTCATATAAATACTCTTTACTCCCTTCTCTCTTTAAAGAAATTACTTTTTAAAAACGTATGTGTGCTTTTGTGAGTTCACATGCAGCACAAGCATACAGGAGCCTATCCAGGCCAGAAGGCATCAGACCCCACAGGACGGAAGGCTCCCAGGTAGTTGTGATGTACATGCTAGGGACTGAACTTGGGTCCTCTGACAAGAGCAGTAGGTTCTCTGAACAGCTTAACACCGCCCCCACCCTAGCCCGTTCTCTCTTTCCTTCTTTCTCTCTCCTCTCTCTCTGTGTTATATTCTCAAATTTTTATAGAGGTGGAGGACAGAAATGCTGTTTTGTTCTATCTCCTCTCTCTCTCTCCCTCTCTCTCTCTCTCCTCCTTCCCTCCCCAATGATCTCTCACTGAAATTTACCATTTCAACTAGGCTGGCTGGCTGGCGTTATCTTTGCCTCCAGTGCTGGGGTCACATGCGTGGGTGCCGAGAGTTCAGATGCATGTCCTCTTGCTTGCAGAATGAGCATTCTTACCCCGGCTCCTCACAGAGGATTCTAGGGCAGGGCCTTCAGTATTGGCTGGCATGTGCTCTCTGTCTTGTTTTGTAACAGGTCTCTTTATGAAGACCAGGTTGGTCCCAAACTCACAGAGATCCATGTGTTTCTGCCTCCTGAGTGCTGGGATCAAAGGCGTGCACCACCACACCTGTCCGCAAGGGCTCTATTGAGCTTCTGTCCATACATTTGTGGACAGGTGCCTCACAGGCGGCTCTGGTTATGAACCAGGCTCTGGTCCTTGGGAAGAACCAAGAAGCTAGCTCTCTAGCCTAATGTGTGGATCATTCATGTGTTGTGTGGCACGGTCTCACCATGTAGCTTGGGCTGGAATTCAGAGATCTGCCTGCCCCTTCCCAGCACTGGAATTAAACGTGTGTGCCACCACATCTAGGAGAGAGACTCTTGCTGTGTAGCCCAGGCTGGCCTTGAAGTCACAATCCTCCTGCCTCAGCTTCCCATCACTGGGGTTACAGGTTTGTGCCACCATTCCAAGCTATACTTTACATATGAAGACATCTAAGGAAATTACTGACAGGGAGCCACTGGAGACAGAGATAGCAATGTCTGTGAGGCACCCAGCCTGAGTACTGGGAACCAAAGCTGAGCCTCTGGAAAAGCAGCAAGTGCTCTTAACTGCTGAGCCATTTCCAGCTCCTGGGATCAAAGGTGTGCACCTTTGTTGACCTTGTCTCCTGTAGCCCAGTGTAGCTTCTAGCTCTACAGATAGCCCAGGATGACCCTGAATTTCCTTTCTTTTGGTGCTTTTAAAATTTTTCCCAAGAGCCCAGCATGCTTGCACATGCTTTTTTTTTTCTTTTTTTTTTTGAGACAATTTCTCTGTATAATAGTCCTGCCTATCCTGGAATTCACTCTGATGACCAGGCTGGCCTCAAACTTGCCTCCAAAGTGCAGGGATTAAAGGCATGTGCCACAGGGTCTGCGTTGGCCAGGCTGGCCTTGCCTTGGTGATGTATGTACTCCAGCACAACTGGAATTTATCTGCCTGGTTCTGTCCCCTGCTGCTATGATTACAGGTGCATTCCACCATGCCTAGTTTATGGTGCTAGAGATGGAACCCGGGGTTCATACATGCCAGGTTAGCTCTGAGCCACTGAGGCACACCCAACATCCCAGAAATCTTATTTTCCTGCTTGGATACAAAAAGGAGAAGCAGGAAGCAGGCATGGTGGAATACAGGTGTAACCCCAGCACTCAGGTGGCTGGGGCAGGAGTCCAGGACCTGAACTGAAGGCCATCCTGGACTACATGAGCCCCTGTCTCAAAATAAAGCAAAACACAGGAGGCCCCATGAGAAGTGGCACCAGAAGTTAAGTCATTGGCTTCTAATGCCCTGAAACTGACAGACAATTTTGTGTCCCATGGGGGAGCAGGGTGCCCTTTGTGAGCAGAATGTACAACGGCAAGCAGAGACAACAGAGGGTGTCAGATACCAGCCCCATCAGGATCTGCGTGTATTTCAATACAAGAGCTGACTCTCCCTGAGGGATTCCAACTGCCCTCTGAGGACCTGTGTGCAAGACACCGCCCACTCCATTCTTTATTCCCATGGGAAAGTTACAGGGTTATTTAATAAAATAACTGTCCAGGGCTTACAGCCCAGAGGCTTCTCTGTGCAGGCTTGTCCCTAGGGCCCCAACTCCAGAGGGAGCCTCAGCCCCTTGGCTTCACCTGTCCCTTCATCTCCTTGTCCTTTGGAATTGATCACCAAGTTGCAGGAAACAAAGAAAAAAACACATGACCTCCTGCTTTGCCTGTCCCCCCTGAAAGGGGTTCTGGGTGCTGGTGGTTGGGGCCTCTCACCTGTGAGGGTACCCCTCCCATACCCCATCCCACGGCAGACTTGGATGCTCCAGGGCTATGACAGATGGGCCCATGGATTTGAGTTCTGGTCTTCCACAAGATCCTTGACAAGACATCACAGCAGCCCTTCCTGGAAGAAGAGGAGACTTCTGCTGCTGCCTCTTCTGCCCTGTGTTTTCTGTTTGTGGTTTGTTTTCTTCTTTTTTTCTTTAGTACAGAGACAGCAGCGATACACAGACTGTTTTCCTGTCCTGTTGTCAGTGCTCAGGTATTCCAAGTGCTTCAGCAGGTACAGTTTTGTTGATCAATTTGCTTCCGACAGGGTTCCATGGTGACGGCAACGCCCACCCCACTGCGGCCAGATGTCATTCGGGTCACCTCACTCCAGGTGTCACTGTCTGGGTCATAGCATTCCACACTGTCCAGAAACGTGTGGCCATCATAGCCTCCTGCAAGGAGAGTGAAGAGAATGGTCAACCCCCTAAGAGGGCTCAGCACACCACGAAACTGAAAACTGGTGGTAGAGAACAGGAGGGAAAAGAAGCCACCTGTCTGTGATGGATAGGGAGGGGATGGAATGTGGCTCAGTGGTAGAGCTGCTGCAGCCCAGAAGCCCCCAGTGGGGCGTGGCACAATTAAAGAACACTTGCCACAAATTCAGTAGTCTCTGGCTTCTATACTCAGCACCAAAACTTGAAAAAGAAAAGATATGGACACTTAAGCATGTTTTTCACCCTGACCCAGCCTCCAAGGGCCTCACCGAGGACATAGATCCTGCCCTGGTGCACGGTAATCCCCAGCGCGCTCCGGCGATGCTTCATGGGGGCTACGAAAGTCCAGGTCTCTGTCTCCACATCGTAGCGCTCCACGCTGTTTAGCTGGTCCTGCCCATCGTAGCCCCCTGCTGCATAGATACAGTTGTGCAGCACACAGACCCCTAAATGAAAATGTACAGTGAGAGTCACTGTGAGGCTGGTCTAGAGGGGAGTGGTGCCACTGGACAAGGGACCTTAGTAGCTACCATCCTTCCCTCCACCGCTGGAGAAGCTAGGGTAGGAGGATCAGGAGTTCAAAGTCAGCCTCACCTACAGAAGGACTTCTAGGGCAACCTCAGGTATGAATGACCCTTATTCAAAACAAAACAAACTGGAAGGGAGGAGGCTTGCAGACTCCTGGGCTGCAGGGAGGGGCGTAGATAAAGGAAGCCCTTCCTCGCTGGGCTGGGTGTGTCTTTACCCCACACCCTACTCACCGGCCCCACTCCGGATGGTGTTCATTGGTGTAATCATCCGCCACTCATTCCTCTCAGGATAGTAACATTCTGCAGAGTTAAGCCTGTTAGTCCCATCAAAGCCCCCCACTGCATACAGCAAGCGGTTGAGAACTGCCACACCCACTCCGATCCTCCGTGTCAACATTGGAGCAACTAGGTGCCACTCGTCCCGATCTGGCTCATATCTGCAAAGGATATAATACCCCGAGGTCACCAGGCTACCGCTGGACTTCCTTTACACCAAGGTCCACCATCTACTAGCACTTTTTTTTTTTTTTGGTTTTTCAAGACAGGGTTTCTCTGTATAGTCCTGGCTGTCCTGGAACTCACTCTGTAGACCAGGCTGGCCTTGAACTCAGAAATCCGCCTGCCTCTGCCTCCCAAGTGCTGGGATTAAAGGCGTGTTCCACCACCTCCCGGCTCTACTAGCACCTTTTATTTTTAGTGTTTTTCTGGAGATAGAATACTGCTATATAGTCCGAGCTAGCCTTGGACTCCCCACGATCTCCTGCTTCAGTCTCCCCAGTGCCAGGATGAAGGATGTGCAGCCCCACTCCTGGCTCTGATCTCTTTACTTCTCTCAAGAAGTGGGGGGTCAGCAGAAGTGAGGGGGAGTCGGCAGCTCTGTTTCCAGAGGAAGAAACCGAGGCTCACTGTCATCAATTATGAAAGCAACAGTAGTTCCCTTAAGCCTAGGCGGTTTATCCTTCAGGGCTGCAGACTGCACACTTCAACCCGAGGGGAGCACACTGCCTCACACCACAACAAGATTTGCTATGGAAAGGGGCGGGAGGGGAGGGAGGACATCCAGGGTCACTAAGTAACATCTGGGCAGGTGTTCAAATCCAGAAGTCTAACTGGTTCTCCCAGACGGTTCTCCTCCAAGCAACATGACCAGAGATGGGGTGAACACGTCCCGGTTGGCCCAGTGGCGTCCAGTCCATACCTGTGTTCCTGGAGTTATTAATAGTGTCCCTGTCCTTCTTGAAAGCGGCCCGCTCAGGGTGAGGCATCATCCCACCATCCTAGTCATAGACCACACACATTAGAGGCCCCTAGGGCATTTGTTTAAAATTTCATTTTCAGGCTATGGGTGGGGTTAGCTCAGAGGTAAATGGCTGACCTAGCATGCAAAGTTCCTAGGTTCTATTCCCAGCACTACAAATACAAAATTTAAACTTTTCTCATTTTCTTACCCTTGCTCCAAGCCCTAAATCTTTATGTGTGGAGGGGCGGGGGAAGCAGGGTGGGGAGAATTGTCTGTCTTGAGACAGGGTCTCTTATATCCCAGGCTGGCCTTGAACTTGCCATACAGCCAGAGATAATCTTGAATTCCTGATCCTCCTACCTGCAACTGCCAAGCGCTGGGATGACAGCTGGTATGTACTAGGTTATGAGGGCTTCCTGAACGCTGGGCAAGCGCCACTGCTCTGATGGCTGAGTCACAACCCCAGCCCTTTCCCTCCTTTTCCCCCCTCTCATTTGGCAGTGCTGGGGATGAGACCTAAACCACGGATTCAAGAAAGTGACCAGAGCACTATCACTGAACTACATCCCCGTTCAGATGACACATTTTAACGTAATTATAAACAGCACAACATAATTCACTTATGATAGTAACTCCTACTGTCCCCAGTGTGCAGAGGTGATTCCTATAGGTTTGGGACAGCCCCTCCAGAACTTCCCAACTCTGGACAGAGGATGAGCGTCCTCCACGAAACCTCATATGGAGGCAGGGACAAGAACAGGTGCTGTCCTTTTGGGCCCCCCTGGTGCTCACCTCTCCACGCTGTTGTGGTGGATGCAGCCGTGGGAACCTCCGACTGCGTAGATGTGGCCATCTATGACCCCCACCCCGATGCGGTTGCGCGGCACGCTCATAGAGGCACAGGGCGACCATTGGTTGGTCATGGGGTTGTAGCAGTCCAGGGCGTTGGAATCAGTGTTGCCGTCTGGAGAGTTGTTGCGGCCGCCCACAGCGTACAGCAGCCCGCCCACCACGCAGCCTGCCAGCCCGCTGCGCGGCACCTGTAGGTCGGCCAGGCGCAGCCAGGAGCCATTGCTCGGGTTGTAGGCCTCCAGGTAACTGAGCGACTGTCGGAAGTAACCGCCCGCCGTGTAGATGAGGCGGCCCACCTTGGGCGCGCGGCAGGGCACCGCCTGCGTGGGCTTGTGCAGCGTGAGCTCCTGGAAGATCTGCACCAGGTAGTCCTTGCAGCGCGAGTCGGCCTGCAGGATCTCGCACTTCTGAAGCTGCGTCTGCAGGAAGCGCGGCGTGAGCGCGTGGCAGCGCACGGCCCGCAGCAGTGCCTGCACGTAGAAGCGCCGCTGCGGGCAGTCGTATTTGACCCAGTCGATGCACGCATGGAACACCTCGGACTCGCAGCGCACGTTCAGATCATCACGGCTGATGAGCGTGGCCAGCTGGCAGTGTGACAGGTTGAAGAACTCCTCCTGCTTGGCCACCTGCAGGGAGCTCAGGTGAGACCGGGAGCCCTCCTGGCCGAGCACCCACCAGGCATTACACAGTCCACAGTGTGGACTCTTTAGGCACCTGTATTGATTTTGGTTTTAATTTTTTAAAAAAATATATAGCTAGGTGTAGCGGCACACTCCTATAATCAATTCCTCATCCCACTCGAGGCAGAGGCAAGGGGATGTCTGAATTCAAGGCCAGACTGGTCTACATAAGCCAGTTCTAGACCAGCTAGGACAACATAGTAAGATCCTGTGTCAAAATAAACAAAAAATTGAACCTAGTCTGGCCTTCAATCCCAGCACTGGATTAATAGCTACTTGGAAAGGAGAGGCAGGAGATGTCTCTGAGTTCCAGGCCACTTGTTCTACACGGTAAGACCCTCTCTAAAAAGTATTTTTAATTACATTTTATTATGTATTGGTTTGTAATGTATGTGTGTGAAATGCTCATGTCTGGTGGGTGTGGTGTCACCTTCCACCCTGTGGGCCCCTGGGGCTTGGCTTGGCACTGACTACCTTGACTAGCTCAGAAAGGCACTAGGTTGTTTGTTTGTTTAGCCCCCAGGACTCCTGTGGTGGAAGGAAAAATCAACTTCTGCAAGTTGTCTTCTGACCTTCACATGAACTGTGACACATGCATTGCCCCCTAAATAAATACAATAAAAATTTTAGATGAATAGAAATAAGACAGGCAGTAATACAGCTTGGCACCTTTTCTTTTCAGATGTAGAATATTTTATACAAACGACGAGACATCCCTGGAATGAGAGTATGGTATAAACAGAACTTCAAGCGAGCCTCCAAGGCCCGTGCCAAGTCTCAGCACTTGGGAACCTGACACGTGAGAATCTTGGGTTTCAGACAAAAGCCTGGGCTATGACAACCTGCTGCCTCAAAAATCGAAATAAATAAACAAACTACATTTATGCTTCAAGGCTCTGTGTGTGGTTGTGTGGTGTGTGTGTGTGTGTGTGTGTGTGTAACTGACCTGGAACTTGTTATGTAGAGCAGGCTGGCCTCCAATTCACAGATCTGCCTGCCTCTGCCTACCCGGTACTGGGATTAAAGGTGTGCACTGCCACACTTGGTTTACGTGAGATGGGCATGGAACCCAGGGCATCATGCACGCTGGGAAAGTGTTGTACCGACCACCCCCTCGGCCCTCTGGAGATGTTATGCACTATGGGAATATGCCTGTGCAGTCACTGCCAGCCATCCTGTGAGGTCATGTGTGGAGCTGCCCACCTGAGGGTGACAAGTGGTGTTCAAAAGCTTTGGAGCATTTCAGACTTGGGTTTGGGTCGGTGATATTCAGAATGCAGTCATGTCCAGGGAACTTTTCTAGTCACTAGCACCTAAGAGCCAAGGCTTTCCCCGAGAACTGTCCTATTACTTTCCCTTGAGGACTTCCTGCACTGAGAAATGAAAATGAAAGCAATACCATGTGAACCCAGGAAAAGCCCAGCAAAGCTGGAGACTGCATAAGGTTGGTAGGTACTGTTGACTGCCTGTTCATCACACTTTGCCCCTGCTTTAGGGGGTATCAAGACAGGGTTTTGCTGTGTAGCCCTGGCTATCTTGAGATTCCCTCTGTAGATCAGGCTAGCCTGGAACTCAGAGATCTGCCTGCCTCTGCCTCCTGAGTGCTGGGAATAAAGGCATACATCACCACCAACACACACACACCCACTTTTTTTTTTAGACAGAATCTCACTGTGTAGCCCAGGCTAGCCATCACAATTTTTAACCCCAGAGAGACCAAGCTGCTGAGGTGCTAGGAGGGCATATCTTCACCTGTTCCTAAGGCCTCTCTGTATTTGGATTAGGGGCTCAGAGTCTGAGTTTTCAGGCTGGCAATGTGCCTTTGTGGGTAAAGTCACTTTCTGCCAGGCCCACTTGAGTTTAACCTAGAAACATATATAAGGTAGCAAGAGAGAGCCAGCTCCTGCAATTTGTCCTCTGACTCGCACACAAGATCAGTACATGTATACACATACAAATACATGTAATTTTTTTTTTTTACACTTTTTCAGAGTGTGGTGTTACTTGCCTGTGATCTCAGCATTCAGAATGTGACAGCAAATACAGGACTTAAAAACAAAAAACAAAACAAAAAAGCAACTTCAATAGCCAGGTGTGATGGCACCTGCCTTTAATCCCAGAGGCAGGCAAATCTCTGTTAGTTCAAGGCCAGGCCAGTCTACAACAAACTGAGGTCCAGGACAGACAGGATTATTACACAGAGAAACCCTGTCTCAAAACAAAAACAAAAGAGCTTCAGCTAAAGAAGACTGTGAAAGAAAATAAATAAATAAAATCAAAGGTGCTGCAGACGTGGCTCAGCAGCTGAGGGTACTACTGGCTGCTCTTCCAGAGGATGAGTTCAAATCCCAGCACCCACATAGCAGCTCACAAGTGTAACACAATCTATAACTCCAAGATCTGCCACTTTCACACAGATATACATTAAGGCAAAACACAATCCACTTAAAATAAAGGTAAATACGTTTAAAAATAAAAAAAGATTTAAAAACAAAAGTAAAATCAAGTCCGGGGCTCTGCTGGCAGAGCCCAGAGCCCTGGCTTCCATTTCCAGTACCTCTTAAGGATTGGGAGGGTGAATGTCTGTAACTGTGGCAGACTGAGATAGGAATCAAGACTTTAAAGTCATCCTCAGATACAAAACCAGATTAGGGCCAACCTGAGCTACATGAGACCCTATGGGAGAAAAGGAAAAAAAAAAAAACAAAAACCTCCAGTTTTCCCCCAGCCTTGACTGAAGAGCCCCGTGCTGGCCTATCCCACTTCCTGTGACAATTGAGCCCAAGCCGCAGGCCTCACTCACCTCCCGAAGTGCATGTAGATGTACTCCCGGGCCCGCTGGTGCAGTTCAGTGCAGCCGATCTGCTCAGCAAAGTTGGCGATGCCAATGGCGTTGCTGGGGTCCAGCTGCTGCACGAGGAAGTCGCTGCAGGCTCGGACCACGCTGTCGATCTGGTACATGACCGCCCCATTCATTACATGCAGCACACACTTCTCACCCACGGAGATGGAGGCCGTGTACGCGAACTCAATAAGCCTTTCCATGACCTTAGGGTGGATGCCTTCAATGGACACCACCTCCATGCCCTGCTCCCGAAGCCCGTTGGTAAACATGGCTTTAAAGACTGGGCTGGAGGAGGCCAGCACCACTTTGTGAGCCATGAATTGGGCAGCTGGGATGTCCTCATATTTGACTTGCAGGGTCACGTCACAGAGCTGCTGGCTCAGCCGAAGCTCGTTCATGATGCCAAAAGCCTGCTTGGTGTGATCCTCTAGTGTGTAGCTGAAGGTTCGGTTACCGTCCTGCGAGGGTGTCACCTCTGCCTTGCACTCCGTGGAGGCATACATCACCGCGTCCCCGGCCCCCTCGGGGCACTTTGACCACAGGGGCAGGAACTGGCTGCTGCGGGGAGCCCCGCTAGGCTTGGGTTCGGGCTGCATGGGGTTCCTGATGGCAAGATACAGTTCCTCCAGTAGCGGTTAGAGGCCTGGAGGGAGGGAAGAGTATAGGGCTGGGAACAGAGCTGGGTTAGGCCAGATCCTGCCACTTTTTTTTTTTTTTTTTTTTTTCTGAAACAGGGTCTTAGATAGACAAGGCTGGCTCCTGAACTTCTCATCCTCCCGTGTACTGGGATTACAGTATCTGCCACCATGTTCAACCAGACTTCTCTTTGCAAGACTAAGCAATGATTTCTAGAGCCCTTTTTTTGCCAAGCCAAGTAAACTGGACACACCCGGTTCCATTCAAACTAACTTCTCAACTCCGGGCCTTCAGGACATATCATGTTCCTTTTCCTGCTCAAAATCACCCAACACCTTTCACTGAGCCCAAGAAAGGAAACCCAGCTCCTCAATGGCCTGTAAAACTCCACACCCCCTTCCCAACCTCCTCACTGTTCCCGCCATCCTTCCCTTCCCTTCATCCAACATGTCAAATTCCTTTCTTCAACGCCTCACCAAAATTTACAGAGCCTGCCATTTATGTACTTGGAACTGTTCTGAGCTCCAGGAACACAGCAGGAAGACACAAAAGGCCTGAAAATAAAGCAAAGTCTGTATAGAAAACACTAAGCGAGCACTAAGGTCCTGGGGCAGAGAGTGTGCAGCATCTGGAACACCCACGGGGAGGGATTCAGGAGACCCTTGGAGACCTGCGGCCAGGGGAAGAGTTATGCTTTCAAAGGAGATGTGGGGAGACAAAGAGGGTCTGCGGCTGGCTCCCCAGGTTCTGAGGCTCAGCCTGGAGTCGCATCCCCGCGTGTTATGTCTATTAGATCACGGGGGGGGGGGAATGAAATGCTCCAGGGGCCCCAGTAAGTGAGCGACTGTCACGCGTGACCACACTGCCGGAGCTCGGGCCTGGCATGGCGCAGGAGGCTGTGCAGCGGCCGCCCGGTACCTGGTGCCTGCTAGAGCGGCCTCCCCACCGCTCGGAGGCGCAGCCCTGATGCCTGGAGAGCCCGCAGGGCCTGGTCCCGGGCCGCGGCCTGGAGCGGCGCACTCACCCCGCCATGGCCGCGCTCTGCCTCCGCCTCCGCCGCGCGGGTCACGGTGACTAAGCACTGCGCGCCACCCTGTCACAATAAGAGTCCCGGGGCGCCGGCCGCGGGCGACCCCTACCCTCTACTCGCCGGGGCCACCACCCTATGAGGGCGCAAGGGCTTGGCGGCGGGGTGCGCGCTTGAGGGGGCCACGCGCTTTCCCTCACACACACCGCGTGCACGGCCCCACGCGCGACCGCGGACGGCGCCGGAGTTGGTTCCCCACCGCATCCTCCGCGGGCGCTCGCTCACCTCCGTCCCACCCCCCCGGGTGTCTCTGTTGGTGCCACGCGTCCAATCCGCGCCGCCGAGCCGCCACGCGCCGCGCTTCCGGGAGGAGCCGAGGGGGACCAGGGGGGGCCTCGGATCCGGGCAGCGGTGCTGCGGGGTCCCGGGCGGCATGCGTGGGAGGAGCGGGAGGGCGGAAACGGGCGGCGGGCACGCAGAGGCGGTTCCAGTCCTTCCTGCAGGTGCCGGGCGGAGGGAGCAGGGCGTGGGGCTGGGCGGCCCTAGGAGCCTGCCTCCGGGTTAGGCTGTCCAGTACGCCTCCAGCTGAACTGCACCGGCGGACCCTCCCACACCCTGCACGGTCCAGCTAGACCCATCTACCTGTTGAGATATTTATCTTCTTGTAAAATACCTTTTTAATGTTTTTATTTCAAGTTGTATTTTACTTTATGCGTGTGCGTGTTTTGCCTGCATGTATATCTTTGCACCATGGGCATGTAGTCTCCCCTAAAGTTACAGGTGGTTGTTAGCCACCATATGGATGGGGGAATTGAACTCTGGTCCTCTGCAAGAGCAGCAAGTACTCTTAACTGCTGAACTCCAGCCTTATGACTTTTTTTTTTTTTTTTTTTTTTTTTTTGAGACAGGCCTCATTACATAGCCCTGGCTGGCCTTGAACACACAGAGACCCTCCTGCCTCTGCCTATGTCTCCTGCGTGCTGAGATTAAAGACTGTGACACCATGCAGGACTTTGTGTACATTAATTTGTGTATGTGCTTGTGTAGAGGTCGGGGGACGACTTGCAGAAACTGATTCTCTTCTATGTGGAGCTTGCAAGAGGCCGCTCAGTGCTCCAGCAGCACATTCTCCTCCGTCCTCCCTCCTCTCTCCTCTCTCTTCCCCCTTCTCCCTCCTCCATTCTCCCTCCTCCCTCCTCCTCCCTCCTCTCTCTGTGTGGTCACTTTTTCTTTCTTTCTTTCTTTCTTTTTGTTTTTTTTTTGGGTTTTTTTTTTTTTTTTTTTTTTTTTTTTTTTGTTTTTCGAGACAGAGTTTCTCTGTGTAGCCCTGGCTGTCCTGGAACTCACTCTGTAGACCAGGCTGGCCTCGAACTCAGAAATCCGCCTGCCTCTGCCTCCCAAGTGCTGGGATTAAAGTCGTGGGCCACCACTGCCTGGCTATGTGGTCACTTTTTCATGAGGAGAGGTGTGACTTTCATCTGAAGCTGTTGGAGTGTTGGAATGCCCAGAGTATCATCTTCACATTCCTCACAATCTGTATATATTTTTTATGGTAAGACATACTTATTTGCTGCATATGGTATTTATGAGAGAAAACTATTTCCTTGAACTATCAAGATGGCTCAGCTGGTAAAGGTGCATTTGCAGTTCTGGCAACCTAAGCTCCATCCCTGGTGCTCACATGGTAAGTAGAAAACTTACTCCTCCAGGTTGCCCGCTAACCTCCACATGCACACATAAGTTAATTTTGAAAAATAAAGTTATTTCTTATTGGTGCTGGCGAGATGGATCAATGGTTACAGCATTGGCTGCTCTGTCAGAGGACCCAGATTCAATTCCCAGAACTGATATGAGGGTGGAAATGAAGTAACTCCAGTTCCAGGTGATCCAGTACCCTCTTCTGACCTCCACGGGCACCAGAACCATGAAGACAAAACACTACACACACAAAAAATAAAGATCAATAAAAAATTTTAATGTTTATTATTTGACTGTTTGTTTAATTAGGGCAGACAGGATGCCATTTTTAGCCCAGGCTGGCTTTGAACTCTGAATCTCCTGCCTTCATCTCCTCAGAGCTGGAATTACAAATGTACATTCTGTTTTACTTTTTAAATTTATTTATTTTTAATTTCATGTGCATTGCTGTTTTGCCTGCATTTATGTCTCTATAAACAGGTGCTTGCTGGATCCCCTGGAACTGGAGTTATAGACAGTTGTGAACTGCAATGTGGGTGCTGGGAATTGAACCCAGGTCCTCTGGGAGAGCAGCCAGTGCTCTTAACTGCTGAGTCATCTCTCTAGCCCCAGTTTTACTTATATATCTTAGATTGGGTTTCACTGAGTAGCCCAGACTGGCCTTGAACTCATAGTAATTCTCCTGCCTCAGCCTCCCAAGTGCTAACATTTTTAATATAGACATCATGCTTTGCTATACAATTTTTGAGTATTTATATTTAGCAGCTGAATAAAGAAAGAAATTTCAAGCCGGGCGGTGGTGGCGCACGCCTTTAATCCCAGCACTTGGGAGGCAGAGGCAGGCGAATTTCTGAGTTTGAGGCCAGCCTGGTCTACAGAGTGAGTTCCAGGACAGCCAGGACCAGAGAAACCCTGTCTCGAAAAACCAAAAAAAAAAAAAAAAAAAAAAGAAAGAAATTTCTAGTGGAAACAATGTTGATCTGTGTGGGAAGTTCCTGGAGACCCTAGGTGAATTCAACCTTTATGTTCATTCTCAGAACTTGGAACTAAAGCTGCAATTCCAGGCTTCTCCAGAGGTGGCATCTCACCACACTCAGCTATGGTGGTGTAGGTGTTGAATTCCTGCCCTGCTGGCTAAGACCACAATTTCTATCTCTCAAAGTCAAGTCTATAGGCCCTGTGAGCTGACGGTAGAGACTTACCAAGGCTCATTCATCCGTACACAGCTATAATTGTATAACAGTATAACTGTCAAAGGATTCACCCAACTCCTACATCTTTTTGTAGGCTTCTGACTCAGTAGCTGGTGGTACCTCTGTAGTGTGAAATACTATACAACCAGTTAAAAGAAGCAAGATGGAGTTGGACCTGGAGATGAAGACCTGTCATTTCAGCTACTCTGGATGCTGAGGCAGGAAAATGACAGGCTCAAGGACAGTTTGGATAACAATGAGACCTTGTGTCACAAAATTATTTAAAAAGCAACAGGGTAGAGAGATGCTCTGCAGTAAAGAGCAGCTAACCGCTCTGTCAGAGGACCAGAGTCTGGGTCCCAGTATGCACGCCAGATGATAAAAACGCCTGTAGCTCCAGTTTCCAGCAATGCCCCACTTCCAACCGCCACTGCGCGCACACACACACACACACACAGAGGCATACACTTAGAAATTTTAAAAAACTTAAATTCAAAAGCAGTCAGGGCTGGCAAGATGGCTCAGTGGCTAAGAGGACTGGTTGCTCTTTCAGAGGACCTGAGTTCAATTCCTAGCAACCACATAGCAGCTCATAACTGTCCAGTTCCAGGGAATCCCACGTTCTTACACAGACATATGTGTAGGCAAAAACATCAGTGTACATAAAAGTTAAAAACATTAATTAAAAAAAAATAAGTTCAGGGGGCTGGAGAAATGACTCAGCCATTAAGAGCACTGACTGCTCTTCCAGAGGTCCTGAGTTCAATTCCCAGCAACCACATGGTGGCTCACAACCATCTGTAATGGGATCCAATGCCCTCTTCTGGTGTGTCTGAAGACAGCTACAGTGTTCTCATATACATAAAATAAGTAAATCTTAAAAAACAAAATCAACCAAACAAACAAAAACCAGTAGGCTCAGGCTAGAACCCAGCACTAGGCGGCTTACCTGGCATGTGCAAAAGACTGGGTTTCATCCCTAGCATAAGGAAAAAAGTCAAGACAAGCTGGGTGTGCTGACATAGCTTATAACTCCAGCACTGAGGGGAAATAATAAGTTCCAGGCCAGCCTGGGCTACACAGAGTTTGAGCTACTTAAAGACCCTATAACAAAACAAACAAAAAATTAGAAATAGGAGCTGGAAAGCCGGGCTGTGGTGGCACACACCTATAATCCCAGCACTTAGGAGGCAGAGGCCAGCCTGGGCTACAAGTGAGTTCCAGGACAGCCAGAGCTACACAGAGAAACCCTATCTTGAAAAACAACAGCGAAAGGAATTGGAGAGACAAGTGCTTTATAGCACTCTTTGTTTTTGCAGAGGACCTGGAGTCCATCCCCAGCAGTCATGTGATGGCTCACAGCCATCCATAAATCCACTTCTAGGGGACCCAGTGCTGCCTTCTGACCTTTGTGAGCATCATGCAGGAATGTGGTGCACAGACATGCAGACAAGCAAAGTACTCGTGTACATAAAAGGAAATAAATCTAAAAATAAAAATAATGAGGTGACACATCTATAATCCCAGGGTGCTGAAGCAGGAGGATTACCTCCAGTTCACAGTAAGCCTGCTCAACCTAGCAAGACCTTTTGTCAGAAAACAAATTGAATCCCAGCACTTGGGAGGCAGAGGTAGGTGGATTTCGGATTTCTGAGTTCAAGGCCAGCCTGGTCTACAGAGTGAGTACCAGGACAGCCATGGCTATACAGAGAAACCCTGTCTCGAAAAACCTAAAAAAAAAAAAAAAGAAAAAAAGAAAAGAAAAGAAAGAAGAAAGAAAAAGAAAAATGAATAAATGTCAAAGAAAGGGATAGTTTTAAAAGACATTTACCTCAGGGAAGTCTGAAGCAGAGGATTAAATGTTTGAGAACATCCCAGATTACATAGTGAGACTCTGTCGAAGGGGAAAAAGTAAAGCCAGGCACGGTGTCGAATACTTTTAATTTTAGAACTCAAGAGGCGGAGACAGATGGATCTCTGTGAATTTGAGACAAGCTGGGCTCATAGCAAGTCCCAGGCTAGCCAGGACTGCATAGTAAAACCTTATTTTGTTCTATTAACTTAATAATTTAAACAAAACAGAATAACAATAATGCAAGGCAGCTGAGTACGGGACACACTTGTAATCCCAGCACCCAGGAAGTTGAGAGAAGATGATCAGAAAAGTGAAGGACATCCTTGGCTACATAGTGAGTGCAGCCTGAGCTACATAGTGAGACCCTATTCAAAAATCGAAATGGGAAAGGAAAAAAAAAGATTTACGTTTCAGGTCATTTTCCCTCAGAATATGTCTGGGAGTTCTCTATAAGTCCCAACAGTGCCTTTTAAATTTAGCATTTAAATAGGGAACTGGGTACTTTTTAAAATTTAGTATCAGAATCTCTAAGTTCGCCGGGCGGTGGTGGCGCACGCCTTTAATCCCAGCACTTGGGAGGCAGAGGCAGGCAGATTTCTAAATTTGAGGCCAGCCTGGTCTACAGAGTGAGTTCCAGGACAGCCCGGGCTACACAGAGAAACCCTGTCTCGAAAAACCAAAAAAAAAAGAATCTCTAAGTTCCCTACTGTCAAACCACCAAACCAACACACTAGGAAAGATAGAAGAACTGTGGGGAGGATTTCTGAGAGCCAGCCAGACTGTGCCCCTACCCTTCACCCTCGCTAACTTTTCGCGAACTTCTGGGGAAAGGATTCGGGTTTTATGTAAGTTGGCCTGCAGTCCCAGCCTGAGCTCATCCCTGTCACCACCCGGTTTCACGCTGCTTGCAGTTACTAGAATTGCCTCCGGGGGCGCGCTGTACCTTAACCAGCGGCCAGAAGCCGAACAGAGACAATTCCCAGGGTTACTGCAAGGTGGAGCCCGGCACTTTAAACCTCAGCCAGTGTCTTTCCCATACCCTGACAACACACACACACACACACACACACACACACACACACCCAACAACAACAACCCAAACCACCCCCACCCCCACCCCCCACCACCGTGTCCGTGGTCGCCCACGAGTCAGGCAAGTGAGTGCCAGGGGTCATGAATGCGTCTGGGGATCTTCTAGGGATGGTACAGAAAGCAAGTCTTTTATAGACACAAACCGGAACTACCGGCTCCCTTCCCCGGCAACAATGCAGAACCTTCAAGAGAGTCAGTCTAGCCAGACCCCTCTAAGAGCAGTGAATACCAACCAGGCAGGCCCCTCCTGCATGGGGGGCCCCAAGGGTAAGCCTTACTAAGACACTGACTGGGGCAAGGGAAATCAGCGTTTCTTCATTTACCAAATGAAGGTTGAGGACTAGGACTGTAGCTCAGTGGAGCTCTTGCTTGAGTTCTGGTTTCCGTCCCCACACAGCATAAGCCAAGTGTGGCAGGGCACACCTTTGCTCACAGAAAACAAATTTCACCAGTATAAGGTCGTTTTTTGGCTTCGTAGCATGTTTAAAGTCAACCTGGGTACAAGAAGCGTTGCCTCAGTGTGGGGGCTGGGGGTGTGCGCTTGTGCTGAACCTGGAGTGAGCAGGAGCAGCCTCGACGTGCAGAACCACAGGAGTCTGTGGACGTAGCACAGAACTGCTTCAGAGAGCAACTGAATCATCAGTGTCAAGGACTTCGAGTCCAACCAGATGAACATGGCCGAAGTTAACAAGATCATAGACAGGCTTAATGAACAGTTTAAATCCTATGCTGTCTGAGGCAGGGGGAGGGGAGGAGAGGAGTTGGGTCGGGGAGTGGGCATGAGGGAGAGGGGCGGGCGTGAGGGGGCACTATTTGCAGGATGGGTGAGTCAGATGAGTCTGTTCTCGGATTGGGGAAGGCTGATGAACAGTCTAAGAGAGCTTCTTACCATAGGAAATCAGGGGATGTTTGTCATAATTAGTGAGAAACCAAACCAAACAGGGGGTGGGATGGTGGGGCCAGTGATATGCCTGGGGGATAAAGGTGCTTGCTGGCAGGAATGACAGCCTGAGTTGGGTCCTTAGAATCCCTGTGCTGGAAGGAGAGAACCAACTGAGGAAAGCTGTCCTTTGGCCTCCACACTCCTGCGGTGACCCGTGGGTAGCCATACACATACACACAGGCACAGAATACATAAGTAAATAAAAGTTTTAAAGACACAGTCTCGGGGCTAGAGTGATGGCTCAGTGGTTAAGAGCACTGCCTGCTCTTCCAGAGGACCCATGTTCAATTCCCAGCACCCACATGGCAGCTCACCTGTCTGTAACTCCAGTTCCAGGGTTCTGACACCCTCACACGAACATACATGCAGCAAAACACCAATGCTCATGAAATAAAAATAAATAACTCTTTAAAAAAAAAAAAAAAAAAAAAAGACACAGTCTCACTATGTTGACCAGGCTGGCCTGAACTGATGTTGCCGTAAAGGCAGACCCCAAGCCCCCAGCCCAAATAACAGACCTTTAATTCTAGCACTCAGGAAGGAGTTCCAGGCCATCTGGTTGCACAGCGCATAGCAAGCAGCTCTCTAAATGGATATAAATAAACAATTTAAAACGTTTTTGAAAGATTTATTTAGCTTATTTGTATGAGTCTTCTGCCTGCATTCATTCTGTGTACCAAGTACATGCCTGGTGCCCTCCAAGGTCAGATGAGGGCGTCAGATACCTTGGAACTGAAGTTGCCAATGGTTGTGAATCACCACTTAGGTGCTGGGAATGGAACACAGGTCCCCTGTAAGAGCAACATGTGTTCTCAGGTCTCCAACCCCAATAAATAAACACTTTAAAAGATGACAGTTACAGCTTTCTGGGGAAAGTAAATAGATGGATGGATAGAAAACAAATAGATTTTGAAAGATCACAGTAAGGACAGCTCCTTGAATTGTTTTTTATTGTGGTTGTAATCTGCATGAAGAACCTGTCCACACTCTGGAAGTTTGGCAGCTGTTATCTGGCTAAGTCTCCAGAGCCAAATTTTTGGACCTGGGCTTACCTAGCCTTTCTCCACAGCTCTGCCTCACTCTGTAGCCAGCCGCTCTCCTGCCAGCCTTAGCACACTCTATCTAGACTTCACCTGGTCCCGAGCATACTTAGAGCCTTCCCTTTATCCCGTCAGCCTCCAGCCATTCTCCTTGAACTCCGGTAGTCACAGGGTACCTGTGGAGGTACCAGGAGAGTCCCCCCTTTGTTTAGAATTCTCTATGATTCCCATTTCTCAGAACCACAAGATTTCCCTACAACCTGCCCTTTCATCTCTATCACCCAGCTCTGCTGCTCCTCAGTTTCTGCTGCAGCCACACTTAATGTCTCTCCTTGAGGGCTTCCCAGCTCAGGTTACATTTACATCACTACCTGGATCCCTTCCCCTCACTTTCTTCTTTTCCTTATTGTCCATCTCAGAGCCCACGTGCAGTTTTGTCTGTCCCCGTTATGGGGTGGTCAATCCATTTCTTTTCCTTCGTGTATGTCCCCCTCCGCGCCGTTAGCTATTTCCTACAGATGATTCGCTTATTTGGCAAGTCAGTCTGCTCTGGCAAAGGGCGACATAGGGCTGGGAAGCGTCAGTCTGCAGTAGCAGACACCAGGGTCCGGTTGGCGGTGGCTGCTCCGGGACTGCCGGTGGAGGAGCTAGTGTCCACCCCGTCCCGCTGGGGAGACAAGTGTTCTGATGGGCTAGAGCTGCGATCCAGGGTTGGTGGCAGGCAGCGTCGCAGGCCACCACCGGAAGGCCCAACAGCACTGGGGGATCGCTGCAAGCTGTTGGAGGAGTCTTGGTTGCAGGGTCCGCGGCCACAGCAGAGCAGCCGCAGGAGCGCGTGGCGCAGGTCTCGGTTGGTGAAAGTGTAGATGATGGGATTCAGCAGCGAATTAGCCATGGCTAGACCCAGGAAAGGATCCGCCTGCAGGAGTACGGGACATGCGCGGGCCGGGCACGCGACATCCAGTAATAGCAAGAGAAACAAGGGTCCCCAGCAGGCCACGAAGGCCAGGAGCACCACGCTAAGCGTGCGGAGCAGGGCCAGAGACCGCGGCGTGTGCCGGGATCGCGAGGACGAGGTGGCTCTGCGGGACCCAGGACCCGCCCGCAGACGACGCGCGTTGGCCCGCACCTGACAGTAAATCCTTGCATAGAGCGCACAGATGGCAGCCAGGATGCCCAGGAAGGCCATCACGCAGAAGAGCACATAGGCCTTGGCGTAGAGCGGCAGCACGGTGGAGCAGGCTTCCAGGCGTCCCAAGCAGTTCCAGCCCAGCGCCGGCAGCAGCCCGAGCAGCAGCGACACACCCCAGGCGGCCACCGCCATCGCCAGCGTGCGAGTGCGACTGGCGGCGGGCGCGGGTCCACGACGGGCCATGGTAAGGTGGCGCTCTAGAGCGATGGCCAGGAGACTCAGCACGGACGCGGAGAGCGCCACGAAGACGCCCCCCTCGCGCGCAAACCAGAGCGCAGGCGACAGGCGCAGCGTGAGCGGCCCGGACAGCAGGATGTTGGTGGCATAGGCTGCTCCGGCGAGCAGGTCCGACAAGGTGAGGCTACCCAGGAGCAGGAACATAGGCGCATGGAAGCGAGGGTGGCGGACCAACACCAAGAGCACAGCCAGGTTCTCCAGCACGATGAAGGCGCACACAGCCAAGCACACTACGGCGTCCGCGCGCAGGCCGGCGCCGGGCTGGTAGCGCGCCCCGCGGAGCTTGCCGGTGTAGTTGTAGTGAAGGACAATGACCTCGCTCACCGGCGCTGGCCGCAGCAGCCCGGGCTCCATAGGCTGCCTGCCGCCCGCCGCGGAGATGTCGCTGCTGTGTCCTGGCGGTCGTCCACGGGAGCGCTGTGCAAAAGTCTACGGGAGGCAAAGGCAGTCAGGATCTAGAGCGAGCCCTGGAAGTGGGTCCCCAATCCCCGCGCCTCCCGCCACGCTCCCTAAGGAGGTCTTGAGAAGGTTTAGGACCGAGAAGGAATGTCTGGATATAGACACTCCACACAGAGACTATCCGGAAGGACCAGCCTGTCCTCATGGTGTCTCAGGCCTGTAATTCCAGCATCTGGGAAGCAGAGGCAAAGGCTCGGGAGTTCAGAGCCAGCCTCAGTCTGGAGAGATAGCTTAGCGACCAAACGATCTTGCCACTATTCCCAGAGAACTCGAGTTTAGTTCTCAGGACCCACATTAGACAACTCAAAATCGCCTGCAGCTTCAGCACCAAGGGATCAATCCTTCTTCTTAGCATCTGTGCACTGGTATATATTTGAACTACAATAATAATAATAATTATAATAATAATAATATAGAGAAGAAGAAGAAGAAGAAGAAGAAGAAGAAGAAGAAGAAGAAGAAGAAGAAGAAGAAGAAGAAAAAGAAGAAGAAGAAGAAGTCACCTTTAGAAGCAAAGCAGCCCTGGCTACATAGTGACTTCTAGGCTAGCCAGCCTGAGCTAAATATCCAAAACCAAGACAACAGCACAGCAGCCAGGCAGCAGAGCAGCAGCAGCAACACTCCAGCAAGATGGTTCAGCAGGTAAATGTGCCTACCACCAAGCCTGATGACTTGAGTTTAATCCCCAGGACCTACATAGTAGAAGGAGACAAGTGACTCCTGAAAGTTGTTTTCTGACCTACACAACACACAGAATAAATAAATAGAAGTTAATAAAGTATTTGGTTTAAAAAAAAAAAAAAAAACTAACCATGGTGGCCAGGCTCCTGTAATCCAGCACTCCAGAAACAGACACAGGAGAGTGGCTGTCGGAAAGTTGGGGGGCATTTGGTGCACACCTGTCCCCCAGCTATTGACAGAGGGGAATCAGGACTTCAAGGTTATCATTAACTACATAGTAAGTTTGAGGCCAGCTTGGGCTCTGAGAGTCTGTGTCAACATTAAATAAAATAAAAAGGAACTATTGTAACATGAAAGCAGAGGCACATTCAGATGCATACACACTCATAACCAAATGAGAATTCTGAAAATCACCGCTACACAGACAACCACAGACAGGGACACCAAACAAGGAAGGGGGCTCCACACAGATAGGACACAGACACACTGGCCTGGCTGGGGACCTAACATGCTCAAGTGGCTCTGAGCTCTGGTTCCAGCATTGGCTTCCTCCCCACTCCCCAAAATGCACAATCTCTGGTAACCAACTGCAGGGAAACTTGAGAGTACATTTCCACATGAAACATTCACATGCAGATTCAGTGACAGAAGCCACCAGAGGAGCTCAGCCCTGAGAATGGTCTCACACCCAGTAGCACAATTTCACAACCTCCACCCACAACCAGCCTGGGGCCCAGTGCCCCATACGCACATGAGAAATGCACAGGCTTTTCCTTGGGTTTTTTTTTTTTTTTTTTAATGTTGCTGGGCGGTGGTGGCGCACGCCTTTAATCCCAACACTGGGGAGGCAGAGGCAAGTGGATCTGAGTTAGAGGCCAGCCTGGTCTACAGAGTGAGTTCCAGGACAGCCTGGACCACACAGAGAAACCCTGTCTCCAAAAGCAAAGCCAAACAAACAAACAACAAGAAAGAAAAGTTGTTTCCTCAAAGTGCCAGTGAGACTATTGATTCTGGTCACTCATTGCACAGAGTCAGAGGTCCTCAGTAGAGACACACATGTCATTAAGTCACAATGACTCTTCTAAAAGCCACCTACCCTTTAATCCTCTCAGCAATTCCTCCCTTAGTCCCAACTTACAGATAAACAAAAACAGGTTCCTAAAAAATACCTGGGAAGGCTGGCAAGATGGCTCAGTGGGAAGGAAGCTCCCACTCAAGTCTGGAACCCACACAGTGTAAAGAGAGAACCAACCTCACAGCTGTCCTCAGACCCCCACGTTCTTGGTGTTTGTGGCATGCATGCATTCACAGTCCCACCCACACATCAACACACACACACACACACACACACACACATATAAGTAAATGAGATTTTAAAATAAATTGTTTTTGAGATAGTCTTGCTATGCAACCCTGCTGGCTTGGGTCTATATAGTCCAGGCTGACCTGAAACTTACAGAGATCCAATTGCTTCTGCCTCCCAAGTGCTGGGATTAAAGACACACACACATCACCATGCCCTGAATTTTTTTTACAAAAAGAAATGCCCTTCATAGACGCTTTGGACACAATTAAAAAAAAAAAAGAAGAAGAAGAAGGAGAAGCAAACCTCAAGTACCCCAGGACTGACCTCAAACTATGTAGATGACAAGTATGTTGAATTTCTGATCCTCCTACATTGCCTCCTGAGTTTGGCGGTCACAGGAACATGCCACCACCCAGTTTATCTGCACATGAATCCCTGGGCTCTCTGCATACTAGGCAAGCCTTCTACCAACTGACCCAAATCCTGAACCCCTCTCAGTCCCATTTCACACATGAACAGAACAGGCTCCAGAGAAATGTCTTAGCCGGGCAGTGGTGGCACACGTCTTTAATCCTAGCACTTGGGAGGCAGAGGCAGGCGGATTTCTGAGTTCGAGGCCAGCCTGATCTACAGAGTGAGTTCCAGGACAGCAGGACTACACAGAGAAACCCTGTCTCGAAAAACCAAAAAAAAAAAGAAATGTCTTACATAGAGGTAGACCCAAAGGTGTCCATCTCTTACACAAAGAGTCCCACAAAAACAGTGACACCGTTCCCGTTCCCAGCACTCTCTGCTTCAAAGATGAGGAAACCCAAACCTGGGAGATAGATCTCTCAGTACCTGGAAGGCAAAGGGACAAAGAGGTCCCAGACAGTTTCAGAGTAGCACAAACAGACTTGGAGGTACTGGGCCACTTTGTGCCGGAGAGGCATCAAATACAGAGATGCAGGTTTGCTTTCTCTGCTTGATTCACTCAGGAGAGGGTAGGACTTTTGTACCAACACCCCCAGTGACCTGACATGCCTGGAAATGATACTAGGAAATGTTTGAAGGAGCCCAGCCAAGCTGAGCTGGAGGGTTTCTGGGGTCCCCACTCCCTTTAGGCAGGGGGCCTGCGATTACCCCTGAAGTTTTCAGTTTTCTCTGCTGAGGTCCCATAAATGATCTAGAAACCCCAGCAAGGAGCGCTGTGCCTTTCCAGCCCTGCAGTCGCTCCAAGGAGCCAAGTCCCACTTCCAGCAAGTTCCCCCAGTGCTGGACACTCACCCCTGCGCCTGGGTCCGGTCGTGCGCCCTAGGCGGTCTGCCTGGGAACACTGGACGACAGCGACCAGGGGTTGGAGGGAGGCGGGGCTGGAAGTGGCAGGCCTAAAGGGCGGGCCCGCTACGCCGAATGCCGGCGAAGCCAGCAATTGCCCCTCCTTCTCCTAGCCCGGGGTTGCCAGCCTGTGCCACCCGCCGCGGCACCGAGAGCGCCTCAGCGGCGACTGGTACCAGTAAGTCCTAGCTTCTCCCTCGGGTCCCCTCCCAGGGACACTCGGGGTGGGAGGGCCCAGAATCGCAAGAAAAAGAGGGCTTTTCTAGGTGAATCACTCTCCTACTCCAGATAAGGGGTCCTGTCTATCCTCTGATGTCTGAACCCCTGAGCCTGCATTCCAAAGACACCTTAAGGGCTCTCAGTACCTGGGCAGCTCAATTTAAAAGCTACTTTTAGTGGGCGCGGCTGCTGGAGTCTTCTGGTCCTCACCGGGTGGGGTCAGATCTCCTCTGCTCCGCAGCACCGGGCCTTTCCCCACTTTCCGGTTATTCTGCAGGGCAAGACGGGGGAGGGGTGGGTACAAGAGGGATAGTGGAGGTGGAGGGAACTTCCAGGTCCCCAAATACGTAGGATCTGACTCCTCCCGCCCAACCGCTTCTCTGTCTCCGCCCCACTTCTTTCAACCTTTAATATCTAAACCATGAAATACGGCACTTGTGTTTCCGGCGTCAGGGATTTGAGGCTGTCTTGGGCACAGATTATGGCCAATAAACACTTCTGAATGCGTAAGGTAATAAATGATAAATGAATGTCTACTCGCTCTCTCTCTCTCCCCTAGGGTCTCTTTTAAAAATTCTTTCTTTCTTTCTTTCTTTCTTCCTTCCTTCCTTCCTTCCTTTCTTTTTTTGTTTTGGAGACAAGATTTCTCTGTGTAGTCCTGGCTGTCCTGGAACTGCTCTGTATCTGGCTCAAACTCAGAGATCTGCCTGCTTCTGCCTCCTGAATGCTGGGGTTAAAGGCGTACGCCACCATTCCTGGTTTTAAATTTTTCTTAAAATTACGCTTATTTATGTATTTGTGTGTGTGCATGCCTATATGTACTACGTCATGTGTATGTCGAAGTTGGTTTTCTCCCCCACAGCTCCCCTTGTGGATCCGCAGGATTGAACTCAGGTCATGAGTATGCTTTCTGCAGTGGTCCGTCTTTCTGGCTCTTAGTATCTTTTTCTCATTGTGTCTTTGTGTGTGTCTCTCTTTCACGCTGTCTGTGTCGCTCTCCTACGCCTCTCCCAGGCCACTCCTTCAGCAGGTCAGTCTCAGCTGCCACTACCCGCCCTTCCCCCGCCTACCCCTTTAATTCCCAAGAGATTCTTGCCAGGGCCCAGCTCTTCCAACCTTAGAACTGTGCCCACAGCCCGGTTTCTGGTGACTGTTTGAATGATCTTTCTGGGGACCATACCCTTTGCCCAGGGTTACTCCAGCCCCAGCTGGCCAGCTGTGGGGGGGGGGCGGGTGAGAGGTGAGTACATATTAGAAGTCGTACGGAGAAGTCAAAGAGAGTGAGTCTAGAGTTGTTTACGAAATGTCCCAGGCTAGGTAGGTCACGCCTCTGTTGAACCCCTTGGGAGAGCTCTCTAATTAGACCCCGGTAGGTTGTCCACGGCTCTAGCCAGATCCAGCTGTTCTAGTGGGCAGAACTGCTCCTACCAGTTTTAACCAATCGAAACCGCGCGCCCGACAGCATAGCCAATGGGATGTATGGGTCGGGCCTTAGGTGCTTGGTTCTTCACAAATCAAAGACCAGGCATTTGGGGGGAGGGGGCCGGGATGCTTGAGAAATGAATCCCCGGGCCTCGCCTGATAACAGTAGGCGCTTGACAAATGGTCTTCTGTATCAAAGGGGAAGCAGTGTGGGAGGTGCTGCTTCACACCTCCCAGGCGACAATATCACCTCCTGTGAGCCCTGCCAGGCATGACGGGACTCTTCCGGCCCGCTGGTGGCCATTGGTCCCAGGCCTAGAGCCCTCCACTCCTGCAGACACCTCACTTTCTTTCCTGTAGACTAGGACCCTGGGTCTTAGGCTGCAGCGATCTGGACAGACGTCAGGAGATACACTGACCACCCATGCTTCTGTCCCTAATTTTCATTTCACACTTGTTGCCACTGGGATTGGCTTCTGTCCCAATCCAAAGCCAGCCATGGTTCCCTACATCCCTTAGGCTAAGTAGCACACTCAGCCCCACGTCTTGATATCTGTACACCCTAACCCTCTCAGTCTCTGCCCTACTGACCTCCTTATTCTTCAGAGACGCCTAAAACTTTTGAGCCTGGGCCAGTGAGATGGCTCAGCTGGTAGAAGTGTTTAAAGTGTTTGCGGTGGGTCTGCCAGATGGCTCAGCCAGCTACCAAACCTGAGGACTTGAGTTGAGCCAATTCCAGAGAGCTGTCCTCTGACCTCACACACACACACCACACACACACACACACACACACACACACACACACAAGCTACTGAATTCTAACACAGAGAACAATAAAAACAAAGCAAAACTTTCGATCTTGAGAATCAGTTGGCCTGCACGTTTTCCCAGGTGCTCATGAACCCCTGCCTTCTATAATTTAACTGAGATGAGGCATGGTGAAGTGTGTAGAATATGGAGCCAGAGTCAGTTACTTTGAGGCTACTGAAATGGAGATTTCAGGATTTGCTACATG
The DNA here is from genome assembly GCA_021653895.1 of Mastomys natalensis. Classification (NCBI taxonomy): domain Eukaryota; kingdom Metazoa; phylum Chordata; class Mammalia; order Rodentia; family Muridae; genus Mastomys; species Mastomys natalensis. The sequence goes on from JAJTUV010000695.1 coordinate 113,564, forward strand.
AACACTGACTGTGCATACAGCAGGAATCCTGTACTTTTGAGCATGGTACTATTTGCCACCACTGTATCCCAACAGAGGAATGAGGAAGGGTGACAACTGCACCTCAGGCATTCACAACACCACACCCAATTCCCACTCCCACCCAGAGATACAGCTAGAAACCAGCCCTGGCCCCCGCAGTCCTGCTACAGCCTGCCCTCAGGCTTGTCTAGGCTGTTCACCTACCCAGCCTGTTCTACAAAGGCTCCTCAGGCACAGAGGCTGCCACACCCATGCTGTGCCCACTCTCTGGAAGGCAGGGCTGGGCCTTGCCAAGGGACAGAAATGTGCTCCCCTGCAGAATACCGCCGACATCGACATCGGAGCCCGTGTCCTGTGGGGACGGCTGATTCTCACTCTCCAGCTGCCTTCTGCAGGCCCCAACTTGAACAAGGCAGGACAGTGCATGCTCATTTTTACAGAAGCAGAAAGTCTGGGGGTCAGCGATGCAGGTGGACCACTGGGCTTTGCGCATGGCAGACAAGCATTCTACCAACGGAGACTCAGCACCAGCTCCAGCCTCTGAGTAGTTTGTTTCTTACTAGGAATCACTGTGGTTTCCAAAACCAGATGTGGGGCTGAGGAGAATGTGGCATGGCGCTGGGTGACACACCTTCCCCAAGATGCTGAGTGAGTCCAGGAAGGCTCCGCCTCTCTTCTCTCAGCCATTCCCCCTCAGGCTTGGAGAATTCTGCAGAGGAAAATCTAACCTCACCTACCCAAGGGCCCCCTATACAGCTTGGGTGTGTTTCAAAACAGAAGCCAAGAACTTAGGAAGGACAGGAGATGGGGTCCCGATTGTTTCCTCCAGGTAACCCCCATGAACCTCTTCCCTTCCAAATACTAGATTTGGAAGCCTGGAGACAGCCCTCTGGTTCTCTCTGCCACATTCATTTCACTTCACATGCTGGGTGAGAAAGGAAAGTACCATCACACAGCAGGCTTGGAGAGCACAGGCGGAGGCCTGGAGAGGGGCAAAACATCTACAGTAAAGGACCCTGAATTCAATCTGGCCTGGTGTGAGACTGGCTTAGGGCAAGAATGGACAGGGAGGAGGTGAGTGGAGGGGATTGATAGAAGAATCAGGTCCAGCAAGGCCTTGATCAGCAGGCCTAAGGAGTGTGACTACCTGCTCAATGTGTGACTGGGCTAGGTCAACCTCTCTGACTTCAGTTTGCTACCTGTGAAATGGATACATATTTCAGTGGTTGTTGGTACCTGATCCCTAACCTGTCAGTGAGAGGGAAGTAGAGGCTGGAAGATGGTGAGTTCAAGGCCAGCTTGGGCTGTGTCTCTTGTTAGAAGAATAGAATGTCCATGCCTCTTCAGCCTTTTGGCTGAGATCAAGGGTTAAAAATAGAGAAGTTTTCAGGCTGTGGCTGTAGCATACTTTCCTGGCATGCAGGAACCTCAGGTTCCATGCCCAGCACCACATAAACCTGGCGTGGTAGAGCACACCTGTTATCCTAGCACTTGTGAGGTGGAGGCAAAGAATCAGGAGTTCAAGGTGATCCTCAACTACAAAGGTAGATTGAGGCAAGCCTGGTGGTGGCAAATGCCTTGAATTCCAGCACTCAGGGAACAAAGGCAGGCAAATCCCTGAGAGCTCAAGTCCAGTCTGGTCTACAAAGCATGTTCGACACAGTGAGTTTGTCTAAAATAAATAATAATAAAGCAGGCTGGAAAGATGGCTCAGCAGTTAAACACACTTGTTTCTATGACAGAAGACCCATGTTCAGTTCCAACATAAATGTTGGGGTGGCTCAGAGTCTCCTGTTACCCTGTCTCTTGGGATCTGATGCTGTCTTCTGGACTCGCAAGGACTGTCTTCACATGCACAGACACGGCCTCATACACACACAAACACACATAAATAAAGATAAATCTTTAAGGGGGGGCATTAAAGGAGTAGCAGAGATGCCTGAGAGGATAAAGATGCTTGCAGCCAAGCCTGAATGCCTGAATTTCATTCCTAAGATCCACATGGTGACAAGAGAGAACTGATGCCCAAAAGTTACCCTCCGACCTCCACAGGTGGATACATCATGAGTCACATGAATCCGTTCATATATATTAAAAACAACACAACACAGCACATCATGTGTGGGTGTGTCATATCAGTGTAGTCCTGGCTGCTTTGGAACTCGCTCTGTGTAGACCAGGCTGGCCTCAAACTCAGATCTGCCTGCCTTTGCTTCCTGAGCGGATTAAAGGTTGTGTCACCAAGCCTGGCAGAGTGTATGTTTTTAGTAGCTCTGAGATGATACAATTTACATACTATAAAATTCTAGGTCAGATGTAGTGGTTCACTTCTGTCATCCGAACACCCAACACTCAGGAGGTAGAGGCAGGAGGATCAGGAGTTCAAGGTAGGTCATCCTCAGTTACCGGGAGGTCAGAGCTAGCCTGAAGTATATAGGACTCCTCTCACCCCCAAAACCCATTTGACTCCATTATGCCTCTCTAGTGAATGTGAAGTAATGTCTCACTGTGCTTTGAACAGTTTCTACTTTCATCATTTGTTTTCTTTTTGAGACAGGGTATTGCTATGTAGCCCAGGCTAGTCTCAAACTCATAGAGATCCTCCTGCCTTTGCCTTCTTCCTCCCCAGCACAGAGATAAAAAGATTGCACCTCCACAACAGTGCCTGGCTAATATTTTTTTTCTTAATCCTACTCTCTGTCGCAGTTTGTATTTTGTTTTGAGGTTGTCGGTTTTGTTTTAAAGGTTGTTTATTTCCTTATGTGTGTGCTTGTGTTATGTGAGCACACGTGTGCATGAGCCCAGGATTCCCCTTTTCTCAGCTCAGCCAGAGGTCAGCAAACCCCAGTGAGTCTCCTGTCTGTATCTTTTTTGAAGATGGTGGATTCTGGCATGCAACATGAAGCCTCATGATGTCACAGCAGCCGTTTGAAATTGCTGGGCCATCTCTCCACCCTGTCATTTATTGCTTGGTTCTTGTGTTTCTGAGGCAGGTCCTCGACGTACAGTTCAGGGTAGCCTGAGACTCACTATGTAGACCAGGCTAGTCTCCAACATGAGGTAATGTTGCTTTTCCTCCCAGTTGTTGAGATGAAGATACTCTGAAACATGGTCTCTGCCATGCTGCCCAGGTGCTCTGGGACTCTGACTCTGACAGAACTTTTGGAGTAGCAGGAAGACACTGTCATGCCTGAAGCCCTTTTTATCACTAGTCATACCTTGCAGTGCCTCTTTCTGTCCTCAGCTGTCCCTACCCTTTGTAGTCCCAGCACATTCATACTGCAGTTCAAGCAGCCAGGCTGTTGGCATCTGACTCTAGTCCTAGCACCTAATACCACAGCTTCTGCCTCCCTTTCTCCAGCTCTGGGGCCTGTTCCAAATCTGAGATGGGCGAGCTCTGCTGGTCAGACGGATAGGTCAGAGTAGGAGTTCTGGCTGCTGCCACTGTGTGTGTGTATGTGGTATGTATGTGGTATGTATGTGTGTGTGTGGTTGTACATGTGTGTGTGTGTGTGTGATGTGTGTGGTGTTGGTGGTGTGTTGTGTTTGTGTGGTGCCTGTGTGTGTGGTGTGTATGTGGTGGTGGTGTGTGTGTGGTGTGTGTGTGTGGTGTCATGTGTATTGTGTGGTGTGTGTGTGTGATGTGTGTGTAGGTTGTGGTTGGAGTGTGTATGTGGTGTGTGTGGTGTTTGTGGTGTGTATGTGTGTAGGGTTGTGGTGTGGTGTGTGTAGGTGTGTATGTGTTGTGTGGTGTGTGTAGGGTGTGTGTGTGTGTGTGTGGTGTGTGTAGTTGTGTGTGTGTGTGTGTGTGTGTGGTGTGTGTTAGGTGTGTGTGTGTGTGTGGTGCATATGTGTATATGTGTGCACAAGTGTGAGTGCTTTCATTTGTTGTTACAGGATATTTGAACCTGTTTCTAGTTACAGTGTGACTCAGCCTTTAGCACACACCTTTAATCCCTTGGCTGGAATACAGTTATATCCTTAGTACTCACTTTTAATCCCAAACAATAAAGGTAAATTAGTTTGTAGAAGAAAGCAGCCATGTTTGATAGTGATGTCTAATTGGATGGCAGACAAAGTGACATATCACGGAAAGATTTGACAGAATAGGATACGCCCACTCTCATGAGGAGAGGAAAGGGAAGCTACTTAAGGGAGAGACAGACAGTACAGGAGGAAGAGAGTACAGTAGAGTTTGTAGAGAACAGAGTGGCACAGAGAGGGAGAAGGAGGCAGCTTCACTGGGAGTCTTACAGAGGAGATTGACAAGAGAACAAGCCAGACACAGGTGAAAACAGAACAAGTCAAAAATGAGAAGGAGCCAGAAGATTAAAACAGATTGCCAGAGTTAGTTTGAGACCAAGCAGAGCAATTCAGGAGAAGCTGAAAGAAGCCATATAGAATCAGTCAGCTTGGAAAGGAATTTGAGCCAGAACAGCTGAATTGAACCAGCTAGAGCTTAGAAAGAACTAGAAAGGGTGAGCTTATTCAGCAATAGGTCTCAGAGGCTGAAAACATTCTAGACCTAGATAAGAATGTACAGAGGGCAGAAGCTTCAAGGACTAGGCCTAGGTTAGCCAACAGAGGCAGTGAACCTCCAAGATGACAATTACATCAAGTGAATAAAATTACTATTACAATTTGTGAGCCTCCATTTCCTTGTTAGATTTCATTTTTGAGACAGGGTCTCATTGTGTGTCACTGACTGGCCTAGGACTTGATATATTCAAAACAGGCCTTGAACTCAGAGATCCACCTGCTTCTGTCTCTTAAATGCTGGGATTAAAGGTGTGCAACACCATATCCATTGCTTTTAAAGATGGTTCTCCTCTCCTTCTCCTCTTCTTCTTCCTCCTCTTCCTCCTCCTCCTCTTCAGTATGTTTATGGATATTTGCCTGTGTGTTTGTGCACCAAGTGCATGCCTGGTACTCACAAAGGCCAGAAGAAGGCATTGGCTCTCCTGGGATTACAGATGGTTGTAAACCTCTGTAGGATGTTGGGAATCCATGTTCCTGGAAGAGTAGCCAGTACCTTTAACACTGACATTGCTCCAACTCAGTTTTTTAAAAAAAAAATTTATTTAATTTTATTTTGCGTGCATTGGTGTGAGGATGTCAGATCCCTTGGAACTGGAGTTATTGACAGTTGTGATCTGCATGTGAGTGCAGGGAATTGAATCCAGATCCTTTGGAGGATCAGACAGTGCTCTTAACCACTGAGTCATCTCTCCAACCCCCAACTCTGACTCTCCTTTAAAAGATTAAAAAACATATGTGGGAAGGAGCTGAAGTGATGGCTCAACATTTAGCAGAACTGGCTGCTCTTCAGAGGATCCATATCCATTTCCCAGCACCCACAGGGCAGCTCAAAACCACCTGTAACTACAGTTTCAGGGGTTCCCAAGGTACCAGGCATGCAATTGGTACACAGACTACATTCAGGCAAACATTCATACACATAACATAAATGAATAAAAAAAATCTTACACCAGGCGGTGGTGGCGCACGCCTTTAATCCCAGCACTTGGGAGGTAGAGGCAGGTGGATTTCTGAGTTCGAGGCCAGCCTGGTCTACAGAGTGAGTTCCAGGACAGCCTGGGCTACACAGAGAAACCCTGTCTCGGAAAACCAAAAAAAAAAAAAAAAAATCTTACATTGTTATAGTCACTCAACAACCATGGAGAAAGAGACCGATTCATCCCAAAGCAGCACCAGAAATCCAGACCACCTGTCATAAACAACCTATCAGTTGGTCTAGGGGAAATGGACTGCTCTGATTGGCCAGTCTGAGCAGGGCAGGAGTAGTGGGCTCTTCTCAAGGTTGATGTGAGCGCCTCTGTGGACCCTAAGGAGTTCTTAAATGATAGTAAATTGCCTCTTGGCCTCTGGCTAGAAACCCACAGGCTCTAGAAATTCCGAAGTTCAGGTTAGGATGATACGCCTTCCAGACAGCACCTGCTTCTGCTGAATCATTGACCTTAAACAAGCACTCGCTTGATGTCTTGGTGGCTCATAATTCTTTTATTGTTTTTATGAAAACGTAATTCCGTATTGCTTTGAAAAATACAACTGAGAGTTGTAATTAATATGAGGTATGATTTCCCCGCCGGGAGCGATCTGGCTTCTTTTCCTGCTTCGACTTGACTTTGCATTTCTAGCACTACAGCTTGACTCCGTTCTCTTCTCTTCTCTTCTCTTCTCTTCTCTTCTCTTCTCTTCTCTTCTCTTCTCTTCTCTTCTCTTCTCTTTTCTCTTCTCTTCCTTTCTTTTCCTTTCTTTTCTTTCTTTCCCTTGCTCCCTCCCTTCCTTCTTACTCTCTTTTCTCTTTCTTTCTTCCTTCCCCTTACCCCTCCTTTGTTTTCCCCGCTGCTACATAGGGTTTCTCTGTGAAGCCCTGGCTGTCCTGGAACTCATAACCAGGCTGGTCTGAAAATCACAGAGATCGCCTGCCTCTGCATCCTGAGTGCTGGGATTAAAGCCACATGTCACCATTGCTCTACTTTCTAATTTCTTTCTTTCTTTCTTCTCCAGATATTTTTTCTTTTTCTCTTCTTCTTCTTCTTCTTCCCTTTTTCTTCTTCTTCTTCTTCTTCTTCTTCTCTTCTTCTTCTTCTTCTTCCTCCTCCTCCTCCTCCTCCTCCTCCTCCTCCTCTTCCTCCTCCTCCTCTTCCTCCTCCCCCATCCTCCTGCTCCTCCTCCTCCTCTTCTTTGTTTGTTTTTTGAGACAGTGTTTCTCTGTGTAGCCCTGGCTGTTCTGGAACTCACTCTGTAGACCAGGCTGGCCTTGAATGTAGAGATCCACCTGCCTCTGCCTCCCAAGTGCTGGGAGTAAAGTTGTGTGCTGCCACTGCCTGGCTGTCTTTTCTTTTTTTTTTTATTTATTTGTAAAGATTTATTTATTTTATGTATATGACGAGTACATTGTCATTGTCTTCAGACACACATCATTACAGATGGCTGGGAATTGAACTCAGGAGCTCTGGAAGAGCAGTCAGTGCTCTTAACTGCTCAGCCATCTCCTCAGCTCTGTTATTTATTTATTTATTTATTTGGTTTTTTTTGAGACAGGGTTTCTCTGTGTAGCCCTAGCTGTCCTGGTACTTACTCTGTAGACCAGGCTGGCCTTGAACTCAGAAATCTGCCTGCCTCCCAGGTGCTGGGACTAAAGGAGCGTGCCACCACTGCTAAAGATTTATTTATTTACACTGGAGCTGTCTTCAGACACACCAGAAGAGGGCATCAGATTGTGAGCCACTGTGTGGTTGCTGGGAATTGAACTCAGGACCTCTGGAAAAGCAGTCGGTGCTCTTAACCACTGCGCCATCTCTCCAGCCCTTCTGGTTTTTTTTTGAGGCAAGATCTTGCTATGTAGTTTTGGCGTCCTGAAAATCACAGACATTATATCTGCCTCTGCCTCCTGATTTGTCATTTTGTTTTGGTGGCGCACATCCTAAAGTAACTCAGAGCGCATGTGCAGTAGTGGCACTCCATGTTGTGAAATGTTTTGCTTGATTGGTCCATGTTGTGTGTGTGAGTGTGCACCCATATGTGGTCGGGTTGAAGACACAGGGAAGGCTGTCAACTGCCCTGCTCTATTTTCTGCCTTATTCCTGAATCTGTTGGCCAGCAAGTCCCCGGAGCCCCCACAGCACCGGGATTACAGGCATACTGGCCACACCCAGCTTTTTTTTTTTTTTTTAAGATGTATATGAGTACACTATAGCTATCTTCAGACACACCAGAAGATCCCATTACAGATGTTGTGAACCACCATGTGGTTGCTGGAATTGAACTCAGGACCTCTGGAAGAGCGGTTAGTGCTCTTAACCTCTGAGCCATCTCTCCAGCCCCACACCCAGCTTTTTATCTGGGTGCTGGGAACTCATGTTTTCCTGCTTGCACACAGACTGCTTCTTCCTGTGTCTGTGTGTGTGTGTGTGTGTGTGTGAGAGAGAGAGAGAGAGAGAGAGAGAGAGAGAGAGAGAGAGAGAGAGAGGTATCAGGTCATCAGATTTGGCAGCAAGCTCCATTACCCACTGAGCCACCTTACAGTCCCTATTTCTCTAGCCTTGTGTCCTTCTGTGACAAATGAGGCAGTGAATTGCAGCCAGTGCATTTGGGGGGGGGGAGGGTAGCTTTGTCTGCCTCCACCCTCTGCCTGGATCCTCTGCATGTGATAGGAAGTAACACTAGACCAAAGCAAGATATATTGTTTGTTTGTTTGAGACAGAAGTCCCATATACCCCAGGCTAGCTTCAAATTCCTTCATGTAGCCAAGGATGACCCTGATCTTCCCGAGTAGTTAGATTAAAGGTTCTCTCTTTCTCTCTTCCTTTCCTTTTCTCTCCTTCCTTTCTTTCTTTCTTTCTTTTTTTTTTTTATAATTTTCTTTTTCTCTCTTTCCTTCTCTGTCTTTTCAATAAGGGACCAGCCGCAGACACTCATGCTATACAAATATGAGAGGCAAGACAGTACGGCTCCAGACAGTGGGGGAGTTTGACAAGGAGTGTGTTAGTATAAACATGGGCTGTGAGGATGCACCTCCCTCTGCTGATCATGTTTTCTTTACGTCTGTGTCATTTTTGCCAACAACTGCTCAATCTCGGAGGGAGTTCAAGGTGAGATGGATTTCACCCAGGACGTGGGAACTGGGTGGAGGTGCACAGAAGCAATTTTGGAGTGGCAGAAAGACTTTGCTAACTTGAGAAATCAATACCACAGTGTCATCGGGAGAAACCTCCCCGAATAAAAGCCATTCCAGGGAACTGTCATTTGATGTCCAATGCTGCAGATGGAATTTTTTCTTGTTCCCCTCTTCTTCCTTCCTTCCTTCCTTCTCTCATTCCTTCTTTTTCTTCCTAATGTTTTCAATGAAGCCTGGGTCTTAACCTTGGCAGACTAATGCTCCATCTGTGTGTGAAGGTGCCCACACAATCTCACCATGACTCAGGACAGAGAGGCAGGAAGATTCTGACACCAGGTCAGAAGGGCTCACATGGTGAGAACCTGGCATGGAAACCAAGGGCTGCCAACCAGCTAGAAGCTTTTCCAGAGCCTGAGGTGGAGCTCAGCAGGCTGCTCCTGCAGAGGACCAGAATTTGGTTCCTTCGCTCACAGTAAGTGGCTCACAATTGCCTTTAATTCCAGCTCTAGGGACTCCCTCATCTGGGTATCATCAACTTCTGCATGGTCTCTTTTTTTTTTTTTTTTTTAAAAAAAAAACAAAGTAGGCTTAGGATCAGGGGCTGGAGGCGCCATGTCTGGCCAGGAAGATGGCAAAAAGAAACCCCTGAAACAGCCCAAGAATCAGGCCAAGGAGATGGACGAGGAAGATAAAGCTTTCAAGCAGAAACAAAAGGAGGAACAGAAGAAACTCAAGGAGCTGAAAGCCAAGGCCTCGGAGAAGGGCCCCCTGGCCACAGGGGGAATTAAGAAATCTGGCAAAAGGTAAGCTGTTCCTCACATTGGAGGTGATGGAAACCCTACTCTTCCATTCCTATGTAAACAATCTGGATTCCCTGCCATAACATCTTTGCCACCTAATAGCTAGAATGAAGTGTTACCCTGGAGCCTGTTGTACATTGTAATAAACTTTTGTAAAAACAAAACAAAACAAAACAAAAATGAATAAAGTGAACAATGCAATGATGCAATGAATCATTGTCTCTAGTGCTCAGCAATTCCTACCTCAGCTGTGAATTTAAAGTGAAGCCAGGGGGCTGGAGAGATGGCTCAGCGGTTAAGAGCACCGACTGCTCTCCCAGAGGTCCTGAGTTCAATTCCCAGCAACCACATCTGCAATCACAACCATCTGCAATGGGATCTGATGCCCTCTTCTGGTGTGTCTGATGACAGCTACAGTGTACTCATATACATAAAATGAATAAAAAGTGAAGCCAGTCTAGAATCTCACCAGTGCCTACTGTTCCGTCTTCACTGTACTCAGCTCAGGTGGCAGAGTGCTTACATAGCGTGCTGGAGGCCCTGGATTCCATTGCCCTCCCTACACGCATCAGTGTCACAGTGTGCACTTGTCATGCTAGGTGTCAAAGGTGAGAGGATCAGAAAATCAAAGTTGGAGCTGGAGAGAAGAAGGCTCACTGGTTGAGAGATCAAGCTGGCCTTGCAGACGACTTGGGCTTAATTCTTTTTTTTTTTTTTTGTTTTTTCCAGACAGGGTTCTCTAGTGTAGTCCGGGCTGTCCTGGAACTCGCTCGTAGACCAGCTTGACCTCGAAACAGAAATCCGCCTGCCTCTGCCTCCCAGTGCTGGATAAAGCGTCCCACCAATTGCCACGGCTTATCTATTCACAAACATTTTGGCTCACAACGTAACTCCAGTCCAGGGATCCAGACTCTTCCAGCCTAACATGCAACCGTGGTACACAGGTACTTACTGGCATTCACATTATAAATAAGATAAGCCACTTTAAACCTTGTCTTAAGAAAAAATTCAAGCATCCTTAGCTACATGTTACTTGGAGATGCCTGAGCTATACAAGACTCTCCCCAAGTTTTGCATGGCATATCCTATCCCTCACATCCAGTGTGCTGTGCATCTTGGCTATCTCTTCACTATCTGTGCGGCTGAGTGCCAGGCTTGCTTCCTGCCAGTATTACAAGAGACCGCGTAAGTTCCCAGAAAGGTCAAGTTCAGATCAAGCACAATTCTCTGACTCATTGTCTTACGAATGTTCCACAGAATCCATGGTGTTAGGAATGCCCAAATGATGAATATTGCAAGTTCTTTGTGTTTTGTTGTTGCGTTGTTGAGTATACTTATGTGAGCAGCACTAAGTCACTGTGAGCCAAGGCTATCTTCAGTCATAGCAGTCACTCTGTAAGCCAGCCTCGGACGCCGATGCAGCGGGCACACAGCGAGTATGCCATTATAAAAAGAGGAAGAGGGCTGCAAATGTAGCCTGATGCAGCAATTTAAAAAAGATGACTCTCTTTCTCTCTTTACATTTTTATTTAGAGTTTGTGCACATGCATGCATGTGTGTGCGTGTGTGTGTGTGTGTGTGTGTGTGTGTGTGTAAGCACATTACAGAATTCATTTGGAGGTTTAGAGAACAACTTTTGGGAGCTGGTTTTCACCTTCTCCCATGTGAGTCCTGGGGGTCAAACTCAGGTCACCAGTCTTAGCAACAAGTGCCTGTACACACTGACATATTTGCAAACTCCCTGTTGCCCCCATTTGATGTTGTTGGCGTTTTGTTGTTCTAGTAGTTATGTGTGTTTTTGATTCAGGGTCTCACCATGTAGCCCATGGTGGTCTTGAACTCACAGAGATCCACCCTGCCTCTACCTGCTTAATGCTGGGATCAAATGTGTGTGTCACTACGAGAGCTCTCTTTCTCTGTCTCTCTGTCTCTGTCTCTGTCTCTCTCTCTCTCCTCTTTAGTATCTTTCTCCCTCTTTCATTTTTGGTTTTTCGAGACAGGGTTTCTCTGTGTAGCCCTGGCTGTCCTAGAACTCACTCTGTAGACCAGGCTGGCCTTGAACTCAGAGATCCTCCTGCCTCTACCTGCCTAGTGCTGGGATTAAAGATGTGAGCTATGGCTGCCCAGCATCCTCATGCCCACCCCTGTTTGCTTTTTTCCCCTTGAGATAGAATGTGATGTGCCTCACCCTGGCCTTAAACTTGCTATGTATGTAGCCAAGAGTGACCTTGAACTGCCTCTTCCCCCACGTGCCTGATACACACCGTTTATGTGGTGGTGGTGACCAAGCCCACACTTTGTGCGTACCAAGTAGGCACTCTACCAAGTAAGTCCCAGCTCCAGCCTTATTACAAGTATCTCAGGAGGCAATGTGATATGATTTCATGTCAGGGAAATGTCTCCACAGTCGAGGCACCGACACCCCCACTACCTCAACAAACATGCCTTTGGCCTTTCTTTTTTCTTTGCAGTGCTGGAGACTGAACATGCCCCACACTAAGAAAGCAGCTTACCAATCTTCCGCTCTGCCATGCCCCTCCCTGCTGATTTCCCCTCCTCCCCCACCCTCATCCAACTACAGATGCAATTGCATCTTCTCCTGTTTTATATAAAAAGACATTTTACTTTCTGACACCCCCCCTTCTTCTTCTTTGGGTTGGAATCTTTCCTTGGATATCCATCTGTTGTATGAAGATTCAGTTAGGACCAGGCAGGAGGACCTTGTATGCCTGTAACCCCAGCACTCTGGAGGTGGAGAAGAAAGAAGGATCATAAATTCAGGACAGAGTAGCAGGTAAAGGTGTTTATTGCCAGGCCTGGTGGCCTGAGTTCAGTCCCTAGGACTCATGTGGTAGAAGGACAAAGGTGACTTCCAAAGGTCGTCCTCTGATTGACACACAAGTGTTGTGGCAATGATGTGTAATAAATAAATAAATAATAGATAAACATAATAAATAAATAATAGGCAAATTCAAGGCCATCCTCAGGCACATAGCTTCTAAGTTCAAGCTCAGCCTGGGCTACATGAGATAGGGTCTCAAAATAACCAAAATTGGGGCTGGAGAGATGGCTCAGCAGTTAAGAGCACAGAGGTCCTGAGTTCAATTCCCAGCAACCACATGGTGGTTCACAACCATCTGTAATCGGATCTGATGCCTTCTTCTGGTGTGTCTGAAGACAGCTACAGTGTACTCATATAAATAAATTTTAAAATTATTTAAAAAAAAAAACAAGCCGGCGGTGGTGGCGCACGCCTTAATCCACATTGGAGGCAAGCAGGCGGATTTTGAGTTCGAGCAGCCTGGTTACCGAGCGAGTTCCAGGACAGCCGACTACACAGAGAACCTGTCTCGAAAAACCAAAAAAAAAAAAAAAAATTTTTTTTTATAGTCTATAGATAACTCCTCATATTGCACAGGAGGAAACTGAGGCACAGAGAATTATGACCTACGGGACACTGGGGCCAAGGATAGAAGTCATATCCCCAGGGTGACATCTGTTCTGGGTTGATAAACTGTTGTGTTCACAGTCTCTTTCGTTCTCATGAAGCTCAGGCTGGCTTCAAACGCATTGCATGCATCACCACACCCAGTTTCTGGATCTCTGGGAATGGAGCACAGGGCCTCAGGCATGCTAGGCCCTCTACCAACTCAGCTCCGTCCCCAGTATGCTCAGTCTTTGAGTCTCCCAGCACTACGGAGGCTGAAGCGGTGGGCAGCCATGAGTTGGAAGCCAGCCTAAGCTACATGGTGAATTTTCTGCCTGGGCTCTCAAATTTCACTGCAGCTGGTGTCATATGTTCTGGGCGTGACAGGGACTAGTAGTGCCTAAACAGGGCTCGAATACTCGGAATATGTTCTCCCAGGACAGACAGATCTAAGTGAGAGCTTATTTCAAAACACTGAAAAAGGCCCTTCAGATGGCTCAGCGGACAAAGGTGCTTGCTGCCTGGGAACCTGAGTTGGATCTTTTCAACTGTTTAAGATGGAAGACTAGAAGAAACTACACCAAGTTGCACAGATTCGAGCCCTCCACGGGCATGACAAACCCTTGGTGTCGCACCCAGAACATGGGACCTCCACTGCAGTGGAATTTGAGTGACAGGGCGGGGAAATCAGCGCTCTTGGAGCGAGAAAAGGTCCGGCGTCCAGAGTTTGAGGAATCATCCAGAACGAGGGTCTTCAAGGCTTCAGAAAGGGGTGGCAATGGGCGTGACCTCTCAGACTCTGCCCCATTGGCCTCAGATAAGGGCCCCTTGGGACCGCCAGCGCTTGCGCGGTGAGATTAGGAGGGTGTGTCGAGTCCCAGGGAGGCGGACAGTACGGGGGCGTGGCTTGCTCTCTGACCAAGCCCACCGTATCCGGGTGCTTCGGGCCGCCAAGATGGCGCTGGCTGTGGGAGCCCGGGTACCCGCTGCGGCCAGAGCCGGCCCGGGAGCCTGGCTCTGAGTATAGAGTAACGCTGTTCTGGCCGCGGGGCTGCCCCGAGCGTTCGCAGTTCCCCCGACCTCGGGGACACCTGCGTCCTTCCTCCCGGCGCGTCCATGAACTCCGTGTCGCCGGCCGCGGCGCAGTACCGCAGCGGGAGCCCGGAGGACGCGCGCCGGCCCGATTGTCGCCGGCCGAGGGGACAAACCCGGATCCCGGATCCCAGCAACCTAGGACCCTCGGGGTCCGGAGTGGCAGCTCTCGGCTCATCTGGGACCGACCCCGCCGAGCCTGACGAGGTGGACAAGTTCAAAGCCAAGTTCCTGACAGCCTGGAACAACGTCAAATATGGTGAGGAGGGGTGCACAGGTCAAGGGTGTCAGAAGGGTCAGAGCAAAGGAAACCAAACTTTTACCCTGTCCTGCGGATGATCCCACCCAGGAGGAGTCACCCGCAGGTCCTCTGCCCTTTCCAGCCCTGGACGTGGGGCAGGTTAGGTGGGAATGGTTTTCAAGCCCCGCCCATTGCACCTGCTTGACCTTGGCCAAATTCCTTGCTTTCCGGTGGTCTGGTTACTGCCCTCGGTAACAGAGGTGCAATAGTAAGACCAGAGCTAGCAGATGGTTCACACCTGTAATCCCAGTACTTGGGATGCTGAGGCACGAGGTTTATAGATTATAGAGTTTTAGGCTAGCCTGGAGTACACAATAAGTTCCAGACTGACTTGAGATCCTCATGAGACTCTGTCTCAAAAAAAAAAAAAAAAAAAAATTGGGAAAAGAGGGCTGGAGAGACTGCTCAGCAGCCCTGGCTGTTCCAGAGAACCCAAATTCAATTCCCAGAACCCACATGACATGGCAATTTACAACCGTCTGTAACTCCAGTTTCATGAGATCTTACCCTCACACAGACATACACGCAGGCAAAACACCAGTGGATATTTAAAAAAAAAAAAAACCCTGGAAAAAGTCTAGTGAGATGTCTCGGTAGTTAAAGGCATTTGCCATTAAGCTTGAGGACCTCAGCGCCAGCCTGGACCCAGATGGTGGAAGGAGAAACCAACTCCTGCAGATTTTTTATTACTCCAGTCCCAAGCTGTGGTGCTTGTCCACATACACAAGCTCACATACACAAAATAAAAATATGCTTTATACATTTACAGCAAACCCCAAGAGTCAGAATAGAATGGCCCTGGGTTAATAGTGGATGGACCCTTAGGAAGACGTGTTGTAGACAGACGTGGTATGGCATGGATTTTGCAGAGCCCATCCCCTGACCATCCAGCTAGGGTCAGGCCCACTTCACCATTGCTGATACTTGAGTGCTGCTTTAACTTGCTGGGAGCTACCCTGTGTCTCCCCAGGTTGGGCAGTTAAAAGCCGGACGAGCTTCAGCAAGATCTCCAGTGTTCACCTCTGCGGGCGATGCTACCATTTCGAGGGAGAGGGTGAGGTGTCGAATCTGGGACCACAGTAGGGGAAGTCTCCCAGGCTTCACCTTGGTTGCCAGGCTGACTCGTTGATTCTCATAGGTGACATCCAGCGCTTTCAAAGGGACTTTGTATCTCGACTGTGGCTCACATATCGCCGGGACTTCCCACCCCTCGCTGGAGGCAGCCTGACCTCAGACTGTGGCTGGGGATGTATGCTGCGAAGTGGTCAGATGATGCTGGCTCAGGGCCTGCTCCTGCATTTCCTGCCTAGAGGTGAGTTGTGTCTATGCAGGCGGCAAGTCCCAGGCTTCTGGGCCAGCCCCTTAAAGCTGCTTGCAGCCTGTGTGTTGAATCGTGCGTGGCAATCCCACAACTTGAGAGGTTGAAGCAGGATTTCGAGCTATAGTATCCTGTCTGGGATACCATAAGGGTTGCAGAAATGGCTCTGCTCTTAAGATCACTTGCTACTTTTGCAGAGGACCGAGGTTTGATTTCCAGCACCCACATGTGAGTACCTACTCAACCATAGGTATTTGCAGTTTCCGGGAGTCTGACACCCTCTTCTGGAGTCTTGAGCACCAGGCTTTCACAGAGCTCTTAGATACTTGGAGGCAAAACACTCCTGCACATAGACTAAAAATAAACCTTTATTTAAAAAAAAAATGAGTTTTGGCAGGGTTTGGTGGTGTAGGCCTTTAATCCCAAGGGTGTGAGAGGCAGAGGTAGGTGGATCTCCATAAGTTTGAGGCCATTCTGCTTTACAGAATGAGTTCTAGGACAGCCTGGGCTGTTATACAGAAACCCGATCAAAAAAAAAAAAAAAGCTGGGCGGTGGTGGCGCACGCCTTTAGTTGCAGCACTTGGGAGGCAGAGGCAGTCGGATTTCTGAGTTCCAGGACAGCCAGGGCTACATAGAGAAACCCTGTCTCGAAAAAACAAAACAAAACAAAAAAAACCAAAAACAAAAAACCCAAACCAAAACACACACACACACACACACACACACACACACACATGGTCAGTTTGGAATCCCCATGAGTTTAGAGTTGTTAGTCAGATAGGAGGGAAGTAGGAATGTTGTGCCGAGGGTTAGCTGTGAGTGAACATGTTTAGCTCTAAGTTTCGTCTCTTCTACAGACTGGAGGTGGGTAGAGGGCACAGGACTGGCTTCCTCTGAGATGCCCGGGCCAGCCTCTCCCAGTCACCACCGAGGGCCTGGTCGTCGTGGGCCCTCTCGATGGACCCAAGGCACTCTGGAGATGGAACAGGACCGCTGGCACCGGCGAATTGTTTCCTGGTTTGCTGATCATCCCCAGGCCCCCTTTGGTCTACATCGGCTAGTGGAGCTTGGGTGGAGCTCTGGCAAGAAGGCAGGAGACTGGTACGGGCCCTCTGTGGTGGCACACATCCTCAGGTGAGACCCACTACAGGGAAGAGGGGAGCTGGCTGGTGACCCCAGGAACTCAAGCCTGCCTGCTTTCCTGCCCCCAGAAAAGCTGTGGAGAGTTGCTCAGAAGTCACCCGGCTGGTGGTGTACGTCTCTCAGGACTGCACAGGTAAGGCTGGGAACAAGCTTCTACCTGAACCTGTGCTACCCCAAAGCCCTGATTTCTCGGGCTGATGCACGTTTTGGGGGTGTAGATTCCTTCTCCTGCCTCTCTGCAAGACCTAGAAAGTCAGAATGAAAGAGGGGAGACCCTCCTTCATCCTTCTTCACTCCAGTCCCATTTAAAAAAAAACAAAACAAAACACTACATGTATTTATTTGTGTGTGTATGTGGGAGGTGGGATGGAGTCCTGTACCAAGGTGCATTAGACCTTGTTGGGGAGTGGGTTCTTTCCTGTGGGTTCCAGAGATGGAACTTCGGTCACATCATGTTGGCAGCAGGTGCTTTTACTTGCTTGGCTCTCCCATCAGCCTTGTTCACTTTAACTCTACCAAACTATCCTGATGGTTACACAGTCTGGTATCCTCAGGCTCACAAGCTGACAGAGGAGTCAGTGATTCATTGATCCCGAAAACTGTGGGGTCCACAAGATGGCTCAGTGACTGAAGGGGCTTGCTGCAAAAGCCTGATAGCTCGAGTTTGAAGCCTGAACGCTTAAACAAAGTTGTCCTTTGACCTCCAGTTTTGTGCTTTGGCATGTACACCCCCAGATACACAAGGGCCAGACAGATGAAGGGTCAGCCGGTGAAGGCTCTTGCAGCCAAGCCTGATAACATGGATTGGATCTCCTGAACCCACATGGCTGAAGGAGAAAACTGACCCACACATGACACATAAAAATAAATTAATAAGCCGGACGGTGGTGGCACACACGTTTAATCCCAGCACTTGGGAGGCAGAGGCAGGCGGATTTCTGAGTTTGAGGCCAGCCTGGTCTACAGAGTGAGTTCCAGGACAGCTAGAGCTATACAGAGAAACCCTGTCTCGAAAAACCAAATTAATTAATTAATTAATTAATTAATTAATTATAAAAACGGTGCTCATAGAAAGTGCCCAAATGTTAGCCATTGCTTTCTTCCAGGTTAGCTGACTATATTTATGTAGCTTTGTTTTATTGTTAGGGTCTCTTGTAGCCTAGGCTGCCCTCAAAGCTACTATGTGAGATTTATGAGACTGTCAGGCAGTGGTAGTACATGTCTTTAATCCCAGTACTTAGGAGGCAGGCAAATCTCTGTGAGTTCGAGGCTAGCCTGGTCTACAGAGTAGTTCCAGGACAGCCAGGCTTACACAGAGAAACCTGGCCTTGAAAAACCAAAAAAAAAAAGAAAAAAATTATGAGTATGATCTTGAACTTTAGATCCTCCTGCTCGAGCCTATAGAGGGTTGCAGTTTAAGAGGCAGGTATGGTGTTGTATACCTTTAACTCTGACATTTGAGGCAGGAGCAGTTAGTTCTAGTCCAGCCTGTTCTACGTGATGACTTCTAGGACAGTCAGAGCTGTATAGTGAGACCCTGTGTTTTTCTGTGGGCTGCAGAGGTAGCTCAGCTGTTCCCATCACCAGAGCCCAGGTGTGGTAGTGGGTGCAGACAGGGTGATCCAGGGGCTCCCTGGCAGCCAGCCTAACCTAGTTTTGAGCCTCAGGCCAGTGAGAGACCCTATCAAATATAAAATGGGGTGTTCCTGAGGAACAATATTGGAGGCTGCCCTCTGACCTCAGGAGCCCACACACAGGTGTGTGCACTCATACACACATGTGAATATGCACTTTCCAGGCACAAACGGGCTGGGGCTGGGTGAGGCTGAGAAATGGATACACAGGCTCTGACGGCTCTCCCCAGCACCACAAGAAACAATTTAAAGTGGGGCTTGCTGATGCCTGCTCAGAATCCCTGTGTTGCTGAGATTATGGCTCATCTGGTAGAGAGAGCAATTCTCTGACATGCATAAAGCCTTGGGCTTCATGGTCAACACTGCATAAATCCAGTTTGGTGGCACACACGTGCAATCACAGCCTGTGAGAGATATAGCTGAATGGTCAGGCCTTGGAGTTATTCTGCCCCACGCAGCCCTCAGGGCCTCACTTCCTGCCAATGCGATAGTCAGCACTTGCCTGGAGGTCCCAGGACTGTCTAGATCTCAGTGTAAGAGAAAGTGTCTGCAGATGAGGACTGCATGCTCACCAGAGTTGTAAGGGTGATGGTGTGCTCCTGGGGCTAGAAGCCTGGGTAGAAAGGTGACCTGTTGCCCTGTCCCTGCAGTGTACAAGGCAGATGTGGCACGCCTGGTGTCCTGGCCAGATCCCACAGCGGAGTGGAAGTCTGTGGTCATCCTGGTGCCTGTACGACTGGGTGGGGAGACCCTTAACCCTGTGTATGTGCCCTGTGTGAAGGTAAGCACCTTGTGATGGGGTACCTCTGCCTAGGTGCCTCCACACCTAACAGAGGTCAACCATGGGCATCATTCTTTGGTACTTGTTTCTCCTCTGTGTGTGTGTGTGTGCAAGAGTGTGTGTGTGCAAGTGTGTGTGTATGTGGTGTTATGTTATGTGAGTGTATGTGGTACGGGTGTGCACATGCAGAAGTGAGAAGACACAGGGTACCTATTCCGTCACTCTTTGCATTATTCCTTTGTGACAGGGTCTCTCACTAGCCCTGGAGCTGGGGTGGTGGCCAGCAGTCCCTAGTGATACCCCATTTCTGGCCCCACAGTACTGGGTTAGAGTCATATGTGACCATGCCCAGGGTTTTACACAGGTCTGTTCTGAACTCATGTCCTCATGCTTGGTGAGCAAGTGCTCTTATCCTTTGAGCCGTCTCCCAGGGCCCCACCTATTTTTACGAGACAATTATAGGCACATATTAGCATGCTGCTGCGGTGGGTTCTGGGGACGGAATGCAGGTCCTCACACTTAGCACTACCCACTAGTGACACAGCGGCAACAGATCCATTTGCTGTCATGGGGCTGGGATCCCAGCCCAGTGAAATGAACCAGAATTCTGAGTATGGCAGTTAGAGTGGACCTTCTGACAACAAGCTGGAATGTTCTGGAAGATGGGGAAGAAGCTCTGTGCCAGGCAGCACATAGTTCAATCCCAGCACACAAATGTATTTTCTTATTAGAAGCAGACCTGTCATCTCATCCAAACACTTGGAAGGCTGAGGCAGGAGGACTGTCTAGAAGGCACATGAGGAGCTAGAGAAGGAAAGAGGACAGCATGACAGACTCAAGCAGAAACTTTGACAGACTTTGGCAAGTGTGCACTCAAATGAAACACCAAGTTCTCCCTGTAAGCCTAAAGACATGTGCCATCTGTCACCTTCACTCCACTCCCTGTCTCCCCTCAGCCCAGCTACACTGGGCCAGTGTGGTGATTTCAGAACATTCCTGCTCAGGGGAAGACTTCACACTCAAACCCATCCCCCTAGGTCTTTGCTCTCTTTTCTTTGCTCTTTTTTTCTTTTCTTATTTAAAACTTCAAGTTCTGGCTCTGGGTGGGTGTGGCAAGCTGTCAGCACACGTTTAAGATCAGGCTTCCATCCCCAGCACCAAATAAAATCAATAAAACAGAGTGTAAAGGCACACTCCTGTAATCCTGGAGGTTAAGGCAGGAGAATCTAGAGTTGAAGGGCAGCCTGGGCTACATAGGGAGACTAACTCAAGCATTTGTCTCTCCTCTTGGTACAGCCCTGGCACTGTGGCTAGTAGGGAGGCAATAGAGACAAGATCAGAAGTTTAAGGCAAGCCTTGGTTATATGTGAGTCTTTTAAAAAAAGTGCCGGGTGTAGTGCAGCATGCCTTTAATCCCAGGACTTGGGAGATAGAGGCAGGTGGATCTCTTGTTAGTTCAAGGCCAGCCTGGTCTACATAGACCCTACTTTGAAAACAGGAACAAAATGTAAAAAGTGGTTAGAACCGTGGTTCTCAACCTCTGAATTGTGACCCCTTTCAATTTCACAGTAGTTGCCTAAGGCCATTGGAAAACATATTTATATAACTCATAATAGTACCCAAATTACAGTTATGAAGTAGCAATTAAGAACAACTGCTTTGGGGTCATCCCAACATGAACTGTAAAGAGCAGTAGGAAGGTTGAGAAGCACTGGGTTAGAGGAACGGTCTCATGGTCAGGAGGGAACTTGGACAGAACCAGAGTTTCATTCATCACACATATCGGCTGCTCACTCTCCAGGAAGCCGATTCCCGCTTCCAGTACTGCACTCAGGTACATATACCCACACACAGAAACAAACACCTGGCCTCACCCTTTAATTCCAGCACTTGGCAAGCAGAGGTAGGTGGGTTTCTGAGTTCCAGGATAGCCAGGGCTTCAGAAAAACAAAAGTAAAAAATAAATCTTGTAAGAAGTTGCCGGGCGGTGGTGGCGCACGCCTTTAATCCCAGCACTTGGGAGGCAGAGGCAGGCAGATTTCTGAGTTCCAGGCCCGCCTGGTCTACAGAGTGAGTTCCAGGACAGCCAGGGCTACACAGAGAAACTCTGTCTCGAAAAAAACAAAACAACAAAAAAAAAGTACCATTAAAAAAAAGAAGTTATATGGCCCTCTCTGTAAGCTAAGGCTGTTTCTGCTCTAGAACTTTTAGTGCCATCAGACTGGGTTGGTTCGCTTGCTGGCTGCTCCGCTTGATCCCCTGGCTTCAGAGGCTCTAGGTACCTGCTTAGTGTGCTGAGCTCCTGACTGATGCCAGCTTCTCTTCCACAGGAGCTTCTGCGCTCAGAACTCTGCCTGGGCATTATGGGGGGCAAACCCCGGCATTCACTGTACTTCATTGGCTATCAGGGTAAGGCACAACCTCATTTCCTGGGACACAGACCAACCCCCACGCCCCCACCCCCCCCTTCCTCTTGCCCTCCAGTTTACATGTGTCCCCCTCCCCCCACCAGATGACTTCCTGCTCTACCTAGATCCCCACTACTGCCAGCCCACAGTGGATGTCAGCCAGGCCAACTTCCCCCTGGAGGTGAGCTGGTGGCTTTGAATGGGGGCAGCAGGTATGGGCACAAAACGGGGGTCCCTCAAACCTCTCTTATCTGCCCAGTCCTATCACTGCACCTCACCTCGCAAGATGGCCTTTGCCAAGATGGACCCCAGCTGTACCGTGGGGTTCTATGCTGGGAACAGGAAGGAGTTTGAGACACTCTGCTCGGAGCTGATGAGGGTGAGCTACCACCATGGGGTTATATTATGTCTCAGAGGTTGTGTCCCTGCCTCCACTGTACTAGACAGACTGGGTTCCACCCACAGTCCTGGGACAGTATCAGACCACTCATGCTTGACAGCAGAAGTACATCAAGGTGTACTTCAGTCAAGCTCAGCCCAGAATAGACCTGAAAAGTTTGGGCCACTATTTGGGGGTATTTTGGGGTCAGCCACCTGCAGTTCATCAGAAGTTTCAGGGCAGCCATTCACAGGCTGAGCCAGTTATGCATGGTCCAGCTGTGGCAGCCGGTTCTCAAAGACTCTGAACTGAGACCGCTCTCCTCCATCCTCCTACAGATCCTCAGCTCCTCCGCAGTCACGGAACGGTACCCCATGTTCACAGTGGCTGAGGGCCACGCTCAGGACCACAGCCTGGATGCCCTGTGCACCCAGCTCTCCCAGCCCACACTGAGGCTACCTTGCACAGGACGCCTACTCAAGGCCAAAAGGCCCAGCTCCGAGGACTTTGTGTTTTTATAATGGGAAGGGATGGGGAAAGATACCAGACTATTTATTTTTTTATTTATGTCATGTCAGGGATCTGGAACTCCAGTGGTGGTGCTGGACCCCTGTCCTCATGTCCCCGTCTTTCCCAACACAGCTGAGACCTATCTAGGCCCCCAGCTTGGGGTTATGCCCTTTAGCTGGTCTCACCCCCAGCTGCCCCTGTCTCCTCAGGAGCCAGGGATGGAGAGTAGGCTCCAGGGCACTCACTCAGGGCCTGATTCAAGTTCTGTAGCCTGCACTGGGTCCCTGTCCTGGGAGAACTGACTGGCTGCTGGATGGAGGCTGATAAAGATGCAGACTTGAACATGCCTGGCCTTGTTGACATTCAGACTGTCCACAGGGAAGACAGCGCTCTGGCAGCCTCAGTTTCCAAGCTTAGAAACAGCAGTACCCTCTCCAGCAGGAGGAGTATGGTCAGCAGCTTAGTTGTAGAGGCAGGTTGGCTCCCTGTGGCCCTCAGGAGTGGCTCTGCTGTTTCTTCCGTTGGCGACCCAACTGGCGGAAGTGCAGCCTTTTGGGGTTGAGACCAAAGGCCTGCAATCTCTGTCGGCTGAACTTGTGACCTCCAAGTGTCACTGTGGGACCCAGCAGCCTGGCCTTCTTACTCTTCTGCTTCTGGAATGTTGGCTTCTCTGGGTAGGATGTGTGGGCCAACTCCTCTTCCTTGGCTACTAAGGTCTCAGCCTGGGGTTTCTTCCCATTAGCCCCACTAGGCATGGGCAGCTGTACCTGTGGGCTAGCCTTGCTCTGTGACTTTCCTGTGGTTTCTGGGGGCATTTCCATCCTATAGGGAGAAAAGTCAGGGCTTAGGTGGTCAGCCTATTGTCCAGAACATGATCTGCCCCCTTTGCTCTTTTTGTTTTAAGTAGGGGTTCATGTAGCCCAGTATAACCTTAGACCCTGTACACACTTTTTTTTAAAAAGCAGGGTGGAGCCGGGCAGTGGTGGCGCACGCCTTTAATCCCGGCACTTGGGAGGCAGAGGCAAGCAGATTTCTGAGTTCGAGGACAGCCTGGTCTACAGAGTGAGTTCCAGGACAGCCAGGGCTACACAGAGAAACCCTGTCTCAAAAAAAACTAAAAAAAAAAAAAAAAAAAAAAAAAAAATTAAAAAAAAACCAGGGTGGGGTGAAATGGTCTCACTCTGTCGCTCTGGATGTCTTGGACCTCACTCGGAGCTCCTCAGGGGTTTTATACAGTGCTGAGATAGAGCCAGGGCATTATACATGCCAGGGAAGCACTCTGCTCACTCAGTCAAAACCCAGGTGGGCTCCGCTTCCTGAGATAACGTTCATAAATATGACAACTACAGATTAGCTGGACCAGCTGAAGCCATGTATGTCGGTCAACGCCATGGCCTTCAGTGCAGGTGCCATGTGCGTCACAATCAGAGTCTGGGTCCTGTAACAGCTAACAGGCCTGTAAGGTGCGTATAAGAATTTATTTTGTTCAGGCTTGGGATAAAATTCAGGACTTTAATCACTCTAAACACAATCTCACTAGGTGTGATGGTGCACACCTTTAATCTAAGCACTGGAGGCAGAGGGAGATCTCTGAGAGTTTGAGACCACCCTGGTTTACTTTAAGAAGCTCCAAGAGGACTACACAGACCCAAGTCTAAAATAAACACAATCTTTACATCCCATAAGGGCAGGGTGTTGCTGTGGAGTCCAGGCAGGCTTCAATCTCATGAACTCCCTAGTGCTGGGATTACAGATATGCACCACACGGTTCAGTCCTTCCGATTCTTAATCTCTGAAGTCTGAACCATAAAGTCACCCTACTAAGAGGGACTGTGACTGGCCTACAGTTTGCACATCTGAGTGTCAGCTACATGGGCTGCTGCCACCCTCCCCAGCCCAGTGCTTACTCTTCCTGGCACAGAGACTTGAAGATCTGCTGCTTCTTCCACACGTTCTGGGCCTTCTGGCTGTACACCCGCTGCTCCTGCTTCTCTTCCTGCTCGGACCTGTGCACCAGAGGGGTTCTAGAAGCTGTCCAAACCGTCTCCCCCGACCCCACCACCACCACCCTGCTATCACCTGTACATGCAGGTCTTCTTCAGGGAGCACCAGCGGTTCAGCTCCTTGTCATCAGCTGCAAGGATCTGCATGGGCAGGAACAAGATACCTACTGTGTGGTCCTGGGGCCTGCTCTGAGCCTCAGTCACTCAGCAGCGAAGGCAAGGGTGGGGGACAACTGAGTTTAGTGTTTTGGTATTGAGGCAGGGTTTGTTTGAATGTTACTCTGTAGCTCAGGCTATCCTGGAATTCACAGCAGTCCCCTCCTACCTCAGCCTCTCTAGTGCTGGCCTCCATTAACCCTGTTTCAGTTCTTAGTGACAAAGGCAGCACTAAACTCTAGATCTTGTCACACCTCTCCACAGAGAATGTTTACCTCCTCCAAACCCCTGCCCTTCCCTTGATTTTCCCAGGCTGCCCTGATCCCAACCTCCTCTGTGCTTAGCCCGAAGTCGCAGGGCACTACAGTGCGGTACTTGAAACGACAGGGCAGGTCGTCGATAATGTCCTCATAGTCCAGACGGTAGTACTCATCTAGGTACTCCTCAAAGGTCTTGTCCCCTGCACAAGAGACACACAGCCAGGATAGTATGTGTTCAAAGCCCCATGAGGCACACTGCCCCATCATGCCTTGTGCCTCACCAGGATCAAACGTGGGCTTCTCTTGCCCGACAGCAGCTGCAAACGGAGACTTGCGCTTTCTCTTGCCTGAGGTGGGGGCCTCACGAAGCTTCTTCCGTGGTTGGCTGGGGTCATAGTCTGCATCCATCTATCAGAAAGAGCAGGTCAGATCAGGCCAGTTCTAGATGCTTCTGGAGCGTCCAGACCCCACCAGGGACACAGTCCATGCTGGCCTCTAATGTGCTGTGCAGCCAAGCCTTGGACCACATTCATGGAAAGCTCCTGCTCTGTCAACTGCAGCTACTTCAGACTCACACCAGTGGCACTCACATTAAAGTCAGGGTCCTCACAGTGCAGCTCCTGTTGGCTCCAGGTCCCGTCTTGCTCAGGTCCACCCCACGTGTCCCAGTTCCAGTCATCTGGTTCCATAGACGACAGACAGGCAAAGTGAGGGCAGCACATGGCTATACCAACCTGCTCCCCTAACTTTCTACAGACACATACCTTCCAGCCCGTCCTCTTCCTCAAACTGTGGCTTCTCTTCCTCCACAGTACCGTAGAAGGCATCTCCAAAGCATTTCTGCAAGGGAAGGGGAGGCCTAAGGGGCAGTAGCACCCACACAGTACACCATCATGGCTCAGCTGCCCCATGCCAATGCCAGCACAGCTCACCAGCCTTACTGTTGTACAAGACAGGGTTTCATGTAGGCCAGGCTGGGCTCAAACTATGTACCAGAGGCTAGCCTTGACATTGTGATCCACTTGCTTCCACCCGAGTGCAGTGATTGCAGGTGTGTGAATGGCAGTTTTTGCTTTTATTGAAAGTCTTGTAGCTCAGGTTGGTACTCCTGCCTCAGATTCCCAAATGCTAGGATTATAAACCCACACCAACACACCGAACTTTGTATGGCTCTCGAGTGTTACAAGAAATGGTCTCCTGTGTGCCGAGACCCTCCACAGCACCGCCTGCTGTCTAGGCTGCATTGGTCTCACACAATAGCTACAGCTCTGTAGGATTCAGACCCTGCCACCACTTGTGCCTCACTACCCATGACACAAGTCTGAGAGGAAGTTTCCTCCAAGATCCTACCTACATTAGACATGGTACACACCTGTACACAGCAGGTAGAGGCTGAGCCCAGGGGATCATGAGTAGCAGGCTAACCTGGGCTACAAAATGAGCCTGGAATTTAGATGTCAGGGTGCTATCCCAGTACACATAAAGCCCTGGCACCACCCCTAACACTACAACCCACATCTGAGGCCACAGTTGTGATTCTACAAGGACGATGTGGCCACATGTCTCCATTGCTACGGTGATCCCTGAGTCTATACAGGGATATGTAGGTACACAGTAGGTCACAATTACAAGGCAGGTGTGGCTGGGCACTCTGAATTCTAAGACCACAGAAACACTGACATCTACTGCGGGCCTGCCAGAGGAAAACACGGTCCACTGTGCATTTATTTTCATTTCTTTCTGCCTTTCTAGTTACTCAGTGTGTATGGAATTTTGCCTGCATGTATGCCTATGCCACGTGCATGTCTGATGCTCCTGGGGATCAGAAGAGGGAATCAAATCCCCTTGGACTGTAGTTACAGTGAGCTATGAGGTGACATGTAGGTGATGGGAATTGGACCTTGGTCTTCTGGAAGAACAGCCAATACTCTAAAAGGCTGAGCCATCTCTCTAGGCCTGTCTGTGCACTTATTAAACACTTTGCATATGCTCAACCTGGAGCAGGTTCTTGAGGAACCTTATAGCTACCATGAGCAGCAGCACCTTGCTCCTCTACAGAGAAACCAAAGCTAAGACCCGAGAAGTGCCTTAAATAATAAGCAAGCAGACAACTCCACAGCGCTCCGCAGTCCTCGCTAAGCCTACCAATGTGCCTTCAGCCTCTTCCCATGGCTTCCTCCGCCTGGCTAGTGGCCCACTTGGGGCTGTCACTGGGCCCAGCCTTTTCTGACAGATTTCTCAACACCTGTTTCTAAAACATGGTGCTCTGTTCTTCCAGTACAACAATGCTCCTGGCGAGATGAGCTATAGGACTAGTGTTTAGTCACAGACGCGTGCACACACAAGCCCTGGTTTCTACATTCTATCCCAACATCACCACATACACAACAACAAATACTAACCTAGCAACTGGTGAGAGGGTTCCCCTGGAACCCCTCAGCCCCACCAAGATACCTTCCACATATGTGCATGGAACATGTGACACCTCAACACATAAATGTCAAAACACATTTATAGTAAATAAATTTAAGGTCCAAGCCATGGTGGTGCACATCTGTAACTGCAGTCCCTGAGAAGCAGACAAGGGATGGTAAGCGGAGGCCAACCTGGATATATGGTGAGAGTCTTTCTCAGAAAAGCAGGAAATTAAGACATCCCTGATAATATGTCAGTGACTCAACTTGGTTTTTTTCAACGTTATGGAATGCAAAGACAACATTTACCAAGAGAAACTACTCTTCACCCCTGCCCAGGCTGCATTACAACTGTGTAGGTGAGGACAACCCTGAACTTCTTATCCCCCTTACATCCCAATGCCAGGTTTATGGAACTCTGATCACATGAACCAGCTGTATTGGTGATATCTGTCTGGAACTCTCTCCTGATGGGAAACAGGCAGAGTGAGTTCCAGCCTCAGTCCTGCAGTCATCAAGGAAACAAATGCCTCCTCATCTTCTTCTCTCTCTGATCTTTCCTTTCTTTCTCTCTCTCTCTTTCTCTCTGTCTCTCTTTCTCTTTCCTCTCTCTTTCTCTCTGGTGACAGAAGCTGCACCCCAAAGAAAGAAAGGTGCTCTACCATAGCCAGGCCCCAGCCCCTCACTGGGGGATTGTAGGCAGGGCTTCACCACTGAGCCACACCTTAGCCCTTGCCGTGCCCCTCTCCCAGGGGATCTTCTTACCCGGCTGAATGCTGGCCTCCACCCTCTGTCTCCCAGGCAGGCCTTCAAGCCTGATCCTTCTGACCGAGGCAGTTGCCTCTTTTGTGTCAACTCCTCCCCCATCTCTCCTTAGCCAGAGGAAGTGCTCCAGGAACCCTCACCCTGCAGGCAGGTCACCCTGAGCAGCCATACCTGCATGAGCTGGTCGTGCTGGGCAGGGTCAAAGTCAGCCTCCAGGTCCTGCTCCTCAAGGCCCAGTGTCTCGTTGCCAGTGACCTGTCGCAGCTTCTCCAGCTTGGCCAGAATCTCCTTCCTCTTAAGGTTCTTTAACTGTTTCAGCTCCTCCTGCTTCCTGGCCTTCTCCTGTGGGTGAGAGAGGCTCAGCGTCTCTAATAGACAGAGCCTTGCACTGGGGCCTCCCAACACAAGAACTTCCTGTTTTCCTTTGAGACAGGGTCCCAGGTAGCTCAGGCTGACCTTAATAACAAATCCTCCTGCCTCCACCTCCTCACCTCTGGGAATGCAGGCATTGTCAGCTACGCCTGTTTCTGTCAGTGTTCGGATGACAGCCAGCACTTTGTGCGCTAGGCAAGCACTTTACCTGCTGAGCTGCAGCCTTATTTTGTATGCTTTTGAGACGGTCTCACTATCTAACTCAAGATGGCTTGTAGACCAGGCTGACCTTGATATTGTGGTGACTTGCACTGTCAATACAGGTGCATAACACCATGCCAGCTTATTTTTACTCTATTATTATTTTTTGATATAGGGTCTTTGTAGCCGAGGCTGGCCTAGAATCCTCCTGCCTCTGCTTCCTGTAAAGGTGTGTGGCACTAGCTTCTTTTTACTTTCTTCTGTGGAGATGGTGTAAGTAGGTTTCCCAGCTTGGCCTTGAAATCTCTGCCTACCTCAGGCAGGTCCAAAATCTTCAGTGTCTGTGCCTGTGCTCTGGAGGCCAGGGGGATCACTGGCATGCACCACCACACCCACCCATACTCACCCTCTTCTTCCGTTCCCTCGTTTCTTCCCTCTTCTCCTTCCTTCGCTCATCCTTGCGACGCACAGACGATGCAATGCTTCTCGGGTACGTCTTGACCTGTGGGCAGGAGAGGAGCTCAGAGGGACCTCAGAGATGGTATGGGATTGAAGGGCTGCACCCTGGGCAGCCATGTCCTCCCTGACCCAGGCCCGGGCACACACTGAGGCTGAGTCAGGCTCCTCAAAGCGGAAGTTGTACTTGTGTTCAAAGTCTTCCTGCTTCTTCAGGAATAGCTCCCCTTCATCTGAGGAGTCGTCCACTGCCAGCTGGACCGGGGGACCCAGGGCCCTGAAGGACAACATGATGGAGTAAGGCTCAGGAGTACTATGAGCCTGCCAGACATGACCTTGTTTCATCCCCTCAAAAACTCTACAAAAGGGGCTGGTAAGATGGCTCAGCGGTGCCTGCTGACAAGCCTTAGAACTCAAGTTCGACCCTATGGGTCCACAGGTGGAAGGAGAGTACGGACTGCCACGAGTATGCTGCCTGTCTTTAGTATACTGCCCCACCCCTGCAAATAAATAAATGTAATGAAGAAATTAGGAATAATAATAACAACTATTTTTTAAAAATTCAAAGCTCATAGTGCCCTTTGTTGCCTAGCCTGGATGCCGGAGAATAACCTGAGGCAGACTCTGGAGAGAAGAGGCAGCTGCTTACCCTTCCTCTCTCCCATCTCCTCTCTCCTCCTCCTCCTCCTCCTCCTCGTAGCGTTTGTTGAGGATATAATCCCTCAGGAACTGTTCCCCCTCGTCCAGTTCTGGGTTACTCCAGTACTCCTTGAGGTGTGTCTATGGAGAGAGGATGCCACAAGCTCAGTCCCCTGGTGAGGGGCACGGAGGTAGCCTGGGATGGACATAAGGGTCCCTTCCTGCCTTTTTTTCTTTTTTGAGACAATGTCTGACTGTGTAGCCCAGGCTAACTAGGCACTAGCTACAATCTTGTCTCAGTCTCTCGAGTATTGAGATTACAGATCTGAGCAACCATACCTGGCCTGTATTAGTTCATTTTATTCACTGAGAAACTGTAGTCCAGAGACTGTTCATGTGTATCCTCAAACAATATGCCGTTGGTTATCCTTTTGGTACTGGAACAGAAACCAGGGCCTTGTGCATTCCAGGTAAGCACTATCCTGAGCCACGACCAGCTGCTTCCTGGGGATTTAGGCAGGCCTCTGCCACTGAGCCACACCCACCCCCTTACTGGAGAACTCTAGGCAGGGGCTCTACTACTGAGCCAAATCCCAGGCCCTCAAGAGTCCTTGGGTATTTGGGAGTATAAGTGAGATAAAGTGGTAACAGGTAATTTGGCCTGAGGACTGTGTCTAAGGACTTACCAGTTCTTTCAGCGACTCAGAGCTGTCAATCTCCTTTTGCCCCTTTAGCCACTCAAGGTAGTCCATTTCCTCCTGGGCCTGTGGAAGGCAAGCACTCAGGTCCTCAGGACCGACTCCGCCACCCCAGCCCACCCAGCCCCGCCCCAGCCCCAGCCACCCCAGCAGGCCCCTGGCACTAACCTTTTCTTCCCCGCTCTTAGTGTGCTTCTGCAGCAGCCCAGAGCTACCTTCCCCGGCACTGTCCTCATCGCTGCTGTCCTCCACAAAAGCCCGGAAGCTGCACACCAGGGGACAGACTTCAGCACTGGTGTGTGACCAGCCCTGAGCTCTGAGACCTCAGAGGGACACTATGGCAGTGGCAGCAGCCCTCCTGTTCCCGCCCACTCCAGCCCACGCATACCTTTCCTTCAGCTGCTTCTGCTCTTCTACGTAACTCCTTGTGGATGTTTCCTGAGGAGGGATTGGATGTGGGCCCCAGGCCAGCTACAGACCCTCACACCCAGTCAGCTGTTGTTCTACCCACCTGGAGCCTGTGATCAAAGGTCTCCCCGTCAGAGTTGTCCTCGTCCACATATTTGCTGTACAAGACACAGTGGGAACTTAGAACGTAGCGCTGGAACACAGTAGCTCAACACACAGTATCTCAGTTTAGAATGTGTCTACTAGGCATTAATGTCTACTTACTATTTTTTCCCAAAGAAATCTTTTATATATGTAAATATATGTAATGTGTGCGTGTACTGCATGTACATGGCTACAGGTGCCAGGTGCCACAAAGAACAGAAAAAAGACTGAGAGCCAGAAAAGGCATATGCACCCTTGGCTAGCCTGAACTCACTATGTAGACCAGGGTGGGCTAGAACTCAGAGATCTACCTCCCTCTACTTCCAGAGTGCTGATTATCGAAGTGTGCCACAATACCCAGCCTCTCCTCCATATTTTGAGACAGCTTCTCATTGCTCACAGTTGCGGCTAGGCCTGCTTCACCAAACTCCTGCAATCCACTATCTCTGCCCCTCCAGCCGGAGTCGCAGGCTATGCTGCTGTGAGGTGCTGTGAGGCCATGCCCAGCATGGAACAAGGGTGCTGGGATCTGAACTCAAGTTCTTGTGCTTTAATGGCATGTTCTTAACCACTGAGCCATTTGGTATAGCCCACCTCCCACCTGGAAGAAAAAGGTTTTAGCATGATAGTTCTACATGGCTTGTGACTTGCTACCTGAAGCAGTCTGACCTAAAACTCATGACTGCAGTCCTACTCCTGTCTCTAGAGCGCTGGGGTTATTGATATGCCCTCCTGAGGCTGGCTAGAACTCTTGAGTTTTAAAGCTTTTTTTTTTTTTTCTGAGACAGGGTTTCTCTGTGTAGCTCGAGCTGTCCTGGAACTCACTCTGTAGACCAGGCTGGCCTGGAACTCAGAAATCCACCTGCTTCTGCCTCCCAAGTGCTGGGATTAAAGGCGTGCGCCACCACTGCCCGGCTAACTCTTGAGTTTTAAATGTATTTTTATTTCACAGTATTTTTGTCCTTTCCTTTTTTTAAAGAGTGCCGGGGAACAAACCAGCAGCTTTCCACATGGCAAACAAGCTGTTCCAAGGCCTAGGCCCTGGCCCTTGGTTTTTTAAGAATATTTATGTCCAATGTGTTTTACAAATGGATATTCCAAGGGGATCTGAGATCTGGAATTCCAGGATGGTAGCCACCTGGTGTGGGTGCTGAGAATTTCTCACGGCCTTTGGGGTTCTGAGTGTCACCACATAGCAGAGGCTAGCCCTGACTCTCCATCTTCCTACTTCCACCTCTGTTGTTCTGAGATTAGAGCTGAGCCTCTCCATGCCTGGCCTCAGTCATCAGTGACTTCTTACTACAATGAGCTTTTATCAGGACAGCTACACATATACTCCCGAGGGCCTTCCTGTCCCAGTCCCCTTGGGGTGGAGCACTGCTTTGAACTCTTGGTAGGAAGGACCTAAGACTTCGGGCAGGATCACAGAGGCTCTGCTCCCAGGGATCCCCTTATGTTAGGTTTGGGCTTTTCTTCCTTTTTTGAGTCAGGTCTCACTATGTAGCCCTGGCTATTCTGGTCTGAAGACCATCATACCTGGCTACCTTGTGCTTTTCTACCTGTAAAACCCTAAATACAGACCAGCAACATGGCTCTGCCTGAAGAAGCATGTTCTGTGCAAGCCAGGGGACCTAAGTTCAAGAACTGTGACCCACGTAGAGGTAGGAGAGAGGACTAAAGCTGTCCTCTAACCTCCAAACCCATGCTGCGGTATAGCCCATGGGCCCCCAACCCATCCAACCACTCATTCCACATACAGTAATAATAAGTAGTAAAGCTGGGAAGATGGCTCAGCAGGTAAAGGCTCTGAATGCCAAACTGGGAGACCTGAGGTTTGGTTACTGGAATCCACAGGGTGGAAGGAGAGAACAGAGTCCTAGAATTTATTCTCAACTTCCACATGTGCTGTGGTCCCAAATCCCTGATAGTAAGTAAAAAAATTCAGAATGTTAAAAGGGCCAGGCATAGTGGCACACAACTTTAATTTCGGAATTCAGGAGGCAGAAGCAGATGGATCTCTGAATTCTGATACAGAGAGAGTGCCAGGACAGCCAGAGCTACACAGACAAACACCCTGAAACACTCTCATGGTCCCTAAGCAACTGAAAGCTGACGGGGATGAGCCCTCCTCACCCTTCTTTCTCCAAGATGACCTTCCTCTCATAGTCCTTCAGGTACATGGGCTGCACTTTCTCCGGCTTCCCCAAGGCCGCTGGCTCCTCCTCACTCTCTGAAGACGACGTCCCCGCTGTAGGACCTGCAGCACGGTGACAGAGGACACCTGTTGTTACCTCGCCTTCCCTCCAGTCTCCAGCAGAGAACTCAAGGGTCAGGCTAGAAGCAGACGTATGTTCTGAATCCTTGCCTGCCACTTCCAATTATGAAATAGCAAATCACCCTTATCACCCCCCCATTATTTTTCCAGGGAGGGAGTACAATATAGCCCAGGCTATACTAAAACTCACTATGTGCAAAAGAAACAAGCCAAGTAACCAACAAAATCTTTAGGTGGAGATATAGCTAAGTTGATAGTGTCTGTCTAGCAAGCACAGGCTCTGCTCAATCTCCGTTACAGGACACGTAACTGAATGTAATCCCAGCAGGGGGATCACAAGCTCAGTGGCATCCTTGATGACATGGTAAGTCAGAGGCCAGGCTTGGTTACATGAGCAACTACCACAAAAGAATAAGAAAGCATTTCCACCCTAGCACTTCAGACTCATGGATTCATAAAGAAAGTTTTTCTTTTCGTGTATTTGATGCTAGAGGTCAGCTTGCACATATAACCCCTCAGATGGCATCCATCCATTCACACTCTCCATCTCTCTCTCTGGTTTTTCTTTTTCTATTTTTTTTTTTTTTTTTTTTTTTGGTTTTTCGAGACAGGGTTTCTCTGTGTAGCCCTGGCTGTCCAGGAACTTACTCTGTAGACCAGGCTGGGCCTGGAACTCAGAAATCGCCTGCCTCTGCCTCCCAAGTGCTGGGATTAAAGGCGTGCGCCACCACCGCCCGGCTCTCTGTCTGGTTTTTCAAGACAGGGTGTCACATAATGTCCTGGCCTGGAACTCACTCAGTAGACCAGGCTGGCCTCAAACTCACAGCTCCACCTGCCTGTACCTCTGGAGTGTTGGGACTAAAGTGCAGCAGCACTGGCTGCCGGCATCCCCACGGGCTCCCACCCGCATCCACACACATCACCCATGGGTGCCCACCAGTTTCCGTCGTATGACTTCTCGGGATGAAGCTCAGGTCTTCAGGCTTTGCGTGGCAACTGCTTTACCAACTCACCCCATTCCCCACCCAACTTTCTGGATTTTGACACAGATCTCATTATGTAGCTCAGGCTGGCCCTGAGCCCCGAGTTATCAGCCTCCTGGGAAGGGAAACACCTCATTCAACAGTTCAATCCCATCCACACTGAGGCACTTAGAGAAGATGCCCGCCTCACCTGTTCTCTGGTAGAAGGTAGCATCTTTCTGGTAAATTCGAGGGTCCTTCTTCTTCAGCAAGGACAGAGTCCTATAGAAGTCTCTCTCCTGCTGGGGATCAAATTCCTAGAGCAGAAAAAGGAAGTAGGGTTGACTTCAGAAGGAAGTTGGACACAGTCTATTTAGGGTGGTGACATGAGGACAGGATGCAGCAGGTTGAGTGGAGGGAAGGAAGGACAAGGAGGGGAGAAGCATACACAGCAGTGTCTGGGCTGGTGTGGTCAGACAGAGGGCAGGGGGTTGACAGAGTAAAGGAAGAGTTGGGCAGAGAAGTACAATCTCAATAGGATAGGGTGGGCAACCATGCAGGTGAGCTCAACGTGCTCTTGGGCGGACTACCAGAAAGCTCTGGCTACATAAGATGAAGCCAAGATTAGAGCCGCTGTGGGAAGGCAGTGGAGCCCCACAGGTGTAGTAGGTACTTCCATGTCAGACTCCTGGGGTTTACGAATGGAAAGGTGGTTCCTAGGGGCCCAATAATCAGGATGGTGAGGTGTCTGTGGTGACGGAGGGTAAAGTGAACATAGAGAGGATAGGTCAACCCCTAGGGATGGGAGGGCTCTACTGGGTTAATGCAGGATTTCTATGAATTGTCGGAAAGTCTGGACCCACATCTGAATAGTAGTGAGGATTTGGTATCTCCAGACATTGTTTTTTTTTTTTTTTTTTGGTTTTTCGAGTCAGGGTTTCTCTGTGTAGCCCTGGCTGTCCTGGAATTCACTCTGTAGACAGGCTGGCCTCGAACTCAGAAATACACCTGCCTCTGCCTCTGCCTCCCAAGTGCTGGGATTAAAGGCGTGCGCCACCACCGCCCGGCATCTCCAGACATTGTTACCCAATGGATTAGGGTGTGGACCTGGATGTTCTTATAGGACCCTATGAGATGAAAATAAGGTGCTCTGTCCTGCGGAAATAGGGAGGATTTAGCAAATCCCTAGATACAAAGAAAATGGTGCTTGTTACTCAAGGGATTTGGATGCAAGACTCCCGCTGTATATCTAAATCGGGGTGCTCTAGGAGGCTTGGGGCCAAGTTAGGAAAGGAGGTAAATTCAGTGACCACCTGGAAGGGGCGATCTGTCACTTAAGGGGTCAGGAGGTAAATCTAGAACATCCCCATAGGGTAAGGCACCCCTGTGCTTCCAGGTGAGAGCTCAGTGGTTGGGAGGCTTGGAAAAAAGGATGCATTTGGCGATCCCTGAGGTTGAGGAGGTACAGCCTGTCACTCAAAGCATGGGGGCGGGTCTTGAAGGCTCCTGGACAACCCAGCCGGCTTAGGGAAAGCCCTATGTACATCTGGGTAGATGCGAAGCCTGGTCGCGGAAGCTCACCACATGCTCATCGCTGGAGTCAGACTCGGAACTGGAGTCGCCGCCGTCGTCCGGATCTCCATAGCGATCTTTCACTGTGGAATACACACGGAGTTCCCCATAGCCACCATCACCGGACGCACCCCCTCGCAGCTCCCCACACCCTGGCCTGCGCAGGCGCCCCTCACTCACGGCGCTGCAGTTCTTCACGCTCGCGGTAACGGCTGTAGCGCGCAGCAAACGCTGCATTCACCTTCAGAGACCCAGAAGCGCGCGGTTCCGGCATGGCCGCTGTGTGACCTAGCGCGCACGCGTGCAACCGCCCCCTCCAGGGTGTGGCCTCCCTTAGGCACGCCCCCTGAGGGCTTTTCTTAAGGAGCTCGTCCTCTATCGACGCACCTTGCTCCACCCTTTACTCTTCCGGGATCCCGTTGGCCTTTTGCTCAGCAGGCCACACCCACGGGGACAAGCCTCTGCGGGGAAAGGCCACAAGCCACCGCCCACCCTTCTCCACCCTGACGGCTCCCGGCACCCAGCTGACATCTGGGGGCCCCTTTCTCCACTCGCGGTTTCCTGCCTCTCTTCCGTTCCGACAGCACCCGACCGCTGCCCCACCCAACTCAGTTCCCTGACGCCCTGGGAATGACCGTGTCGCCCTATCACCCCACACCATCCCTAGTCTCATCCTACCCTTCGAATACCCCATCCCAGACTAAATCTGAAGTCATCCTTGCTGTCTTAGTTTAATGGGCCAAAACATAAAATGATCACACAGAACAATTTCTTTCCATAAAGCAATAAATATATATATTTCAAACTCTGTACAACATACTGGAAACATACCAAGAAAAAAAAAAACAAAACAAAACAGAACTCATGTTATCCTTGTAGCTGATTTGAAATGTTTTTCCCTCCCTTCCCATGCCCAAAGTAGATGGCTCACACTTCTGGGCTCTCTGAGCACAGCTTGCCAAGGTCACCAGCTTCCAGGAGCTGGGGAGGTGATGACCTCACTCTGAGGCTAAGGCTTTAAACTCCTGCCCTGAGGTCTTCTGTGCAGGCCCAGTGCAGAGGAAACTGAACCGTTTAGGTGGCTGTTGCCTGTAGGAGCCCCTTCTTTGTCCAACACACCAAAAAGGGGTGAGAAAAACAAATGAGAAACATCCCCCAAACACACACACACACTCAAGAAATCAACACCAATAAACCACAAACTGCTCCTCCCACTCCCTTCTTCAATGGACAGGCGTGAAAAGAGAAAGTCTCTTTCTTCCTTTGTTGACAAGTAACCCAGTAAGGGTGTAAACAGTGGCCCTGGGTCACATTGGGATCATCATGTGCTCCTGCAGAATATCCATGAGGTTCTGAGCCCCTCTCTGTCGAGCCAACTCCAGGGGAGTGAGACCTGAAGCATCTCTGTGATGGAGATCAGATTCAGGAGCTAGGAAGCTAACCACAGAGCTATGGCCCTCTCGTATTGCCAGATGGATGGGGAGCGACCCGGTGCTGTCCAGGGCATTGACGTCAGCACCATGCTCCACCAGAACCTTCAGGGTGTCCAGGAACCCAGTGCGAGCTGCATCATGCACGGGACTGGTACCAGAGGCATCTTGGACATTGGGGCTGGCACCTTGTTTCAAGAGTTCCAGAGCAACTGCTGGACTTCCAAACATCATGACCTATGGGAATGGGAGCAGAAAGTCAGGAGGTTCCCACTGGAGAAGGGTCAGGCAGAATAAAGAGGTCTACCAGAAATCCAGAGTGCCAGAAAAGAGGTCCTTTAGTGAATGGGGACACCCCAGGAAAGCCAGGACTCAATGGATCAGATTGGGACCCCAGAGTTCTTTCAAAATAAGGACCCACACACACACCTTCAAAGCCCCACCCCCACCCCAGCCAGAGACAAGGTTTCATTCTGGCTGTCCTAGAACTCTCTGTAGACAAGGTTGGCCTTAAACTCACAGAAATCCACCTGCATTTGCCTCCAAGTGCTGGGACTAAAGAAGGCCTGTGCCACCACTGTGCAGCCCAAAGTTCTCATAAGAACACACAAAAAAACAACTATAAAAGTGACTCTCCCTGTCTCGAAAAACCAAAAAAAAGAAAAAAAAAAGTGATTCTCATGAAATCTTTAAAGAGCCATGCATAGTGACACACTCTCATAATCCCAGGACCTGAGAGGCCCAGGCAGGAAGATAGTCTCAAGCTCAGGGCCAGTCTGAGATGCAGAGTGAGACTTTGTCTCAGAAATGAAAGAAAGAAAGAAAGAAAGAAAGAAAGAAAGAGAGAGAGAAAGAAGAGAAGAGAGAGAGAGAGAAGGAAGGAAGGAAGA
This sequence comes from Mastomys natalensis, assembly GCA_021653895.1. Lineage (NCBI taxonomy): Eukaryota > Metazoa > Chordata > Mammalia > Rodentia > Muridae > Mastomys > Mastomys natalensis. The sequence goes on from JAJTUV010000695.1 coordinate 151,668, forward strand.
AAGGAAGAAGCAAGAGAAGCAAAGAGAATGGAAGGGAAAGGGAACCGGCAAGGTCCAAAAGCCTCTTTCAGGGACCGAGCACTCCCATATGGGTGATCAGTAGGACAGTAGAGTCCCTCCAACACTACCACCCCATATTCTGGGAACTACATAGAATTTTTGAGAAAAGAGATGTTCTAGCCAATTTGGATTCCCTTTGTTGAGGAATAACTTCCTTGGACATAGGCATGATCTTCAGAATGTATGAGTACCCATACCTTATAAATGCCACCCCAAATTATGGGGCCTTCAAGCAATAAGGAATCGGTTTTTGTCACCAGACACGCAGAAGATACAAAAGGGGGAAAAAATCTACATCACCTGCCAAAATGGAGACTCCCCCTGAAATAACCTGAGATCCTTCAGGAGGACACTCAAAAAAATAAAAAAATGGCTATCTCCCCTGGAGAAGACATGCATGCCACCTTCCAGAGATCGAATGACTTTTAAGAAGCCTCAAGAAACGTGAGCTGTCCTCAAGGACTGGCACGAAGAGAAGCTGAGCCCCAACCCACCCACTGCAGCGAAACTGAATCTTCCAGGCTATTAGACAAGGAATTCTTTAAAGCTGAAAAGCCACCCCTCCCCCATCCCACCCTCACCACCCACCCAACATTGGTGCAAACAAGGATTAGACCTTAGGGAATCACCAACCCAGGCCAGGAGACTTGCAGGGATGGGGTGTGGGGGCCGGGTGCCAGCCAGGCCTCACCTGCAAGGCCGTCTTGCCAAAGCGGTTCAGGGCATCAGGATGCACCAGCTCCCGGTGCAGAAGGCGGCGCACCTCTTGCACGTCGCCACGGGCCGCTGCGCCACTCAACCGGTCGCCGACACAGACTTCTTCCAGAAGCATAGTGGATCCGGGTGGTCTGTGAAACCCACCCAGCCCCAAGCCCAGTTCAGGTCAGGGCTGGGGAACCAGCAAGAGCTGGATCAGAACACTAGGGGTGCGGTGCCACCAGGGCCAACTCTATGGTTATTCCCCGGCCGTAGACCCAGTGCCTTCTGCCCATAAGACCCCCGGTCTCGCAGCCAGCTCCTCCCCCTGTCACCCAGAGAGGCAGCGGTGAACCCCGCCCAGCCCTTCCGCGCCCGCCCCTTGGGCCGGGTCTCCCCAGACTTACCCTCCCTCCTCTCCTTGCGCGGGCGGGGTCTGCTCTGAGCGGGCGCTATATGGGCCGCTAGAGTCCGCCGCTAGTGGGCGAGGCTAGCCCGCCTCAGGCCCCGCCCAGAGCGCCCTTGTTTTCTTACAAACTCGCAACACAGTAGCGCGAGCTGCTTTGCCCAGCGCCCGACCTACAGAAGTCCCGCCCACTAGAGATATCAGCCAATCAGCATGCGTTGCTGGGGAGGATTGTCTCGCCGGTAGGGGTGGCGTGGCTCCTGATTGGTCAGCGCGCAGCGACCGGTGAAACTGCCCGCCACAGCAAGGTTTTTTGGTTTTTCAAAACCGACAGGCGGGCGGGCGGGAAAGAGAGGGAGGTTTAACTGACCCCAGCGGAGAGGTAGGAGACAGGCTGGCGCGGGCCGATCCTGGATCTTTAGCGCCTCCGGGAGGAAGGGAGGCAGGACTGGAAACTCCTACAACTGGAACATTCTATTCATTCATGTACCACGGAAGTCCTAATAAGCCTTTACTCTGGGACCGGGAACTTAATTCATTCGACTGCTGTGTTAAAGGAATGGCTTCTTGGCGGTAAAGTGCGGTGCCTTTTAACATTTTTGTTGGTTTTATGTTTCTGCGACAGGGTCTTCTGTGTAGCCTTGGCTGGCCTGGAACTCACTGTGTAGATCTATCTGGACTCAAAATTTACCTGTCTCTGCCATTCGTGCTGGGATTAAAGGAATGGGCTACCAAGCTGGTCTCCAGTATTATTTATTTATTTATTATTTGAGAACCTGAAAGATGAATCAAAGGCTGCTCTTGTAGAGGATCGAGGTTTCAGTTTTAGCACCCATATGACAGCTTAGCCATCAGTAACTTCAGCTCCAGGGATCCAACACCCTCTTCTGATCTATACCAACATGGTGCACATATAGACAATCAAACACCCACATATTCTAACAATTCTCTTTTAAATATTTTTCTCTAAGTTTTTTCAAGACAAGGTCTTATTATGTAGCTCTGGCTATCCTACAACTCACTGTGTAGGCCAGGCTGCCCTTCATCTACCTGCCTTTGCCTCCAAAGTGTGTGGGATTAAAGGTGTGCACCATTGCCCAGTGGTGGTGGCATATCCTTTAATCCCAGCACTTGGGAGGCAGAAGCAGGCGGATTTCTGAGTTTGAGGCCAGCCTGGTCTACAGAGTGACTTCCAGTACAGCCAGAGCTATACGGAGAAACCCTGTCTCAAAAAAACAGCAACAACATCAACAAAAAACCAAAGACAAAGAGTCTCGGATAGCCCAGGCTGCCCTCCAATTCCATATGTAGCCAAGGATAACACCTGAGTCTCTTGAATGCCACTCCCAAGTGCTATTACAGACACAGTCTATGTAGTGCTGGACATGGAATCCAGGGCTTCATGGACAGATGAGATCAGTCTACTAACTGATCTATAAGCCATCTAACATTTTTTTTATTGGGACAAGGTCTTTTATAGTCTAGACTGGCCTCAAATTTATTACGTCTAGACTAATCTCAAACTCCTGATCATCGCCGGGCGGTGGTGGCGCACGCCTTTAAACCCAGCACTTGGAGGCAGAGGCAGGCGGATTTCTGAGTTCGAGGCCAGCCTGGTCTACGAGCGAGTTCCAGGACAGCCCGGATACACAGAGAAACCTGTCTCGAAAAAAACCAAAAACCAAAAAAAAAAAAAAAACCTCCTGATCATCCTACCTTATCTCTTGAGTGCTGGGATTACAGGTCTGTGCCATCATGCCTATAGACAAAAGCCCGCTGCAGGGTATTGGTGCACACCTTTAATCCCAGCTCTAAGGAGGCAGAGGCAGGCAAATCTTTGAGTTCAATGAAAGCCTGGTCTACAGAGTGAGTTCCAGCACGGTCAGGGCTACACAGAGAAACCCTGTCTCGAAAACAGACAAAAACCAAAAATAATCCCTCCCCCGCAAAAAAAAAAAAAAAAAAAAAAAAACCAGACTAAAGCTAGAAACTTAAGTTGCTGAGAAAAAAATGATGGTATAGCTCAGGTTGAGCAGCCCTTGTTGAACAGAATCGTAGTCTAGCCCAGGTTAAGCCGTCCTTGTTGAACAGAAAGTTGGCTGACCAGGTCCACCATGTGTTTCTGTGAGGTGAGTCTTACTGAACTCCTGAGATGGCCTGCTCTCAGCCCTCAGACTCAGCTTCTGAGGTAGCGATGCACTGAGCTCATCATACACCTACAGTCTAGGCCAGGAGACGTCACCGAATTCTTTCAGAATAGTAAATGATGTGGAGGTGATAGAGAAGGTAATTAAACCCCATAATCTTGGCACTCAGGAGTCTGAGGCAGGAGGATTAAGTTGTAGGCCAGCCTGGCTAGATGGCCAGTTATCAAAACTCTCAAACACAATCTCAAATGTGTTGGTAGACATCTTTTATCCCAGCATTCAGGAGGCAGAGGCAGGTGGGTCTCTGAGTTCGAGGCCAGTCTGGTCTACATTGTAAGTCCCAGGACAGCCAGGGCTACACAGTAAGGATCTGCCTTTAAAAAACAAAACAAAACAGGACAGAAGACAAGACTCATTCATTAAAAGACATACTGCTCTTCCATAGGACTCAAGTTTGGCTCTTAGCACCCACACCAGGCAGCTCACAGCTGCCTGTGACTGCAGCTCCAGGAGGATATGAAGGCTCTGGTCTCTGCAGATACCCACACAGACCTATGCACACCACGTATAGGTGTTCACACATAAAATGGAAAATATTTAAAATATTTTCCTGAAGCCAGAAAAAGTTGGAGATGTGCATGTCAGTAATCTCAGCTCTTGGAAGCAGAGGCTTCATAGCTACTGGCAAGCCTGAAACAAGCCTGGATTACAAGAGATCTCATCTCAAATATAAAAGCAAAATAGAGAAAACCACTGACCATAGGGTTCCATGCCTGTAATCCATCCACAGTGGAAGACAGAGACAAGAGGAACACTGAAAGTTAGACAGCCAGGCCCTATCTTAAAAAATAAAAATCAAGCAGGGCAGTGGTGGCGCACGCCTTTAATCCCAGCACTTGGAGGTAGAGACAGGTGGTTTTTTGAGTTCGAGGCCAACCTGGTCTACAGAGTGAGTTCCAGGACACAGGACTACACAGAGAAACCCTGTCTTGAAAAAACAAAACAAAACAAAACAAAACAAAAAACCAAAAATTAAAACAAAAGATATTACAAAATAGGCAGTTGCTGCATATACAAAGGTCCTGAGGTTCCAAAGTGTCTAGTACAGTAGGAAAGGGAGACTGGGGGGGCAGGAAGGTGGGCAGGAGTGGTGTGGTGAGTGCAGGGCAGACCTGGGGCTGCAGTAACTAACAAGATGGGAAGGCCACGAGGACTAAGCAAGCCAATGATATAACTGATAGATTTTACAGCAACCGACACGGCTACAGAGGGGATCAGACAGTGACAGGGAATGAGGGAAGATTGTGGAGAAACCAGAACAGAAAAGACTGACAAGTAATCAGCAGATGCTCCTACACAAGACTCCCAGTCATTCCAGTCCCCAGCATCAGCAGAGGCTCCTACACAAGCACTTACAGTCATTCTCAGTTCCTAGAGAAAAACAACACTCACATCTGTTAGACTCATTTTAATGACACCCTAAAACCCAAATGGAGGACCAGTGGCCTCGGCTCAGCAGCTATAAAAGGTGGGCCCTAGATCTGCCCAAGGCAGTTCACTGTAAGAAGGCACTCATGGGGGAAGAGGCTATAGTGGTTTAGGCCCTCTTATAGTTCTTCATATAAAATCAGGGTGGGACAGCTCCAAGGGTGAGGGACACAGAGAAACCACCCTAGATGGCTGAAAGAGGTAAAGGTGTGGGCAGCAAGAATGTGTTAAGTCAGTGCCCTAACCCTGCACGCGCGCACACGCACACACACACAGAGCTCTTTAAAGTCTGCAGCAGGAATCTGTGAGATGGAAGCCCCACTCTTCGCTTTAGCTGGTACGAAGTTGATAATCTGCAGGGATAAAAATGAGCAAGGACCGTCTGAGAGCTGAGAAAGGGGAAAGTTTCCCACACCCACAGAATCCATTCTGGGTCCCAACACACAGAGTCACCCCAGAAACACTTCACAATGCTTATTAGGGCTTGCAGGCTTGGGACATGGCTCAAAAGTAGAACCACTGCCTAGAATTCCAGATGCAGCTGGATGGTAGAACTCCTAGTTACCATGTATAAAGCCTGGTTTCTAGCCTTTCTGTCACATACACAAAACAGTCTTTCTTAGATCAGGCTGGCTTCTACACAGACACCTCTACCTGGTAAGCCTGCCCACACCCAGGCAGTATTTGGAGGTGGCAAGTGTCGACATCTTGCTGGATTTTATTGTCACCTGGAGTGGGCCAGCAGCCCCATTTTAAAGATGCATAAGCTGAAGGCCAAGGCAGCCTGGTAAGGCTGGACAGGCTAAAATTTAGACCTGCCCCAAAGACAGCATCAAAGCCCTCGGTCCCCATGCCCTCCACCTCCCTAACCACACTGTCCCAGAAAGCCCCGCCACCTTACCCCCACTCTGGGTGATGTAGCGGACCCAGGGCAGGGCCTGGTACCCACTTTTCTCGATGATCTTCATGTAACGGACCTGGAAGAACAAAGTGGATGGCCAAGGACTAGGGATGTGGATCTGAAGAAAGCTCCCTTCTAGAGTCCCCTGGGAGTGCCTGGGGTAGACTCAGAGGTGGAGCCCCTGCCTAGCACTTGCTAGTCCCTGGATTCAATCCCCAGTATGGGGGTGGGGAGTATTGAGAGGGTGAGATAAATAGAGTCAGAAGGAAAAGTGGTGGCTTATGTCAAGGAAGCATACAGAACACACTTTAGGATGATGCAATCTGGGAGTCTTGCCATGATATGGGCAAGTAGGGAAAAGGAGCAGACAGGAGAATACAGAAGAGAGCTGGGGTCAAGAAAACAAGGACTACTCTGTGAGAGGGAGAAGGCAGGAGTGAGTAGTGACTGGGGGGTGGGGTGAGGATGGGGTACATATGTAGATGTGAGAGGTGGGGAGGGAAAGCTCCAGCCTCAGAACATTAGAGGCAGCATTGCCAGGCAGAAGACAGAGAAGAAATGGAGATCCAAGCACAGGGACACATGACTTTCATACCAGTGCTTGGAAATCTAGACAGAAGGATGTCATAATGTCAAGGCCATCCTGGATTTTAAAGTGAGTTGAGACCAGCCTGGACTTCAGAGTGAGTTCTTGGCTAACTTGGGTTACAAAATAAAAATGCCTGGTGTGGTGGTGCACACCTCAGATCTCAGCATTTGGAAGCAGAGGCAGACAGGTCTCTCTAAGTACAATGCTGTCTGGTCTACATAGGAGACTCCAGCAAGATCCTGTCTCAAAACAAAACAAAAACTAAAAGGGGGGCTTGGACTGATTGATACTGTGTGTCAACTTGACACAAGTTCGACTCATCATAGAGGAAGGAGCCTCCTTGAGGAAATGCCTCCATGAGATCCAGCTGTGGGCATTTTCTCAATTAGTGACCTATACGGAAGGGCCTACCCCACTGTAGGTGGTGCCACCTCTGGACTGGTCATCCTGGGTTCTATAAAAAAGCAGCTTGAGCAGCACCCTCCATGGCCTCTGCATCCACTCCTGCCATCGGGCTCCAGCTCTGCTTGAATTCCTGTCCTGACTTCCTCCAGTGATGTAACTGTGAGCCAAATAAATCCTGTCCTCCCCAACTTGTTTTCTGGTCATGGTGTTTTGTCACAGTAATCCTTAGAAAGCCTAAAACAGAGCCGGAGAAATGGCTCAGAAGTTAAGAGCTCTGCCTGCTCTTCCAGAGGACCTGGGTTAGAGTGCAGTATCCATTCGGTGAACGGAAACCTGTAACCTCAGTTCTAGGAGTTCTGAGACCATCTCCTGACCTTCACAGGTAATGTACACACATGGTACACAGACATGTGCAAAACACTTATACACAAAATAAATAAAAGCTCAAATGAATAAATGGGATGGGATTTGAGAGGTGACTTAGCCAAGAGGGAGGAAAGAAGGGAACCTCCCGACCCTTGGTCCTCACCTGGATCCCGGAAACAGTAAAGTACGGAATCTCAAACTTGACCCCGATGGGTGGCCGGCCCTCTACCTCCTCAGTTTCCACGCTGGGGAGGCCAAAGTGGGCACGCATCAAGTACTCCTTGCCCCCCTGTGGACACACAGAGACATCAGACTCTGAGTTATTCCTCTGTCTCTCAGACCACCCTCACTGCAGTATATCTGTCCATTGCACAGACTTCAAACTCAAGAGTGCTGGCAGAGACCCATAGAAAAAGTCTGTGCTAATACAAGCAAGAGAAGGGTGCTAACCCTTGCTCCTCAGTCTGGAGGAAACAGACACAGACACACACACAGACACACAGACACACAGACACACAGACACACACACACGAAGTAACAATAAAATAAAGCCACTAGTGCTCCAAGAATGTGGGTCATATTCGGACACTGTGACACACACACACATCCTAGAACTTAGGAGGCCAAGGCAATTAGATTTCTTTGAGTTCAAGACCAGCCCAGACTACATGGCAAGTTCCAGTCCAGCCATGACTACATAGTGACTAAAAACAACAACAAAAAGAACGTAGGTCAACTGTCAATCCATTTCACAGATGAGCTGAGTCTAGGAAGGAGAAATTAGGAGCCAAAGCCATATTCCTGAAGGACTTGGGGAGGTGGGTGCTGTTACAGGAGGCCTCAGCTTCCCCACCGTTGATTGGTTTGGTTTGGCTTGGATTTTTTAAACAGGGTCTTATGCAGCCTAGGCTAGATTAGAAGTAGTTGTATAGGCAAGGATAAGTCTGCATTCCTTATCCTCCTGCCTCCACCTCCCGAATGGGAGAAAGACAGGCGTGGGCCACCACATCGAGTAAACCAGTCTGGAAGCAGACAGCTGGGCTTCCCCTTCCACAGTCTCAGAACAGCCGTGTGCATGTGTGTAATGCTCACACACCCTCATCCATGGTGAGGCTCTCTGGGACATCTCCTGTCATGCGGCCTAGGCAGCCCCACCACCGCTGAAGTCCCTCCACGCTGGACCCCACCTTTCCCAGCACTCACAGGAAGGCTTGATGCTCCAGATGACGACATTCCTCTCAGCACGTACTTGCACTGCCACACTGGTCTTGAAGCGTGAGAATCTGCATCACTAGGTACGGCACAGAGATTCCACACCATTGGCCACCGACTGCTTCTTAAACTGACCCTTGGCCTGCCAGGAGAGAGCAGGAGGCAAAAAGAATTCACATTCACTCCTGAGCAAGACTGAGTGGAGGACGCTTGTGATCCCAGCTACTCCGGAGGCTGAAATGGGAGGATCTCAAGTTCAAGGCCAGCCTGAACCATAGAACTGCATTCAAGGCCACCTAGACAACTAAGTGAGACCCTTTTATTTATTTATTTATTATTATTTTTTTAACTGTTCCTTGTGGGAGGTTTTATTGTAGGGGAAGAGGGCAAAGGTGGCTGGAGAGATGACTCATTGGCCATTGGAAACAGACTGCTCTTCCAGAGGACCTAAGTTCAATTCCCAGCAACCACATGGTGGCTCTCAATCATCTGAAATGGGATCTGATGCCCTCTTCTGGTGTGTCTGAAGACAGCGACAGTGTACTCATATACATTAAATAAATATATTTTAAAAAATCTGGGGAGATAGCTCAGTGAAGAACATTGGCTGCTCTTCTAGAAGATTACAGTTTGATTCTCAGCACCCACGTGGCAATAACTCCAGTTTCCAGGGGATCCAATCCCCTCTTCTGGCCTCTGTGGATACTAGACAGGCAAGTCTTGCATATCAACATATATGCAGGCAAAAACACACACACACACAAAATTGAGGGAAAAAGGATTAAAAACAAAGAGAAACCCTGAATGTGCCGCTAGGAGCCCAGTTAGCCAGAAGCCGTCATGGAAGCAACCTGCACTGACCGCTGACTAGACCCTGCCCTGGGCTGCACTGAGACGCCCTGGCCACTGGGCTGCACTGAGACAGCCCTCCCCTGGGCTGCACTGAGAAAGCCCTGCCCTGGGCTTACCTTCACCATAATCTCCACTCGGCTGTGGGAGAATTTCTCAATGACTGACTCGATCCAGATCAAGGGTTTGACCTGCAGCAGAAGAGAAGGCGGTTCTCACAGATTCCGATATCCATCTCTGGTCTACTGCCTTACCTTCTCCTTTATGTTGGGCTGGGTCATGGCTAACCTGGGTGCTGAGACGGTAGGACATGAGTTCAAAGTCCCCATCCGGGGGTATGAAGGAGATGGTGCGGTCGTTGTCAAAGCGTGAAAGCCTCACACACTGGTGGAATTTCACATCTTCAAGTTCCACAGACTTGTTCTTGCTGCCTGAAACTCAGAGTGGAGCAAGAAGAGTGACCCTGGAGCTGAAGAGGGGACCCCACCCCACCATCCCCACTGGCCACTGCCTTCTCTGGGTTTGCAGACAAGGCAGCCTAGGGCCTGGGTGAGTGAGGAGACGACACAGCCTGGAGTCTGCATCCCATCCTAGCTCTTGCTCCCTGTGTTCATTTCATTGTATTTGGAGTTTAGTTTCTAAACCTTTGAGTAGGATTTTAGTTTGTCTGTTTTCTAAAACAGTCTCTAACATAGCCTTGGCTGTCCAAGAATTCCATGCGTAGACCAGGCTGGTTTCCAACTCACAGAGATCTACTTGTCTCTGGGAGCCACCAGGGCCAGCACAAATTTTAGTATTTTTAATTAGATGAAGTTTTGTGTGTTTGTCTGTGTGTAGGCAGGTGCTGGTGCCCACCGAGGCTGGTGTTGTCAGATCTCTTGGAGCTAAGGCTGTAAATGGTTGTGAGCTACCTGCTGTAGGTGCTGGGAACTGAACTCAGGTCCTTGGCAGGATCAACAAATGTCCTGAGCCACTGCACTGCCTTTTCAGGCCCTGATTTCCCCACTGTGTGCCTGTGTATACTGTGAGTATATTTTGGTGTGTGTGTGTGTGTGTTGTGTGTGTGTGTGTGTAGTATACACTTGTATATATGTGTACATGTGTTAGAGGATAATCTCAAGTGTCTTTCCTCAGGTGTCATCCACCCTGTTTTTGGTTGGTTGGTTGGTTGCTTTTGTTTTGCCTGAGATAGCATTTTTCCTTTGGCCTGGAATTTGCTGACTACGCTGGGCTGGCCCCCTGGGAATTCCCATTTGTCTCTGTTGCCCTTCTCATAAAGCTTCCACTAACCTAAGGAGAAGATGACCTTGAACTCCTAACCCTTCTGTCTCAGCCTATCTAGAGAGCTGAAATGACAGGCAGGGACCACCATGTCGGCCTCTGTGAGATGTTTAAATATTATTAACCTGTCTCCTCCCTCTAGAATGTCAAGGCCAGAGATGGGCTTGGTCTGCAGCCGGCTCATTAACACAGAAAGCATTTGTTAGGTGAACTTTGCTGCTGACATGCAATCATTGGAGGGAATGTGAACACTTATCTCAGAGCTGGCTGCTGTCTAGGAGGCCTCTGGTTGCTTCCTAGCCTATTTCCAGGAAGAGGCTCCCTCCCTCCCCTCAATCTTACGGCCAGTAAGCTCAAAGAGCACTCGGTCATTGAGGCCCAGCCGCAGCTCCGGCATCCCAGACAGAAACACCTTCAGTTTGATGGTGCCCACAATCTCGCTGAGCAAGACACTGCCATTAGCATTAACCTGCAAAGGGGGTTTCCCAACATGGGGTGTCAACAGGTACAGAGCCCCCTTCTCCTGCCCCCAGGACATGAGGCACAGAACTCACGAGAAGGTTAACCGACTCTATGACATCAATGAAGACCTCGTTCTTTTTGTACTTGATGCCCTCGAGCGCCACGACACAGCATTGGTGACCGTAGATGGTACTCGAGACTTGCCCGTCTCCAGCTTGTTGCCCTGTTGTGTGATGTACCTGTTTGGAACGAGCAGTGAGGACCACAGATAACAGCAGGGATACCTCAGAGGGACTGCTGGCCTCCTGTCTCCCCCCACCCCTGCACTCACTCCTGCAGGATCTTGCTGTCCGTGGTCTGAGGAAAGCCGAAGTCCATGAGCTCATCTAGCAGCTCGTATACGATGACAAAGTTGTCTCGGATGCTCTCCTCTCCAGCTCCTTAAAGTACTCGCAGAAGACCTGGGCGCGGGTCCCGAGGACAGACACCACGTAAGCTGGGGATACACTCACCAGGCAGTAAGCAATTATACACTGCCTACCGTGTGCCTGGATTGCAAACAAAGAGTCCGGCCTCTCTCACACAGAGCAATTTAATGAGGAAAAGAGACATGTCATGGATGTGGAGTGCAGAGTGGGGAGAAGGCAGTGGAAACCTACACCATGAAGACAGCTAGAGGGAGTGTCTAACGGCTTTTCTGGGTGTAGGTACAGTACAGGGGCTGAAGGAAACCGTTATCTAACTTATAGTAGATCAGGACTCTACCACTGAGCCACACCCCACCCCCTCACTGGGGGATTGTAGACACAGCCGACACTGAGCAGCCACAGGCCAGGCTTTGTTTTTTGAGATGGTCTGGCTGAGGAACCTAGATTGGCCATGAACATTCCATCCTCTTACTGTAACCTTCAAAGATCTAGAATGAGAGGTCTGGTCTACCTTGTTCTCCCTTAAAAAAAAAAAAAAATGTGTAGAGGTCAAATATGGTGGCTCATGTCTTTAGTCCAAGCACTCAGGAGGCAGATAACAGTGGGTCTTGGTGAGTTCAAGGTCAACCTGGTCTACATAGCCAGTTCTAAGACAGTCAGGACTAAATAGAGAGGCCTTGTCTTAATAAACAAAAATGAAACAAATTAGCAAATAAATAAATACATGGCTTCTATAGATTGACTACACGTGACAGCCTTCATAAAGATGGGTTTTATAAATTGACGAGCTCTTGATATTGGCCTGGGGGAGGGTCCAGTGTGGTTTTGGAGAGGTCACATGGGTAATGCAAAGGTCACGTCTTCTCCAGGTCTGCTGTGCTGATAACAAGTCATGTAGCATAGAAAAACCATCATTCTGTTCTGGCCTCTGTGGGCACTGCACACATGACCTGCACAGACATACATGCACACAAAACATCCATATATATAAAAAAGAAAATAAATGTTTAACAAAGTACATATCCTGCCAGGCAGTGGTGGTGCACGCCTTTAATCCAGCATTTGAGAGGCAAAGGCAGGCAGATTTCTGAGTCGAAGGCCAGCCTGGTCTACAGAGTGAATTCTAGGACAGCCAGAGATACACAGAGAAACCCTGTCTCGAAAAACCAAAAAAAAAAAAAAAGTAAATATCTTAAATTTTAAAAACAAGTGTACTGAGTATACATCGTGAATCTTTGTACATTAGTCAGGTGACAGATAGGGCAACTGACGAGGTGCAAACAGATAGAGTAAACCATCTGTCAGGTGATGTGACAAGTGACATGGTGCAAATGGATAGAGTTTAAGACAGAGTTCATAGATGCAGTTCTTCAGCATAGAAAAACCAAAATCAAAAACAAAATAGACAAAGCAGATGGCTCAGCACATAAAGGAACTTTTTGCCAAACCTAAGTATGACCTGGGGATTCATGAGCTTCCGTCATAAAAAATTTTTAAATGATCTTCCTGCTGGGCACAGTGGTGCATGCTTTAAATTTCAGCACCTGGAAGTGAGTTCAGAGCTAACTTGGTTTATATACCAAGTTCTAGGCCAGCCAGGACTATAAAGTGAGATACTGCCCCAAAAAAAGAAAGAAAAGAAAAAGAAAAATCCCTTCCAGACATATATAAGCCAGTGGCCCTCACCTTCCTAATGCTACTACCATTAACACAGTCCCTCCTGCTGTGCTGACCAACTATAAAATTATTTCCTTGCTACTTCATAACTGTAATGTTGCTACTGTTATGAATTGTAATGTAATATCTGCTATGTCACCTCTGTGAGAAGGCCAATCCACCCCCAGAGGGGTCACAGCCCCCAGGTTGAGAAGCGCTGATTAAAGTGTTTCATGTATACCTGAAACACAAATACATTTCTTCAAGTCTTTGGTCCTATCCCTAGACTACTTCACAAACACATACGCAAAGATTCTGCATCTGGAACACTTCCAGTGCCAAGCACACGGGTGCTTAACTGCATCCCCTAGGAAGGGAAGATGTCCTCTCCCAGCATTTGAGCCTCGCTCTGCTCCAGCCCTTTAGCCTCGCTCTATTCACACCTCAAAGCCTTTCTGTCTACTGGTATCTTCTGTTAGGGACACTTCCCTGTTACTTCAGCTCTTTTCTCCCCCCCGCCCCCTTTACAATAGCACCCGGTCACATTCACAGACACAGAGACAAGGGATTTCCTGAAGGCCACACAGCAGAGAAGAGGATTGGACCCCGTGTCCTGTAGCTCAGATCTGGGTAGAAGAGGTGTGGGCAGGCTTTAATGGGGATAGTCAGAAGACAGCACCTGACAGGGGTGATAACAAGTGGACAGACAGACTAGCTAACCAATGAGAGGTCAGTACCTACCTCCACAGTCTTGTACAGAAAGGAGTACACCAGAGAGGCGTTGGCATTCTTCAGCGTTGTGGCCACCACTGGTTCAGTAAAGTTAAGGAAAAACGGCCATTTTTGAGGGAGTGGTGTTACATGTCCCCGCTGTCCCCCGTCCCATGTCTACCTACCCCTTACACCAGGCACAACCCAAGTTAAGTAAGGCACATGTGCTGTGCAAATCCCACTCTCAGGTCACTGCCCTCTGGATCGGGTTCTTGGCACTCGTGACCAGCACGGGGTGGATGCAGTAGAGGTTGCTGTGTTTGATCCACAAGAAGTGCACTCGTCCATGGCTCAGCAGTGGGGCCAGCACACCCTCCTCCTCACGCTGCATAAGCAGCGGCATGAAGTGGTCAATCTCCGTCATGGGCACATCGCCTTTGTAGTTTCGGCTAATCAGAGGCTAAAGGGAGGTAGAGAGGACTCACTCACCACCGCTGCGCAGACCGAGGGCCTCAGGACGTCACTCCTCCTCTAGATTTCCTTTTTTCCCATACCCACTGGCCTCCTTTTGTTTTACGGAGGGGATGATACCTCATGGACCGTAGAGGCCGGCCTTGAATCCAGGTGGAGCTAACAGAGGATGACCTTGAACTCCTGATCCTCCTGCTTCTGCCCTGGCTAGAGCTACTATTACAAACTCTCTGCCAAGTAAATCACCCGCCATCTTTCCTTTTCTTATTAATTTAGGCACTTTTTCTATGAAACCCCAGCTGGTCTCAACTTCTCAATCCTCCTGCCTTAGTTTCGAGAGTGCGGGATTACAGGTGTTTGCCACCATGTCATGCTCCGTGTGTAATTCCCAGACTTACCTGAGGGGCCTCTGTGTGCATGTTATGTGGATACTCAATACCCACAGCTAAAAGTATTCTGGGTGCATACTGAACCCCACCAACTTTCTACTACTGAGTGTCATGCTGGGGATGGCCTTGGGAGGTAGAGGCAGGAGGATCAGAAATGCAAGGCCGTCTTCAGCTACATGGTAAGTTCAAAGCCAACCTAAACTATGAGATTCTGCCAAGAAAAAATAATATTAAAATAAATAAAGAAAATGGGCTAGGGCAGTAGAGGACTATCCTACCACACATTCATACATCAATCAGTGAGCCTGGATGTGCTAAGCCTCGCCTTACCAAGGGCCTGCTATCAGAGCTACCAGGGAAGCTGAGACCAAAGGATAGCAAGTTCAAAGCCTAGCAAGGTTCCAGAGTGAATCTGAAGCCAGCTTCGGTAATTCAACCAGATACCATTTCAAAATAAAAACTCGGAGGGGGGACCTGAGAGAACTCAGTGAAGGGTCTCACCGTCAAGCCTGATGGCCTGAGGGCCAACCCCAGCAGCCACACACACAGGAATAGGACACAACAGATTCTCACATGCCCAGAGTAAATAAATAAGTGTAATTTTAAAAAAGTATGAATAGGATTAGGAGGTAATTCAGTGGCAGTGTGCTGGCTTAGCTTGGGTTCTGCCCCCAAACTGAGGAGGAAACTTTGCTGAGACAGGTGTCTTTGTCTCCAGTTTCCAGACTGAAGAAGTTGAGGTTTTAAACTATATCCACAAAAAGCACAGAAGTGGAACTGAACCTCCTCTCCAGAGCTGTTCTTGTTCAAGGTTATTTTATATCTTTGGTTTGTCTTGCTATTGTAGCCCAGGCTGGCCTTGCCCTTCTAAGCTCAGGTCATCCCTCTGACTCAGCTTCCAGAGTAGCTAGGATGACAGACGTGCACGGTAGAACACCTGCACTCCTTGTCGTTAACGTTTGCTTCTTTTTACAGGCTCTATAATTTTCTGTGCCTGTGGTGTGTGAGAGCGTGTGGCCCCAGGAAAACTGTGCAGGCTGTCTCCATTCCCCTTCACTTGGGTTTGGGGCTTACACTCAGCTCACCAGGCACAGGTAGCTAGTGCCTGGGCTTGTTGAGCCTGTTTTGGTTTTGAGGCAGTGAGTGTGTCACTGTAGCTCAGGCCCGATTCAAACTCCTTTGATTTCCTGATCCCTCTGCCTCTGCCTCCCAAGTGCTGGAATTCTGGCTGTTTATGCAGTCCGCTGGGATCATACCTAGGTCTGTGTGCTAGGCCAGCAGGCTGACAACTGAGACACACGACCAGTCTGTCATTATATTACAGGGATCTTGTTTTCATCTCTACCGCTGTGATTGCCACTGGAGAAGGGACAGGCGGCTTGCAAGGATAGGGTGATGGCCTTCTACTCCAGAGAGTTACACTGCGCATTTATTGCACTCCAGGGTTGCAAAAGACTGTGCTCACTGGTTCAGGGCGCTCAAGTGGTGGGTATCTTTCTTATTCTCATTTTACAAACACGGAACACGACGCTCAGAGAGGTGAAGCCCCTTGCCACAGACACTGGCTGGAGAGGGCGGGTCCCCAGCTCCCTGTCCTGCGCCCTAGGTGCGGGGGCTCGCCCGGCGTACCTCGATCCCTCGCCCTCTGCCTCACCTTGCCCTTGACGTCCAGAATGAAGACTGCCGAGGCCGACATGGTGGCAGCCGGTGAAGCTTGGAGGCGACAGCGAGCTGCAGAGGCGGCAGCGCTGCTGCTTCCTTCTTCCTGCGGAAGCGCCTTCGCCCAGGTGAGCCGCCAGGTGAGCGCGCCTTAAAGGGGAGGCCGCCAGGTGAATGCGTCTTAAAGGGGAGGCCGCCAGGTGAGCGGCACGGTCGGCAGCAAATGCCAAGGCTGCTCCAGGAGCTGGGAAAGGCAGAACCTGAACTGCGACTGCTGCCCTGCCTCAAGTATCTTTGGGGGATCAGGAATGCGTGGGTGGATAGTGAGACCCCAGGACATTTATTCATTGATCCTTCTCACCGGCCGCCGCACTCGCCCACCGTGCATACGTACGTCTATTCATTCATCCTCTCATCCTCCTACCCAGGTATGCATCCACACTCCGCCTCCACTCACCTGTCCATCCGTACATCACCCCCTCCCACATACATATACACATTCACATCAACATCTATTAACCCACCCATACCTACAGGTATCCACCCACCATGGCATCCGTCTGTTCGTGTGTCTATGTAGTTTTTTCTGTCACCCACACATACCAGTCTCAACAGGACTTTGCCCTGTTTCTACCCGGTGCTCACCACTAGATGAGCAGTAATATTAATCCTTCTCACACTATACATTTTACTACTTTCTGTTATTGTTGTTGTTAAATTTTTTTTTGTTTGTTTGTTTTTGTTTGTTTTTTCAAAACTGGGGTTCTCTGTGTAGCCGTAGCTGTCCTGGAACTCGCTCCGTAGACTAGGCTGACTTCAAGTTCACCTGTGTCTGCCTCTCGAGTGCTGGGATTAAAAGGCGCCACCATGCTTGGCCTGTGTTATTTTTTTGTTTGTTTGTTTTGTTTATTGTTTTTTTGTTTTGTATCATTATTAATTCTAGAAGAAAGGCTGAGATAACCCAGGAGGCCTGGAGCTCATTATGTGGTCAAGACTGGCCTCAGCCTTACAAGCTCTGTGATTACAGTCACGAGCCACCGTGCCTGACTTTGTTGTTTTCTAATTTTATTCATTTTTTAATAGCCCAGGCTACGCTTAAACTCAAGATCATTCTGTCTCTACTTTCCCGTTGCTGGGTTACCGTTTTGCGGAGAATGGTGGAAAAAAATAAAACAAACCTCACCCTAGCCAGCTGCAAGGCGCTCCGCTGTGGAAGAAACGTTTCCTGCCTGGCCGCCAGGGGGCGACAAAGCCCGTTTGGGCGTCGGTGCCGCCTCCGACTTTTATCAGGCCTGGAGTCCAGATGCAGCTAGGAGAATCTGCCCACGGGAATTGTCCTAAAGCAGAGTCAGGGGACGTGTCTGTATGAAGAGTTTATCAGTCACCACCCTGGAGGAAGCCCAGCACAGTCAGTCAGTCTCAGGGCCACACAGCCGGGTTATCAACCCACTATTCTCTTGTTCTGGTTGTTTTTACAGTTCTGGGGGATGGAATGCCCACCTTTGCCGGTGCCAAGCAAGCACTGTGCCCCTGGTTACACTCCCAGCCCTTAATGTTTTAGTCTGGGACCTCTATGTATAGCACAGGCTAACCTTAAATTCCCAACTCTTCCACCTAACCCTACCTAGTAGTTGCACCATCTTTGGGCTTTGGCTTCCTAGAAGAAATGCTACAGATAATCAACCACACTACACCCTTTTTTAAAGACCCATCTAGCCCAGGCCTTCATATATAGCCCTGGATAACCCTTTGAGGGAACCAGGGAGCTGCTGTTATCTTCCCTTGACAAGATGGGGAGCCTGAAGTTTGGCTCTAACAGGGTACAGTTATCCAATAGTTTTGTTTGTCTGGTTGTTATTATTGTTATTATATAGTCCCAGACAGCCTGGAAGTCATTATCCTCCCGCCTCAGTGCTGAGGGAATCACAGGGATGCACTGTCATCCCCAGTTTATGTAGTGCTAGGGCTAGAACCCAGGTACTCTTGCATGCTAGATCCGTGATCTACCAAGTGAGCTCCAGCCCTTATCTTTGATCTTGGCTCCACTTATAAGCTCATAGGAAAGGGATCCCTCCTGAGCAACAGCAGACCCAGGGCAGCCTGGGCTCATCTCACCCCTGTTGGCAGTGGGATAGGCAGATTCCTGGGACTCCCCTGCTTGCAAGGACACTGTGACATACATACACATTTACACACACACAACACACAAACACAAGCTTGAGTTCACACACATATCTCAAAATACAAGAGCCTGTGGAACCAGGCGGGTAGCACAAGCTTTGAATCCCAGCACTCTCCAGATGAAGCAGGCAGATCTCCACAGTCAGTTCCAGGTCAGCCAGGACATACTATCACCTTGACTAAAAACAAAACAACTCAAAATAAGGGGGGGAAGGGGTGGTCAGTGAAACTGCTCAAAGGTGCTTACTTATTTTGGCACCCCACCTAAGCTCCAGGTCCCTCATGACTGATGGGAGAGAACCGACTCCCATCAGTGGTCCTCAAACTCTCCTGAGCAACACTCTCCTGAGACCTGAGATGCACGCACACAGTAAATGGAACCCAGAGGCCTGGGCCCAGCACCCTGGAATCTGAAACTCAAGGCCTATTTAGCTAAAATATTCATGAGACCAAGGGCCTCAGTGGGGGCAGAGAACAGACTAGCACTGTCTGGGTTAGCCCAGCCCACTCTGGCTCGGTGGCCACCACCATCCCCCAGAGGTGGTGGCTTTGTCCCAGTTTGTCCTAAATATCTTGTCCTCCTCCTTCTCCTCGTGCCCCACCTCAGCTTCTACTTATCAGCCTCCTTCCTTCTCCTCCCTCTAAAGAAATCTAACTCAGCGGTCACTGCCCACCCGGCCTCTCACCCGCGGTTCCCCACCCAGCCATCTGATTCCCTTTGACCAGGGTTTCACTCTGTAAGGGCCCTACGCTTAGTGAGTTCCCTCCTCTTCCCGGCCCTGACCCCTCATTGCAAAACTCTCACCAAATTTACTTTCTTCCTGTCATTCTTTCTCTGTGGGGAGATCCCTCTGACTTCCCACTTTGTGTCCAGGACAAAGCCCTTCTCTGGGTTTTCCTGTGCCTGGCAGGCACCCTTCACAACTGGCTTGTAACCTTGGTGTTGATTTGTTTTGTTTTGAGGCAAGGTTTCTCTGTGTAGCCTTGGCTTCTCACTCTGTAGACCAGGCTGGCCTCGAACTCAGAAATCCGTCTGCCTCTGCCTCTGCCTCCCAAGTGCTGGGACGAAAACACCTTTAATCCCAGCACTTGGGAGGCAGAGGCAGGTAGATTTCTGAGTTCGAGGCCAGCCTGGTCTACAGAGTGAGTTCCAGGACAGCCAGGGCTACACAGAGAAACCCTGTCTCGAAAAAACCAAAAAAAAAAAAAAAAGGTGTGCTCTACCACTACCCTGCTTGTTGATGTTTTGAGATGGGGTGCTCATACACCCCAGCCTGGCCTTGAGCTGCTTGCTGATCCCCTGTTTCTATCTCCTGGGTATTGGGAAGACAATCTGCCAGGCTATGCTTGTACTGTGTATTTTAGTATCTATTTTAAAGCATTTACCTTTTTTCATTTCTTTACTTATTTAGTGGGGGGGAGGGGGAGCGTGTTGGGGGGACCACCTGTGCCAGGGCTCAGCAGTGGAAGTCATAGAGAAACTTGAGGAACTTGCTTCTCTCCTTTCAACAGGTGGGACTCAGGAATCAAACTCTGGCCATCAGGTTTGGCTGCACCTGATTGGGCCCCACCTCACCCCTGTTTTAAGACTTTTACCATAGAGGAATGGGGAGAACACTTGGTGGACAGAGTGCTGGCTGTGTGAGCCTGAGAGCCTGGGTTTGGATCCCTAGTACCCACAGAAAAAGACAGACAGTAGAGACATGGTGGATTCCTGGATACCTCGACAGCCAGTATAGCTAAACTGGTGAGTTCAAGTTTCAGGTAGAAACTCTGCATCAAAAATCAGTTCAAGAAGCTGTTCTAAATGCTGCCCCAAAGTACTTGTTACTGTTTTAAGACAAAGTCTTTTGACTCTGGAGAGATGACTCAGTGGTTAAGAGCACCAACTGCTCTTCCAGAGGTCCTGAGTTCCATTCCCAGCAACCACATGGTGGCTCACAACCATCTGTAATGAGGTCTGGTTCCCTCTTCTGGTGTGTCTGAAGACAGCAATGGTGGTATACGTATATGCATTATATAAATTTTGAAAAAATAGAAGAAAAAAAAAAAAAGCCGGGCAGTGGTGGCGCACACCTTTAATCCCAGCACTTGGGAGGCAGAGGCAGGCAGATTTCTGAGTTTGAGGCCAGCCTGGTCTACAGAGTGAGTTCCAGGATAGCCTGGGCTACACAGAGAAACCCTGTCTCGAAAAAACCAAAAAAGAAAAAAAAAAAAGACATAGTCTTTCTTTATAACTCTGGCTATCTTGAAATTCATTATATAGACTGGGGTGGCCTTGAACTTACAGAGATCTGTTTACCTCTCACTGCTGAGTGCTGGGATTAAAGTTGTACTCTCAACAAAAATGAAATAAATCTTTTTAGAAAGCCTCGTTTGCACCTGCACTGCCTGGTTTCCTGTCTCTCTGAAAACCATTACTTGTTCCTGTCTTTTATGTACAAGTGTACCCACACGTGATATCTTCCCAAGCTCAGTTCCTCCTCACCCATCCCCTCCCCCAATGCCATATGGGACTGAACTACTAAATGTATGTTGCCCAAAAAATATTCCCCAGGGGTCTGGCAGTCCAGCTTTTGAGAGGGTGTGGGCTTCTCAGTCCCACTTCCTGCCCGTCAAGTCTTTGTTCCTCCTCATGCTCGCTGTGTGGCAGTGCGGAAATTGCTTAACCTCTCTGAGTACTTTCTCCACACTGGAGAGTTGTTATAAAGACTTCATATAAAAATTTGTAATTTCTCCTGACTCTGAGTCAGCTCTGTAAAAACTCAGCTTTTATGACTGGACACATGGCTCAGAAGTCAAGGCTCTTGCAGAGGACCCAGGCTCAATTCCCAGCACCCACAACTCAACCACCTGCAATCCCAGTTCCAGGGCAACAATGCCCTCTTCTGACTCCCATGGGCAGGAGGAATACACAAGATACAAGGTGCACACATGCAGACAAATGCTCACACATATAAGATTAAAAAATAATGTTAGTACCACTTCCAGGCCCTTCCACTCTAAAAAGACACTATTTGTTTATTTGTGTGCATGCCAAGTGGGTGTGTGAGCCTGGGGAGTCCAGGAAGGAACCTTGGATTCAGGCCCTTGTGATCCGACTTATATGGGTGCTGGGAACTGAACTTGGGTCCTCTGCAGGAGTAGTGTGGGAGCCACAGAGGTCTAACCCATACTAGTAAATATTTTCATTACAAACGATAAGGTTTCCTCTGATGCCCTTAAAGAGGCACAGTCTAAAGTACATGTTAAATAGAAAGATCTAGAAACTAATGAAGGCGAAGCCCTGATGTTCTTATACCAGGATAAGGCTATGCCTGTATCTTTCCAGAAAATGAACTAAGTTCCACATGGCTCCTGCTCCAACGCATCCAACCAGGACAGCGTCCTGGAGACCACAAGACAAAGGAAGACTCTGAAGATAAAGGACAACCCTACCAAGAGGAAACATCCCAGTAGAAAAACAAGCTAATGACTTATGGAGACAAGGGCATGATACTACTGACCCAGAAAGGATGCTGTTACATTTATAGACTACATTACATGTTAATTCCCACCTTGCCAAAGCAAAGTCTAAGTAGATGCCTTTGATCAGGGAGGATCAAAAGTACACACCTTTAATCCCAGCACTTGGGAGACAGAGGCAGTTGTGAGTTCGAGGCCAACCTGATCTACAGAGTGAGTTCAACCAGGGCTACGTAGAGAGACCCAGTCTCCAAAAAGATAAAAAGAGCCGGGCAGTGGCGGTGCACGCCTTTAATCCCAGCACTTGGAAGGCAGAGGCAGGCAGATTACTGAGTTCGAGGCCAGCCTGGTCTACTGGTCTACAGAGTGAGTTCCAGGACAGCCAGGGCTATACAGAGAAACCCTGTCCCAAAAAAAAAAAAAAAAAAGAAAAAGAAAAAAAAAGGTAAAAAGAAAAAAGAAAGGCTGCCTACAGTGGAAGACATAGGATGTTGTTTTGCTAAGGGTTGGTTTTTGCCTTTTATATTACCAGTCCCAGAAATGATGGCTGGAATACAAAGAAAGGTTTCAAAAGTGGCCTGTATGATTAGTACAACTACTGATATTACAGCGAAAGTATTAGAAAAAATTGGAAAGGCAAACCGAGAACCACAGCTTTATAAAATGGAGCTACTGTAGATTATCTGTGGCTCAAGAACAATCCTGGTGGTCAATAATTTCCTGGCGTGGTGTGGTTTCTCTCACACTACTGAAGGTGAAATGAAAGAGATCTATCTGCATAAAGAGATAAGCAAAAATCCCTCAAGTGACCTTCAAATGGCCATCATGGTTAAGACGGCTTCTTCCTTCCTTGGTCGGTCTGTTAGCTATTCTTTTTTTTTTTTTTTTTTTTTTAGGTTTTTCGAGACAGGGTTTCTCTGTATAGCCCTGGCTGTCCTGGAACTCACTCTGTAGACCAGGCTGGCCTCAAACTCAGAAATCCGCCTGCTTCTGCCTCCCAAGTGCTAGTAGGATTAAAGGCGTGCGCACCACTGCCTGGCCAACCTGCAGTATTAAACACTGTATGACTTGTTATCAACACAATAGGCCTGGAGAAGACGTGACCTTTGCATTACCCATGTGACCTCTCCAAAACCACACTGGACCCTCCCCCAGGCCAATATCAAGAGCTCGTCAATTTATAAAACCCATCTTTATGAAGGCTGTCATGTGTAGTCAATCTATAGAAGACATGTATTTATTTATTTATTTATGTATGTATGTATGTTGTTTTAAGACAGGCTTTCTCTGTGTAGCCATGGCTATCCTGGAACTTGCTTTGTAGACCTGACTGGCCTCAAACTCAGAGATCTATCTGCCTCTGCCAACCACGGCAGAGTATTTTACAAGGTTATTTGTCACGGGTATTTTACAAAAAGTTTCAATGTAGTCACTTTCAAGCTTTATTGTGCACACATGACTGAGTTAATCATCACCAGGAAAGTTTTCATCCACTTGGGATTTGCTTAAATATGCCTAAAATAAATTCCTCTGTTCAGACTATGTCTCTGTCTCTTTCTCTCCGCCTCCCCCTTCCCTCTCCCTCTGCCCCTCCCCCTCCCCTCTCTCCTTTCCCTCTCTCTGTCTCTCTGTCTCTGTCTCTGTCTCTCTCTCACACTCACACACACACACCCTGCAAAGTAGTGTATACTCAAAGTTTCTTTAACTTCAAAATACTATTTATGTTTATTATAATTTTATGTGCATATGTGTTTATCCCATGAGTTCAGTGACCTCATGGTCACAGAAGAAGAGGACATTGGATCCCCGGGAGCCGGAGCCACAGGAGGTTGTGAGTTGCCCAATATGGGTTCAGGGATCCAAGGTGGGACCGTCTGCAAGAGCACGTGCTCCGTATGGAGCCGTCTCTCTAGAAACAATTTAAACTATAGAGATGGTTCTATGTGGCTCAGGCTCTCCTGAAATTAGCTATATGCATAGCCAAGGATAGCCTAGAAGTCCTGCGCGCCATGCCAGGCTCTTCTATGCTGCCTTCCGCGGCCCACAGAGCTCCCGACTAGACTAGCAGACACTCTGACTGCTCTCCTCTCTTCCTTTTCTCTCCTTCTTTCTTTTTGGTAGCCTGGATGGACCTAGCCTTACACACACTAGGCCAAATGCTCTACCACAGAACCACACCCTCTTCCCTTCCTCTATTTTAAGCATTTTCCATTTTAACTGTTTCTTTTACTTTTGTGGGATGGAGGGGAGTTTTGAAACAGGGTTTCTCTGTGTAGCCCTGGCTGTCCTGGAACTCACTCTGTAGACCAGGCTGGGCTCCAACTCAGAGATCTACTTGTCTCTATCTCCCAAGTGCTGGGAGTAAAGGCGTGGCCACTGCCACCACACAGCTCTTCTCCATTGTGTGTGCCAGCATGTGTGTGTGGCAGTCAGATGACAGCTGGCAGGAGTTTGCTCTTTCCTTTCACCGGCCAGTCCTGGAGATGGAATTCAAGTTGTCATACTTCATGTGGCAAGTGCCTTCACCTGCTGAGCCATCCTGCTGGCTCCCACTCTCTGCTCTTAAATGTGAGTTGTACTAAAAAGAGGTAGAAGTTCTGTCCCCACACAATAAATCACAGTTCAATTTCCTGCCACCTGAGCACTCCACCAAGTACTGGAGTCTGAAAAGGCAGCTGGTGACCTAGCTTCTGTTGAATATTAATCATTCATTATTTTCTCAAGATTTATTTATTATATATAATAATGTTCTGCCTGCACATATACCTATGTGCCAGAAGAGGGCACCAGATCTCACTATAGATGGTTGTAAGCCACCATGTGCTGCTGGGAATTGAACTCAGGACCTCTGGAAGACAGCATCTGGAAGAGATCAGTCAGTGCTCTTAACCTCTGAGCCATCTCTCCAGCCCTAATCATTGTTATTCTAGAACTTATTTTAGATCATGTCTGTCAATATTTCAAACCTTCCACTGACCAAAGAAAATTTTTGTTTATTGAGACAGAGTCTCATGTAGCCCAGGCTGGCCTCAAACTACTGCTCCTCCTTCTTCATCTCCCAAAGTGCTGGGATGATCGGTGTGTGTCACTAAACCTGTGTGGTGGTTTGAATATGCTTGGCCATGGGAAGTGGCATTATTAGGGCTCTTGGCTTTGTCTTAATATGTGTTGCCTCGTTGGAGGAAGTATGTCACTGTGTAGGTGGGCTTTAACACCTCCTATGGTCAGGCTCTGCCCAATGCGGTAGATAGTCCTCTCCTGGCTGCCTCTGGGTCAGGATGTAAGGAGAGACTACTAGTCTCCTCCAACACCATGCTGTCATGCTTCCACCATGACGATGATGACTGAACCTCTGTCTTAAATGTCTTCCTTTATAAGAGTTGCCTTGATCACGGTGTCTCTTCACAGCAATGGAAACCCCAACTAAGACAACCTGGCTATATATATATATTTTAATGGGCCTCACAGCTAGACAGTGGTGGAACATGCCTTTAATTCCAGTGCTCTTGATCACAGCAATCTCAAGGCAGAGGTCGGCAGATCTCCTAGTTCAAGACCAGCCTGGTCCAGGATAGCTAGAGCCACAGGGAAAAATCCTATCTAAAAAAAAACAAAACAAAAGCCTCACTATGTAGCTCATGCTTCCTGGAAGTTACTCTTCTTGTCTCAGACTGCACTGTTTAGTTTTGAATATGTGAAGTGGTTTCACATTGAAACTTTACTTTACCCAAGGGATGTCACTGTCACTGGTTGCTTCCGGGTTAGCGTGTGTGTGTGTGTGTGTGTGTGTGTGTGTGTGTGTGTGTGTGTGTAGAGGCTGGAGGGCAGCCTACAGTGTCCTCCTGTATTGCTCTCCACCTTTTCAGTGTTTGTGTTTAGATTTTTAAGTTTATTTTTACATATGTGAGTGGTTTTTGTTTACCTCTGTGGTTATCCCACTTGTATGTGGTGCTCAGGAAGATCAGAAGAACATGTCAGAGTTCCCGGAACTGGAATCATGGACAATTGCGAGCTGCCACGTGAACTGTGTGGCTGTGAACTGAATCTGAGTCCTCTGAGAGAGCAGCCAGTGCTCTTCACAGCTGAGTCATCTCCAGCCCCTCCACTTTATTTTCTGAGACAAGGTTTCTCAGTGAATCTGGAGCTCTCCAGTTCAGACTGACTGGCCAGTGAGCTCCAGGGACGCAGACCTGTATTTACAGGTGGATTCTGTAACAGTTGGCTTCACGCACACGCACGCACACACACACACACACACGCACACGCACTCGCACAGACACACCTTTTCTCTCTTCTCCTTTTTCCTTCCTTTCTTTACTTTCTTTTTTATTTTTAATTTTTTTCTTTTTGATATTTTGAGACGGGGTCTCTCTACATAGCTATGGCTGTCCTGGAACTTACTATGTAAAACAGGCTAGCTTTGAACTCACACAGAGTATCCTGTCTTTGCCTCCCAAGTGTGCAACCACACCCAGCTCTCTCCTCTTTTAGGTTGAGGCAGCCTGTGGCCCATGCTGCCTTCAGACCCACAACTCTTCGTATCATTCCACTTCCCTCACGTGCTCTCTGCACTTGAAGCTTTCTTCTTTCTTTCAAAGATTTATTGTATGTATATGAGTACTCTGTAACTGTCTTCAGACACATAAGAAGAGGGGATTGAATCCAATTATAGATGTTTATGAGCCACCATGTGGTTCCTTGGAATTGAACTCAGGACTCTAGATGAGCAGACAGTGCTCTTAACCACCAAGCCATCTCTTCAGCCCCCTTGAAGTAATTTTCAAAACTTCCTTTTAAGGTTGGACATGGTGCCATACACCTTTAAGCCCAGCACTCTGAAAGTAGAGGCAGGAGTATCTCTCTCAGTATGGTCTACATGGTAACTTCAGGACAGCTAGGACCCCAGGCAGGCTCAAGAAAAAAAAAAAAAAGCTAGGTGCTGGTGGCACAGTCCTTTAATCCCAGCACACAGGAGGCAGAGGCAGGGATATCACTTTGAGTTCAGGACAGACAAAGCTACATAGAGAAACTCTGTCTTGAAAAATCAAAAATAAATAAATAAATAAATACTAGTAACAATAACCACAATAAAAAAAACTTAAAAAAAAAAAAAAAAAAACATAAGTAGCATTGATGGTTCAGTGGTAAAATTCTCGCCTGCCACGGAGGCCAGGGTTCGATTCCCAGCCAATGCACTTCTGGATTTAAAAAAAAAAATCTTCTTAGGGGTTGGGGAGGGAAAAAAAAAAGATTTGTTTTTTTTGTTTGGAGAGTGAGTATAGTGGCTAGTTTTACAACGTGACATAACTTACAGTATCAGAAGGAGGGAGTCTCAGCTTAGAATATGTCTGCCTAAGATGTGTCCATAGGCAAGCCTGTAGGGTATTTCTTAGTGATTGATATGGAAGGGCTGAGCCAGCCATGGGTCACAAGCCAGCACCTCTCCATGGCCTCTGTGTCAGCTCCTGCCTCCAGGTTCCCAGGCTCACTGCAGATGATGAACCACTACATGGAACTGTGAATGAAATAAACCCGTCCTTTCCTCCTCTAGTTGCCTTTGGTGTTTCATCATAACGAGAGTAACTAAGACAGAGAGGTAGCTCACCAATTAAGAACATTTGCTGTTTTTGTAGAGGATCTGAGTTCAAGTCTCAGCACCCACATAATGGTCCACAATTGCTTGTAACTTCAATTCCAGGGGATCCATACTCTCTTCTGGCCTCTGAGGCTTTGTATGAGCATGGAGTACATGATATATGTAGCCAAATACTCGTACCCTAAAATAAAAGCAATAACATTTAAAAAGCAACCTTCAAGAGTGATTTATTTTCCTTTGTATGTCTGTGTATGTGCATGCCTGTATGTTTTTTTTTTTTTTTTTTTTTTTTGGTTCGACAGGGTTTCTCTGTGTAGCCCTGGCTGTCCTGGAACTCATTCTGTAGACCAGGCTGGCCTCAAACTCAGAAATCCGCCTTTTCTGCCTGCCTCTGCAAAGGCATGTGCCACCACTGCCGGCTTTTCTTTTTTAAAGTTTTTTTTTTTGTTTTTCCTATGAGCAAGCACAGGCTGGATTCGAACTCGGGAGAGACAGCTGCCTCGGACTCCAGAGCGCCGCGACTGCAGCGGTGCGCCACCTCTGGCCGGCTGCCTGTATGTTTTTAATGATTATGCACAGTAAAAACCAAGCCTGGTACTAAGACTTCCCATGGCTTCTCGGGGTCAAGGGAGACCATTCCTGAATAAACATGGTTGGGATTTCATCTTTGTGCCACTTGACTATTTTCTTTCTTTTGTGTTTATCTATCTGTGTGTATGTGTGTGCACCCAGGCACACACTGAGTGCAATGCGTGTGGATGAGATCCTCTGGAGCTGGGAGTTACAGGTGGTGTGTCTCCTGATGTGGGTCCTGAGAAAGAGCAGCCTTTAGCCAAGGAAACCATCTCTCCAGCTCCTGCCTTCGTTTATTTGTTTGTTTTTAAAGATTTATTTATTTTATGTATATGAGTACACTGCAGCAACAGAAGATCCCATTACCGATGGTTGTGAGCCACCATGGGTTGCTGGGAATTGAACTCAGGACGTCTGGAAGAGCAGTTAACCGCTCTTAACCGCTGAGCCACTCTCCAGCCCATTTTTGTTTTGTTTTTGAGATAAGGTCTCACTATGCAGCCCTACCTGGTTGGCGGAGAACTAAAGGACATCCTCAAGTCTCTGCCTCCGCAGTGCTGGAATTGGAAGACTGAAGTGTAAACCTCTGTGTCTGGCTGCCAAGGGACATTCTGCTCCTCTTTTTATTTCCTTCTGATTTTTGTTCAAACTCTCAAATTATTGCCAGTCGGATGAATGAACACATGACAACTTTTTCTCCATCTGCTAGCTCACAGTCAGTGCTCTGTACCCTGACAAAGAATGACTTGCCTGATGGTGGTTGAGCACCCGTTTATTCCCAGCGAGGCAGAGGCAGACGGATCTCTGGAGTTCAGTCCAGCCTTGTCTACAGAGTGAGTTCCAGTACTATCCAGGGCAGCACAGAGAAACCCTGTCTCAAAAAACAAAAACACAACAAACAACAACAACAACAACAAAAAGAATGACTGACAAGCAGATGCTACACACAAATTGTTTACAGAGAGGAGTCTGCAGAGATAGCAGAAGGTGGCTGCCCCCCAACGCCCCTCCCTGGCCACGCCTCCGAGGCGCGGGGCTGCCATAGGCGGCGTGCGCGCTGGGGGGCGGGGGCAGGGCGGGGCCTGCAGCGCGCGGTGTCTCCCGCCCGCTTGGGTTGGGGTCGCGCTGGCTTCGGAATCAGCTCCCCTCGGTTGCGGCCATGGAGGACGATCGGAAGGACGCAGTCTATGGTAGGAGTAGCCTCCGGCTGTAGGTCGCCTGTGCTGACTTGGGAAGGAGGGGGTTTTGAGGAAGGGCGACGTCTGAGAGCCTTAAAACGCTCGTGGCTGCAGGCAGGACTAAGGCCCTTCTGTCCGCGTCCTCAGGCCTCTGCATCCCGCGCTGGCTCAGCCGGAGCGCTTGGCCCTAGCCCAGGTTGTCCTCCGTGTCTCTTTTCGGGGAATCTTCAAGCTTACTCCTTTCCTGAGCGATGGGCCGGGACTTACGGCGCATGCTCCTCCTCTGGAGGTCCCGTTATCTGGGAGGATTAGATGATGGGCGGGGGAGGGGATGCGCGCGCGATCTTAGCTTGGGGTGTGGGCAAGAACCGGGCCCGACCCCGCCATACGTCCCATCTTCTTAAGACCCCAATGTCCTCCAGGTCTTCGCCATTTACATTCAGAAGTAACGACCCCAAGCTTTACCACTAGATGGGGAAACGGAGGCAAGGTTGGATAGTCCCGAATAACTGGAATTAGGTGCCCAACGCGACAGGGAAGGGCAGAAACGAGGGGGCCTTTGATAAGGAGGCAGGCGGGGAGCAATGCAGAAACTTTCCCTGCCTGTGCTGATTGTTGCAGGTGTCTGTAATTTTAAGGGCTCCAGGAGACCTGGACCTCAATAAGGCCTGAGGGTGGCATCAGTCACTTGGAGCTGGGGGTGGGGCCAAGATGCGGCTTTCTCACCCCACCCGACTCCCGGTTCCCACGGACCGGGTGTTGAACTCTGAGCCTCCTTCCTCTTATCTATTTTGGGTTCCCTGGGCCTAAATCTACCACAAGCCTTAGGAGGCATGGCTTGAGACTATGGCAGAGGGGCTCTATCCCTCCCCCTGATATACCACTTTGTGTGACAGGAACTTCCTGGAAACTGCTAGACTCTAGAGTCTTGGGGAGGGGGCCGGAAACGGTTCAAAAATAACTAGAGAAGCAAGTAGGCTCTCACTGAGCCTTCCTCCTCTTTCCTGGGACTGTGCCCTCAAGGGGGAGAGGAAAAAAAAAAAAAAAAAGAATAGACAGATCCCAGTGGCGACACACCCTTCCTGGCCTTAAGGAAAGTAGCAGGAAACTAGCCTTTCAGGGATCTCCCAGCTTGAAGTTGACAGCCTCAGACCACCAGGTCTCCCTGTCTGAAGCCCCAGGCTGGCTGGCTGGTGTGGGTGTCTTGGTTTGGGAGCCTGAGTATGCTTGGGTATAACACCTGAGGGAATCTTTGGTCTTCTTGAGATCTGTTTGGAATAAGAGCGGGCCAGAGTGAGCAAGGATATGGTTTTCCCAGGCTTCAGTTTGACCAAAGGATGAAACTTTTTTTGCGGGGAGGGGCAGAGCAGAGCTGTATGTTATGCTGGGATGGAAATTGGGGGACTCCTGACGCATGGTCACTAAGCAGTGGGGTTGAAAGCTAGGACTCTGGCTTGTGTTTAGCAAGAACCGAGAGTCTAAATGATGCGCTCATGCTCAGAAAGCACTGGTGTTTATGTGTGGGTGGGGCTGGAACCCTGCGAGCACTGAGATTGAAACTCAAGGCAATGCGCATGCTCGGCGGGTGTCAAGACTGGACCCCAAGGCATCAGTCATGTTCAGCAAGTGGCTGGGCCTAGATTCTACTCTGCTGCTCAGACCCCCTCCCCCCGCCGCCCATTTCAGGCCCCTAAGAATTTAATGGACCTTTCACAGGCAAAGGTCTGACTGGAAACTCAGCAGTCCACCAAGCAGAGAAAGGCCTAGACCGCGAGAGGAGGACCAGAATGAACCTGTAATTGTAGGTTGTTAAGGTTGTAGAACAACGGACAAGATGCTATGTGTGGAAGAGGAGCCTCTAGGGTCTATTTTAAGAAATGAAGGTTGGAGTGTGCCAGCCGGCCGCGTGAGACGATTTGAGACAAGCGTGTTCCAGGCAGAAGGAAAGCTTAGTATTTTTCTCTACGAGACTCGGGAGCCTGTGAAGGAGGTTCTGTCTGGCTTCCAGAGCCACATCATTGCCTCCAGGTAGACCACCCTGCTTGACTCCTAGCAAATAGAATTTTTTTTTGTTCTATTATTATTTGTTCAAATAGAATCTTTTTTCTTCTCTTTTCCTTCATCCTTTCATCCCTTCCTTCCTTCCATCTTTCCTTCCATCCATTCTTCCTTCTTTTTCTCCCTCTCTCCTTCCCTCCCTCCTTCCCTTCCTCCCTTTCCTCCTTATGGATACTGAGACTTGAGCCTAGGCCTCAAGCATGTAAATTTGTGAGGTAAGTTCTTTCGGTGTAACTCAGCTTTGACTTTAGTCATTGCATCTTTGTGCCTCAGCCTTTACAAGTAGCTGGGATTACTGGCTACCTGACCTTACTATAGGAAGGACCTTGTTCTTCCTGAAACTCAGGCCACCTTACCAAAATGAAAACCCTGGACTGCACCGGCATCCCCATAACATTTCTGCAAAATAGTTTAAGCTTTCTCTTTAGAGAAAGAGAACGTGCACCATTCACTATGTAGCTATCAGTCACTGAATGACTGATAGTCTGTCCTTACCTTCTAAATTCTGGGGTGATAGTTGTGCACCACCATGCCCAGTTGGTGCAGCGCTGGGGGAAAAAACCTCCCAAGGTTCCCTATATGTGAATAAACACTCCATAGCTCAATGTCAGCTTTCTCTTGAGCATAATGGCTAATCCTGTGGTAAGTGGTTTCCTATTCTTCACTGTGACTGATGGGAATGGCCTCGGGGGATTGCTAGGGGATGGCTTTAGACAGATCCAGCTTCAAATCAAGGTTTTGATCGTTTTGTTTTTTGAGACATAGGTTTAGGGTTTTTCTGTGTAGAAACTGTCTGGCTGTCAATGAACTATATTTGTAGACCAGACTGGCCTTGAACTCAGAGATCTGCCTGCCCCTGCCTGCCCTGCCGCCTGCCCTGGCCCTGCCCCTGCCCCTGCCCTGCCCCTGCCCTGCCTGCCCCTGCCCTGCCCCTGCCCCTGCTGGGATGAAAAGCATAACCATGCTGGTTAAGGTTCTGATCTTTACATGCTGTGAGACTGGGTGAGAGGGTGACCTCTCTAAAACTGTACCATCATGCCTAAGTCTAGTGGTTGTTTGTTTTTTTGACATGGATCACGTGTAGTGCAGGCTGGACTTGAACTCACTATCCAGCCCAGGATGAGCTTCAGTTTATTTCTTGTTCCACCTCCTAAGTGCAGGGACTGGACTTACATTGTCAATGATTGGTGGGAAGGCCTCCTGTGCTTGGATATCCCTGGGGCTGCTGGCATGGAGGATGAAGCTTATTCATGAACTAATGGACAGGCAAACCTACATCAGGAAACAGAGTGAGGCACGGCGGGCAGGGCAAGGCAGGAAGTGCCTTTCCCAGTAGATAACATGTATCTGGAAGAAGATGGCAGCTCCACCGGAAAGGGAAATGGCTCAGGGCCTGGCCATTGTCCTTAGTGGCACAGCCTTCCTCCCAGCCCAGCCTTGGCATGAGCAGGCAAAGATTCTAGAACCCAAAGCAGAGCAACACACAGTGAAGTTGGCTAACAAGCAACCGGCTTTGCTGGGGATTGTTATGTTGGCACCTCGCTTGCCAGGTATCCCTGGCTCCCCAGGCTGCATCCCAGGTACCAGGTGCATACCAGTTCTCAGGAGGCAGGGGTAGGAAGATAGATACATATGAGTTTTAGGCCAGCCTGGTCTACCTAGTGATTTCCAGAGGGCCAGGGCCCAGAAAGTGTTTTTAACTACTGAGCCTTCTCCCCAGCCCCATTATATTTTTATAGTGCACTTGATGTACTTAAATCGTATTCCTCCATCTCCCCCTCTCACCCCTCCCTTTCCTGTTCGCTTTTCCTGCTCTTCCTAACCAATCTCCCACTTGGGGTGTCAGGCTTGTGGAATGCAGCCTAAGATGGGGCCCAGGTAAGAAATAGCACAGGCAGAGGCAGAGGCTGGTGTTCTCAACCTCCTGGGTATCCAGATGCCGCTACAGAGACGAGAGAGGAGCTGAGACGAGGGGCCCTCAGGGGTAAATGCTGGATGCTTGGAAGGGGCTTCTGCAGAGACTTAGGTGGCTTGGCTGGGCGATGAAGGTTTCCTCCCACGGAGGTTCTTAATGAGAAAGACAGTCCTTGCATGTCCAAACTGTTCACTCATCGTGGAAACTCAGGGTTCACTCAGGGTGGACCAGAGATTCAATACCTTTGCGGGAAGGAATGCCCAAGAAGGGAAGCTTATTTGCTAAACCCTCAGGCCCATCTAGATACCTCCTTAACATGGAGAACTCTGGGTTTCTATGCTACGTGAGCAGTTGCCACAGTCCTCGTGTGGAGTGTCATGGTCATGTGCTCCCAAACAGGAACTGGGCTGGGAGCGGATTCAAATACCTACCGTTCTCAATGATGAGACTTGCCAGGGTTTCTTTTTTTTTTTTTTTTTTTGTTTTTTTTTTTTTTTTGGTTTTTTTTTTTTCGAGACAGGGTTTCTCTGTGTAGCCTGGGCTGTCCTGAACTCACTCTGTAGACCAGACTGGCCTTGAACTCAGAAATCCGCCTGTCTCTGCCTCCCAAGTGCTGGGATTAAAGGCGTGCGTCACCACCGCCCGGGCCAGGGTTTCTTAATCTGCTCAACCTTAACAGTTTTTGTCAGGTGACACAGTTCCACATGCCCCACATGTGTGGTCATGTGTACATTATGTGGAGACCACAAGTTGACATCTGGTGTAAAGTTTCCACTTTTATAAGATTGGGGTGTTGTTGTTGTTGGGGTTTTTTGGTTGGTTGGTTGAGTTTTTTTGTTTTTTGTTTTGTTGGTGGTGGTGGTTTTTGGGGTTTTTTGTTGTTGTTGTTTCTTGTTTTGTTTTTTTTTTTGTTTTTGTTTTGTTTTGAGACAGGGTTTCTCTTACTGTGAGGCCCTGGCTGTCTTGGTACTTGCTCTGTACACCAGGCTGGGTTGAATTCACAGATTCGCCTGCTTCTGCCTCCCTAGTGCTGGGATTAAAGACATGCACCCCCACTGCCCAGCCACTTTTGTAAGTTTTTTTTTTTTTTTTTTTTTTTTTTGGTTTTTCGAGACAGGGTTTCTCTGTGTAGCCCTGGCTGTCCTGGAACTCACTCTGTAGACCAGGCTGGCCTCGAAACTCAGAGATCCCCCTGCCTCTGCCTCCCAAGTGCTGGGATTAAAGGCGTGCACCACCACTGCCTAGCTGTTGTAAGTTTTTTAAAATACATTTACTCAGGGGCTGGGGAGATGACTCAGCAGTTAAGAGCTCTCTTAACTCTAAGATGACTGGCTGCTCTTCCAGAGGTCCTGAATTCAATTCCCAGCAACCACATGGTGGCTCATAACCATCTGTAATGGGATCCGATGCCCTCTTCTGGTATGGATGAAGAGAGTGACAGTGTACTCATATACGTAAAATAAATTAATTTAAAAATACATTTACTCATTTATTGTGTGTGTGTGAGGACAGGCTGGGGAGGTGGGGATTGAGTTTTCTCCTTTAACCATGTGAATCTCGAGGATGGTGCTGAGGGCATCTGCTTGGCAGCAAGTTTGCTTGTTGTACCCTCTGGCTCTCTAACTTATGTTCTGAGACAGTGTCTGTGCCTAAGCCTGTTACACTTTTTATCCCAGCTTTTATGTGGGGACTGGAGACTGGACCTCAGCTCCTCAGGCTTCAGACCAAGGTTCTTGCCCACTAAGCCAGTTTATCTGGGACTCCCCACACATCTGTATCTTTTTAGACTTATGATTGTAGTTTTATATGTATGAGTGTTTTGCCTGCAAGTATGTCTGCACTGCGTGGGTACAGAGGTCAGAGGAAGGTGTCAGGTCCCCTGGAACCGATGGTTTCAGATGGCTGTGAGCTGCAGTGTGGTGCTGGGAAAGGGTCCTCTGTAAGAGCTGTGCTCAGTGAAATACACTATAGCAAGACTGGTGGGAGAGAGGGCTCCGTGGTTAAAAGCACTGACTGCTCTTGCAGAGGACTCTTCCTTTCCCAGAACCCAGGTGGTGGCTCACAACCATCATTAACTTCAGTCCCAGAGGACCTGGTTCTCTCTTCTGACCTCTGTAGGCAGCAGGTGTCCCCATTGTGCATAGAGATACATGCAGGCAAGACACCCGAGTAAAATAAAATGAATGGGTCTGATTTAAACAAGCTTTAAATAGATTACTTTGTAGCCTTATCCAAGAATGAGGTTAACCTTGCTGAGGAAGAATAATACACAGTTCTGTTACCTTGTGAATTAGCCAGGAGGGAATAGTGTGGGCGATGAGACTAGGGGTGTAGGTGAGACTCAAAGACAGTGAAGGTTCCTGTGTTCATCCTAGCACCAAACATATGGAGCTTAGGAGACAGTGGGTTACAGATGTGCTGGGTCTGTGGCCTGCCGACAGCATCTGTCGAGAAAGAGGAAATACTCAGAACTTGCCTGGGAGAGGAAGTGAGGGTAAAAGTGGTTCCTTCCTTGCCATCTTTTGACTGTTGTTTGTTTTTTTAAATCTGTATTGAAGTGCTGCATGTACTTATGACAGGGTCTCAGTAGCTCAGCTGCCCTCACACTCAAGTTCAGAGTCAGGTTAAAGCCAGGCCTTGCTTGAGCTCCTAACCTGCCTCCCTTCAGTACCTGAAGGCTGGGATGACAGGCATGTAGGACCTGCTTAGTTGATGGGATACCGGGAAGAGCCAGGTTTCTCAGGTTTCATGCAAAGCCTGTGGTCTAATTTATGACACAAAGGCAGGGCTCCACCAGTGATACCTGTGAGCTTTTATTTTATTCATTCATTCATTCATTTCTGTGACAGGGTGGGTCTCTCTACTTAACTCTGAGTGTCCCGGTACTCAGTATGTAACTAGACTGGCCTCAAACTCACAGAGATCTGCTTACCTCAGCCTCCCAAGTGCTGGGATTGAAGGTGTGTGCCCCATGCCCAGGTTTTTTTTTTTTTTTTTTTTTTTTTGTTTTTCGAGACAGGGTTTCTCTGTGTAGCCCGGGCTGTCCTGGAACTCACTCTGTAGACCAGGCTGGCCTCCAACTCAGAAATCCGCCTGCCTCTGCCTCCCAAGTGCTGGATTAAAGGCGTGCGCCACCACCGTCCGGCTCCTATGCCCAGTTTTTAACTAATTAATTTATGAATTATCTAATTTAATTCATTAATTTATTTTTAGAGGTAAACTTAGGCTGGTCTCGAATTCACTCTGCAGCCTCAACTGGCCTCAGTTTTACCATTCGAGTTTTGGAATGACCGGCATCAGCTACCAGGCTCAACTCTCTCCATTCCTTCACTGCATGGGCACTGCCCCCAAATTCTTGTCAGAAGGACTTGTCTGAGCAGCCAAAATCTCTCTGGGCCAGGCCCAGATTTCTGGGAAGTCGGGGACTGTGTAGGCAAGGCCTTGGACACTGGAGCCTTTGACTTAGCCAGTGTTTGGAAGTTGTGGGGGCAGGGTGCCACTTGATGCCCCGGCAAAAGCATCGTGGCACACTGCCTGTGTTGGTTTCCTTATCTCCTGCCCGCACTGTGCTTGGGTAGATGAAACCCTCATGCCCAGCTTAGCTGGACCCTCCTCCTCTGACTTCATAGTCCATCGGCCGGTCTTCCACACCACCACTGCCCCCTCCTGGGTCTTGGTCTGGTTGGCTTCTTTTGCTCTTAACTCCAAGTCATAGACTATGTAAGTTTATACAAAATGTGAGTTAGCTTCCAGTTTGAGCCAAAGGTCACAGGGTTTTGTCTGGTGATGATTTTTCTTGCTAGAAGACATCTGAGGGAGGCAGGTGGCTGGGAGAGAGTGAGCCCACAGGTATATGTGTGTGTGTGTGGTGTGTGTGTGTGTTTCTCCATGCCCCTCACTGGGGGATTCTAGGCAGGAGTTCTACTACTGAGCCACGCCCATATACCCCCACTGGATGATTGTCTTAGTTAGGATTACCATTGCCTTAGTGAAACACCATGACCAGAAGCAACTTGGGGAAGAAAGAGTTTTATTTGGTTTATATATCCTGAATCACAGTCCACTGAAGGAAGTCAAGTCAGGAACTCAAATTAGGCAGGAACTGACGGGCGTGGTGGCGCACGCCTTTAATCCCAGCACTTGGGAGGCAGAGGCAGGTGAATTTCTGAGTTTGGAGGCCAGCCTGGTCTACAGAGTGAGTTCCAAGACAGCCAGGGCTACACAGAGAAACCCTGTCTCAAAAAAAAAAAAAATTAGCCAGGAACCTGGCAGGAGTTGAAGCAGAGGCCATGGAGGGGTTCTCCTCATGGTTTGCTCCTCATGGCTTGCCCAGCATGCTTTATAGAACCCAGGTACACTAGCCAGAGGTGGCACCACCCACAATGGGCCCATCCATCCCCCATCAATCACTGATCAAGAAAATACCCTCCTAGCACTCAGAGGCAGTGAATCTCTGTGAGTTCAAAACAAGCCAGGGCTACACAGAGACTCTGTCTTGGGGCAGGGGACAGGCTATAGCCAGATCTTATAGAGGCTGTATGAATCAGGATTTTCTAGAATCTAGAATAACAGTCCTTATAGAATGAATCTAGCCGGGCGTTGGTGGCGCACGCCTTTAATCCCAGCACTTGGGAGGCAGAGACAGGCGGATTTCTGAGTTCGAGGCCAGCCTGGTCTCCAGAGTGAGTTCCAGGACAGCCAAGGCTATACAGAGAAACCCTGTTTCGAAAAACCAAAAAAAAAAAAAAAAAAAAAAGAATGAATCTATCTGTCTGTCTGTCTATCTATCAAAGGTATTGTCTTAGTTAGGGTTTCCATTGCTGTGAAGAGACAGCATGACCAAGGCAACTCTTATAAAGGACAACATTTCATTGGGGCTGGCTTACAGTTTCAGAGAGTCAGTCCATTATCATCAAGGAGGAAGCATGGCAGCATCCAGGCATGCATGTCACAGGAGGAACTGAAAGTTCAACACCTTGATCACAAAGCAGGCAGAAGGAGGAGGGTCTCAAAGCCCACCCCCACAGTGAGACACTTCCCCCAACAAGGCCACATTTCCCAATAGTGCTACCCCTGGGACAAGCATATTCAAACCGCCGCAGGTATTTATTAGAATGATTTACAGGCTGCAGTCCAGCTAATTCAACAATGGTTGTGAACGGAAAGTTTAAGAACCTAGTAGTTGCTCAGTGCACAGGGCTGGATGTCGCAGCTGGTCTGCAGTATGTGCTGGAATCTGAAGAAGTGGGCTGTAATGCTAGTGAAGGGACGAACTTGCTAGCAAGGCCAGGGTGAACAGGCCAAGTACAAAAGCTCCCTTCTGCCATGCCCTTTCATGGGCTTCCAGCAGAAGTTGTAACCCAGGTTAGATCTGAATAGAAGATCCGGATTAAAAGAATGTCTTCCTATTGTAAAGATCGGGATTAGAGGTGGATCTTCCTACTTCAAATTTAGCAGAAATTCTTCACAGGTGTGCCCTACAGTTTTGGGTTTTAGATCCAGATACAGTCAAGTTGACAACTAAGAATAGCCATCTCGGAGGCGTTTTCTCAGTTGCAGTTCCCTCTTAGGTGAGCCTAGCTGTGTCAAGTTGTAAAGTTAGCTACCATAGAGATACTAGGCAGTGCTCTACCACTGAGCCACACCCCAACCCCTCAATAGTGGATTCTCAGCTGGTCATGCTCAAAGGCTGACCTTTGTGACCTTTGGGGGGGAGTATAAAGAGAAATGGTTTATTCTGTCCCACACTTTGAGGTACAGTCACGTGGGGAGGGTAAGGCACCAGGAGCTTGAGGCAGGTAGTTACATGCCATCCACTGTGTGGAAAGAGAATGACTGAATTAAGGGTGGTCTTGTACCCTTTCTATGTTTGAATTTGTCATACTCTATCCTCAGCCTCCTTGGTAGCAAGGATGGTGGCTCATGCCACAGCTCTATTATGAAGCCACCAGGGCCCAACCACAAGGCGAAAGTCCCTTTTCCTCATCATCTCCCAAAGGCCCCACTGTGTACAGCTAGTCATTGTCTTAATACCTCCCAGTGAGGATTGTAGCTGGGGAGGGCACAGGCTGCATTCCAGCTCCCACATGCAGGAGCAACCAGAGAAATGGCCAGACGATGCAGGGCTGAGTTGTCAATCTACACTATTGCTACGTTGGTCACCAGCTGTGGGGATTAACCAAGTGGCCTCAGTTTAACTTTCTGTCAAGTAAGATCCCACTTAAGTTAGCTTTTTCTTTTCAGTTTTCACTTTTCCTCCCCCTCTTCCTCATGTGTGTGTGTGTGACAGAGGGAACACATACACCTTCACCTGTGCAAGTGAGCATGGTCCCAGAGGAGGTGTTACAGGAACTAGAGTTACAGGAACCCAGGTCCTCTGTAAGAACTGTTTGAGCTTTTAATGGCTGAACCATGTCTCTGGTTCCCCAGTCCCTAGTCCCCATCTTATTGTTTTATTGTGACAAGTTCTCATGTAGCTCAGGCAGATTTAAAAAAAAATTTATTGTTCTAGGTATGGTGGGCCAGGCCTTTAATCCCAGCACTCAGGAGACAGAGACAGGCAGATCTCTGTGAGTTCGAGGTCAGCCTGATCTATATAGTGAGTTTCAGGACAACCAGGGCCAGGTAGAGAGATTGCTTCGAAAGCAACAGCAACAAAAAAGATTTATTTATTGTGTGTGCATGTTTGTTTGTGCCTTCAGTTTCACGAGCAAGGCAGAGTGCAACCTACTAGACTCTGCTCCTCTGGCCTGTCTCACTAGGCCAAGGATGGCCTTGACAACACACTGGTTTCTTTTTGTATGTGGTGTGAGCACTTGAAAGTTGAGTACTGAGGTAACCTTATCTTCCTCTGCAACTCTCTGCCTTTGTTTGTTTGGTTTGGTTTGTTTTTTGGCTTTTTTTTTTTTTTTTTTTTGAGACAGGGTTTTTCTGTGTAACTCTGCCTGCCTCTGTAGACCAGGCTGGCCTCAAACTCATAGAAATGTACCTGCCTCTGCCTCTCAAGTGCTGTGACTAGGGCATGAGCCACCCCTTCCCAGCTCTTCTCTACCCCCACCCTCCAGGGTCTTACTATGCAGTCCTGGCCAACCTGGAACTCGCTGAGATTAAATGTGTGTGCCACCATGTTTGACAACATTTCCTGAGGAAATGAAACACTCTTGTCCACTCACCCCAGACACGGAACCCACAACAGACCAAAGTGTGGCAGATACCACCAACGTCCAAGTTGGTAAACTACAGGTTTTCCTGGGGTTACTTACAGGAATAATGGGTGGGGAGTTACAGGAGAAGTGACTGAAAAACCACTGCATCACCAAAGCCCACCCCAGCATGGGCGACAGTTCCCAAAGCTGAGAACCTGGAGCACACTGCACAGCCTGCAGGCCGCTCATTAGGTTGGGGGGTGACCTTTACGGGTGCCTCAGTTGGTCTAAACCTCTTCCAGGCAGTTATTTTTGTCTGAGAGTCTTCTTGCCGCTCAGCCTTTATTCTGTACTCAGGCAAGGAGGGTCTAGTGAATCTGGTCAGTTTCAGGGAGTCCCTGAAGCTACTTTGTTGTTCTTCAACTCCCTGCAGGATAGAATGTAGTCTCGGAGGCTGCTACACACACAGTAAGACCTCAGTTTATTGATGTTCTTCTCCTACCCACTCCCTGTCCCCACCCCCACCCTAGGGTTTCTTTGTGTAGCCCTGGCTGTCCTGGAACTCTGTAATACAAGACTGGCTTTGAACTTATACAGATCCTCCTGCCCCTACCTCTCAAGTGCTGGGACTAAAGGCATGTGCCACCATGCCCAGCTGAGTGACTCACTTCTTAAATGGATTCTTGGAATTCACACCTGGGTTCTCATGCCTATAGATCAAGTGCCCTTATCCATTTATCTGTAGCCCCAGCCAGTGACCTTTAACTTGCCGTTCTCCCACCTATTCAAAGCACCTTGCCTGAGTACCTGTTTCAAAGGGTTGAGATGGCGAGGGAGCATCTGTGTATTCAGCCCCCGCAGTGGAAAAGGACTTTATGCCTCCTACATAGGGTTTTAGCCGCTTCCCCTTCCCACTCTCGAATTCAGCTTGCTGTTCACATTGTCTGGTTTTGTGGTAGCAAAGACCCAGTCTCCCATCCTGCAGGGGTGAATCAGCCTCCATGATCAGAAACTCTTGCAGGCTTCCCCTCCTCTCTCATCCCCAAGCAGCTGAGCTTAATGAGAGCTACCGGAACCCTTCAGACTGTGCCAGGAATGTTCTCAGTTTTCCCCAGGGAGGCCTCAGTGCCAGGCTGGAGCCAAGCCCATCCTGGTGCCTTTTCTACATTTAAGTAAAATTATATTTATCTAATATGTGTGTGGGGGCCCACAGGCAGGCATGCTCACTTTGTGGCATGCACATGGAGGTCAGAGGTCAGAGGTCAGAGGTGCTAACTTGTGGGAGTCAGTCCTTTGCCTTCTGAGGCCTGGAGATGGAACTCAGGTCATCGGCCTCAGCAGCAAATACCTGTATCTTCTGAGCCGTTTCACCACATCCCCTGCCCCTACCCCACCCCCACCTCACAGTCTAAATTCTGTCTGAAGGTTAATCCAAGTTCTATCTTTCTGTAACTGAGAGTGCTGTGAACTGCTAGACAACACGGACGTTTCCTTCCCTCAACAGGTCTACGCTATTGCTCAGTCACTCTCAGTGGCTCCCACTTGCTCATCAAACCTAAACTGGGGGATGGACTTCCCCATGGATGGGTTAGGGATCCCTTGACTCTGGAAGCATCTAATAGTCCCTTATCTTGCTTCCCACTCGCCCTGCCAGCCTTCCTATCTGAGACACAGTCTCCTGCAGTTTCTTCATGCTTCTAATAGTTTGAGGTTTTATCTATTAGCATGATTAATTCTTGTGGAATTTGTTGCCTCTGAGTCAGGGCAAGGTTAAATTTATTGTCTTCCAGTTACATATCAGGCATACTGACTTAAAGACTTTTGCTTTATCTGTGGACTGAAAATTTGTAGCTGAGGCTGGCCTTCTGTTACTAGGTAGTAGACCCTCAGTTTACTGTG
This sequence comes from Mastomys natalensis, assembly GCA_021653895.1. Lineage (NCBI taxonomy): Eukaryota > Metazoa > Chordata > Mammalia > Rodentia > Muridae > Mastomys > Mastomys natalensis. Next base: position 193,854 of record JAJTUV010000695.1, read on the forward strand.
TAGCTGAGGCCAGCTATGTACTCTGAATCTTCCAGAGGGCATCTTCTTAATGCTAGGCCATAGGTGTGGGACATGGTTTGGTTTCTGTTTTGATTTTTTTAAACATTATCTCACTGTGTAGCGCTGACTAGCTGGAACTCCCTACGTAGACCAGGTTGGCCTGGAACTCATGAGATCCACTTGCCTCTACCTCCACAGTGCTGAGATTACACAGGGGCCTGCTCAGGGGTTTAAAATGTTAAAACATAGCCAGGCAGTGGTGGTGCATGCCTTTAATTCCAGCACTCTGGAGGAGGAGCCAAGCAGATCTCTAAGTTCCAGGATGGCCAGGGCTACACAGAGAAACCATGCCTTGAACACCCCCTACTCCAATAAATAAATACACACATAAAATATTTTAAAGTATTTATTTACTTTGATGTGCAAGTGTGGGTGCCTGAACACCATGTTCCTGTATGGTCCCCTTAGAGGTAGGAAGAGGGTGTCTCATCTCCTGGAACTGGAATTACAGGTGAAGCTGCCATGTAGGTTCGGGGAACTGAACTCCCGTCCTCTTCAAGAACAGCAAGTGCTCTTAACCACTGAGCCATCTCTCCAGCCCCAAGTGTTATTTTTTTTTTTTCAGCCAGGGGTTCAACTATGTAACTCAGGGTGGCCTCAACTCAAGGCAGTCCTCTTGCCTCAGCTTCTCAGATGGTGGGTGGCAGTTGTAGGCCACCATGCCTAGCATTTAGGGAAAAGAGTTTACTGGGGATTGGATTGAACCTAAGACTTTACAAAATCAAGCTAAGTGCTCTATCTCAAAAGAACTGGATATGAAACAAGACTCTGGCCTGTGCCTTTCGTGGAAGGAACAGTCATCACCCTGCTGGTTCCAATTGAGAGAAAGAGGTTTGCATATGACTTTGACAAGGATGAGGTGATCTTAGACCTCTGTGAAGAGTGGTAGGGTTAGGGTGAGCCCGTGTGAGGGAGCCACTAGAGGATGTGGTGGTAGGGACGACCGCTTGGTTTGACTGTCCTCAAGGAACTGTCTAGCTGAGAACAGAAGCGACTTGTTGCCTGGGACCAAATCTACTCTGTCCACTGCTAAATCTAGATGAGGCGTGACCAGCTGCTGTGAGGGCAGCTAGGGGCTCTGGGAAACAGAGGGAGTTTCTTTGGGAGTTCTGGTCAGCCTCAGTCATGGCTTGAAGCTTTTGGTCCCGCCTGTTTGTTGAAGCCTGTGGCTTAGGGGTCACCCAAGGCTTCCTTACAGTGAGCCAGAGGAGGGGAGGTGGCCTTTTTCTAAGGACAACTGATTAGAGAGCAGAGTCTAGCTGGGTGTGCTGGGCTGGGAGGCGGCAGCTGTAGGTGTTAGTGTCCTTTGTGCGAGGGTGTTCAGTGCTTCCACACATTAGGCAGTTAGCAGGACCCTTGTCCTTCACTAGGGAATTTTAGGTAGGGTTGTACCTCTGAGCCATGCCCCAGTGTGGTTTGGTGGTTGGTTTGAATGTGTGTAGTAGTGATGAGGGTACAGACAGTGACTCTCACCATGCACACGTTGCATATCCTCGTGTATATACCTATGATGTACACATTACACCAGCTGCATACCTATTTTTTCAGTATACTTCCTGGTGGATTAAGTACCCTTATGGAAATGTACAATATACTTAAATGTGTGTATATATACTTCTATGCTGATTGTATAACATTACCCTATTGTATGCCCCCCACTGACACCTGCTGCTGGCCCTACATTGACTACACTGATTGTAAGCAAAAATGTTTTGCAACCTACTTTTTTTTTTTGGTTTTTCTAGACAGGGTTTCTCTGTGTAGCCCCGGCTGTCCTGGAACTCACTCTGTAGACCAGGCTGGCCTCGAACTCAGAAATCTGCCTGCCTCTGCCTCCCAAGTGCTGGAATGAAAGGTGTGCGCCACCACTGGCCGGCTGAAACCTACTTTTAATAAGGGTTCAACTTTTCCTCTAGCCCACCACCCAGCAGAGGTAGTAGAAGAAAAAAGTTATTATAATATGGGGGAAGTGGACCTGTTCAGCAATAGTTCTTTGGGGGCGAGCTTGATCTTCTTTGCAGTAGTTCAGTCCTGTAGCAAACACCAAATATGAATCAGCAGCTGCAGACCAGGCCTCTAGGCAGGCAGACACCAGGCGTGAACCTGCAGTTACAGTCCAGTCCTTTCAGCAAGCAGACACCAGGCAGCTATAGTTCAATCCTGAAGAAACTGCCAGGCTCGCCATCTGAGGCTGCAGTAGTGGCAAGCTGCTGCAGGAACCACTGTTTTTTGGTGCGTTTCTCTCATTGGTGGTGTTGCCACAAGTTGAGCTTAACAATGCTATGTAAGGCAAACCAATAGATGCGTGTGTAGCAAAGAATATCAAGGCAGGGTAACCAAACCAAAGTTCAGTGCTCAATTCCCACTGTGTGTGGGGTCACATTTATACTCCTTTATCAAGTGGCTTTTCACGTTTGTTATATCCAAACATCCTTTCACCTGTGTCTGCTTCAGGAAAACATTCTTTCACGTGTTTGCTTTAGCAAGACATCCTTTCACCTGTGTGCCCCAGCAAACCATCATTTGACATAACTAACTTTCCAAAGAACTAGAAGTTTCCACTTAACCTGACAGTGCATATTCTGCAGCCTTAAGCCCGATTGCCAGCTGCTCCCCCCTGGCCTCCCCGGCCTGATCTCTGAGGCAAAGATTGGTATTTCCTGTGAGACCCATATCATTTGGTATCCCAGACTCATCTTGAACTTGATCTCACATTTGGTCTAGCCAGAATTTTCTTGTTTTGAGAGATTGGAGAGGCTGACATATTAGGGTACCTACAGATATATGCAAATCACTCCACCTACCCACATACATACAAATAAATAGGAAATTAGCCAAGTTGGCCTGTGCCTTTCATCCTAGCACTCTGGAGGCCAAAGTGGGTGGATCCTTGAGATGGAGACACAAGGATGAGTAGTTAAAGGTTATGCTTGGCCAAACGGTGAGTTGTACGCCAGCCTAAGATATATGAGACTCAAAAATAAATAAAATAAATAAATAAATAAATAAATAAGGGGCCAATCGACCCTCCATTTTATCCATTTATTTGAGTTTTAGCGCAAATGTTTTTTCCTTTAGTATCTGCTGTTTTCCTTCCTCCCTGTGCTGCAGTTTCTGTCCTTGCAGGGTGGAATAGTCTGGGGTGACATTTTAGGGTTGAAAACTGTCCCTGGATGCTTTGCCTCGCGGGTAGGTGGAAGGTGGGTGGATGGAGGACAAGACTAGGGCCACCTCAGGCTCCTGGGCGGGGCTGGGTGAAGGTGGGGGGCAGGGAGGGCTAAATCTGGCCTACCAATGAGTGGCAGTACCAGCTGCGGCCCCACCCTGCCCTGCTCCCTGGATCGGTCCCTCCCCTTGGTTCTTTGGCTGGGGCCTGTCTGACCGGTTTGGGCCGTCCTGGAGCAGCTGCAGCGGGTGGCGGCTGTGTCCAGGAAGGCTCCGACCGACCGTCTGGGCGCCGTCGCGGCTCCACAGCAGGAATGGGGAGTGATTCGCAGCATTACTACGGGAAGCACGGTATGCGAGCACTTCTTAGGCACCCCAGGGGCAGCAGCGGGGACTGTGGACTGACAAGGAAGGTTGCAAAAGTGAAGTGAAAGGAATTGCATTCCAGTCTGCCTTCTCCCTTTGGCCCATGCTAGCTCCCATCACCTCAGTGGTTGCTACAGGTGCCTCAGACATCCGTCCTCTCTCCTCTACGGAGGACCTGGCCGGCACCCACCCCTAGAACACCTGAACCTCTCCACAGGGGGCTTTGTGTTCCTTGCTCTGGTCATTGTAAATCCTTCCAGGCATTTTCCTTGGGTGATAGGAGGCTGATGAATCAGCTGGTCATCCCCAGGGACAATGGTCTCTGATAACCTCAGAGCTTGGGTGTAGTCCCCTGTTGGGATCAGATACAACTCAGAACTCCTTAAGCTTAGAGGGACCCGGGTCTCCAGCTTCTTTGGCTGGCTGTGTTATTTTTCATCATCTTAATCCTGTTGACTTTCAGGGACGCCTCAGAAATACGACCCCACCTTCAAAGGACCCATTTATAACGGTAAGAACACTTCCTTCCTGGGCAAGAGGGGAAAGATGGGGAGACGTGTCCCGGTGTATGTTCTCCAGCAAAGCAGGATAAAGCAATGCGGTGTTCAGTGATTCAAAAGCTAATTTCCTTAAGGTCCTAGACACCTCCTAGAGGAGCCCGGAATGGAACTAAGCCTTTTGTACACACTAGGCATACACTGTGCACATGCTATGCCATGTACCGGTGTGGTGTGCCTTTGTTACTGTGTGTGTGTGGTGGTCAGAGGACATCTTGCATGAGTTGGTTTTCTTCGTTATGTGTCCCAAAGATCCAAAACAGTCCGCCATCACCCAGGCCTCCCCGCCCCCCCCCCCCCCCCCCGCCTCAGTAACTATGCAGGGGCGCCACCACTGATGGCATTCTCACCCCACCTTTTTGTTTGTTTAGTTTTGGGGGGGTTGTTTTTGAAACAGGGTCTCTTATGTAGCCTGAGCTGTCCTGGAACTTTCTATGTAGTTCAGGTTGGCCTTGAACTCACAGATCCATCTGCATTGCATAATCCTTGTACACATAGACAAAATTTTATTTTGACCTGGATAAGTGGCTTCCTATTACCTATGATCCCAGCTACTTGAGAGGCAAGAGGATCAAAAGTTCAAGGCTTGGGGGAGAGAGGAGGAATTGATACAATTATAATCTATTGCATGGAATTCTCAAGTTATTAATAAAAGTATTATTTTTAAAAGGAGAGTACTGGCTGGGCAGTGGTGGCGCACGCCTTTAATCCCAGCACTTGGGAGGCAGAAGCAGGCGGATTTCTGAGTTCGAGGCCAGCCTGGTCTACAGAGTGAGTTCCAGGACAGCCAGGGCTACACAGAGAAACCCTGTCTCGGAAAAACAAAAACAAAACAAAAAAAAAAAGGAGGAGTACTGGGTTAAATGTATGTATGCTACACCCAGCTTCTACTTAATTTTTTTAATTTAATTTTATATGTATGAATATTTTTCTGCATGTGTGTATTGGGCCACATGGAGGATGAGAGAGGGTATCAGAGCCCTGGAACTGTGGAAATGTTTTCCCACATTTATATCTGTGGTCTGCATCATTCCTGGCTGGTATCCAAGGAGGCCAGATGAGGGGTCAGATCTGCTTGAATTGGAGTTACCAAAGGTTGTAGGTCTTTGGTGGATGATTGGAGTCAAACTTAGCGCTTTTAATGAGAGCTTTCTCTCAGCCACTTTCGTGTGTGTGTGCTTGTAGTGTGGGTTGGTGGTGTATGTGTGTGGTTTAAATACCCCCATATTTTTGGGGTTTTTTTTGTGTTTGTTTGTTTGTTTGTTTGTTTTTTGTTTTGGTTTTTCAAGACAGGGTTTCTCTGTGTAGACCTGGCTGTCCTGGAACTCACTCTGTAGACCAGGCTGGCCTCGAACTCAGAAATCCGCCTGCCTCTGCCTCCCAAGGGCTGGGATTAAAGACGTGCACCACCACTGCCCGGCCACATATTTGTTTTTTGAGACAGGGTTTCTCTGTGTAGCCCTGGCCATTCTGGAACTTGTTCTAGGTCTATAGACCAGGCTGGCCACCACTCCCTGGCTAATTATTTAAAAAAGAAAAAAAAAATGTTCAAAACCTTTCTGGGTGAATTTCAGAGATCCTGTCTCAAAATTGTAGAGTTGTTTTTATTTATGTGTCTGCATGCATGTGTGTATATCACATGCCTGCCTGCTGCCCACTGAGGTCAGAAGAGGGTGTCAGATCCTTTACTGGAGTTACTGATATAGAGCCACCAGGTAGGTACTGAGAATTGAGCCTGTGCCCTCTAGAAATGCAGAGCCACAAGTGCTGGTTTGATTTGGTTTTGGTTTTTCTCTGTGTAACAACGCCCTAGCTATCCGGGATTTGATTTGTTGACCAGGCTGGCCTCAAACTTACCTGCTTCTGCCTCCAGAGTTAATGGAATTAAAGATTAAAGGTGTAAGCCATCATACTGGGTGAGGTTTATTGTTGTGGAGTTGTTTGTTTGTTTTGAGACAGGGTTACAAGATTTCTCTGCAAGGCCCTGGTTGTCCTGGAACTCATTAGTAGACCAGACTGTCTTTGAACTTAGAGATTCACCTGTCTTTACCTCTTGAATGCTGGGATTAAAGGCGTGTATTACCACATCCAACTTGCACCAAGTGGTTTTTCACTACTGAGACAACTTTCCAGAACCTTGGATTTTTTTTTAGAAATTATATATATATATATATATATATATATTTTTTTTTTTTTTTTTTTTTTTTAAATGTATGCTCTGTCTGCAAGTACACTTGCATGCCAGATGAGGATATCAGATGAGTCACCATGTGGGTGCTGGGAGTTGAATTTAGGACCTCTTTAGAGCAGGGGTGCTCTTAACCACTGAGTCATCCCTCCAGCCCCAGGTTTTTGTTGTTTTAAAGCCAGGACTGGAGATGTGGCTTAACTGATAGAGTGCTTACCCAGTATGCAGGAAGCCTGCATTCCACTCCAGCACTGGGTGAACTCACCAGGGATGGGAGTCAACCTAAGCACATAGAGTGGAGGCAGGAGCCTCAGGACTTCAGGGTGAACTTGGCTACGTAGCAACTTTTAAGGGGAGCCTTGAGTATGTGGGACCCTGTGTTAAATAAGTAACTAAAAAAAAAAAAAACCAAACAAACCAGGGCAGTAAGGTGGCTTGGCAAGTAAAGGCCAGAAAGTCTGAGGACCGACACTCAGTCCCGGGACCTGCGCGATGGGAGAGAAAATGAACCCCTCAAAGTCACATGCATACATTCGCAACACAAAGGGCAGGGAGGGAGGAAGTAATTTATGAGAAGTGACTGGAGAGACAGCTCAGCCGTTCAGAGCGTTCAGCAGTTCAGGGCGCTTGTCCACCCATAAGGACTGGAATTTGGATCTCAGCTCCCCCATAGCAAGCCAGGTACCTTCAAAATGCCTGTAACTCCAGTGTACCCTTCTGGCTTCTGACATACACACACGCATACACATACAGACGGTAGGACCAGAGAGATGGCTCAGCGGCTAAGCGTATTTGCTGCAATTCTAGAGGACCAGGATCTGTTCCCAGCAGCCACACAGTACCTCACAGCCACCTGTAACTTCAGTTGTGGCCCTTATGTGAAGCACACATGTGATGCACATACACACCTGTAATTGAACACTCCACATAAAAATAAGTCTTACAAAAGATTTGAAAAAAAAAATAATAATAACCCACACAATAAAACTTAAGGCTGGAGGAAAAAGGTTTAGTGGGTAAAAAAAAGGAGCCTACTACCAAGCCTGATGTTCTACCCCAGGCACCTACATGGTAGAAAGAGAACCCACTCCCAAAATTGTCCTTTAGCTCACACACACAAATGCACCTGCAGTAAAATTCATATGACCTGGGGCTGGCGAGATGACCCAGGGTTCAGTTTCCAGCACTGCAGTTGAGGGACCTGATGCCCTCATAGACACTAGACACACACGTGGCTCACAGATACACTGTGCAGGTAAGACACCTGGATACATAAGTACAAATTAAAAGTTTTAAAAATAAACATAGACCAGATGTGGTGGCATATGCCTTTAATGCCAATATTCAGGAGGCAGAAATAGATGGATTTCTAAGTTTGAGGCCAGCCTGGACTACATAGCAGGTTTTAGGCCAGCCAAGGCTACAGGGTAAGACCCCTTTTCAAAAAAGATGGGAAAAAGGCCAGGCACGGTAGCACACACCTTTAATCCTAGCTTTTGGGAGGCAGAGATAGACAAGATCCCTTTGAGTTTGAGGCCAGCCTGGTCTAAGAGTGAATTTAAGGCTAGCCAAGGCTATACATCGAAAAACCCTGTCTCAAACAACCAGGAGAGCAAAGCACATGATTCTTGGCCCACATTTCAGATTATTCCAAAAAAGGGGGATGTATAATGTCACATGTACTGATGCTGCTCTGCCCCCCAGGGGATGCACAGATGTCATTTGCTGTGTGGTGCTCTTCCTGGCCATCGTAGGCTACGTGGCTGTGGGCATCGTAGGTAAGCACTGGAAGGGCGGCTCAGCTCTGCGATCCAGGGTGGCGCTTTGGCTGAGAAGTGACAGAGCCTATCTATCTCTACATCTCTCCACAGCCTGGACCCATGGAGACCCTCGGAAGGTGATCTACCCCACTGATAGCCAGGGCGAGTTCTGTGGGCAAAAGGGAACAAAAAATGCGTGAGTTTATTTATTTGCGTGGGCGCGCTTAAGCTGCAACACCCTTGTGGGGGTCTTGGCAGACCCTGGCAGGTTTAGTGTTGAGCGCCTTAACCCCCAGAGCCATCTCTGGACCCAGTAGGTAAGAACTCTTGACCAATTCTAATTCTATTCACCTTCCTCCAACCCCAGGGACAAACCATTCTTATTTTACTTCAACATCGTGAAGTGTGCCAACCCCCTGGTCCTGCTGGAATTTCACTGTCCCACCCCTCAGGTAATGTGTTCCACCTCTTTCCCTTGATGAGCATTATGTGGGACCTCCATTCAGGTGGGGGGGGTCTCCGTTCTGATTCCATATTCCCTTCCTTGTGCTCCCTCAGATCTGTGTGAAGCAGTGTCCAGACCGTTATCTCACCCTTCTGAGTGCACGCAACTCGCCCGACTTTGACTATTACAAGCAGTTCTGTTCGCCCAACTTCAAGAACAATAAAGTGAGCAGAAAGATCCCTTTGGTGCTTGGGTGGTGGATACAGGAAGGGGCCGTCCTCAGGGATTCGCATCTTCCAATTCTCTTTGCAGGGGGTGACTGAGGTGCTCCGAGATGGGAGTGTCCAGCGGTTATTATCCCCAGCAAACCTTGTGAGTATTGGGGATCCCACAAGGATAAGGTGCAGACTGGGGCATCTGCAAGGACTCCCTCCAGCAGCCCCTTCTGTCCCACAGTGGCCCAGCGGTGCTTCCCGGCCATTCATGCCAGCAAAGGGGTCCTCATGGTGGGCAATGAGACAACCTATGAGGATGGACATGGCACCAGGAAGAACATTACAGATCTGGTGGAGGGAGCCAAGTGAGAGGACAGCCCTCTAGTGTGTGGCATCTGGCATCCTGGGGTGGGCCTGGAGCTAACCTTCTCTGGGTATGACTTGAGTCTCTTCCAACTCTAGAAAGGCCAACAAGGTTCTAGAGGCCCGGCAGCTGGCCATGCAGATATTTGAAGATTACACTGTATCCTGGTACTGGATTGTCATGTGAGTTGGAAGGAAGATGGCTGTTCCTGGCTAAGCCTAAGGATAGTGTCACTCATGTCCCTGTCTTAACCCCCAGAGGTCTGGTCATTGCCATGGTGCTGAGTCTCCTGTTCATCGTCCTGCTACGATTCCTGGCGGGCATTATGGTCTGGGTGATGATCGTCATGGTGATCCTGGTACTTGGCTATGGTGCGTCTCCCCCGTCCACCCACTCTTCCCTGCAGACCTTGGGGTCTGCAAAGTGCCCAATGTCTGGTGCCCTGGTGACAGCTTTCGAAAAAGTCATCCTAAGCCCTCAGATGCTCCTCATTGTTTAACTGACATGTTTGTGTAGAGGTTCATGCCGGTGTCATAGGTCCTTTGAGGCACCCAGAGCCTGACAAAGGGATGGATGAAGTGCAGCTTGCTGGGACTAAGGCACTTAACTCTGTAACTCAGGCACTTTCCTGTAGCCCTCCAGTGAGGTGTTGTGGTTGTGTCTCAGTGGTAGAGCCCCTTCCCAGAATCCCCCAGTGAGGGGCTGGTTTGTGACTCAGTGATACAATGCAAGGCCCTCAGTTCCTTTCCTCTAACACAGAAAGAAAAGAAAAAAACAAACAAAAAAAAACCTCTCAACTTTGAGACCCAGGGCCCAGTTTGGTCAACAACAAAAGACATTCCGAAGACATCTCTTTAGCCTGGTGACTGGGCCTCTCACCGTGGTGCCCATGGTGCCAGTTCAAATCCCAGCTTTGCTGCTTCCTAGCTCTGTCCTGGCACATGGCTAAGCCTCCTGTGCGTAATTACTTCCACCATCTAATGGGAATAGTTGCTCTTCTGGGTGGGAAACTTAATGAGAAGGTAGTAATGTAGTACTGTGAATCATGTCAGGAGGAGAGCCTGCGCAGGGCGGAGGCCTGGCTGGCAAATTGGTGTCTTGTGTTCTGATTAAGTTTTCTTCTTCTGTGGATTATTTTTGGGGGTGGGGTTGGGTGTTTGAGAGAGTTTTTCACTGTAGCCCTGGCTGTCCTGGAACTTACTCTATAGACCAGGCTGCCCTTGAACTCAGAGTTCTACCTGCTTCTGCCTTCCGAGTGCTGGGATTTAATGCCTGTTGGACCACCACCCAGCTCTTCTGTATTTTTACATTATGTTCATTTATTATGTGTGTTTGTGTGCATGCACATGTGTGTGAACACATATGTGCATATATAGAGGTCAGAGGACAAATTCCAAAAGTGTTTTCGATCCTTTTACTATGTGGGTACCAGAGAGTCAGCTGAGGCTTGGCAGCCGGTGCCTTTATCCACTGAGCCATTGCTGGCCCTTATTCTGATTTTCTTCCTTTTAAACTTCCTAAAAGGAACCTTCATCTTAGGATCCAGATACCAAAACATACGTGTTAGCATGGTGGTACATGCCTGTCATCTTCTGCCAAGGGAGGCAGACTCAGGAGGATCATAATTTGAGTAGGGATCCTGCTACATAGTAAGACCTAGTCTCAAAAACCAAAGAAAAAGTTGTTCATGTTAATCATGGTTTGAGCTGTTGTTGGCAATATAGGTGACTTGATACTTGTTTTTGTTTTTTTGAGACAGGGTCTCAGGGTATAACCCTGGCTTGCCTAGAAGTGGCTACATAGAGGCCTGCGTTTTTTCCGCCACTGAAGTCCTGGCATTAAAGGGGTGTGCCTCCATACCTGGCTGGCTCAGGTTGTGATTAGACAGGAGTCCTAATACCCATTCATTCTTCACCCACTTTTCAAGCAGACCCTGGACTATATATTAAGTTCCAGGCCAGTCAGGGCTCCGTAGTACCCATCCCTACATACTATCCTGTCTCAAAAAACAATCAAGAGAGTTACTGTCTACGCTTGTGGCTCTGTGCAGGAATATTCCACTGCTACATGGAGTACTCAAGACTCCGTGGAGAGGCAGGCTCCGATGTCTCCCTGGCAGACCTTGGCTTCCAGACGGACCTCCGAGTATACCTACACTTGAGGCAGACCTGGATGGCCTTCAGTGAGTTGGGGCACCCTTCCCCCATGCTTGTATTCTGGGAAACCTTGGAGGGATTGAAGTGGGACTCCAAAACAGGTTACTCTCAGCTCTTAGAGAAATCATTTAATTGTATGTTATTTTATTTATTTTTAAATCAATTTCATTTCTTATTACTTTTAACTTTTAAAAATTGTATATTATATTTCCTTGTTGAGAGGGATTGTCTATAACAAGGCCCTCCTGTGTGGAAGTCAGACAGAGGAAGCTCTCACTAATTCTCTGCTCCCACCGTGGACTCTGAGGACTGTAGGCGTCTTTACCTGATGAGCCATCCTGATGGCTACCCACCTTTCTCCACAGTGATCATTTTAAGCATCCTGGAAGTGGTCATCATCCTGTTACTCATATTTTTGCGCAAAAGGATATTGATCGCCATAGCCCTCATCAAAGAAGCCAGCAGGTGGGGCCTGGATAGCTGGGGTGTGCCTAGGGGCTCAGCCTAGGCCATTTGAGCTTAATGTCTGTCTCTGTTTCTCCCCAGGGCTGTGGGACACGTCATGTGCTCCTTGCTCTACCCACTGGTAACCTTCTTCCTCTTGTGTCTCTGCATTGCCTACTGGGCCAGCACTTCTGTGTATCTACCACTCGTCAGTCTGGGGTCCCCAGGGACCGATGTTCCTAGAGCACCCTGCAGTCAGGGTGGGGCTGTACCATGATGGGTGTGTGGTCCTTTTCAAAGAGCACCTCCTGCCTCCCTTCCTGTGGCTCTTGTCATTTTACAAACTTCTGTTACCTTTATATCGGGTAAAGGGGCGGCAGTATTTAGAGGTCTGAAGACAGCTTGTGGGAGTTGTGTGCTCCCTTATGAATGGGTCCTGGGGATCCAATTCGGGCCATTACACTTAGTGGCAAGTACCTTCATCAATCATCGGGCCTCCTAGCTCCGCCTCTGGAGTCTCAGGATTCCAGGGTGAGCCGTGCTCCTGAATTCCCCCCACACCTTGGGTTCTCAGTTCCAGCTTTTGGTTTCCTTAATTAGCCTTCAGCTTCCTGTCTACCTCTAATGCAGCTGTGTACAAGATTGTTGATGACACATCCTGCCCACTTTCGGGGAAAACCTGCAGCCCAGAGGTAGGCATCCCTGTAGGGAGGACAGGATGGTTCTGGCAGCCTCCTCTTGGAGATGCTTGTCTGATGTCACTTTTTGTCACTCTCTTTCTTGATTCTGGTGTGTGTGTTATGTACGTATGTGTTTGTGGAGGTACCCTGCTTTATATTTCTCAGCCTTATTCCTTTCACACAGCATCTCTCACTAAATACAGAGCTATGGTGGCATAGCTCCCTGTGACACTGGGGCTACAGGCTAACACATGGCCACATGTATTTATGCGCAGGATGGAGACTTAAACCAAGTCCTCATTTTTAAGTCCCCTTACCTATTGAGCCATCACTCCAGGCCTGCTAACACCTTTTTCTGGACCTCTGTAATGGGTCGTTTTGCTTCTAGGACCTACCCCTGGTCTAGCCTCAGTGTACTTTGAACTGACACTGTGGCTCCTTACCTCTCCCCCAGAGCTTCCTCTCATCGAATGAGAGCCGCCAGTGTCCAGTAGCCGCTGCCAGTTTGCCTTCTACGGTGGCGAGTCGACCTACCACCGCGCCTGCTGGGCCTGCAGATCTTCAATGCATTCATGTTCTTCTGGCTAGCCAACTTCGTGCTGGCCCTGGGCCAGGTGACACTGGCTGGAGCCTTTGCCTCCTATTACTGGGCTATGCAAAAGCCTGACGACATGCCTGCCTTCCCCCTTTCTCTGCTTTTGGCCGAGCACTCAGGTAAAGAGGAGTGTTGAGTGTTGGGGTGGGAAAGGAAAGGATACAGGGACCTCATCTGGCCGGGCCACTGATCTTCGAGTTTGATTTCAGGTACCACACGGGTTCCTTGGCTTTTGGCTCCCTTATCCTAGCCATTGTGCAGATCATCCGAGTGATGCTGGAGTACTTGGACCAGCGCCTAAAAGGTGCCACCCTTCCTGTAGCTTCTGGACTTAGCCCCTGATTGGGTCTTGCTTGAGGGGGGGCCGAGCTCTGCCTCTGCTGGGTTTCCTCTGTGGAAGGGGTGGAGCTAAGAGGCTGCAGAGCAGGTAAAAGAGCCAAAGGCAGGCAGGCATGGGGTCAGGCAGATCTTATGTGAGAGTTCGAGGCTGGCTTGGTCTACAGAGTGAATTCTAAGACAGCCAGAGCAACAAAGTGAACTCCTAAAAAGAGCCAACAGAACTGCTTGGAGTTCTGGGTGTTTAGAGCTGGGGCAGGTTCAGGAAGAGCGGCTCTGGCTAGCAAAGCTGTTTTGTTTTGAGGCAGCATTTCACTAGGTAGTCAATCCTAGCTGGCCTCAAACTCTGATAGGAGATCCACCTGCCTCTGTTTCTGAGCGCTTGAATTGAAGGTATCACCACCCCTGTTTTGTTTTAAAAGACTGGCATCCAACTTGCTTAAATAACCAAGGATGACCTTAGTTCCTGAGCCTTGGAGATTACTTTTGTGGATCAACCATGTGGATTGATTAATTTACTTACTCTGAAGCAGTTTCACTAAGTTGTTGAGGCTGGCCTAGTAGTTCTTTGCAATCCTTAGCTGTCTTCCAGGAGTCAGGGGGTCTCACTCAAACCAGACCCGTCTCTTACCATCCCTTCACACCTTCCCTCCTCTTTCAGCTGCACAGAACAAGTTTGCCAAGTTCCTCATGGTCTGTCTCAAGTGCTGCTTCTGGTGCCTAGAGAAGTTTATCAAATTCCTGAATAGGAATGCCTACATCATGGTGAATGGCAGGACTGTGTTGCTGCCCTGGGTGGGAGGCTTCCCCATCTCCATCCTGAGGGCCTCAAACCTCCTTCTCTTCACTCCAGATTGCTATCTATGGCACCAACTTCTGCACCTCAGCCAGGAATGCCTTCTTCCTGCTTATGAGAAATATCATCAGGTCAGGGGGGGCACACCTCCAGCCTCCAGCCTACCTGTCCCATCTCACCCTTCCCAAGCCCCCTCCTGCCCTAACCCCCTTTCTCAACCAGCCTTCCACTTACTGTGCCTCCCTTCCCGCCTCCACCCTCTCCTCGGCTCTGAACCCTGGTCACACCACTCCCTTCACTCTCCCCTACAGGGTGGCCGTCCTGGACAAAGTTACAGACTTCCTCTTCCTGTTGGGCAAACTTCTGATTGTGGGTAGTGTGGGTGAGTGCCACCGGGCTTGTCCATACTGGCGTGTGGGGCGTTGGGAGTGACCTGTAAACTGATGTCAGGCTCAGGTCTGTCGAGTCCGTCTTTGGGGACTCAACCATCTCTCTCCATCCCACCGCAGGCATCCTGGCCTTCTTCTTCTTCACCCATCGGATCAGGATCGTGCAAGATACTGCCCCACCTCTCAATTACTACTGGGTCCCAATACTGGTGAGCACCTTTGGGGACAGATCGGGGTCTGGGTGAAAGCAGGGGTGGGAGGTAGGGGTCGGGATTTGCTTAGATTCCTTTGGTGAAGGTTAGGGGTGGGACAGTCATTGGTTAATTGATCCCTAAATATTTACTGAATACCTGCTGTATACAAGGCATGGGGATGGAGGGACTTTTCCTTAGGCACTAGAGTTACTGTCATTAACATTTGTTTATTTTGTTGTGGGGGTGGATGCACTTGTGGAAAGTCAAAGACATTTAGACACTTGTGGGAATTGGTTCTCTTCTCCAACCATATGTAGGGATTGGACTCAGGTCATTTGGCTTGGTGGTAAGTGCCTTCATCCACCAAGTCATCTTGCCATCCCTAATAATAATTATTAATAATAATAGGTCTTATTATTATTCTTACTATTATTGTGGAAAAAGGTTATTTTGTTATTTATTTAGGTTTTTTTTTTTTCCTATTTTGTTTGTTTTTTGAGACAGGGTTTCTCTGTGTAGCCCTGCCTGACCTGGAACTCACTCTGTAGACCAGGCTAGCCTCCAGTTCACAGAGATTCACCTGCCTTTGCCTCCAAAGTGCTGTGATGAAGGTGTGGGCCACCACAGGCATGCTCTTTTCTTGTTTCTTGAGATAGTGTCTGTCTACATAACTCTGGCTGACGTGGAGCTTGCTATGTAGACCAGGGCTGGCCTCAAACTCGGTGTCTTTGTTTTTTATTTTGAGACAAAGTCTTGGTTAGCTTAAAACTCATTATGTAGACCAGGCTAGCCTCAGACTCAGAATCTGCCTGTTCCAGCCTCTTAAGTGCTGAAATTGAAGGTGTGTGCCTTTATTTTTTTTAACAGTTTATTAACTTTTATGTGTATTGGTGTTTTGCCTTCATGTATGTCTGTGTACCACATGCATGCATGATGCCCATGATGGCCAAAAGAGGTCATCTAATTCTCTGAACCTGGGAGGTGGGATTACAGATGGTTGCAAGCTGCCATGTGGGTCCTGAGAATTGACCCCGGGTCCTCTGGAAGAGCAGCCAGTGCTCCTGTCTGCTGCGCCAATGCTCTAGTTCTCCCTTCTTTGTCTTTTTCCCTTTGACCAACACCCAGGCTGGCATAGGACTTTTGATCTTTCTGCCTCCCAAACCTTGGGATTGTAGCCACATTTTGTCACCGCAGACAAGGCCTTACAGTTTAGATGTATAGGGACATTATCCAATGATAATACTGATGGCACACACCTGATAGCCCAACAATGGGGAAGTATAGGCAGAAGAGTCGGAAATTCAAGGTCATCCTTAGCAATATAGTGAATTCAAGGCCAGTTCTGGTTACAGAATTCCCTATGTCAAAAAAAAAAAAAAGAAGAAAGAAAGAAAAGGAAAGAAAGAAAGAAAGAAAGAAAGAAAGAAAGAAAGAAAGAAAGAAAGACCTTTAATCCCAGCACTTGGGAGGCAGAGGCAGGCGGATTTCTGAGTTCGAGGCCAGCCTGGTCTACATAGTGAGTTCCAGGACAGCCAGGACTACACAGAGAAACCCTGTCTCGAAAAACCAAAACCAAAAAAAAAGAAAGAAAGCAGACAGTGGTAGCAGCTCGTGCCTTTAATCCTAGCATTCAGGAAACAGGTAGGCAGATCACTGAGAGGTAGGCAGATTGCTGAGTTTGACAAAGCAAGTTCCAGGACAGTCAGGGTTACACAGAGAAACCCTGTCCCGAAAAAGTATGGAATGTCTAGGCCAAGGGAGCGGCAGAGGGCCTGGGGTCTGGATCTCTTTATTTCCTGGTAGTGTCTCCTGCTGGACCCCAGGCTCCCTGGTTTTGGCTAGTCCAGGTGGCCTGATTGCCCTGGAGATGCTATCATCAGTGTCAAGTGCTGGGCTTACAGGGGGCCACCTCACTCATCTGATGCTTGCATGGGTGCTGGGGATTCGATCTCAGGTCCTCAGGTTTGCACGGCAAGTGCTCCTCTACTGACCATCTCTCAGGTATCCCAGGCAGTACTGGAACTTGCTGTATAGCCCAGGCTGGCCTCAGATTCAAGCTGTCCCTGCACTTGAGCTACCAAAGTACTGAGATTATAGGCATGCACCACCACATGGCCCTATGGAATATGGGATCCAACTCCATAGTGCCCCAAACACTCATAAAACTGCAGCTGGATAAAGCCTCAAGGGGATGTATATAGTGCTAGGGCAGTGTGAAGCATGGTTGGTCTAGAATCAGACATTGTTTCCAGGGGGGCCTGTACCTAAGGACTTGCTATTAGAGTTGAAAGCAAAAAGTAGGTGAGTTAGAAACAGCAGCATGTGCAAAGGTCCTGGGTTGGAGAAAAATTGTGGAGCAGGTTGGGTCCTAGTTGAGGTGTGGAAGGCCAGACCTGGCGGCTTAGGCCTGTCATCCCAGCATTTGGGAGGTAGAGGCAGGAGGATAAGGAGGTCATTTCTTTTTTTTTTTTTTTTTTTTTGGTTTTTCGAGACAGGGTTTCTCTGTGTAGCCCTGGCTGTCCTGGAACTCACTCTGTAGACCAGGCTGGCCTCGAACTCAGAAATCCACCTGCCTCTGCCTCCCAAGTGCTGGGATTAAAGGCGTGCGCCACCACCGCCCGGCCGAGGGAGGTCATTTCAATCCTTGGCTACTTAGTGTTTGAGGCCAGACCAAGAGATGTGTGAGACTATCTAAAAAAAAAAAAAAAAAAAAAAAAAAATCTAATTGGTCTGGGTGTGGTGGCTTATGCTGAGGCAAGAGAGATCACAAGTTCGTAAGTTCATGCCATGACACAAATACACACCATGGTGGTGCACATGTATACACCTCCCATACCATTCAGATCGCCAGAGCACACTGGCCAAACTTTCTAGCCAATTACTGAGCAGCATTTTATCTCCTAAAACTAAGTCAGAGGTCAGCAAGGTGGCTCAGAAACTTGCCAAGCCTGACACGAATGCCATCCTTTGGACCCACACGGTGGGTGGACAGAATCAACTACCACGGGTTCTCTTCTGACCTCCACTAGCGTACTGGGGTGTGTGCGTGGTGGGGGCTCAATACCATGAAATGTAATATATATATTAAAACAAACAAACATTTAAACTAAGGTGGAAAGAGAGGATATCAGATACTGACCTGGCCTTCACATACACCAATAGCCAAGAGGACTGAGCTGTGTACTTACCCATAACTGCAGCCCACTGAAGGCTGAGGCAGAGAGCTAGAGAAGGGGCCGTGCAGTAAAGGGCGATGTTCTTACTAAGGACTCATGTTCAAGTCCTAGCAACTGCACTAAACTGTATGTAATTCCAGTTGCAGGTGACCTGGGTGCCTGTGCACGTACATAGAATCAAAAGTAAACATGATGAAAAGCAGTAAAGGGTTTACTCATCAGAGCCACATTGCCTTGATAAATAAAATAAATGATTTTTTTTTTGAGACTGGGTCTCACTATGTAGCTCTGGCTTGAAACTCTGTGTAGACCAGGCTAGTCTTGAGCTCATAGAGATCCCCCTGCCTCTGTCTTCCAAGTGCTGGGATTAAAGGTGTGAGCCACACCTGAAGCTGAAAGGCAAATGTTTTTAGGACTCGAGAGATGGCTCAGCAGTGAAGAACACTGTAGTCTTGCAGAGGTCCTGGGTTCAGTTCCCAGCACCCATATAATGACCCATAACCATTCTCAACTCCAACTCCGGGGGTCTGGCATCTTCTCATGTTCATGGTTATCAGGCACACACATGCTACACATATAAACATGCTAGCAACACACACAAATCTTTTGTAAAAGTTAAAAAGGTATTTTAAAGATGAGGCAGGAGGATTGCCACGAGTTCTATAACTACAGACAGCCTCTTGGCTCATGAGAGAGCTTTCTCAGCCTAGGAAGGACAGGGATGGAGTGGGGTTGCTCTTCACGTGAGCTGGCTGGAATAAGATGTTTTCTCTTGAATAGACAGTGATCATTGGCTCCTACTTGATTGCTCACGGCTTCTTCAGCGTCTATGGCATGTGCGTGGACACGCTGTTCCTCTGTTTCTGTGAGTGACCCCTTTATCTCAGCCCACCAGGGGCCCTGACTTCTTTCTCCCCAGAGGACAGGAAATGCCTCCTTCCAATGAAAGCACAAAGCCACCACCATCACCCCAGATTCCCCCGGGGCAGGAGCTGTCCCTTCTAAGCCCATGCACACCTTCCTGGCTTCCTCACTCACCACGCTTCACGCTAACTGTTCCTCACCCTTCTGTCCCCACGATATAGCTGGAATACTCTGTCCCCTGGGTCTGTGGCTTTGAAATCTCTGGCTTTGTTGGGGACTAGTGCAGGGTTCACGGCTGCCACTAACTCTGGTCTCCACGTGTCTTTTTCTCCCCCTTCCCCTTCTCCCCCCATCCCATGCCTGCTGGCTTCTTTTCCGTTTTTCCTCTGCCTCCCTTTTCCAACCCCCTCCTTTCCTGACCACCCCATTTTCCACCCCCTGCTGGTTCCCGGGGGGCCCAGGTGAGGACCTTGAGAGGAATGACGGCTCTCAGGAGCGACCCTACTTCATGTCGCCCGACCTGAGAAACATCCTATTGAAGGGGAGTTCGCAGGCGGGCAAGCAGGAGGAAGTTGAGGAGGAGTAGAGAGTGAGGGAGACTGGCAAGCTGGCCAGGGGGCCTCTGGAGACCCGGTTTGTGCATGTGATGGTGCTTCTTTGACTGGGAAAATGTGGGGCTCCTGTAGTCCTTCCTTACCCCTTTCTTTTCCAAAACTAGGCACTCATCCTCTCACTGAGCCATAAGCCCATCCTCTCTCACTGGAGCATTTAGGCAGGGGCTCAGCCACTGAGCCATGCCCCCCAGCCCTCACTGGGCAAGTGCTCCCACTGAACTATGTCCCTAGCCTTGTTAACTTTGTATTTTGAGACAATGTCTCTCTCAGTTGCCCAGGCTGGCCTTGGACTTAAGGTAGTGAAAGCAGGCCTTGGGGCTGGCGTTGTTCTGTTTCAGCTTTTTAAATACCTTGGGTAACAGGCCTTTGCTGCCATGGCCTATTCTCCTGTGTGTTGCTTTCTAACCCTGAGGCTTCTCTACGGCCCTCTGTTCCCTTCCCTGCTCCCCATCCCCAACCCCCACGCCTGCCTGGCGACTCCCTCTCATGTCACTTGCTTTGGGCCTCTGTCCACAGTGGAGGATCTGGAGAGAAACGACGGTTCAGCTGAGAGGCCTTACTTCATGTCTTCCACTCTCAAGAAACTCTTGAATAAAACCAACAAGAAAGTAGCAGAATCCTAAAGACACCTGCCTCCCAGCCCTCTCAGGACGCTGTGATCCGGTGCTTGCTGTGCAGCTGGGTCAGAGTCCCCAGCTCATCAGACTTGCCTAATGTCACATCACTGCCTCTCTGTCACCCTCCCCGAGTTCCCATTTCCAGGGACCTAGAGGATTTGGGGCATCTCTTTCCTATGCCAAAGGGCACTTGGGAGTTTTTAGTGCAGCTCTGGAAGATGGGGCAGAATGGGTCTCTCCAGTCCTTACTGGCTCAGACGGTGCCAATATGGTGAAGTAACTTGAAGCTGAGGATGGGAGATGGCCCATGGATGTCTGCAGCAAGCTTCTTTGTATTTCAGTAACCCTTCCGGCTAAGAGGGAAAGACTGGATCAGAGCAGGCAAGTCATCTCAATGAACACTGGCTCTGAGCTCCCCAGCCGGGACAGAATTGGATCTACATGGCTAATGTACCTAAGGGCCACCAAATACATGTCTCACTCTTAGTCCTTTGTAGCCTAGACAGACAGACAGTAAGGGGTCTACCTGCTTCTCTTCCATCAGGCTCCACAGCTGGATGGAGTCACCAAGAGTGCCTTCATATGTAACCCCACCTCTAGCCTGGGGTGGCTGGGGTCACAGGAAGAAGGAGTATGTAGCCAGAACTGGAGGAGTCTTCTGGATAAACAGACAGCATCTGGGAGGAGGGCCCTGTGCAAGGAACGAGAGTGGTGGGGTTAGGAGTGGCTGTGGAAAAACAGGCCTCTACTTAGATCCTACAAATTTTTTGCCTAATGGCTTCTTAATGGAAAACTTGAGGTTGGAAAATGAATGAAAATAGGGCCTGCCTCCCCAGCCCTTTCTCTGCCAGTAATGCACACTGCTCTCTTTGTGAGAGGAAAGAAACTGAAGTTCACCCAAGGGATGGTTTCAGGGGATGAGGTGTGGGTTCGTTCTGTATTCCAAGTTAACTAGGCCTATCTGGTTTCTTTCACTTGAAACTAGAGAATTTGTTTGCCAAACTTCTTGATCCTGGGAGCCAGTAGACTGGTTCTTCACTTTACCTATTGTATGCTAAGACCCTCCCTTCACCCTGACTTTGGCTATTCGTAAGATACCAGGATCTTGGAAATGAGGCTCCCAGCCTGGGGTTCCAGGGTTTCCTGTGCCTGCCTTGTGTGCCATCCCACCCCACCTTCCTCTTGTATGCCCAGCCCTGTGCTTACATAATTGCATTCCAGCCAGTTAATAAAGTGCCTCTTGTACAGATACTGACCCGGTGTGGTGTGTTTAATATGTGTGGGATGCTGCTCGGAGGGAGGGAGGGAGGGAGGGGTGGAAACCAGCCTTGAGCTTACCTCCAAAGCGGGCCCTGCGGCTTCTGTTGAGCCTGTCCCATAAGACTCCAGTGAGCCAAAGCTTCAGAGTGGGAGCTGATTGCTGGAGTCCAGAAACAGCCACTTGCTTCTCCTCTCCCCTCAGTAACTGCTCTGGACACGGACCCTGTACTTGCACCTGAGCCTGAGGTTTCATGGTTGAGGATAGCTAATATTAGTCTATTTTGTAATTTCTGTGTGTATCTGGGTGAGTGTGTCCCATGTGGATGCAGTTTTCCATGGAGACCAACAGCAGGCATTGGAGCCCCTGGAGCTGGACTTAACAATGTCACGAGCCCCCTTATCAGGGCTGGAAATCAATGGGTTCCTCTGCAAGATCAGGATACATTTACTGTTTACATTTTTTAAATGTTTTTTGGGCATTTTGTCTGCATGTGTATCTGTGCACTATTCCTGTGCCTCCTTGGTCTCAGAGACCAGAAGAGGGCTTTGGGTCCTCTGAAATTATAGACAGTTGTGAGCCCTCCCCCCAAGTTGTTTCTTTTTCTGCTGTTGATTTTGCTTGTTTTTTTTTTTTTTGTTTTTTGTTTTTTTTTTTTTTTTGGTTTTTTGAGACAGGGTTTCTCTGTGTAACCCTGGCTGTCCTGGAACTCACTCTGTAGATCAGGCTGGCCTCAAACTCAGAAATCCGCCTGCCTCTGCCTCCCAAGTGCTGGGATTGAAGATGTGCACTACTGCTGCCCGGCTGACAGGTTTGTTTTCAAGACAGGGTTTTGCTGTGTAACAGCCGCGGCTGACCTAGAAATCACTCTGTAGACCAGGCTGGCCTTGAACTCACAGAGATCTGCTTGCCTCTGCCTCTTGAGTTCTGGGACTAATGTAGAGCACCACCACTGCCTGGCTCAATAATAAGTATTTTAAAAATATTTTTAATTAAAAAAAATCTAAGTTGGATGTGGTGGCAAAGGCCTTTAATCTCAGTATTCCAGAGGCAGAGACAGGCTGATCTCTGTGAGTTCAAGGCCATCCTGGTCTATAGAGTGATTTCCAGGACAGTCAGGATTGGTTATGCTGAGAAATCCTGTCTCAAAAAGCAAGCAACAAACAAACAAACAAACAAATCTAGGGCTGGAGAGATAGCTCAGAGGTTAAGAGCACTGGCTGCCCTTGCAGAAGACCCAGGTTCAATTTCCAGCACCCCATGGCAGCTTACAACTATCTATAACTCTCTAGTTTCAGGAGATCTGACACCCTCATATACACATACATGTGGACAAAACACCAATGTACATTAAGTTTTTTAAAAATATTTTTTATTTGTGTGAGTGTTCTGTCTACACATGATGTCTGTGTAGGCATATTTATTGCCTACAGAGGCCAGAAGGCGGCGCTGTATCCTCTGGAACTGGAGTTACAGATGCTTGAGTCATCCATCATATGGGTGCTGGGAACTGAACCCAGGTTCTCTGGAGGAAGAGTCAGCACTCTTAACCAATGAACCATCCATCTCTCTAGAAACTTACATTTATTCTTTTAGTGTGCATGTGTGTGTATTCAGGCAAGAATGTGCCAGTGTGTGTGCGTCCCAGGGATGGAACTCACATCCCCAGGTTTGGTGGCAAATGCCTTCAGCTGCTAAGCCAGCTTTGCTTCTGAGAGGCGCTTTGGGTCAGTCTGGCTGTCATACTAAGGCATACTGCTGCCACCTGTTGCCTGCTTTTGTTACTGCACCTAGCCAACTATTGCTCCTGGAAAATCTCAGATTTATCAAACTCCCCATAACTCCATTTGTCTCTGGGGCTTTCCTTTGTGGTAAAAAGTGTTGTATTGAACAGTATTTGCACATACTAGGCAATTGTCTTCCTACTCAGTCACATTCCTGTTTTTTGAGGCAGTGTCTCATGTAGCCCAGGATGTCTTCTGACTCCATTTTTAGCTGAAGATAACCTTGAACTGTCCTGTTTCCATCTCTCTAGCAGTGGGATATCAGGTCTGTGACACCACATTGGGCTTACATGATGATGTTGGTGATAAAACCAGGATTTTGTGGGCTAAAGAGATGGCTCAGCGGTTAAGAGCACTGTCTGCTCTTCCAGAAGTCCTGAGTTCAATTCCCAGCAACCACATGGTGACTCACATCCATCTATAAGGGGATTTGATTCCCTCTTCTGGTATGCATGAAGACAGAACACACACACACAAGATTTTTCATCTTATCATTCATATATATATACATATATATACATACACACACACACACACACACACACACACACACACAACATATATATTTATATATATATATATATATATATATATATATATGATAAATCTTTAAAATAAGAACTAGAAACCACCAGGGCTTTGTGTATGCTGGGCAAGCACTCTACCCACTGAACCAACCTTCCTTTTTGAATATTTAATTAATTTTAACTCTATTATTTTTAAAGGTTTTATATTTAAAATTATGTATGTGTCTGTGTATACACGTGAGTACAGGCGCCATAAGAATAGTGTCAGGTACCCAGGAGCTGTAGTTACGGGCGATTGGGAGCCGCCTTGTGGATACTAAGAAATAAACACAAGTCCTCTGCAGAAGAAGAATATACCCATAAGCACTGAGCCATCCCTCCAGACTACCTGCCCACTTTTAAAAACAAATTTGAGACACAGTCTCACTATATAAACCAAGCTAGCCTCAAACTCACAGAGACCCACCTGCCTCTGCCTCCTGATTCCTGGAATTAAAGATGTATACAAGGACTTCCAGCCCTTTAACTATTTTTTGAGACAAGTCTACCTGTGTAGCCCAAGATGACCTGCAATTTCCTAAGTAGCCCAAGTTGGCCTTAAACTTACAATCTTAGTTCAGGCTCCCTAGTAGATGGTGTCTCGGGCACACTCTATCACTCTTGGCTTTAGTCTCGGGAGGAAAGCTCCAGCAGTCATCTTGTTACCTGAGGAACATTTATGGCTTTGAAGAAGGAATGCTAGAATGGATGTAAGTCTATCAGTTTGTTTGTCTGTCTGTATGTCGGTTGGTATGTCTGTGTTTCTCCAGTTCTGTCAGCAAGCAGTAGGCCCAGGAGCAGAGGCAGAGAAGGGTAGGCTGGTGTGATACTCCGGACAGAAGTGAGAAACAGAGGCCCATCCACTGAGATTCAGAAATCCCAAGGTGCCGGGCGGTGGTGGCACACGCCTTTAGTCCCAGCACTTGGGAGGCAGAGGCAGGCAGCTTTCTGAGTTCGAGGCCAGCCTGGTCTACAGAGTGAGTTCCAGGGCAGCCAGGGCTACACAGAAAAACCCTGTCTCAAAAAAAAAAAAAAAAAAAAAGAAAAAAGAAAAAGAAAAAAGAAATCCCAAGGTGTCTTCTCCCTCTCCTCTCCCTCCCCTTTCCTCCCTCGCCTCTATCCTTTCCTCTGTGATGGAGATTGGAGCTAAGGGCTCAGTTATGTTGGTCACTTTGCATTCCTGACTGCTTCGAAAGAGATTTCAGAGCTGTTGGGGTCTGGGAATTGTCACACAAACTACTCATATACCAATCTCCATTAAGTAAGAATAGTTTATTAAACCACACCATACTACTGGATGTCCAGGTCCACAAGAAGGAAAAACCTAATTGTGGCACCAGTCTGTCCTCAGGGCAAGCTTTTTATATTAAAAAAAAAAAAAAAACAAAAACAGGTTCAAAAGTTCAAAGGCAAACGGTGAAGTGGTACAATAATTTTTGGCTAACTAGACAAAGTATTATCAGCTAACCTTTAAGCTGATTGGTCCTGAGTGAGGTAAGAGGGATGGTGGACAGGTGGTGAACAGGGGATTTCAGAACACTGAGACAACAGGGTACAAGTGATAGTGATCCAATGGTAACTTTTTGGGTTATTAGTAACATTCTTCATGTCAGTTAAAGTAGTAACTGTGAACTCAATCTGAATACAAAATGACTACATTTATGTTACTAATTGGTTTAGGGTGAAAATGAATTGGAAAGTTTCATAAAAGTGTTTTAATATTTGTTCATTTATTTCTTTTTTTTTTTTTTTTTTTTTTTTTTTTTTTTTTTTTGGTTTTTTCGAGACAGGGTTTCTCTGTGTAGTCCTGGCTATCCTGGAACTCACTCTGTAGACCAGGCTGGCCTCGAACTCAGAAATCCACCTGCCTCTGCCTCCCAAGTGCTGGGATTAAAGGTGTGCGCCACCACCGCCCGGCTTGTTCATTTATTTCTAGACTGTCTTTTTCTGTATAACAGCCTTGGCTGTCCTGGAACTCATTCTATAGGCCAGGTTGGACTTGAACTCAGAGATCTGCCTGCTTCTGCTTCCTGAATGTAAGATCAAAACAAGAAAATATACCCTCCAGGTTAAGAGTTCTGTTTGTAAAACAGAATTAATGAATAAGTTTCTGTTTTTCCTGTGTTAAGTCCTTGCAGGTTCAAGATTCTATTTGTAACTAAGAATACATTGTTCCTACTTCTTAGATCTGATGTAAAAGATGTTTTTCAATCTACATAGAGTAAACTTGTAGCCCCATTCAGATGATCTGTATCCTCCCCCTTACTTCTCTTTCTTTTATCTTTTGTTTGTTTGTTTTAGACAAGGTTTCTCTGCATAGCACTAGCTGTCCTGGAACTTGCTCTGTAGACCAGGCTGGCCTTGAACACAGAGATCTAACTATCTGCCTCTGCTTCCTGAGTTTTGGGATTAAAGCCATGTGCCACCATTGCCTGGTGTATGTGTATCTTTCTAACAATGTATAATAGCCAACTT
Organism: Mastomys natalensis; assembly: GCA_021653895.1. Classification (NCBI taxonomy): domain Eukaryota; kingdom Metazoa; phylum Chordata; class Mammalia; order Rodentia; family Muridae; genus Mastomys; species Mastomys natalensis. Next base: position 219,918 of record JAJTUV010000695.1, read on the forward strand.
TCTCTCCTGTGACATTATCTGATTCTGAAGAATGCTCTTCTGAACAATAAAGTTTGTCATGACCTAAGTAGAGCTGGCTATGTTGAACTTGATTAATTTTGTCTGTTGAAGGAGATCTCATTGCAGTCTCCAGGGATGTTGTCAGACTCCTTCTGGAGTGAGTGTTCTGAAACCAAGAATAGAGGAGAGATGTCATTGGTGGACCAAAGTTAGGATGCTCTTGAAGGCTTCAATGCTGAGGCCAGTTTGTTCTCTCTCTCTCTCTCTCTCTCTCTCTCTCTCTCTCTCTCTCTCTCTCCCTGCTTCCCAAGAGCTGGGATTAAATGTGTGGGCCACCACTACTTTGTTGCATTTTCATTTTATACTCTAAAGCCACAGGTGAGCAAGGGAGGTTTTATAGAAGACTACAGCAGGTTGCTAAGGGCAACTGCCCATTGTTTTAGCTATTTCTCAGGTCATTATGTTCCATGTAGCAGGTGATGTCATGTTTTACAAATAACAGTACATGCCGGGCAGTGGTGGCGCATGCCTTTAATCCAGCACTTGGGAGGCAGAGTCAGGCAGATTTCTGCGTTTGAGGCCAGCCTGGTCTACAGAGTGAGTTCCAGGACAGGCAGGGCTATACAGAGAAACCCTGTCTCAAAAAAACCGAAAACAAAAAAGCAAAAAAAACCCAAATAAGCAGTACCAGCAGTGCTTTAATAACCGAATATGTCAATAAATCAGTGTCTATCTTTTCTATCTTCTTCTATGTCACCTGCAAGTGTATATGTATGTTAGGTGCATACCATGCGTGAAGAGGTCAGAAGAGGGTGTTGGACCCCCTGGATGGCATTGAGAACATTGCAAACTGCTATGCAGCTTCTGTAATTGACATCCAAGTCCTTTTCAAGAGCAACAAGTGCTCTAAACTGCTGAAACCCTTCTCCAGCCACAAAGTGCTGTTGCTCTTGCTTTTAGACTGGGTGTCACTATAGAGCCCTGACTGGTCTTGAACTTAGAGATTTGCCTGCCTCTGCCTCCTGAGTACTAGTATTAAAGGCTTGAAGGTCCACAACCAGCTAAAAATGTATTTAAATTTTACTTTTCTTTATTAATATTTGTATGTTTGTTTGTGGGTACCTATAAAGGCCAGAAGAGAACATCAGAAGAGGGTGGAATTACAGGAAATTGTGAACATACTGATACAGTTGCTAGGAACCAAATTTAGGTTCAGTCCCTATTAAAGATATTTTAATATAGGCTTAAGAAAAAGAACTGGCAGGTAAGGCTCCCCAGTGAGACTTTACTACAAGCACTCATACACTATGAAGAAACTGACCCAGGTTCTCTGCCAGAGTAATATGTGCTCTTAAAACTGATATTTCTTGGGCAGTGGTGGCACACGCCTTTAATCCCAGCACTTGGGAGGCAGAGGCAAGTGGATTTCTGAGTTCGAGGCCAGCCTGGTCTACAGAGTGAGTTCCAGGATAGCCAGGGCTATACAGAGAAACCCTGTATCAAAGAACAAAAAAAAAAAAAAAAAAAAAAAAAAAAAACAAAAACAAAAAAAACCAACCAAACCAAAACAAACCACCTGATATTTCTCTAGCCCCATTTTCTATTTTTAAAGTTGTGGCACAAGCTAGAGATGGCAAATATTTTTTATTTCAGTATTCCAGAGGCAGAGGGAAGTGGGTCTCTGCTCTTTGCTGAGATCAAGGCTAGCTTGGGTGAGACCCTATCTTAAAAAAGAAAAAGTTGTGGCGCAGGAGGAGCTGGTGAGATAGTTCACTGGGCAAAGGTGCTTGCTACCAGGCCTGAGGACTCCAGTTTGATCCCCGGGATCCACCGAGAAGCTGATGCAGACAAGGAGTTTGGAAGACATAGCTTGTCACAGTGGCCTTGCCACCACGTGTCTAGCAGCTCACAAGGTAGTGTGGCCTGCCCTGACAATGGTGCACTTTTAAAAGACTGGCTCTTTTTGTGTGGTATACATGGGTTTACATGTTCACTTGTGCACGTGGAGGGCAGAGGTGCATGTTGGTCTGGTTGTCTTTATCACTTCTTCAGTCTGTCTCACTAATCCCAGAATTAGCTAATTCTGCTAGGTTGGCTGGCTAATAAGACCCAAGGGATCCTCTGTTTCTGCTTCCCCAGCCCTGTGTTCCAGTTGTACACTACCATGCTCGGCTTTTTACATGGGTGCGGAGAATCAGAATAAGCCGGAGTTCAAGCCTGAGATCTCACACAAAGACGAAAGTAGAAATGTCTCTGACCTTCATACAATGTGTGGCTACACAAATACACATACACACAGAGAAAAAAGAAAGACAGATAGACAAGATAGGCAGAGACAGAGAGAAAGGCTGAAAGAAAAAAATTAGTAACATTTGTCTTCTGGGGCCGAGGAGGTGCCTCAGAAGTAACTCCAGTTCCAGAAGATTCAACACTCTTTTCTGACTTTCTTGGGATCCTGGCACATATGTGATGCATAGACACAACGTGTTGCAGACATACATGCAGTCAAAACACTAAACACATTAAAAAAAAGAAATTAAAAATCCATCCGAAAACAAACCTCAGGAAAACCGTATTAACCATGTCCACCACTTGGTGGCGCTGTTAGAACAGGCATATCATTTAGAACGTCTTCCTGGCCGGGCGGTGGTGGCGCACGCCTTTAATCCCAGCACTTGGGAGGCAGAGGCAGGCGGATTTCTGAGTTCGAGGCCAGCCTGGTCTACAGAGTGAGTTCCAGGACGGCCAGGGCTACACAGAGAAACCCTGTCTCAAAAAAAAAAAAAAAAAAAACAGAACGTCTTCCTGTATCAGAAGCATCTTAGGTCTACAAATTGATTCAGTTATAAATTTTTCCTCAATTTCAGACTTTGGGTGAGGCAGATCCCTAAAACCTATTAGCCGAGTTAAGAAGAAAAAGTCAAAAAAAAAAAAAGAAAAAGTCAGATACCAACTCTATTATTTGTTGATAGCAGCAATAAATCCATATAAATAGACAACAGATAAGAAGAGGGAGGGGATCTGGGTGTTTGAGAGCTTTACTCTTGATTCTTGTCTGGAATTTGCCTGTTTTGTGTTGTGTAGTACGGGGGTCTGACCCAGGGACTCCTAATGCTAAGCACTCTTAACACAAAGGCAATTAAACCCTCAGTTGCCTAGTGACATGGCTTTAGTTGTAATCTAGCTACATCTAAGTGGAGGTAGACCCTTCGCGTTAAAAGTCAGTGTGGGAAAATAGCAAAACTGTATTTCAAAAATACAAAAATTTGGAACGGTGAGATGGCTCAGCAGCCTGACAACGTGAGTCTGAACCCCTTGGCCAATAGCTGACGAGCCCGGGGCCAGTGTAGACGAAAGCACGTGCATGTGTCGGTCAACGTAAGGAGGCTGACTTCGAAACATGGCGCATGCGCACGCTCACGAATCGGCCTCATAAGGGCCCACCCCTGCTCTATTGCGTCACGTGATAACCGTAGCTCGGAAAAACCGCCATTGGAGAAAACAAACTTAATAGATGGGCCCTCATCAGGTGATTCGGCTCTACCAATAGTGAAAATGAGTCAAGAAACAACAACGGAAGTCCTATCACATGATGAAAGCGAAGCCAGCCACTGTCATGTGACCGACCAACCCCCTGAGCCACCGGCCTAACGTTGACGTCACGCAATGAGACCCCCGTCGCTAAGTCAACGTCACGTGATACGGCGCGCCGTGCCCCGCCCAGCACATTTCGTCTTACCCGCCCACTGGGGGTTGGGCCTAGATGGATCGCCCACGTGATGCGGGGGCGGGGCGCTGCCAGTCACGTGGTGCTGCACCTCCCCGGCGCGCGCCCGCCCGCCCGCTCGCCCCCGGTCCCCGGCTCCTCCTCCTCTTCTCGCCATTGCAGTTGGGACTGAAGCAGCCCCGGCGAAAACCGCGTGTCTTTTTTTTTTTTTTTTTTTTTTTGAGGGGGTGTTGTGAAGACACCGGAAGGCTAGTGGCAGGAGGGCGGCGGCGCCTGAGGTCGAAGGACGTGAACGCCGACAGAGGTAAGCGGCAATGTGGCGTCTCCCGCCTCTGCCCCTCCCCCCCGCCCGTTCTCCCACTTGTCAGCGAAGGCTGGAGTAAGAGGACGCTAGTGACAGGGCTGTTACTATCCCGCCGACCCTCCTCTTCGCTTGGATCTTCCATCTCTCAGCGTCTCGCTCCTTCCTCCTCCGGCCTCGCTCCCGCGCTTGGCCGTTACTCTCCCCCATTGTGCCGAGGAAACAAAATGGCGGCGGCAGTGCCCCCGTGCGCGCGCATCCATTCTCCCCCTCCGTGGCCCCCTTGGCCCAGGCCTGGGCGCTGCTCCCCGGGGGTGCGCACGCTCTGTGCTACCCTCCCCTCTCCCTGGGCGCTTACTTTCCCCTAGCCCGAGCTTTTGTCTGTTGCTTTCGACCCGCGCACGCGCGCACGTGTTGGAGCACACACCCCCTCACATCCAGAGCATCCCAGCGGGTGCAGAAAGGAAAAATATCCTTCCTTTACTCGCTTTACCTCTTTGTTCAGGTACGTCCCTGGCTTCTATGAGGATGCCAGGTTCATCCCAGTTCCCGTGGCGGGAAACGTTTCTTTGTCCTGAACGCAGTCCTCAACAGGAAACCCTTTCCCTAGATGATGGTTGAGCGAAGCATTTATGGATTCATCGAATTTTCAAAGCCCGGATCTGTAGATTTTCTCCAAATCAAGACCCAAACTTAGATTGTTTGAGTTTCCCCACCTTTTAGACTAGGTGGTTTTCATTCCTGGTGATTCCCAGCTATGCTTCTAATCCCCAAAACGGTGATGTGATGGTTTGGAGCACTGTGCTCTGTAGATAGCCGTGATTGAAGTCTTCTGAACATGCGTGCTTTAAATTTTATTTTCAAGTAGTTGAGTGGTGGGAATTCACCTTAGGTATTCCATAATTGGGGTAAGCTACTTGGGGTGTATAACTGTCTGTTTGATTTACCCCGTTAAGGGTCAAAACTGAGAAAAAGTAAGCCGTCTCTTAGTGAAATTGCTGGTAAGTTGGTGTTTTGGCCACGTGTTGAATCAGCAAAGAGGCCTCAGTTTCTGTGGTACCCCTCGGTGTTGGGATTCAAGTATTCTCAATGTATCTTTCTGGTTTAAAATTCTGTTCTATTTTAAATGTCTAGTATGATGATGATGTCGTGTCTATAGGAAAAGGAAAAGTTTAGAACTTCTCTAGTGTTTTTCCCTCAGGTTTTTGTGGGTGGGATCCTCTGCTGATTGATTATAGAGTTCTACCATTATTCTCTGAGTGAGGCCCTTTGGGGTAGCTACTGTGGTCACCCAGCCTTCTGAATGAAGTGTGAGGAACAGCGGCAAAGGAGAAAGGCCACTGCAGGTACTACTGCTCTTGTCCAGTAGAGCTGAGGGCTTTATCCTTTAGCTGTACTGTTGTGGGTAGCTCCTGGCTGCTGAGGGTTGTGAATGGAATCTGCAGGCCCTGGGTATTTTGGCTGTAAGTCTCTAGTCCAGATTGGATGCTGGTGATTAGTGCCAGGCTGGCCTTGGCAAAGCTGGGCGCTGTATCAGTCTCTGATTTATCAGATGTATCTGATGTATTAGTCTGATGATTTTGTACCAGCCTGGGATTTCCCTCCTACTGGAGCTCAAAAGGGCATGATTGTTTTCAGTTTTTCTGATGTAACTTAACGGATACCTGTAGGCAGAAGTTCCTTTGGCTTTTTCTAATACCATTTTCTAGGTTCATGTTACTGTGAGTAATCTGTGTGTGCTATTCTTTATTTCTCTCAACTTCTGGTCTTTGACTAACTTGCTATTGTTAAAGTTTTGCTCTTTTTTTTTTTTTTTTTTTTTCCTTCCTTCCTTTTTTGGAGTAGTGTCTCATTGTGTAGGCCTTGAATTTGGAATCCTTCTGCCTCAGCCTTCTCAGGGCTGGGATTATGTTTCTATGTCAGTACACCAAGTCTTTCTCCCCCAATCCCCAGCCTTTTGCACTATGGGCGAGGCATCCTGGTATGGTCAGGACTTGGCACAGGAGGAAGGTATAGATGTGAATTAGAAGAATCTTCTTTTGCACAGGATCTCACTATGTAGCCTGGGTGGCCTCTTAACTCTTGGAGATCTTCCTGTTTCTGCTTCCTGAGTGCTGGATCAAAGGTGTGTCACCACATGTTGCTGGTATGCCTTTTTTTTTTTAATTCCTTGATACTTTTTCTGGGTCTAGGGGAGTGATTCTTATGCTCAAGAAGTGTAGATATCTCTCTTAGCTGTGCGGATACATGGATACATTTTATTGTAAGTGATACATTTAAGTCCAGATCTGCTACCTTTTGTCAGTTCTTAGATTATTCTGAAAGATGGGTAACCTCACCATCAAGTATATCAATGTGTGTGGCCCATGAACTTGCAACTTTTTTTTTTCTTTCTGTGTAGATCAGGCTGGCCTCAAACTCAGAGATCCACCTTTCTCTGCCTCCGCCTTCAGACTGCTGGGATTAAAGGCATGTCGCTCCTGGCGACCTTTTTTTTTTTGGGGGGGGTCTTTCGAGACAGGGTTTCTCTGTGTAGCCCTGGCTGTAACTCAAGTGCTGGGATTAAAGGCATGCACCACCACTGCCTTTTTTTTTTTTTTAAAAGGGACAAGTGTTATAGTCCAGGTTAGCCTAGCTTCAGGCTCCTGGTTTAGACTTTCCAATCAGGTGATTGAGCCTTTTAGTGCATTAGGACTTATTATTCCTTTTTTTTGTTTGTTTGTTTGTTTTGTTTTTTCAAGACAGTATTTCTCTGTGTAACCAGGGCTGTCCTGGAACTCACTTTATAGACCAGACTGGTCTCGAACTCAGAAATCCACCTGCCTCTACCTCCCAAGTGCTGGGATTAAAGGCGTGCCCCACCACTGCCCAGCAGGACTTATTATTCCTATGTTCTATGTATAGTGCTTTTTCTTTGATTATAGCAAAGTCCTGGGAAAGAAAGATTTATTTACCTTTTTCAGTGGTTTAGAATTAGAGCAAAAAGAGACTTGATTGAAGTCTCCACAGTGAATGAATGAAGAGGGTTGTGACTTTTGGAGCAATGAACTGGACTTAGAGTATTGATGCAGCCGTCTGAAGCTGCAGTGGCTGCCTCCACCCTGCTTCCTTAGCAAGTGCTGGAACAGAAGGAAAGGCAAGGGTGTGAGAACCTCCTCTGTCCCGAACTGTCTCAATCTGTCCCAACTAGTTTGAGGATGTTAGGTCCTTGAGATTTTTACAAGACAGTATATCTTAGGTGATCCTTTTTATAACAGTGGACAGTTGGACACTCTGAAGTCACTTTTTCTTCATGGGTGTTTTGTCTGCATGTATGTTTGCACATCGTGTCTGTGCCTTAAAGTACCTTGAGGAGATCAAAAGAGGGCGTTGGAACCTATGAAGAGGCTGGAGTTATGGATGGCTGTGAACCAATATGTGTGAATGGTGCACAAGTGCTCTAAAAGCCTCTCTTCAGCCTCTAGCTTCTCGGTCTCTTTGTTAAATGTCTTACAGAGGGATGTCCAGTAACTTTGTTTCTGATGTAGGTACTGAAAATATAAGGGAGGGCAAGCAAGATGGCTCTGTGAGTAAAGGTACTTGCTGCCAAGCTTGACAACTTAGTTCTGGTTCTACTAGTTCCACATGAAATGAGAGGGCTCCCAGAGGTTGTTCTCTGACCTGCACATGTTTGCCATAGTGGTATGGATATCCCACACCACATACACAGTAAACACATGGAATGAAAAGTTAAAGGACAGAAACACAAGTAGTTTAATAGTTTGTTTCTGTCTCGCCACTGTGCATGTTACGATTTTTGGGAGATGATACCCAAGGCCCTGTGCATCCAGTTCTAAACTGTTGGCTATGGTTGCAGCCCTTCAAAGTATAACTGGTTTGAAAAGAAATAATGATTTCTTTGTTTTGGTTCTTTGAGATAATGGTTTCTCTTGTAACACTGGCTGTCCTGGAACTCCCTTTGTAGATCAGGTTGGTTTCAAATTCAGAGATCTGCCTGCCTCTGCCTCCTGAGTGCTGACATTAAAGGTGTGAGCCACCATCTGTTGAAAATGTATTTATTATTCAAGAGCTTTTCTTTCTCTACATTAAAAGATGTTTTAATTATGTGTCTGTGGTTGGGTATGTGCAAGTGAGCACACATGGCCAAGGAGGACTGCGGTATTTGTTGGATTTCCCTGCAGGTGAAGTCACAGGGTGAGCCGTCACCCATTGTGGGTACTGGGAATCAAATGGGTCCTCTGCAAGAACAGTATGAGTTCCTAACCACTGAGCCATCTTTATCCAGTAACCTTCCACAAGGTATCTGCCCTCTTTTTTGAGTCAAGATCTCACTTTGTAGTCCTGGCTGGCCTGTGGTTTCTGTGCCTCAACCTCAAAAGAGATATGCTCCTGCTATACTTGCTGAGCTTTGGGTTTGTGCTACCTTTTCTTCCTTTCTGTTGACCTAGCTGTAGCTGTTCTGGAACTTGCTTTGTAGATCAGGCTGACCTGGAACTCACATAGATCCATCTCCACCTGCAATTATATGGATGAGTCATCACACCCAAGTTTTCTTCCTTAAATTTGATTGTGTGTGTTCATGCACACATGGGAGTGCAGGTACTGTCAGTTGTCAGAAGAGGATGTTGGATTCCTTGGAGCTGGAATTACATGGGTGCTGGAAACAGACCTTAGGTCCTCTACAAGGGCAGTGCATGCTCTTATCCATTCTTCTTCCTTCTTCCCTTTCTGGAGACAGGGTTTCACTGTGTAGTATGAACTTGTAGCCAGTGTCTGTGTGCTGTATGTGTGTGTTTTCCCCTTCAAGACAGAATTTCTCTGTGTAACAGTTCTGGCTGTCCTGGGACTCACTCTGTAGACCAGGCTAGCCTTGAAATCACAGATCTGCCTGCCTCTTCTCCTGAGGGCTGGGATTAAAGGTGTGTGTCACCACTGCCTGACTCTGGTGTATGGTTTTAAAGAACAAAGTATTGCTTTAGATTTGTTTCTGGGTGTATTCTTTGGGACTTTTTGCAGGTTAATTGTTGCTCTTCATAATTTATTTAAAAAGCCCAAGCCAGAAAACTAGGGCTGTAGTCTCAGGAGGCTGCAGCAAAGGATGGTGTGAGCCTGGGAGTTGAGGGGAGCAGAGTTAGACCCATTTAAAAACAATACCAGAGTGTAGGTCCCAGCATTGTAGGAAAAAAAAAAAAAAAAACTGTTCAATTTCTGTACACAGGGACTTGTGCAGCCACGCAGGAAGGGGTCTCTAGTCAGTGTTCTCAGGGTACTGCAGGATGCCTGACCACAGCTGTACCACTTAGGTGTGTATCTGCCTTGGGGAGGGGAGCTGGAATTATTTTTGGTGTGTTTGCTTGAGTCTATTATTCATTTAATTTTCTTCTGCCATTAAAAATCCAGGGCCTCAGACATGCAAAGATGTCGTGTAGCCCAGGCTAGCCTTGACTTTCAGACTACCTCTCAAATGCTGGTGACAAAAGCCTATAAAGTTTTAGCAGGATGGAGGCTGAGGCAGAAAGGTGTCAAGTTTGAGGTTAGCCTGAGCTACCAAGTGACACACTGTGTCAAAATAAAAGTGACTAGACAGGATGATTACCTTTAATCCTAGCATGGAGGAAGCAGAGGCAAGTGGATCTTGGTGAGTTTAAGATCAGCCTGGTTCATAGTGAGTTCCAGGTCAGGTAGGGATACATAGTGAGGCTCTATCCATGCCCTCAGACCCCACAAAAAAAGAAAAAGAAAAAGAAAAGAAAAGAAAATGGGGGCTTAGTAGTGGTTAAGAACACTCACTTTGTTTTTCTAGAAGACTCAATTTTGGTTCCTAGCACCCAGGTCTGGAGACTCAGTTACTTGAAAGTAAGGCTCCAGGAGATCCAACACCCTCTCTTGGTTTCTACTGGCACCTGCATACATTTGGCATCACATACACATAAATAAAAATAAATCTTAGAGTTAAAGGGGAAAAAAGAACAAAAGATGGAAGATGGACCTGTGAGGTAGCTCATGGCTAAAGGTGCTTGTTACATAAGCCCAAGCAACAGGGGAAGAGAAAGCTGACCCTTGCGTTACTTCTCTGACCTCCATGAACAAAATGTAGAGCATGTAAGTGCACACAAAATAAATACATAAATGCAAAAGTATGGAAAACTTTGTTTTCAATTTTTTTTGAAACCAGGTTTCTTTTTGTAGCCCTGGCTGTCCTGGAACTCTTACTTGTAGACCAGGATGACCTTGAACTCTGATCTGCCTGCCTCTGGCTCCTGCTGGATTAAGTGTTGGATTAATCTGGTAAGGTTCTGGGAAAAAAACATATCTTAAGAAAAAAACAGCCTAGCCGGGCAGTGGTGGCGCACGCCTTTAATCCCAGCCTTGGGAGGCAGAGGCAGGCGGATTTCTGAGTTCGAGGCCAGCCTGGTCTACAGAGTGAGTTCCAGGACAGCCAGGGCTACACAGAGAAACCCTGTCTCGAAAAACCAAAAAGAGAAAAGAAAAAACAGCCTAGTTGGCAGACCTTTGAATTTGAGGCCAGCCAAGTAGGTATGTCAAGTTCAGGACAACTAGGCCTATCAGAGACCCCTCCCCACAAACCACTAAAACCAACCTTTCATAGTGGTGTTGGGGTCTGGCCCATGTATGTTCTGGCTAAACTATATACCACCATCCCAGGAATGCTGTGTAGCAACAGTGGAGCGCAGAGTATATGTGCGCCATGTTAGTTTTTGGTTGTTAAGACAGCATCATTGTGAGAACTTGGGTTGGTCTTCACTTGTCAGTTGTCCTGCTCAGCTCAGGTGCTCTGAACACAGATGCACAGCACCATGCCCCGCATGAATGAGTGTGAGGCTGCAGTGCTGCCAGGGCAGAGAAGAATGGCAAGTTTCACATTCTATAGTAGCTTCACTTTCTTTGTGTGAGGTGTATGCTTGTATGCACCTGTGTGTGTTCACCTGTGTATGTGCTCATAGAGGTCAGAGGAGGACATTGCATGTCTTGCTGTATCACTTTTTTTTTTTTGCCTTATTCCCTTGAGCCAGAGTCTCACTAAACCCAGAGCTGGCCATTTCAGCTAGACTGATTGGTAGACCCCATGCCTGGCCATTGCTAGGGATTCAAAACTCTGGGCCTTGTACTTGTATAAAAACATGCTATTTATTGCCTACTGAGCCATCACCCCAGCCCTGTAATTCTGTGTCTGTGATATTCTTTCTCCTTTTTGTGGTGGTTGGGTTTGAACCAGGGCCTTTTCCTTTACCGCTGAGATATATATGCCTTTACCCTCTGACCTTTTTTTTTGGTTTTAAAGACAGGGTTTCTCTGTGTAGCTGTCCTGGAATGCACTCTGTAGACCAGGCTGGCCTCGGACTCAGAAATCCTCCTGCCTCTGCCTCCCAAGTGCTGGGTGAGTGGGTGTCAGTGGTTATGGGTAGGATCCTTGCCCTGGGCAGTATTCTTTGTCTCCATGTGCTAGTGTCAGAGTCTTGGTCAGGCTGTTGCGCTCTGGTTTTGCAAGTTGTTTCAGAGGAAGGACCTAGAGTATAGCATGTTTATCTGGCTTCTTAGAGCTGCATGTGCAGCTGCAGTTATTTCAGAATGAAATTTCATTTACTACACTGGACAGGGCATCTGTCCTCCCAGTTACAGGCATAGGTAACACAGCAAGACCCCTTCTTCTTCCCCTCCTTTCTCTTGTGCATGTACGTGTGGTGTCTTCCCCTTGTGTATATTGCATGTGATGTGTAGGTGCTAGTGTTCCTCGTGTGTGTACAAGTGAATGTGGAGGGCCAAAGCTGAAACCAGGTGTCTTCCCTTGCTTGCTCTCCATTTGATTGAGGCAGGGTTTCTCAGATAGACACAGATCAGATTTGCTAATCTAGCTGGCCAGCTTGCTCAAGGAGTTCTTTGCCACCAAGCCACCCCCCATCGCCCACCATGCTGGGATAACTGGGCTGTTGTGTGGAATCTGAGACTCCAAACTGGTTCTCCGGCTTGCACAGTGAGCACTTTGTCACTGAACCCTCTCCCCAGCTCAGGACTCCAGTTCTTTTTTTGTTTGTTTGGTTTTTTTTTTGTTTGTTTTTTTTGTTTTTTGTTTTTTTCTCGAGACAGGGTTTCTCTGTGTAGCCCTGGCTGTCCTGGAACTCACTCTGTAGACCAGGCTGGCCTCCAACTCAGAAATCTGCCTGCCTCTGCCTCCCAAGTGCTGGGATTAAAGGCGTGCGCCACCACTGCCCGGCAGGACTCCAGTTCTTTAACAATAATAACACAAAGAACTGGCGGTGTGTTTCACTTGAAGAATTCTTACCAGTTTTCTTAAGACCACTTCCAGCACCTCCAGAAAAGTGAAAAGGTAACCTTTGTTAGAAGAAATCACACCTGTGTGCTGGCTACTAACATGGTTTGAGAGGTGGTCCTGTTTTCCCTTCTAACTAGAGAAAGCATATTGAGAAGAAGTAAACTTAGTAAATTGAACACTACGGCGTTTTTTTTTTTAAGGTCTTATCTGGGCATGGTGTGCCTTTAATCAGCATTTGTGAGACTGAAGCAAGCAGATCTCTGAATTACAGGCCAGCTAAGGCTATGCAGTGAGACCCTGTTTAACAAACAAATTCTCTAAGCTTGAGAATTCCTTTTCTTATTGCAGACTGTCTCTGGCTTGAGCTTGTGGAGGGAAGGTTGCCTGCGGTCCCCTCCCTGCCTGCCAGCACACTGGGAAGAGGGTCCTCATAGTCCTTTGGAGTTTTGTTAAATATCTTTCACAATATTGTCGTCTCACACAGTTCAGGAACAGTTGATAATTTTGCTACATCATATTTTTGGTATTGTAGTTCTGACAGCAGAGTTGTCGGTACATTGGTTTCTTTTTCAGTTATGGGAGCAAATCCCCCTAGTCTGCACATAAAAGGCTTGTGTACTGTTGCACCACTGCACTGCCCATGTTGTCCTGTTGATCCTTACAGTCTACCACCCACTCTGACCTAGAGCTGTTTCCTTTCTTCTTTGGGTTTTGTTTCTTTAAAAACAAACATTTCTATGTGTGTGTTTTGCCTGCATGTATTTATGCATCATATGTGTGCAGTGCCCAAGGAAGACAGAAGAGGGTGTCTGTTTCCCTGGAATAGATGGTTGTAAGCTGCATGTGAGTGCCAGGAACTGAAACCTGGTCCTCTGCAAGAGCAATAGGTGTTAGCCACTGAGCCATCTCTTCGGCCCTTTTGAATTAGGTTTTTTGTTTGCTTGCTTGTTGATTTTGGTAGTATTAGGGATTGAGTACAAGGTCTTTGTATGGTAGACAAAGCCCTCTATCGTCAAGCTGCGTTCCCAGCCCACACTCTACCTTCTTTTTTTCTGGTCTCACTGTGTAACTCTACTTAGCCTGGATCTGGCTAGTCTCAGAGATTCACCTGCCTTTGTCTCCTGAATGCCAGGATTATGCCACCACACCTGACAGAGTCTCCTGTAGCTAGAGTTACAGGGGTTTGTGAGCCAATCAATGTGGCTGCTGGGAACTGAACTCAACTATATACCTTTTTGAGACAAGGTCTCTTGCACCTTAGGTTTGCCTTAGGTTTGGGATTACAGGACTACATCACACCTGTTCATTAAGGATGTCTTAATAACAAACATACAGGGAAGACCTTGAAAGGGACCAGTCCTTCACATTACTATTTGAATTGAAGGTCATTCTCGTTTTTTTTGCATGGCTGTAGACACTGGTACAGGTGGAACAAGGGCCCTTCAGAGAATTAGGATTGAGATTTTCTTTTTAACTTTACAGTAAACATTTTTTTCTTTCTTTTTTTTAATGTGTGAGGGCCCTGCATGTATGTATATACACCCTATGCATGCAGTGTTCTCAGAGGCAAGAGGAGGCTATCAGATCTCCTGGAACTGGAGTTAAAGATGCAGATGGCTGTGAGTTGCTGTGTGGATGCTGGGAGCTGAGCTAGCCTTGAGAATTGAGATTTGTATGAGGGCTTTTGATCCCTTGTCAAAGTTTAGATTGTTGGCAGCTGACTGGGCTGCGTTTTGATTGCAGGAATCTGTCCTGGAATCAAAGAAGGTGAAGGAAGGAACTGCTGAGTGCTGCACAGTGCTGTCAGCTTAAAGCCACATTTACTATAAGATGAGCATGCCCCTTACTTCAGGACCATTTGTTCCCCACAGTGTTGGGAAGGCTTGATGATTTTCTGGTTTGTTCATTGGCAGGACAGTTTGCAAACATTACCTTGTATGTAATTAGAGGTGAAAAGATATCCAGCACACCATAGGCTTAAGGCTTTGTGTAGACTTGTAATCCTGCTTCCATAAGAAAGGGAGAGAATGTGTTCCTTGTCCCTGACCACTTGGAAGTTCTTAATCTCCATGCTTCCCTCAGCCCTCAGCTTCTCAGAGAGACTGGTTGGTGTCTGTTGTGGGTTGTCCTGATGCTGTTTGTACTGTGATATTGATTCTGCTTCCTTAAGAGGGGTTGCCCCTGACAAGCAGCCCATCATATACTCAGGTGATCTCATGTGAACCTTCTCCCCATTTTAACTGGTCAGTAAAGACTAGAACATATCTATAATTGGCAGTGGAGTTTTGAGTGGGACTGGAAGTTTGAGAGTGGGTGCAGGGAAAGAGGCAGAAGAGTATGAGAGGGGACAGAAGAAGGGGAGGAGGAGGAAGCCATGATGAACCAGAACTACATGGCCAGGAGAGCAAGAGGTCTTATAGCTGGGGACCAAATTGGTATAGTGTTAGATCTGCCCAATCTAGGCTTACAGCTTATAATTAGAATAACTGGATTTGTTTATATAGGCTTATTGGGGTTGGAAATTCCAGCAATGGGTGTCCCGGTGCCCGAGCTTGAGTCCCAGCCCTGGAGACAGGTGTAGATTCTGTGTGGAGTGATGTGGCAAGGCCTAGGGGCCTCTTGCTAATTTTGTTTCTACCTAAGAGTCTTTCATGTATGAAGAGTCTCTGCTCCTGGGAGGACTGCTGGTCAGTTCATGACATGCAGATCTGGGCTCACACAGAGACAGGGAGGCTTGCTTGGTAGATCTTTAGGGCAGCTTACCTCTGTCATTGTTCACAGATAATTAGTTCTTTTGTTTGTTTTGTCCAACTGAATGGAGAGTCATCTCCATCCATTATAGTTAAGTATGGAGAGAGGGCCCAGGGAGGGTACACTGCAGGTAGGCCAGATGTGGTCATTAGCAGCCTGATGGATCCTCCTGAATCAACTTGGTGGGCCTATTGGTGGCGTCAGAGGATCAAATTAGGCAGCCTCTGTTGCTAAGGAAAGCCCACGTGTTTTCTGCTCGGCACTGATGGTGGTAATCAGAAGGTTAACTGGATGCTGGTATGAGGAAGACAATACTGGGCTGCTGCTCCCTTTTGATGCTGTAGCCCAATGAATACCTCAATTCCTGTGGTTAGAAGAGTTTGGCCTCTTTCTCTGTCCTTCTCACGGTGTTTCAGCTATGTAGCCAAGGCTGGCCTTGAACTCTGCTTCCTTAGGTTCTCTGGGATTATGGGTTCGTGCCACCACCCTGTTTATGCAGTGCTGGGATGGGAACCCAGGGCCCCCTGCATTGGAATTCCTCACCTCTCCAGCTGAGCTGCAGCCACAGCCTCCAAGTGTTTTTGTTAAGTCCTCCAATCACCTGGGCCAATTGTCTTATGCCTAAAAAGCCTTCAGAATAGTGTAGTGAGTTGTTTTCCTCTTGTTATCTTTGTGGGCTTCTAGATTTGTATTTGGCTGTGCTGAATCCCTTTTATGTATGATTTGTAACTTGTATATAAGACAGAACAGGTTCAAATTTGCAACCGAGGGCTTCACAAGTGTCAGCACAGCTGAGGTTGCTCACTGACATTGCTCTGGCTGTCCTGGATTCCTACACTGTGCATGATCTGTAGGCTCTAGCCATCCCGCAGCCATTTGAATTATCCCATTTTTGCTTTCTTAGGGTTTGTGTGTGTGTGTGTGTGTTCATGTGTTTGTTCACTGATAGCTGCACCGGAAGGCCTGGAGGCTAGTGTAAGGTTGTCACTCTGTTATTTTCCACCTTAATGTTTGAGACAGTGTCACTCACAGAACCTGGAGTTTGTTCTTTCTGCTAGACTGGCTGGCCAGCCAACATCAGTAATCTGCCTGTCTTTCCTCCCCAGTGTTGGGGTTACAGATACCACTAAACCATCTTCCCAGGCCAGTTCTTCATTTAAGAAGATAATTTATTGTGTATATTTTGGAGTGTGCTGTATGTTTGTGTGCATGCCTCAAATATGGATGCAGAGGGCAGATAAGGATATCAGATGTCCTGTTCTGTTCCTCTCCACTTATTTCCCCTGAAAAGGACTTCTCTCTGGACCTGGAGGTAGGCTGGCAACCAGCGGATCCTTCTGTTTTAACCTCCTACAGCACTGGGCTTTATAGGTGGGTGCAGCCATGCCTAGCACCTCCATTTTCCTGTTTTTTTTTTTTTGTTTTGTTTTGTTTTTTTTTTTGATGCATTTAAGACCAAGGAGCAGGGTGATGTCATCTTACAAAGTTATCTGCAGTTCAGTATTTGTTCACAGTTCTTCTAATTTGGGATGTTTTCTTTTTTGTTTCTGAGACAGGGTGTCATTAATAAAATCTAATTTTTGTGTGGGTTTTTCCCCTTCATGTTTGTGTACCGTGTGTGTGCAATGCCTGCAGAGGCCAGAAGACGATGTTGGATCGATCCCCTGGAACTGGAGTTACAGATGGTTGTGAATCACTTTGTTTTGCTGAGAACTGAATCTAGGTCTGCAAGAAGAGCAGGAAGTGCTTTAACTGCTGAGCCATCTCTGCAGCCCCAGATTGTTTTTCTTATTAAAACTGGTTCTGCTTTATTCCAGTGATAATTTATTATGTCTCCTAGGATGAAAACCTCTTGGGTAGACTGAATACCATGTTAAAGCTTAGCATCAATAGTTTTTTTTTTTTTTTTTTTGAGACAGGGTTTCTCTGTGTAGCTAGCCCTGGCTGTCCTGGAACTCACTCTGTAGACCAGGCTGGCCTCGACCTCAGAAATCCACCTGCCTCTGCCTCCCAAGGGCTGGGATTAAAGGCGTGCGCCACCACTACCTGGCATACATCAGTAGTTGTTCAAGCTTTAGCCAGCACCAGGGCTCCCCACTGGGAGGCTGGAGCCACAGCCTCTACAGGAGCAACATTGGCTCACCTCAGAAGCCTTGTTGATGTGGTTTTTTTTTTTTTTTTTTTTTTTTTTTTTGAGACAGGGTTTCTCTATGTAGCCCGGGCTGTCCTGGAACTCACTCACTCTGTAGACCAGGCTGGCCTCGAACTCAGAAATCCGCCTGTCTCTGCCTCCCAAGTGCTGGGATTAAAGGCGTGCGCCACCACCGCCCGGCCTTGTTGATGTTTAATTTAAAAATGCATATAGATTATTCTGGATGTGTGTTCATGATATTTGGGGAGGATGTGAGTGTAGCATGGCACAGATGTCAGGCTTGGTTTGTGTGGCAGGGTCCTTTACACACTGAGCCATCTCCCTTTTCCCTTTGACTGCCCCCCCCTTTTTTTGGGGGTGGGCAGGAAGATGCCCAAGCTGGCCTCAAAATGATCTCCAGTTTCAGCCTTGAGAGCACTGGGATTACAGACTTGTGTCAACACTCAGAGCCTACACCTCTGTGTCTAAAGTCTTATTTATGTGTGGTTTGAGTCTATGAGAGTATATGCTACACATATTAGGTACCTGAAGAGGCCAGAAGAGGGTGTTGGATCTCCTGGAGCTGAATTCTTAAGTGATTGTGACCCACCCGACGTGGGTGCTGGCAATGGAACTCAGGTCCTTTGCAGGATCTCAGCGAATATTCTTAGCTGCTGCACCATCTCTCTAGTTCAGTTCTATGTCATTTTGAAGACATAGTCCTTAAATATGCCATGTAGTGATTTTGAATGTTGCGTGCACACTAGCCCCGGAAAATTCCCTTGTAGTCAGTCCCTGTCTCAGGTGGCTTTTGCAACCATCCTTAACCCTGTTCTGACTTGTCCTGTTGTATGGATGTGTGTGCACGACAGTTTTGTCTGCTGCTACCTGAGGAGGCCAGAAGAGGGTAGATTTCCCTCAAAATGGAATTACAGAATGTTTGTAAGACACCGTGAAAGTGCTGGGAATTGAATTGTGCTAGGTTTCTCTGGAAGAGCAGCACATACTCTTTAACTGCCAAACCACCTCTCCAGCCTGCTTAAACACACTTGACAGAAACTTCATGATCACGATTTGTGAGATTTTACAAAGATTTGGCTTGGTTGAGAGTAGTGTACATGGGACTTGGGGTGACAGCCAGCCACAGCTGATGTCTGACTCTTGAGCCCTGGGTGTTTTCTGTGCCTGGTAGAATTCAGACTATGGTTAGTTTTCACATCTTTGGATTTTAGATATTCACTACTGGCTATGCTTTATCAAAAATACTGGGGGAAACAAATAAAAAGGGCTGGAGAGACGACTCAGCAGTTAAGAGCACTGACTGCTTTCAGAGGTCCTGAGTTCAATTCCCAGCAACCACATGGTGGCTCACAACCATTTGTAATGGGATCTGATGCCCTCTTCTGGTGTGTCTGAAGATAGCTAAAGTGTATTCTTATAAGAATATATAAATCTGTTAAAATACTGAAGTTTATTATATGGTAAAAGTACACTGGTGGGGCCAATGTGTGTAAAGTCCCTTCTGCCACACCTGGTGACCTGAGTTTATCCTCAGGACCCACATGATAGAAGGAATGAGCTAACTCTCATAAACCTGATCACCACAGGCACACCATGGCATGCGTATGTGCCCAGTTCCCCCACAGTTCCACCAAACACACATAAATAATTACAAAACAAGCAGTGGTATGCTCTGTTGCATACCTGTAACAGTATGCTTTAAGTGGCTAGAGCAGGGGTGGCAAGTTCAGGGTCCACCTGGGGAACTAGGGCAAGATTTTCTTAAACCATGAAGAAGGGCTGGGGCATGGCATGGCCAGAGGTAGGACATTTGTCCAGCATGCCCACGGCTCTGGACCTGGAGGAGCTTCCCAAAGAAATGAGCCCCAGGACATCCATCTGCTGCCCGGCGCCTTGAGTTTTACTCATCCTCTTTTATTTTCTTGCTGAAGCATTTCCGGAAACATCAGGCATGTAGTAATTTCAGCCATGTATTTATCTGAACTAGTATAAGCAGGTAGATCGTTATTTCTCCCCTTCCCACTTGCTTAAGGTACCATAATTATTTTCTTGCTTGCTCTTTTTTTTTGTTTGATTTTGAGACAGAATCTCACTCTGTAGCTCTGACTGGCCTGGACCGTGCTTTGTAGGCAGGCTGACCTGAAATTCAGAAAAATTCATCTGCCTTTGCCTCCTGTGTGCTGGATTAAAGGTGTCTTCTTTCTTTCTTTCTTTCTTTCTTTCTTTCTTTCTTTCTTTCTTTCTTTTAAAGTTTTATTTTGAAATTTTTATTTGTGTGTGTGTCTAGATGTGATATATGTTCTATGTATGCCTTTTGTGGAGTCCATAGGAGGGACATTGGATTCCCTGGACCTGGAGTTAGAGGAGGTGTGAACTACCTGATGTGGGTGCTGGGAACTGAACTTGAACTTCTTTTTGTTTTGTTATTTTGAGACAGAGTCTCTGTACATTAAAGGTATACTCCATTATACCTTGCTAACATCTTCTAAGTAGTACATGGGTTTTTTTTTTGTTTTGTTTTGTTTTTTTTTTGGTTTTTCGAGACAGGGTTTCTCTGTAGCTAGCCCTGGCTGTCCTGGAACTCACTCTGTAGACCAGGCTGGCCTCGAACTCAGAAATCCGCCTGCCTCTGCCTCCCAAGGGCTGGGATTAAAGGCGTGCGCCACCACCACCCGGCTGTAGTACATGTACATTTTTATCTCTGTGTGTGTCTGTGTGTGTTTCCCTGTCCCTGTGTTGGGCAAGTATGAGAGTACAAGTGTCTGTGTCTGGAGTTACAGGAAGGTGTAAGCTATTCAGTATGGGTGCTGGTAGTTGAACTACAGTCCTCTATAAGAACAGCTAGTGTTCTTAACCACAAAGCTGCCTTTTTAGCTCTCATTTATTGGCTTTTGAGATAAATTTTCCCTTAACCTAGGCTGGCCTCAAACATGTCCTAAGTCCTGATCCTGCCTTTACCTTTCAAGTGCTGACATTGGAGCTGTGCATAGGCATCCTTTTGCAACACAGCCTCGTATAGTTGACTCCTAACTGAGTTCCAGTTTCTTCCCTTTTACATGGGAAGAACCTGCATCGTCTGGTGACATTGGAATTGTGTGATGGAACTGCTACCATCCTAAGGGTCAGAGGGACCTGGGCTTTGTGGCTTATATAGGCTGACCTGCTTAGCTTTTAAGATGTTGTACAGGGCCCCCTCTGTGCTTCAAGAATAAGAAGGAAACCCCACAGAAAGTTGAAAGGCAGACAGGTAACTCCAAAGTCACTGGGCTGTGGCTCTTCCCATGTGTGCCTGCTTAGGAGCAGTTACAGCTTGGTCTCCTGTGGTCTCCTGCCTCTTATTATTCCACACCTCTGCACTCTCCTTGCCTTACTTTGTCCTCTGAAGCCTTTTCTCCTCTTGAGGCACTTCTGCAGCACTCTGCATCTACCATGCTGTGCTGTAAGTTTAACTTTCTAACTGGGTAGTGTTGATTGCTAGGCAGTCCTGAAGCTCTTCAGGGAAGTCTCTTTGGGCAGTTTTGGTACTTGGTCCTTGCAGTTTATGCCTTTTGAGGGTTGTGCCTATAGTCTGTCTTGTAGCTAGTGTAGCTGAAAGGCCTCTCTGGTGTGATAGAGCAAAGAGAGGTGCTGTGGAAGGACTGAGCTGTTGACTGGTGGACAGTTGCAGCCTAGGCAGGCTGTTTGTAGGGTACAGGAGTGGGGTAGCTTTTTTGTAGTGGGGTAGTTTGCATGTTTCTTAGAATTGTGTATGTAGCTGCTTTTGCCCTGAAGACTTGTGTTTTACGTTTGGGTGTCTTAGCTTTTCCAAATGTTCATTTGTCTCTTAAGTACATTCTTTTTTGTGTGTGTGTGTGGTGGGGGTTGGGGAGGTGACACATATGCTATAACATACCTGAGGAGGTTCAGAGGACAGCTTGCAGGAGGAGTTGGTTTTTGTACCCTTACCCTTGAGCTGTTCTGCTGGCTGCTCCTTCTAGAAATATTTTTTAACAATTTTTCAACAGTTCTGTCCATGCACATAATAGATTTTGATCATTCTTACTCCCCCTTCATCCTGACACATTCCTGCTGGATCCTTTTCAACAAGTCCCTTCTTGCCTCAGGGTTTTTGTTGTTTTTTTGTTTTATTTGTTTTGTTGCTGTTTTATAGCCCATTACCTTTAATTAAGGTTGCTTGTAAAAGTATGTTTGTGGGGTAGTTGTGGGATTGTTCCATACTTCGGTGCATGGGCAACTTACCAATGCTTGCAACATTAAAGAAAATGACTGTCTTTTCCTTAGCACCTATTAACTACCAAGAGGGCCTCAGCTAGGGTGGGCCTCCTAAAGCCACTCCTCCATCTATGCTAAAATGTTGACAGACCCTAAGCAGTGTAGGTCTTGTGCCAGTAGCCCCAGCTACTGTGAGGTTATGAGTGCAGTAGCCAGGTCATATCAGGAAGACATGCTTTCACGGTGTTCCTACCATATCCTATGGCTCTTAGCATCCTGTCTGCCCTCTCTTCTGTGCTGTTTCCTAGACCTTGGAGCCATTGACTAGGTGTCCCATTTAGGGCCATGCACTTAGTATCACTTATCTTCTTGGACTGGTTATGAGTCTGCATTAACCCAGGCCCACTGCAAACAGAAGCTTCTCTGACCAAGATTGAGAGTACTCACCACTTTTTCCATGCGACAGAACTCCTTGTGACCTCGTGGTTTTCTCTATCTCTGCAGTGTCCTCAAGGCTCAGAGCTCCTACCCTTTTCCTTTTCCCAATGTGAAGGGTTGGTATTTTGGTTTATTTGTATGTATGCTTGATTTCTTTTTGTGTGTGGTATGTATGCGTGTGTGAGTGTGTGTGGGGGGGAGAGGATAATAGTGTGTGTCCTGCTCTTACTCACCTTAGTCCTCACATGGGTACTCTCAGTGAAGCTGGAGCTAAGCAGTGAGCAGAATGCCTTAGCCAGACATCCTCCTGTCTAACCCACACAGTGCTGGGGTTACATTACAGACTTTCCTATATGGGTATTGGGGAGTCGACTGCAGGTGTTCATGCTTGATTGGCAAGTGTTCTTATCCACTAATCTGTCTTCTGCACTGTCTATTTATTAAAATAGGGTTAAAATAGCCAAGGATGGCTTTAACTTTTGCACCTCTTGCCTCTGCTTCCTGAGTGCAGGGAATATTACCATGCCTAATGAACACAGTTTTGTTTTCTTTTGCATTTATTTATTATTTATCTTTCTATCTTTTTTTTTTTTTTAAGGTTTTTTGAGACAGGGCTTCTCTGTATAGCCCTGGCTGTCCTGGAACTCACTCTGTAGACCAGACTGGCCTCAAACTCAGAAATCCCCCTGCCTCTGCCTCCCAAGTGCTGGGATTAAAGGCGTGCACCACCACTGCCCGGCTCTATCTAATCTTTTGAGACAGGGTTTCTCAGTGTAGCTCTGGCTTTCCTAGAACTTGCCTTGTAGACCAGCCTGGCCTCAAACTCAGAGATTGCTCATGTCTCTGCCTCCTGAGTACTGGGATTAAAGGTGTCACTACCAAGTTCTGTGGTTTTCTTCATTTCTTTTTCCTTTTCTTTCCATCCCTTTCTTCCTTTCACAGAATGGCTGGCCTGAAACTTGCTCTGCAGACCCAGTCTAGCCTCCCTCTCACAGTACTCCTGCCTCTGTCCTCATCAGGGGGGTTGGGAATAGCGCTCATATTTTGTTGAACGTTTCTACCCACAACATATTTTGGTAGCTTGTTAATCTTATGTTTAGTTTATGTTTAATTTTTTATTACATGTATTTGTTTGCATAGGGAAGAACATGTTATGTCACCCACATGGTGGTCAGGGGACAACTTGAGGAATGTAGTTGTTTCTCTCCTTCCACTGTGTGGATCCTAGGAAGATGATCAGGCTTTGTGTAGTTCATTCTGGCCTCTGCCTGGATCACTTGTGTGAGCTGCCATGTTCAGCTTTACATTACATTCTGAGTTTTAGTGCTGGGGATAATACCCAGTGTCTGTAGTGTGTTAAGCACATGCTCTCCTACTGACAACCCCTGTTTCACTGCCTGCTCGAGTTTATTTATAAAGCCTGCACACTTTGGTGTTGGAGTGCAGCCAGGGAAATGAGCATGTGCCTAGCTTGTATGTGTCTCTGTGTTTGAATCTATAATGCAAACTAAGTAAAGCTTGACTTCTATGACAAATGCCTGTAATCTAGCACTTGAGAGATAGAGATAGAGAATCAGGAATCAGGAATTTAAGGTCATTTTTTCTCTGTATAGAAAATTTTAGGCCAGCCTGAGCCATAATAGAAATCCTGCCTTGAAAAACCAACCCTAGGATTGGGGAGATGGCCTAATGGATAAGTCCGAAAGCTTGCTGCACATGCATGAAAGCCTGAGGTAGAGTTCCAGTGTCCTTGGGAAAAGCTGGACCAAGGCCTCATGGCTAACCTAGCTCTAGGTTTGGTGAGAGGCTCTACTATAAGGGGATAAAGTGAGAACTGATAGAGCAGGACACCCAACACCTTCTCTGTCTTCCATGTGTACCCACAGAGACTAGTATGCATATAGCACACACTTGCAAAATAGAGCATATGCCCAGAATGTGAGTCCCTGTTTGATTCTAGAACTGTTAGAGTCTAAGCTAGGCTTGGTGGGACATATCTGTTGTCCTAACACTTGGGAAGTGGAAGCCAAAGGATTTGAAGTTTGGGGGCCAGAAAATCCTAACTGCCTCTTATACACACTGTGTCATGCACCACCACCCTACTACCCCACCACCCTACCCACTGCATTCCTGGCTCCCATTGCATGCAGTATAGGAAGAAATGAAACAGGGAACTCACCTTCAGTGTGTCTGCTGTTTTTGTATCAGGGGAAATTAGAGTGGGTTGTTTTGGTGCCTTGACTTGGCTACTGGGAAGACAGATGTGTCCTGCTTTGAGCAGGCCCTTTGTGAGCTAGCACCTTTATCCCTACTACCAAGTATTTAGCTGCTGAGATTATCCATTTCTGGGATATTGAAAACTAAAAAGGTTTTCTGATCTTATAGATAGTTGAAGTATTGCTAACACCAAGGAACTGTCACAATTTGAAAAGATAAGCCAAGGCTGATTTCCAGACACTACAAGAAAAAAGGAGGGGAAAATGGTAAGACATTTTTTTTCTTTGGTCATCAACACTTTTCCTTCACTTATGTACAGAGATGCTCATAGCATGTCCCCAAAACATTTGATGCTGTTAGCATTTTTATCTTAGACATTTAATTTTCTAAAATAATTACGTGTCACGATGTGAATACAGTAGTCCCCCCTTAGCTGTGTTCTCAATTTCCGCGGTTTCAGTTACCTGCGGTCCACCGCAGTCTGAAAATATTTAGTGGAAATTTCCAGAAAGAAAAAATTGATAAGTTTTAAATTTTGCGCCGTCCTGATGCCTGCGTCATTCACCTCACTTCATCTCATCACGTAGGCATTGTATCATCATCACTTCATCACAAGAAGAAGAAGGGTGAGTAGGACGATGCTACTTGGAGGGAGACAACACTCACATACTGTCCTGTCTAAGCCCTTCCTGTGCCTGATTGACCTGTGTGCGTAGAAGTCAAACCCAGACCAGATTGGTTTTGGTGCTGTCCGCGGTTTAAGGCTTCCATTGGGGTCTTGGAATGTGTACCCCGCGGATAAGGGGGGACTACTGTAGTATATCGATACGTAGAGTGCCCCATTCCTGCTGCGGCCTGGAGAGTTTCCTCTCAGGTCCTGGGTCACGTTCCCATAGACTCTTCTCTAAAGGATGGAATGGTACTGAGGTGAGGGGTGGGCTGCTGCCTGTCCTTGCATCATTTTTAGCGTAGTTTTCGCATTTCCAGCGTCCCATGAGAATTTTTGTGAATGATGATCGCCATGTGATGGCAAAGCATTCTTCAGTGTACCCAACACAAGAGGAGCTGGAGGCTGTACAGAACATGGTGTCCCACACTGAGCGGGCCCTCAAGGCTGTCTCTGACTGGATCGATGAGCAGGAGAAAGGCAACAGCGAGCTCTCTGAGGCAGAAAATATGGACACGCCCCCAGATGATGAAAGCAAAGAAGGGGCTGGGTGAGTCTCAGTGTCTCAGTTCCTGCCTGCCTGCCTGCCTGTATACATGTATGTATGTATATATGTTTGTTGAAGAGGGCTTAGGTCTTTTCAGGCAGGGTCTCATGTAGCCCAGACTTATTATCTTACTATATAACCAAGCCTGCCCTTGAATTCCTGATACTGCCTGCCTCTATGTTGCCTAGCTCATCTAGTGTTTTTTGTGACAGGATCTCACTGGATAGCCTGTGCTGGCCTTAAACTTATTTTGTAGCCTAAGGTAGCATCAAAATCACAGAAGTCCTTCTGCCTCATCCCCCTGAGAGCTGGGATTACAGGTCTGTGTCACCATGTGGCACAGCTAAATTAGCATCTCTTCTAAGAAGTGCCAACCTCTCTGGGTTCTGGCTAGGTCGGTTTCCCATTGAGCCTGACTTTTGTCTGTCTCTCAGGGAACAGAAGGCGGAACACATGACTAGGACCCTGAGGGGCGTGATGCGGGTCGGCCTGGTAGCCAAGGGTCTTCTGCTCAAGGGGGACTTGGATCTGGAGCTGGTTCTGCTCTGTAAGGAGAAGCCCACAACTGCCCTTCTGGACAAGGTGGCTGACAACTTGGCCATCCAGCTCACTGTGAGTCGTCACCACCACCACCAGACGGGGGGTCCTAGCTCTTGGGGAGAAGAGATGGTCAGAGGAAGGGAGAGCCTATCTGCCATGTGCCAGGGAGTAGATGCCCTCTTTGTACTTTCCATGTGTTCACCTTGATAACAGGCAGGACACTATGGAGCCATGGAGTGTCTGTGGGAAGTCATCTGTTGTCTTTAGTGGTACCCAGACTGCTAATTATCGAAAGCCTTGTGCTCCTACCTGTGTAGCCTGGACTATTGGTCTGTGTGGGATGGGGAAGTCAGACATGGACATACTTAAAATTCCATTCATCTGGCTGCAGCTGGAGGGAGTCCAATGGTAGAGTAGAGAAAGAGAAGGAGGTGGGAAAGAGTGTGGTCATGGTGGCTCATACCTGTAATCCCAGCATTTAGGAGGCTGAGTCAGGAAGATTATATTGGGAAGTCACATCCAGCCTGGGCTATAGAGTAAGACCCTGACTCGAAAAACAAACAAAACAACCTCAGTCATTTGTCTTCTGTTACTAAAATATTGCATAAGTAATGGTCTTTCATATTTATTTAATATTTACTAAGCCAGACTGATTTAGTCTGACTGACCCTGAGTCAGATATATGTTTAGCCCTCTCCCTCACTTTCTTTGAGAATCTGCCCATTTTGGTCCACTTTCTCTTCCCTGACTTTGGAGAAAGAATCTCACATAGCCCAGGCTGGCCTTAGCATCTCTTTTCTCTTGCCTCCATAGTGCTAGGATTATAGGAGTGGGCCTTCCTGGTCAGTTTCGGTGGCTGGCATCACACTTGTCTGCCTGATGGGGGTGATGTGACATTCAGGGTGGAGAAGCTGATCCCAGGCAGCCAGAGCTATTAAAGCTGCTTCACTGCCATATTCTGCATTTTTAGAAAAGTCTTCATGGATTTAACTAAAGATAGCAAACAAATTCAAAATAGGTTTTAAGTCTTGCTACTTTGCAAAGAAAAATATCTCTGTATGCCAATAAACATTTCCATAATATGTTGGCTCAGGACAGTAGTGTGAGTTGGGATCTGGAGAGCAAGTGTAGAATGTTAGAAACCTGAGAACTGCTGAAGGCTTCTTAGAGCCATGATTTCAGTTATTATTACGTCTTTTTAAAGATTGTTATATAGAGTACATTGGTAAATAGTTTTAAGAGCTTTGTGAAGAGCTGTTCATTAGGGGTAGTAATGGAAGTGGTGGCTGCCTTGAAGTGTGCATATAGTATGCTTGGGGAGTTTGCCCAATTCCATCCCTAGTGCATACACAAAAGTCCATGCACATTGTGTCAGTGGATCTTGATAGCTGACATCCCCACTTCCCTAAGAACTTTTGGACATCTGGAGATGGGGGAATGAGTACGCCTTCCGCCAGTTATTGGTCACCAGGGATGCTTTAAACACCCCATATGATACAGGACTGCCTCCTCTCAGCAAGAGATTACCTGGTCCAGAAGGTGAATCATGCAGATTGAGAAATCTGCCTATCATTTTTTAGGGCACATGTCTTCTCTACAGTATATGCGCTTTAGCTTTTAACAAAAATGATAAAAGAAACCTAATTTCCAGTTAGCATAAACTAGCATATTAAAGCAGTTCATCTTGGACTGTTGAGCACCCTGTAGACCTGCTCTGCAGAAGGCACATGCCCCTGTGTTTATCATTGGCTAGAGGCTGGGGTAGTAGATGTGCTTCTCTTCCATATTGTCTGTTGATTGCTTCTCCCAGCATGGAACTTGTTTAGGCTGAGGATCCCCTCTGTCATGGGCACTGGGCTTCCCACACAGGCTCGTGAGTGACATATTCTTCATTCTGCAGCCTTGAAGGATTGGCGTGTTAGGTGCATGCTAGAAATTAGAACCTCAAGGCTTGAGGTAGCTCTGAAGTTGAAGTGGAGAGATCCATATGATAAGAAGAGCCTGCCTCAGGAAATGAAAAAGAAAACTTTTGGTTGTTGTTTTGTTTTAAATAGGTTCTCCCTTTGTTATCTTAGGCTGTCCTTGAACTCAGTCTTCTTGCCTCTGCATCCTGAGGGTTGGGGTTATAGACATGTACCTCTCTGGCTTGATAGCTGTTGATTTATTTATTTTAACATTGGATTCCATTGTATAGCTGTGGCTTGCCTGGATCTTACATATATAGACTACATTGCAAGTTTTAGAACTCGTAGTGTCCTCTTGCCTCTGTCTTCAGAATGCTGGAATTTTAGACATGTACCCCGATGCTCAGGTTTAAATCACATTCTTGTTGGTTTTTAAATTAAGATTCACTGTCGTTGGTGTCACTCTATTGCCATGGCTGGCTCTAACCTCTTGGGCTCAAGTGATTCTTTGACTCCAGTCTCCCAAGTCACTGGAAAGGCTGCCACTGCACCAGCTCCTTTCACTATGCCCTTGAGATAGTCTTGTTCAGTGTCTCATGTTAGCTTTGACCTCATCATCCTCTGCTGGGATTATAGGTATGAGCCACCACACCTAGTTCTCTACACTTTAATACTCCTAGTGAGAAATAGCTTCTTTGATTACTGGGTTGGAGACCCAAAGACCTGGCTAGCCAAGGGCAGCTCCTGACAAACCAGGTAGGGGCCCTCCTGACATTCATAGCCTAAGACTCAACAGAGTTTGTCAGAATTATTGATTGCCTTGCAGAGAAAGTGTTTTGAAAGCTACCTTTTTTTCCTCCTCCAGACTGTAACAGAAGACAAGTATGAAATACTCCAGTCTGTGGATGATGCTGCGATTGTGATAAAAAACACGAAAGAGCCCCCCTTGTCCTTGACCATCCATCTGACCTCCCCTGTTGTCAGAGAAGAAATGGAGAAAGTATTAGCTGGAGGTAGGGAGGCCGAGAGAGGCCAGCATAACATTGCAGACTTCGTGTTCCCTCTCGCTCAAATGTGCTATTCAGTTTTAGAGTGCTCTGATGAGAGGGTGTCAGTGTAGCTCTGACTGCCTTTACTCTAAATTCATGTCTCCTCTTGGCCTTGTGTTCTTGGGAGTTTGACCCAGCAGTGGCACTAAAAGTGAGTAGCACTTTGCATAGAGAGTACACCGTTTTGTTTCTCTTACTCCTCGAATGGTCTGGAATCTCCTTGTTAAACTTGTTTCCCTCTTGGAAAAAAGTGTGTCCCCGGGAATCTTCCAGTGTTGCAGTGGCTTCTATACAAACGGCACGTAGGAGTAGTGATGGACTGGCCCTGCGGCACAGCCTGGGTGTTTTGTTTGGCCTCTGCCTGTGGCACTCTGAGCTTTAGAGAGGCCAGGAGCAGCAGCAGAGTTTTGGATAAGGTTTTAAACTATTGTGCTGTCTTCCTGCCCAGTCTTTGCACTTCAGATGCTAAGCTAATGCATCATCCACAATTCACTTGTCTCTCTGGAGCCCTCCTGGGCCTGCTCTCAGGCCTTATCCAAATCCTTGGTAGCCGGCAGAGCCAAACGACAGCCTAGTTGTACCGCAGTGGAGGCTGACTTGTTGATTTCCCTTTGGCACACGTATCTGATGCCAGTGAGCAAAGCCCTCTTAGCTTATCCACTCAGGGACGCTGGACCTTTGACCAACAGGACTCTCTCTGTCAAGGCCTGGGGCTAGGGCAGTCCGCCTGGTGGGTGGAGGTGGTCCCCTGTGCTACAGGTGGATACCTGTTTGTGAGAAGCAGAGAGGGAGTTCATTTCCACTCCCCCACCTCTTTTTTTGTTTTTATTTTTGTTTTTGTTTTTCCTATTGTAAATTCCAGCCTAGCTAATTCGTGGGGAGGAAGCAAGGAATGGTCTATTAGAAGATAGGGTTAGCCTATCTTTTCCCTTCCCCACTGATTGTTCCTTTTAGAGTAACTTTTCTTTTTTGATTTTGGTTTTTGTTTCTGTGGTTTAAAATTTGGGAGAGGGCCTCCCAATTTTTCTGACTTCCTCTCAGAGCAGAGCTGATGGCACTTTAGCCTCTCCTTCCCTTGTCCAGGGTGGACACAAATTGAGATTGTGGGAGACTCAGCTGCCCTTTAGGAAGCTGCCACATCCCCTTTGTACCTGACAGAACCCCTTGGTCAAACTGTGCCTTGTCTTCTTATTCCATCCATGAATAGAAACGCTATCAGTCAACGACCCCCGGATGTTCTGGACAGGCAGAAATGCCTTGCTGCCTTGGCGTCCCTCCGACACGCCAAGTGGTTCCAGGTTTGCATTTTGTTCTTCTCTTTGTCTTTTGGTAGAGAATGCCTAAGTTTTGCAACATGACTAACTTTGACCATAACATTGACTGTAGCCGTGCCGATCTCGTTAGCACCTGCAGCGTGCAGCTGCTAAAGGAGCGCGCCTCAATCAATTTGACTTGACAACCCTGAGGAGGCTCATGCTGAGTGTGGGCTGCTTTGCAGTAAGGGTACCAGGCTTCCACATATGCAATGAGCGAGATGCTGGCCACATACTTGGTGGCTGTGTACCCCTGCAATTGTGTACCCTTGGCAAAGCAGCAGCGTGAGACTCAAGTTGTTCATGTTTGCCTGGTGTCCTTCATGGTGCCCTGAGTATGAAGAGTCTGCACTTTCTTCCTCTAGGCCAGAGCCAATGGGCTGAAGTCATGTGTCATTGTCATTCGTGTCCTAAGGGACCTGTGTACCCGAGTACCCACCTGGGGTCCCCTCAGAGGATGGGTAAGACACACTTGTGACTAGGGGTGGGGGTAGTGTTTGTCCAAGCAGGCCCTTTCAGAATGTAGCCTCCACATAGCTTCATGGCTGTTGGCTTGAGTGGCTGTTGTGATCAATTATACCTTGGGTTGGGGGTAGAAACAATACTAGGGGCATAGTTCAGAGAGGAGGTGGGGGCTGGCCAGGCAGTCTGCTGTGACTCACTTAAGGAGAAGTGTGCACGTATTTTGAACCTCTTGCCAACCTGCGCCCAAGGCCTATTCTGCCAGCTGCCTGTTTCTTAACAGCCTGCCATTAAGAACATCCTTTCTAGTGGTTACATCTCAAGCATAATTACCCACTTAGGTCCTCAGTGTTGCTCCTTGGCCCCCATACTGCTCCTGTGAAAGTCTGTGAGCCCCTGCCTGGATATCTTATGTTGGACTTTCACCTCACTCTCTGGCTTTGAGTCTTGGGACCCCTTAGCCTCTCTCACCCAGTAATAGGGCTTCCTGGGATGTCGCCTTCTGCAGCTGGAAGCTCATTGTCCTTCTTGCTTTTTAGCCTCTGGAGTTGCTGTGTGAGAAGTCGATTGGCACTGCCAATAGGCCAATGGGTGCCGGTGAAGCCCTGCGGAGAGTGCTGGAGTGCCTGGCATCCGGCATCGTAATGCCAGGTTGGGGCCTTGTGATTTTCAAGGGACAGGGAAAAGGACAGGGATGAAGGCCTTACAGCCACTGCCTCACTGGTCCACTGACTGGGTTAGGGCTACAGCAGCTCCATGTCCCCTTGCTAGGGCCAAAGCATGTGACTACCCTCTTGCACCATCATATCCAGCCCTGTGCCGGGTCCGCAGCCATGAATCAGAGGGCGGACCCGGGGCCGGTGATGACCCACTCCCACGTGACTTTCTTGCTCTGAGACACACATAATTGATTTCTGTCAAGGGCTGGATGCTGAGTGGGTCACCGAGCTCGGTGTGTTTTCCAGAGCTGGGTGTGGATGGGGTGCGGGGGGGTAACACACCTGGTTCCCTCAGCCAACAACTCTTATGAGACGACAAGAGATAATCCTCTGCATATCTTCCTTGTTTCCTGCCTTCAGATGGTTCTGGCATTTATGACCCTTGTGAAAAAGAAGCCACTGATGCTATTGGGCATCTAGACAGACAGCAACGGGAAGATATCACACAGAGTGCGCAGGTATAGTCGTCGCCATTGCCAACATGAGCCCTTACCCAGTCTGCACTCACTGGCTCCCAGTTCCATTACTGGGCATTTGAAGGGCAGCCCCTGGATCATAGGCTCAGGTTGGGGACCAAGGCAAAGGCATGGTGTCTCTGATACAGGATGCTCCAATCTGGGCTGTTTCTTTGTTCTGGCACCACATGTGATTGTTGTCTGTCTTCCACCTTGCTTGTGTGCCATGTTGGCGCAGCAAGGGCAGTGGGCAACAGCTTTGCAGTGGGGCTCTTCCCCTGCAGGTCTACCACCTGGCTCCATGTGGCAACCAGCCCCCAGGTTGGGGTCTCCTGTACTCATCTTGAGGGGGTGGTCACAGGCTGGCCCTCCCCCACAGCAAGGCTGGGCCCGAGCTGTCAGGCCCTGCCCTGGCTGTCAGGGGACCCCTTGATGATCTAGGGGAGACTGTTAGTAGCCCTCCAGCTCCTGCCCCATCTCAGAAGGCATTAGTAAGCACACACACGATCACTATAGCATGAGGCAGCCGAGTCAGACTTTCTTCCCTTCTATAGCATGCTCTGCGGCTTGCTGCCTTTGGTCAACTCCATAAAGTACTGGGAATGGACCCCCTGCCTTCCAAAATGCCCAAGAAACCAAAGAACGAGAACCCGGTGGATTACACGGGTAAGGACACACAGACATTGTTGATAGGTTCTCTGGAGTACTGTTTGCATGTCTCAGCTGCTTTCACTTGATCTCCTTTTCAGTTCAAATCCCCCCCAGCACCACCTACGCCATCACACCCATGAAACGCCCCATGGAAGAGGATGGGGAGGAGAAGTCTCCCAGCAAAAAGAAAAAGAAGATCCAGAAGAAAGGTACGAGTATGCGCCCTGGTTTGTGGATGCTACTACCCTTCCTTCGTCTGGCCCAGTTACTGTGCAGCTGGAAATTAGGAGTGTGCTTTTACTTTTGCTTTGCTTTTTTTTTTTTTTTTAAACACATATTTAAATGCTTTATTACTTTATTTATTCGTTCATTGTGGGGTTTTTGTTTATTTTGTTTAGGGCGGGGTTCTTCCGCAGCCCTGGCTGTCCTGGAACTCACTCTGTAAACCAGGCTGTCTCTCAGAGACCTGCCTGCCCCTGCCTCTTGAGGGCTGGGATGAAAGGTATTACCACCACTGCCCAGCTTAAATTTTTTTTTTTTTATCTCTGTATATTTTAAAGTTTTTGTATGAGTGTGAATGTACATGTGTCATGGTGTTCTTGTGGAGGTTAGAGGACAACCTTGGTCTTTCCCTTCTACCTTGTTTTAGACAGGGTGTCTTTGTTGTTCACCGCTGACTAGGCCAGGCTAGCTGTCCCTGTGCTTCCTGGGAATTCTTTCATTTCCGTCTCCTGTCTAGCCACAGGAGTACAGAGATCATAGATAGGCTCTCTTGTCTGCCTTTACGTGAGCTCTCAAGATCTGAACTCTGGTTTTTTCGAGACAGGTTTCTCTGTGTAGTCCTGGCTGTCCTGGAACTGACTCTGTAGACCAGGCTGGCCTCGAACTCAGAAATCCGCCTGCCCCGCCTCCCAAGTGCTGGAATTAAAGGCGTGTGCCACCACTGCCCGGCAAGATCTGAACTCTTAAGGCATTCATTTTCACCAGTAGGCTCTTTGGCCTCTTAGCCATCTTCCTAGCTCTTGTTTGTTTGTTTTTATTTAAGAGATGTAGTCTCTGATATGTAGCTATACTTGTCCTTGACCCATCTATGGAGACCAGGCTGCTCTTGATGTTTAAGTATTGTAAAAACCTAATGTCTTGGTCTAGTGTCCCACATCTGTAATCTCAGCACCCATGAGGCTAAGGTGAGAGAACTGCCATGTCTTCAAGTCTAAGCTGAGATACAGAGTGAGAGAGAACCTTTCTCGTCACTTGTGAGAGAGAACCTTTCTCGTCACTACACTTCCTCCAAAACTAGTAACGGGCACAGATGCAGAGAGATGGCTCCCATGAGTCACACCTGCCACAGAGGGTTCTAGCAGTCTCTAGGCTTTGCCTTTTCTGGGTTCTTGAAGTTTAATTCCGTCTTGCCTTGTTGTCTTCTTAGAGGAGAAGGCTGAGCCTCCCCAAGCTATGAATGCCCTGATGAGGTTAAACCAGCTGAAGCCAGGGCTGCAGTACAAGCTGATCTCCCAGACGGGTCCTGTTCATGCTCCCATCTTCACCATGTCTGTAGAGGTAGACGGCAGTACCTTCGAGGCCTCAGGGCCATCTAAAAAGACTGCCAAGCTCCATGTGGCCGTGAAGGTAAGTGTGGGTATTCCCTTTCCTAACAGAAAACGCACTTCCCACATTGGCCTCAGGTTTTTCAGGCTTATAGCATGCATCTCAGAAAGGAAATAAAAACACAGGTAGTTAGATTTTTGGATCATTTGACAAGTTACATCTATCATATGTTCAGAGATAACCTGAGGAACTAAAAGAAAGGTAGCTGGGATTGTCTGCAAGCTCCCCTAGGAAGCTCTGTAGAGTATGGGAAGGATCTGTGTAGGTGGTTCCTTGCAAGCCTTCCTTACCTGAGCTCCCTGGGTTTGTCTGCTCCACAGGTGTTACAGGACATGGGCTTGCCAACAGGCGCTGAAGGCAGAGACTCCAGCAAGGGGAGGACTCCGCTGAGGAGTCAGATGGGAAGCCAGCAGTAGTGGCCCCACCCCCTGTGGTGGAAGCTGTCTCCAACCCCAGTTCTGTCTTCCCTTCAGATGCCACTACTGAGGTGAGCCTCTGGTGGGTGCTAGAGATGGTGCTGAATGCATGGTGGGTGCTAGAAACAAGCTATTGCCAGGACAGAACAAGCAGTCACAGCCAGTCTCGTCCATCCTGTGGCCGTGTGAAATCCCAAAATCATTTCACGCAGTCAGATTATTTTGCAGTTTTTGTAACCTGGGTAGCTGGTTCTTAGGCCTAAACTGTCGACCCCCCCTTCATTTTAGTGTGTGTGTGTGTGTTGTGTGCGCGCGCGCGCGCGCAACACATGTGTGCAGTGCCCTCATCCCTCAGAACTGAATTTTGAAAAGGTTATGAACCACCATGTAGGTGCTAGAAACTGAATGTGAGTTCCCTGGAAAGCAGCCAGTGCTTTAAAACTCTGAGTTAGTCTCTGAACGTTTTTTTTCCCTCTTTAATATAATAAGTAAGCTCCATGGCAATTTCATTTTATTATTACAATCTTTTTCTTATATTCATTATCGTGTGTGTACACCCATGAGGACCTAAGCATCCACAGCAGGTTTAGTGAACATAACTTCTAGAAGTCTGTTTTCTTCTGTGTGGGTTCCAGAGACTGACTTGGATCATCAGGCTTGGTGGCAAGCATCTTTACCCATTGAACTATCTTGCTTGTCCCTATGTGAGAACTTGGTATATAGTAGTGTTTTGCAGTACCAAAAGGTTGGACTTAACCTGCCAGATCTTTGGGAGTCATGCAGCCCAGAACCCTGTACCCAGGGAGTCAGAACAACAGAGGTGGAGGTGGGGTTTCACTGAGACCTGTCAGCTGGCTTACACATAGCAGGTTTAGATCCAGTTAGGGGTTCAAGTGAGAGGGCTTATCACTGACTTACTCTTCTGGGTGGTAGAGTGCCCAAATCTAATTTAGTGTTTGTTTGTTTGTTTGTGTGTGTGTGTGTGTGTGTGCTTTCCTCTGAGGGCGTCAAACAGCAGGGGCCGATTTTGACTAAGCATGGCAAGAACCCTGTTATGGAGCTTAATGAGAAGAGACGTGGCCTCAAGTATGAGCTCATTTCTGAGACAGGAGGCAGCCACGACAAACGGTTTGTTATGGAGGTGAGTGAGCAGGTGGCTGGCTAGGGGGCTCTCTGAGCTTCCTGGGAAAGAAGTGCTGGGGGTTGGGGGGGGGGAGGCCTGGTCCTCTGCAGAGAACTGAGCTAGGCCCTTACCGTGGTGGAGGGTTGGCTTAGCTCTGCCCCCACACAGTGTGTGTTTCTACAGGTTGAGGTGGACGGACAGAAGTTTCAAGGTGCTGGTTCAAACAAAAAGGTAGCAAAGGCTTATGCTGCACTTGCTGCATTAGAAAAGCTTTTCCCTGATGCCCCTCTTGCTCTTGAAGCCAACAAAAAGAAAAGAACCCCTGTACCTGTCCGAGGTGGACCCAAATTTGCTGCCAAGGTGAGGGTTTACCTTTGACCCCGCTGACCATGGGTGGGAATTTGGATGATCTGAGGGTGGGGTGAACCCCATTCCTTTGCATTCTCTTTCAGCCACACAACCCTGGCTTTGGCATGGGAGGCCCTATGCATAATGAAGTGCCCCCACCTCCCAACATCCGAGGTCGGGGCCGAGGAGGGAACATCCGAGGTCGAGGACGGGGCCGAGGATTTGGTGGCACCAACCATGGAGGAGGCTACATGAATGCTGGTGAGGGACCTCCTTCATGTCACCTACTTGGCCTACTCCTACCTTTCCTTGGGAGGCACAGGGTGGGTCCATGTCTACCCTGTAACCTCTCTGTTCTTTTGCAGGTGCTGGATATGGAAGCTATGGGTACAGCAGCAATTCGGCCACAGCAGGCTACAGTAAGTGTGCACTTTCTGTGTCTGCACTTGGGAAGCTGCGGCAGCATAGTCTGGGTCTGATTAGGGTAGGGTGCTGGCCTCAGCATCTCTGAGGCTCAGGGCCACCAGCCGTACCTTTTTGCGGTGATTAGGTTAGCTGGCCCTCAAACCCCCCACCTCCCCATCCCCAAAGTGTGTCCTTGACAATTTTAATGCTAAGACACCCTTTGTGTACCGATTAAGTTCCTTTGAAGTCGGCATTTTAAATTTCTCTGCTTTAAGCACCAGTCTTTGAGATGCGCCTTCCTGCCCGTGCACCGCTCTTGTCTTGAGAAGGAGCCTTCATTGGGGGGTCACACGAGCAGAGAAATCTAAAACCTGAATTTCAAATGTGGCGCTTTGTGCCCTTTTTCAAAAGAATTCTAATTTCTTCTCTCTGCTCTGTCTCCCCCTTTTGTAGGTGACTTTTTCACAGACTGCTACGGCTATCATGATTTTGGGGCTTCCTAGAGCGTCTAAAAGTATTGACACAAAATCAACTTTTTACTCCAATTTCCTCCAACTCCAAAACCCAAAGTGTCCGTGCTGTGTCCCTGTGCTTCACTGGGGTTCTCAACCGTGGCTTTCCACCGCAGCCTGTCTGAAACTGTTAGCCTGCAGACTTAAGACAATGGCAGTTTCTATCATGAATTTGCCTTTGAACTTGGTCATTTCGAAGTTCACACTAAGCGGAAAAACCCTTTCTCAGAGATTTTTGTGTGTGTGTGTGTGCAGCCTTGCACAGAATTCTAGAGCCAGCGTTGTTCAGCATCAAGGCAAAAGCCCATCTTTGCTTTTTATGGAAAGCATTCTTTTATTTAAAGAGACAGATAATGGCACGTTTTAATCTACCTTTGTCTTAATTTACAGCAGGTTTTGTATGCATTTTTAAGCTTTTCATAAATTTCCACATGTGGTTGATGCCTTTGGCAGTGATGAAAACTGTTTCAGCATATCTGACTTCACAGCAGCTGGCTTTTTTCTTGCCTTTTTATGAGCATGTAAACCTCTGGGACGGCCAGGACTTGTGCACTGCATAGAGCAGGGCCTCCCACCTTTTGTAAATGCTCTGCTGGGTCCTTGGGCTGAGGAGGTTCTGTGGCTGCTTTAGTTAAGAGTGAACTTGCAAAGGCATCAAAACTGCGCTTCCGTTAATTGTGTGAGAAATGGGCCAGGCTTGAGAGGAGGGAATAACGTAAAATTTTGCAAGTCCTGATAGCAGCGTCAGTGACTGACTCCTGAATTGGGTTTGGCTTTGTATTCTTTTTCACAATGGGGCTTTTAAAACGACCTGGAAGAGCCTGACTCATCCCCAGTTGTGTTTTTTTTTTTTTTTTTCTTCCCCCAGCTAAGAGCTGGCTTTGGCCCCACCTGGGTCTACACTGCCTGGCATACAGACACTGAATCTGTGTGCCTAGAAATTTGTCCCAGTGTGTAAAGTACAGGGTCCCTTCTTTTTGGTGGGGAGTCTTGTGATATTATGGTTAGGCCTCTGCTCTGCAGTCTTTGCTGCACATCTGCCCCTGCCTTGACTTGCAAGATTTGACGTTTATACAGGCAAAAAGTGGTCAAAATGGTTACTGTGTGATTTGTTTCCCAAGGTTCGAAAAGTCAGTGAAACTTTCTAAGATTTTGCATGATGTATTTTATTTTATTTTTATTTTTTAGAAAGTTATTGTTGGCAAATAATGTCTTTTTATACCAGGAAATAGTTCTGAATGATGTTGAAGACCTACCCTTCCTTATTACTATTATTTTTTAAATGAATACATGTTAAAGTAATGAGCCCTCCGTACTTGAGTCTTCATTCATGCCTGGCTTCAGGCAGGCAGCTTAGTTGCTCAGCATAGGACCCTGGGGAAGCCAGGGCAGGGGCTTGGAGGAGATGTTGGGTGGGGAGTGGGGAGTGATGGAGCCCTTGGCTTCCCAGTATCCTCACTGAGCTTCCATCTGTTTGCTTTCTTGCATTGTGGAACACTTCCTCCTGCAGTGTTGTGGCTTTGTGATGGGGATGGGAGAGACCTGTCTAGGGAAGGGCTTGCACAGGGGTATTGCCTCTCCTTGTGCTGGTAGCTGGGGGGCGGGGAGCATCAGCATGGGGGTGCAGTGTACATCCACGAGGGGTAAAGGGAAGGTGTGGTGCCCTTAGTTTTCAACCTGGGAAGGAAGGACAGGCTTTGTGGGAGTTCCCTTTCTCCTTCTACCTGTCTAGGACTTGATGGGGTTCACTGGGCTAAAGGTCTGCATGCTGAGGCACCGACTCTGGGAATCCAGGTTTCTGGGAACTCCCAAGGGCCCTGATGAGCACTGGCTTCCCTTGAGCCTACCTGGAGATGGGAACTCCCTTCTTCAGTGGGACTGAAGTGATGCCTTGGCCCAGCCCAGCCCATGTCATTCCACCGAAGTCTCCAGTAGGGAACATATTGACAAACCCAGTGATAAGAAGTGGGGGCCAGAGACTGTATTGGCCAACCACAGTGCTAGCTCATCAGTCCTGCCACTGAGACCCATCAGACATTGTATCATGGCCTGTGCTTGCCTTCTCATGGTCTAGGGACCCATTCTGTGCCCCAGTCCTGTGTTTTTCACAGGAAGGAAGGAAGCTTGGCAAGTGTTTGAGTCTTAAATCACTATTGTAAGAGCACTTGATCTTTGAAGAACCATGGTGGTTATGGCAAGGCATCTCCTCCTGGGGTCCCCAAGACTTAATGCCTGTTGAGTTCATTTCCTGCACGGAGGGGAAAGGGGGTGGCTCACTGCTTCTGGGTGCTTTGCTTTTCCTGTCACCGTTGGGGACATCTGGGTAGCCGTCAGCTAGTCCTGAATGTCATCCACGCTCGGAGCCCATCTCATTGTAATGTTGACATCTGCAAAGCTGCTGTCGTGCTGCTGCTTGGCAAAGACCCCTTGTCATCAGCTGAGGGTGAGTGGAGCTGAAGGCTGGGCTGGCTTAAGCCAGGCTGCCTTGACCAGCAGAGCCTTGTGCTCCAATCTGTTCCTCGCTGCTCTGAGCAGTAGGCTGCTGGCCATCCTTCAGGGCCCGTGACTGCTGCCTTCCTCCCCTCCCAGCCCTCACCCTGGGGTCATCCATCTAATCTGCTGCTTCCCTGTCTAGGTCAGTTCTACAGCAATGGAGGGCATTCTGGGAATGCCGGTGGTGGAGGCAGCGGGGGAGGTGGTGGCTCATCCAGCTACAGCTCCTACTACCAAGGAGACAGCTACAGCTCACCAGTACCCCCGAAACATGCTGGGAAGAAGCCGCTGCATGGGGGCCAGCAGAAACCCTCCTACAGCTCGGGCTACCAGTCCCACCAGGGCCAGCAGCAACCTTACAACCAGAGCCAGTACAGCAGCTACGGCACGCCACAGGGCAAGCAGAAAGGCTATGGCCATGGGCAGGGCAGCTACTCCTCCTACTCCAACTCTTACAACTCCCCTGGTGGTGGTGGGGGCTCTGACTACAGCTACGACAGCAAATTCAGTGAGTTGACCTCCAGTGTCCACTTCCTGGTTGGGGATGGCAAGAAGCCCAGCTCTAGCCAGGAAATGTGAGGTCTTGATTTCAGACAGTCCTGGCTCTGAGAGGGTGGGAGGTAGGGAGAAACCTGGAAGCATCACCTTGGGCTATAAGTTTCTAACCTGTCTCCACCTCTGGCTGAGTCCTCTGTCCCTAGGCTATGGCTAGTTAATCAGGGTAGAAATTGCAAGGCTGTTGGCATCCTGGGACTTCTCAAAGTTATATCCAGCTCCTCAGTGAGCCGTCCTCATGCACAGGCCTCAGGACGTTATGTGCATTTTTGCCCAGTAGGGTTGAGTAGGCCTGAGTTTGTCCTCATGACAGAACAGCAGCCATTAAAAGGACTGTAGACTAAATAAGTAGTCCCTGCATGGCAGGGAAGGTGAGAGCATTGTGATTCGGGAGAAGAGGCAGGTGGGAAGTGAGGCAGATGGAATTCAGAAAGGGCTACAAGTCTGACCCGGGGCAGGGTGACTGACAGGTCTTGCTGCCAAGGCCCTGGCCTACCTCAGTTCTCCTTGGCTCAGGCCCTAATCACACTGATTTCTTCCCTCAGACTACAGTGGGAGTGGAGGCCGGAGTGGAGGGAACAGCTATGGCTCCAGCGGGTCATCCTACAACACGGGCTCACATGGGGGTTATGGCGCAGGTTCTGGAGGCAGCTCTTCATACCAAGGCAAACAAGGTGGGCCCAGACACAAGGGCCAACATGGCGTGGGGTGGGGGCTTTAAAGGGCACAGGACTTGACAGGAATGCACCGGCTTGAAGCTATACTGGGCAACTTCTGGTGACTGTGCTTGGGGCCTGGGGAGCCTGGGCTCTGGCCACACCCACTACTCAGTCTTCAGAAGCCTTAAGTTGCTCAACTCAACCCTCCTACCCTTTTGTGTGTGTGTGTGTGTGTGTGTGTGTGTGTGTGTGTCGCTGTAGACCAGTCTGGCCTCACACAGTGATCTGCCTGCCTCTGCCTTGTGAGTGCTGAGAGTACAGGTGTGCTGCCACACCTGGCTCAAAGTTCTTAAATGTTGGCACCAAACTAAAGAGCCACTTGTGTTAGAGGGGACTGGACTGGGCTGTGGGGCTCCTTTCTCTGATCAGAAAGTCAACACTTGATGTTGACCCCTAGAAGCTTGTCCCACTTCTCAGGTAGCAGTGAGCGATAGGCCTGTATGACAAAGCAGGAGCTGCCACCTTGGCGTCCAGTTCTGTCCTCTAAGCTACTTTCATCTTTCAGGAGGCTACTCATCACAGTCAAACTACAGCTCTCCTGGGTCCAGCCAGAGCTACAGCGGCCCTGCCAGCTCCTACCAGTCCTCACAGGGTGGCTACAGTCGGAACACAGAGCACAGCATGAACTACCAGTACAGATAAAGGCCCAAGCTGCCCCTCAACCTTCTGCACCTCTGCCTCCAACTTGTCTCCGGAGATTGAGTCTGCACATCACCAGTTGCCATGTCCACTGGGCCAGTGCCCACCCGTCCACGTTGCTGACGTTGCCATGCTGTGAGGCGTGGTGGTCCCTGGGACCCGTGCCGTGACCCCTATTTAGCTGTGTTTTGGACTCCGTGTCTTCAGTGGTTTGTTAGTTACCATTACACCTTGTCTGAGTAGTGTTCGAGTTCTTGCCGTGCGGTATCCCTGTCTGTTTATGCCTGGTATGAGTTCCATCGGGTGTCTTTAAACAGTTGCAGAAGGGATACGTCATCTGTTAATGCTTTTTGTGAAGTGAGTTACATGAGCTTTCATTATTTTAATGCTTAGTGTTACAGTTTTATAAGTGAAAATTTTATCTTAAAAAACAGTGGGGTGTTTTTTTGTTTTTGTTTTTTTGTGTTTTTGGGTTTTTTGTTTTTTTTTTTTTTTTGTTTTTGTTTTTGTTTTCTTTTTTTTGTTGTTGTTTTGTTTTTTTTTTTTTTTGTATGTTTGGATCATTCAGACAGTACATTTGAATTCCGCTGAATGTAGATAAATAAAAGAAAAACAAAACAGTGCCTGTTTCAGGCCTGGGTGTCTGACCCCCAGCCATGCAAGAAGGGTCAAAAAAGACCGTGGTTATCAAGAGTCCATCTGCAGGCCTTCCGATGTCTTCTCTTCTTGGATGGTGTTGGTTCTCCACGTCTTCATTCACTCTATGGGGCCCCAACTGTTCTCAAACTTGCAGAAACTCCTCCTACCTCAGCCTTACAAGTGCTGGCATGTCGGCGACAGGGGTTGCATTACCACACCCAGGTTTGATACGGTTTTATTTATTTATTTATTCAATTTTAATTATATGAGTCCGCTGTCTCTGTCTTCAGACATACCAGAAGAGGACATTGGATCCCGTTATAGATGGTTGTGAGCCACCATGTGGTTGCTGGGAATTGAACTCAGGACCTCTGGAAGAACAGTCAATGCTCTTAACCGCTGAGCCATCTCTCCAGCACCCTGATACTGTTTTAAGTCTAACCTCACACCACAGCAGAGCAGACTGTAAACTCAGTTGGAAAACTGCATGGGAGAGCTGGATAAGGTTCCCCAGTTTCAGTCCTGCCTTGAGGTGCTATGAAAATTCAAGAGTTTGGATTGGGACTCATGAGTGTCCAAGGGCAGTGGTGGTCACTGTCAGTGGTCTTTGCCCCCCAAGTGACATTCTATACCATGGTGGGAGGGATGCTGCCAGAAGCCAGAATTGCCTGGAGAGAGTGCCTTGGCATATGCCTCATGCTGCTCATACAGTGCAGATGATGCTGCATCTTCACCAGGGAAGGCCTCCTCACCTGTGGCCCTACCTGCAGGGTCGAGAGGACATCCAGCCTCTTATTCAACCTGTTGGGAGGAGCCTTCAACAAACCCCATGTCACCTGTCTTACAGTGCTGCAAACCTGAGCACAGGTGTCCTTCAACTTCCCACACAAGTGATCAGAAGATGTTTGTGGTACTCCAGGCCCCTGCCTCCATGCAACAAGGCAGCCAAGGGACACAAAGGGTGCCTTAGTGAAATAATAGCCTGAGGGAGGAGTTATGAAGCCCAGAACCTTAGCAACTCCACCCTCTGCCAAGCTGGCTCTCCCTTTCAGCATGTCTGGGTGAAGTTAGCTGCCTACCACATTGAAGTTTGTCAGTGGACACTCAACCAGCAGCAGTTGATTGCACATACCCACCCCTGGTGGTTTTGAGCTCATCAACCTAGGAAGTTGGATTTAGGAAGGTGTAGTTTGTCCCCTGAACATAGGAGACCTGTTGTTGGCCCTTGGCCTGTGCATACCTGATGGGAGGCCTTCCTGGCAGTTGCTCTCAGCACAGGAGAAGCTGACCTGGAGAGCTGCTTCTCTCCTACCCCGTAGTAGGTAGACAGGAGCTGGTTTATGGTGGACACACTCCTTGGGTGCTATTCTCCAGGTTGCTTTGGATGGTGTCTCATGTCATCTGTCTTCCAGCAGGAAGCGACAAGGAATCTTGCCTCTTCTGATATCTAGATGCCCATTTGATGATAGGGTGCTTGGGGTTGGTGCCTGGGTTCCAGATGCAAACTGCTCCAGAGTGGTAACACTTGTCTGAGGGCAGGAAGC
This sequence comes from Mastomys natalensis, assembly GCA_021653895.1. Lineage (NCBI taxonomy): Eukaryota > Metazoa > Chordata > Mammalia > Rodentia > Muridae > Mastomys > Mastomys natalensis. The sequence goes on from JAJTUV010000695.1 coordinate 263,317, forward strand.
CTTCCAGGCTGGGAATGGTGACTAAAGGCCACTCTGGACTCTTTAACAGGGAGGGATACAGTCCCAGGGCTTCCGTCTACTTTAGCAGTTGTGGCCATTCTCATTTGCCACCTTACCATCCACTTGATGGCCTGTGTCCCAAAGCTCACCATAATGCCTTTGGCATCTGCAGCTGCACATCCAGTCTGGATGTAACCTCAAACCTGACTGTATTCAACATGCTGAGAACTGGAGATAAGACAAGTCACAATGGAGGTTTGAGTGCAGGGCTCACTCCAACCCTTCCCAGGAGAAAGACAGAGAGATGGCACCACACTTGGTTCATGTTTTGTTTTTGTTTTTTTAAACCATGTGCTTTAGTGGCAGGCATGTTAGTCATTGAGCCTCCAGACCTCAGTTGGGTTAGGATCAGAAGTGAGGGGAGAGTATCCTGGGATACAGAGGAACAGTAGGGTTTGGACGAGGGCTGAAGCATTTATGCAAAGAGAATGATGAGACGTGTGACAGGGGACCAGGACTCACCGAATGCCAGGCCTAGGGTTATAACCCTTGTCCTAAGGGCAATGAAGTGGATCAATTGAGGATTCTGACCTGGGAAGACCTGGAGGATCCTCTGAGTTATGGAGCAAGGTCAGTGGGATTTCAAGACAAGAAGAGAGATTATATGCCAGGAGGGGCTGAAATTCTGTGATGTTATGAAATTGAGTCTCTAGGACTTGAAGGAGACCTAAAGTGGTTTGAACAACTCTGAGGTGGGTCTTTTGAAAAGTCAGGGTCTGTACTCCCTTCTGCTGTGAGGTGGCATCTTTAGAGCTGTGGCCTCCACTGACCAAAAAATGGCATCCACATCCAGATGCTGTGGCATCTAGGCATTGTAGGTTGTCATGGGACACCTCTACCCTGGCTAACTAAACAAGCTTAAAGGCTCTGGAGACTCCTACAGTGCCCACCCGAATCCATGGTCCTTAAACCACCATTTTACCATTGGTTCTGAAACCCTAATATATTTCTGAAAGTTCTCTGCATCTATCTGTACCCAGAATTCTATCTAGTCCTTGCCTGCCTGTCTATAGACTCTATAGAGTCCTCAGCTCTCTCATGCCGGCCCTAATCCCTGTTTAGAGGGTTCCATGGACCTCTGGGTGAGAACAGTCTGAGAGCACAGACGACCTATGGCTAGACAGAAAATGTAAGTGCACAGAAAGCTCCCGGGCACAGTTTTGGCACACAGCACCCCTTCCAACCCAGTCCCCTCTTCAGGATTTCCTAGGTAACTCCTGGACTTTGCCACACAGGGAACACTGCCAGCTTTCTCAGTGAGTCTCCAAGCTTCTGAAGGCAGTGCACTCTCAGCCCCGCCTCTTTTATGTGCAGTGGTTTCTCCATCTCCAGGCAACGATCCTGGTGCTGTCCCTTGTGCTGAAGCGGAGTTCTCGATGATGTTAATTGCAGGGGAGGGCTCAGGACGCCCCCAGCTCTCCCACTGATGGCATTAGACCGCTACTACTCCCATGCATATTTACCCCAGTGGCAAAGCCCTCTCCAGTCTGCATCAACTCTCAGGTCTTACTTCCATCAGGCCCAGTCCTTGTTTCTGTGCTTCTGAAACATTGGAGGCTTAGTAATGAGTTCACGTGAGCACAAGATTCTTGAGGCCAGCATAGGCTCCAAAACACTAAAGGGAGAAAGAAAAGGAATAAAAATCTAGACCCCAGAGAAATCTACTCATCCTTAAGATAGTCACGTCTCTAGGGGTGGAAAGATCAGTTTGTAAAACTAACCAATCACAAGGTCCTGAGTAGCATGTCAAACCATGGCAATAATGTTCCTTTTTGACCCAGATACTCCTTTGTGTTTACTTGCAATCCAGCCTAGCCTAATGGATGAATCAATAGCATGGGGGACACAGGCCTTAATGCCAGCACCCAGGAGGCAGAGGCAGGTGGGCTATATGTTAAAACTGTCAATAAACGCAGTGATGGCAGGTGGATCTCTGTAAATACAAGACAAAGGCCAGCTTGGTCTACAGAGTAGTACTAAGACAGCTAGGGCTACACAGTGAAACCTTGTCTTGAGAAACAACAGAGAGAAAAAGTTGGACATTGAAGCTGATTGTTGTAGCTTATACCTAAAATCTGAAAGCCTCGAGACTGGACGGGGAAACTGCTGTGAGGCGTCAGCTCGGTCTGCATCATTCCAGGACAGCATACAGAGTAAACCTGCCGCAACCCAGAGAGTCGCCAGCTACTATGGGGGTAGTCCTAGCATGTAAAGGTGGAGACAGGTTGGGCAGTGATGAGGCAATCCTTTAATCTCAGCACTTGGTAGGCAGAGGCGGGCAGATCTCTTGACTTTTGAGGCCAGCCTGGTCTACAGAGCAAGTTCCTGAACAGTTGGGACTGACTACACAGAAAAACCCTGCCTTGACCAAAAAGCAGGAGGATCAGCCTCAGCTACATAGTGAATTTGAGGTCAGCATGAGCTTTGTGAGAGCTTGTCTCAAAAAAAAAAAAAAAAAAACCGGGCTGGAGAGATGGCTCAGAGGTTAAGAGCACTGACTGCTTTTCCAGAGGTCCTGAGTTCAATTCCCAGCAACCACATGGTGGCTCACAACCATCTGTAATGGGATCCAATGCTCTCTTCTGGTGTGTCTGAAGACAGCTACTCACATACATAAAATAAATAAATCTTTAAAAAAAAAAATAACCAATACAGGATTGGAGAGATGGTTCAGCAGTTCTAATCCCAGAATCTACATGATGGGTCACAATTGTAACTCCAGTTCCAGGATGCATTCAGTACATAGATGTTCATGTAGGTAAAACACACATGAAATTTTTAAATAGTTGGTGTGGGGTCTAGAGAGCGGGATAAATGCATAAAGAGAACAGCCTGGATTTGATTTCCTGGGACCAAAAAGCAGACTTCTGGAAGTTGTCCTCTGACCTCCTCATGGATGCTGTGGCAAGTGTGTAGGTATATCCACACCGACATTTACACCCACACACATAAATAAAAATTCTAAAGCAGGGCTGGGGCATGTAACAGCAGCACTGTGTGTATGGAGGAGTGCTTGTAGAGATGAGGCTTGCTGGGCCTTGTTGACTGCCAAGCTGCTTTCAGCTTCAGTGAGAGACTGCCTTGGGATTAAAGTGGAGAGCAACGGTGCAGGATATTAATCATCCTTTAGCTCTGCTCACACATAAGCACAAGGGCCTTGAATATTGCGGAGAAAGTGCTGTATCACTGAGTGACACCTCGGCTTTGGGGTTTTGAGACATTCTGAGTAAGCTCACCCCTATAACCTCTGGAAATTGGTATCATTTACCCTTTATCACAGCAAGAGACCCTCAAACTCTACCCAGTACCTCTGCTCATGGTAGCAGGTTTTGCATAACAGCTCACTAGGAATGTGGGACAATAGTGCCCTCTGCCGGCAGAGGCGACAGATAAGGTTTATTTGCAGTAAATCACTTGGCTTTATCTCTGTTCTGGGCACTGGGTGCACATGAGTGTACACACATGCACACTTCATTGAATAAAGTAATGGTGAGGGTCCAGTTTCTGGGCTTTAGGTTTCCTTTGTAATGATAGGAATCCTTTGACAAAAAATGACTGAGACTGTGTATTGAGCACCTGACTACATGCTGGGTCCTTGAATAAATGAACACAGAATGACAGAGACTAGTTAGTGTTAGGGATTACATGTATGAAGACACAAATTCATGCATCTTTAGCCTCTGTGTGTATGTAAGTATGTGTGCAGAAGACTCAACCCAGAGCCTTGTGCATGCCAGGCAGGAAGTTCTTACTTTTAAAGATTTATTTTGTGTATGTAAGTATTTTGCTGAATGTGTGTGTACCACCATCTACATGCCTGGCCAGAGGAGGACATCAGAGTCCCTGGAACTGGAGTCACGGGACTGTGTGTGCTAGGAATGCCATGTCCTCTGGGAACGTGCTCTTACCTGCTAACTCATTAGCCCCTATTTCGATTTTTTAAAAAATAATTTTATGTGCATCAGTGTTTTGCCTGCCTGTATGGCCGTGTGAGGATGTTAGATGTTGGCATTACAGACAGTTGTAAGCTGCCGTGTGGGTGCTGGGAATTGAATCCAGTTCCTCTGGAAGAGCATTCAGTGCTCTTAACTGCTGAGCCATCTCTTCAACACCCTAGGGTTTTTAAATTTTTATTTTTTTTTGAGGCTGGCCTTGAAATCACTATATGGTAGAGGATGGTTTGAACTCTTAACACTCCTGTTTTTACCTACCAAGTGCTGGGATTGCAGTAGTGCCCTACAATACCTTTTTTGAGGCAGCTCACAATATAGCCCTAACTGTCCTGGAGCTTGCTACGTAGACTAGGCTAGCCTCGAACTCACAGAGCTCCACCTGCCTCTGCCTTCCCGATCTTAGTGGAGTGCAACAACAGGCTCGACTCTTATCTTATTTTTTTTTTTTTTCTTTTTATGCGATGGGATCTCTCTGTAGCCGAAGCTGGCAGGAAACTCACTGTGCTGTGTCGGTCTCCAGCTCCACATAATCCTTATCCCCAGCTTCCGAAATCTTGGGATTCCTGATGAGTCATCATATCGGGCTGTTGTAGTTTATACAGCAGAAAAACATGTCTTGGAGTGTTTTAAAATACATTTATTGTATGTCCACCCTTGGGAATATGAATGGCTGTCTTATAGGTCTCAGAGACTCAGGTCATCGGGCTTGGCGCTGAGCCACGGCATTGGGCCTTAGAACCGTTTTCGTTATAGAGGGAAAGTGGCGGCAATGGGATCTGGAAGTAGTGCACCCAGGAGTGTGGAGCTACGTGTAGGCGTCAGTTGCTATGGTTCCCGAGAGCTCCCAGGTCACGTGATTCAGTGCAACATGGCGCTGTCCACTGTGGTCTCAGTCCACGTGGTTCCGGGACTCAAAATGGCGGCGGTAGGCAGCCCGCCTTCGCTCGAGTCCGCTCCACGAATCATGCGGCTGGTCGCTGAGTGCAGTCGCTCCAGAGCTCGGGCGGGTGAGCTGCAGCTGCCGCATGGAACGGTAGCCACCCCTGTGTTCATGCCTGTGGGTACACAAGCCACCATGAAGGGTATCACCGCGGAGCAGCTGGATTCCCTGGGCTGCCGCATCTGCTTGGGCAACACCTACCATCTAGGACTGAGGCCGGTGTGTGGATTCGATCCGGGGGTGGGCAGCGAGGGTGCCGCCTAACCGGGACACGCCTCTGAAAAAGTCAGTCTAGTAACGCGCACAGTGCTGGGGCTCACCCAGACCTGGCCGTGGAGCTGCGGGCTACTGCCTAACTTTTTCTCCATCACAGGGTCCGGAGCTGATCCAGAAAGCCCAGGGTCTTCACGGCTTCATGAACTGGCCCCACAATCTGCTGACGGTGAGTGAGTTGGGGTTGCCGCCCTTGGGCTCTGCGTTGAGGTGAGAGGTCCCCAGTCGCGATCTCCTGACAGCTTCACTGCGGGGGTCTCTCCAGGATAGCGGCGGCTTCCAGATGGTGTCCCTCTTCTCCCTGTCCGAGGTGACAGAGGAGGGCGTCCGCTTCCGCTCGCCCTACAATGGAGAAGAGACACTTTTGAGTCCAGAGAGGTCGGTGGAGATCCAGAACGCTCTGGGTAAGAGAGCCCTGGGGCGCCGCCCCTTCAAGTTGCCTGTAGTTTAGACAGGGCTCGGACGCCACGGGTGGTTTGGGACTTCTTTGAATTTGGACTCTTTCACCCAACGAAAATATAGACAAAGAATAGGTCCTGTGTTGGTCATGTGCCTCAGTTAGAGTGCCTTGCCCACGTCCTGGACTAGACCCCCACCCCAGCAAACAAAACATATATTTAAAAAAAAAAAAAAATGTGGCGGCATCCTAGCTAGCAGAAAAATTATTGCTACTTCCGGGCCTGTTTGGGTTACACTGTTAAAAACCTATCTCCAGCCTGGCAGTGGTGGCGCATGCCTTTAATCCCAGTGCTGGGACTAAAGGCGTGCGCCACCACAGCCCAGCTTGTCTTATTTTTTGAGACAGAGGCCTACATAGGCTATGCTGCCCTGGACCTCACTCCCTCTTTAACTGAGGTTGACTTTGAACCCCTGATCCTCTTCCCTCCACCTTCAGAGTGCAGGTATTACAGCCCAATGCCACGATGCCCAGTTTGATACTGAGCTGGGGCTCAGACCCAAGGCTTTTTGTATTACATGAGCACTATTCTCTGAGCTGTAGCTACAGCCCAGAACAGCTTATGTTGTATAGATTGTACATGGGAGTCTTAGAACATAAGCTCCAACCCTTCCCCACTTCTGTACATACAAGTAGGAAGATCTGTTGGGGCCATTGTGTCTGGTGCTGGGATGGGATGGAAACCAGGGTATTTCAGGTGCTGGGTATGGGCTTTATCCTAAAGCCTTCTTAGGAAACCTGTGGTGTTATGCTAAGTGGAGCCAGAACAGCTTGTGTGACAGGAGTTGCCCTGGGTCCCTGTATCTTCTGATAGCAGGATAAGGTTGCAGTGATAATACCCTGACCTAAGCCTCATCCAGTGATTTTAGGCAGGGGCTCTACCACTGAGCCACACGCTAATTCGATAGAGCCCTGAGCCCTGGCCCTAGTTCTTGTATCTAAGTACAGGCTCTCCTTACATTGCGCTGGGTGCGCTGAAGCTGACAGGCTCTCTTGTTTCCTGCTAGGGTAACAGGCATGCTCAGGCACACCTGGCTCTGCCTGTGTTTGTTTGTTTGTTTGAAAAAGAATGAAGCGTTGTTGCTCAGCCTAGCCTTCACTTCTTCTCACTAGAAGTTCACTGGTTTTAGCCGGGCGGTGGTGGCGCACGCCTTTAATCCCAGCACTTGGGAGGCAGAGGCAGGCGGATTTCTGAGTTCGAGGCCAGCCTGGTCTACAGAGTGAGTTCCAGGACAGCACGGGCTACACAGAGAAACCCTGTCTCGAAAAACCAAAAAAAAAAAAAAAAAAGTTCACTGGTTTTGATCAAAAGCCCTTTGTGTTTTGGATTCTTCCTGTTACTGTGATTAAACAATCTGACCTAAAGGAGGAAAGGGTTGATATTCATTGGGCTTATACTTCCAGGTTACAGTTGATCACTGAGGGAAGCCAAAGCAGGACCCTGGAGCAGAAGCAATGGAGGAACACTTCTCACTGGCATGCTTGCAGGCTCATGCTTACTTAGCTAGTTTCTATTAAGATTTGTTTTTATTATTTTAAGTCATGTGTTTGTATGTACATGTGAGTGCAGGTGTCTGAGGAGGCCAGAGGGAGTAGATTTTCTAGACCTGAAGTTACAGGTAGTATTGACTTACCTGGGTGCTGGGAACCAAATCTGGGTCTTCTGGAGGAACAGTGAGAGCTCTTAACCACAAGCCTAAGCCTCAGCCCATAGCTTTTTTTTTTTTTTTTTTTTTTTTTTATTTAGTCCAACATTACTTGCCTAGAGATAGCATTGCTCATGGAGGGGCTGGGTCCTCTCACATACAATCTCTCGCAGTTATGGCCACCACCGATCTGATCTAGGACATCAGATCAGATTTTCTCTTGGATGACTTTAGACTGGGATAGTCTGTATACCTGTTCATCCTTTAGTCCTTGTATCCATCTATCTATCTGTCTGTCTTTCTGTCTGTCTATCTACCCATTTATCTAATTACCTATCTCTCTGTCTAAGCTGGGCCTATTGCCTCACACATGGCAAGCCAGGGTTCTGCTGCTGAGTCTTTTCCTCAGATCCCCAAACTTTTCATTTTGTGAAGTCACTGTTACAGTTTCAGAATCGTTAGCAGGAAGCATTATGCTAAGGGTGGCTGTGGTTTATTTGTATTGGTGTGTGCTCTCCTGCCATAGAACAAGAGCGGGACACAGAGGCCAGCCTTGGTGCCAGTCCTTGCTCCATCTTATCTCAGACAGGGTCTCAGATGGCACAGACTGCCCTCAATCTCTATGGACCCAGATTTGGTTCCCAGCACCCAAGTAAGTCAATACTACCTGTAACTTCAGGTCTAGAAAATCTACTCCCTCTGGCCTCCTCAGACACCTGCACTCACATGTACATACAAACACATGACTTAAAATAATAAAAACAAATCTTAATAGAAACTAGCTAAGTAAGCATGAGCCTGCAGGCATGCCAGTGATTTAATTATTTTATGTATATAAATAAGATTTAATTATTTTATGTATATAAATATACATTTAGATTTTATGTATAGAATCACCTTGAATTCTATTTTTCTAAAAAATACTTTTTTTTTTTTTTTTTTTTTTTTGGTTTTTCGAGACAGGGTTTCTCTGTGTAGCCCGGGCTGTCCTGGAACTCACTCAGTAGACCAGGCTGGCCTCGAACTCAGAAATCCACCTGCCTCTGCCTCCCAAGTGCTGGGATTAAAGGCGTGCGCCACCACCGCCCGGCTAAAAAATACATTTTTAAAGATTATCTTTATTTTTTGTTGGATTTGAGACAGGTAATAGAGTTTAAAATACAGAATGCAGAAGTTTTTAGAAGGCAGCTCTTTGGGGTGAGTGTTCTCTGACAGGTAGGTAGAGGGGGGCACAGAAAGAGAGCATTCTCGAAGAAAGGAGGAATGCAGAGAGAGCCTGCTGGGGTGGCTGGGTGCTGGGGTGGCTGGGTGCTGGGGTGGCTGGGTGCTGGGGTGGCTGGCAGGTCCTGTTATCAGCAGCACACACCCTGTGCACCTGGCCTCGACAGGTGATCACTTTAGTAATTGCTAGGTCCCTGAGAGCAGGCCAGTAGAATTGCCTGTATATTAACAGGGTTAGGGGTCCTGCGTTGGAAATCCAACAACTGAGTCTCACCATGTGGCCTTGACTGCCCTAGATCTTGCTATGTAGGCTAGATTGGCCTCAGAGCTCCTTCTGACTCTTTTCAGATTAAATGTGTGCACCAACCATGTCTAGCATTTGATTTGATTTATTTTATGGAGGTGTTTTGCCTTCATGTATATCTGTGTACCACATGTGGCATGGAGATGAGGAGAGGGCATTGGATTCTCTGATACTGGTTGTAAGTTATAGTGTGGGTTCTGGGAACTGAACCAGGTTCTCTGGAAGAGCAATGAGCATTTTTTTTTTTTTTTTTTTTTTTGAGACAGGGTTTCTCTGTTGCCCTGGCTGTCCTGGAACTCACTCTGTAGACCAGGCTGGCCTCAAACTTAGAAATCCACCTGCCTCTGCCTCCCAAGTGCTGGGATTAAAGGTGTGCGCCACCACTGCCCGGCTTTTTTTTTTTCTTTCTTTTTTTTTTTTTTTTTTTTTTAAGATTTAATTATTTTATGTATATGAGTACATTGTACTGTCTTCAGACACACCAGAAGAAGGCATCAGATCTCATTAGAAATGGTTGTGAGCCACCATGTGGAATTGAACTCAGGACCTTTGGAAGAGCAGTCAGTGCTCTTAACCACTGAGCCATCTCTCCAGACTGCAGTGAGCATTCTTAACCAGTAACTCCCAACCTTAAACTCTTGATTCCTCTGCTTCCACCTCCTGAATGCTGGAACAGAGCCACTGCACCCACTTTATGCAGTTCTGGGGATGGAGTCTGTGGCCTTGTGTATGCTAGACCATCGCTGAACCCACGGAAGGAATATCATTTCAATAGTCCTTGGGCAGGAGGGTAGAGGCAGGAGGGGTAGAGGATTGGGAGCTGGAGAACAGCCTGGGATCCATAGTGACAATGTGTAGGAATCAGTTTTCCTCCTTCCTCCATGTGGGTCCTGGGGATTGAACTTGGGGAATTGGGCTTGGAGGACAGCACATTTCCCTGCTGATCGGGCTCACTGGCCCATGAGGTTATTTGTACAAAAGAAAATGAGAAGTTTCCAGGCTTCTGTGTGGCCGAATTAGCATGAATACAGAGGTGGCCCCTGGGAGTGTCCTCTGTGTCCTCTCCCTCACCAGAGTGCCCTCCCACCCCTAGGCTCGGACATCATCATGCAGTTGGACGATGTGGTGAGCAGCACCGTGACAGGCCCTCGAGTGGAGGAAGCCATGCACAGGTGTGTGCGGGCGTGTTCACGTGTGTGCCCAGGGAAAGGATTTGGACCCTGGGGCCCCCATCCTTCTCCCTAGCCACTTGAGGTTCTGTGACCAGGGACCCTCCTGCAGGTCAGTCCGCTGGCTGGACAGATGCATCGCAGCACATAAGCATCGGAACAAGCAGAACCTCTTTGCCATCATCCAGGGTGGACTGAATGCTGATCTTCGGACCACTTGCCTGAAAGGTAGAGTCAAGTACTGGCACGGGTGGGGCTGGTCCAGGCACAGAATGATGCTGTGGCTGTAACTGTTAACTGGCAAAGGTGTGAGCGAAGGAGACAAAGGCCCTGAGGCCTCATGCGGTCTAGAAGATGGAAGGAATGGAGCCAAATGCTGATCCCAGGTTGGATTATGGTTTTCTAATTTGATCATTCTCTCTTCTCTCTCTCTCTCTCTCTCTCTCTCTCTTTCTCACTCACTCTTTTGCTGTTTCCTCATTCTGTCTCGCTCCTCTACCTCCTATAGTGCGTTTGCACGTGTGTGCACATGTGACAGTGTGAATATAGGAGTCAGTTTTCTCCTTCCACCACGCGGGTTCTGGGGCGGAACTCAGATCATCAGACTTGGCACCGAGTGCCTTTGCCCTCTTGCTGGCTCTTCTCGCAGATCTGTTGAAATACTACATTGACTTGGGACAGGCTTTCATGTAGCCCAGGCTGGTCTGGACTTTCCTGTGTAGCAGAGGATGATCCCGTACTTTTGATCCTCTTGCCTTCATGTCTGAGTGCTGAGATCACTGGCATGCATCACTCCACAGGATGATGTGTCGCTGAGCTGGACCTAGCTAGGGCTTCCTGCACAATGGGACACTAACGACCCAGTCACGGTCATGTAGTTCAGGGTGGCCTTGAATTCCTGATTCTCCTGCCTCCGCCTCCTGAGCTGTTGGGATTCCAGGGTGTGTATCTAAGGTCGTGTTTTATGAAAAATTAGTGCAATGTTGTATTGTACCAAAGGAAACTGAACCTGGTGACAGTAGTTCATTTTAATTTTTATAATGTCACAAAATCCAAATCCTCCTAAGCTGGGGTCATCTGTCCTTTCAGAGATGACCAAGAGGGATGTGCCGGGCTTCGCCATCGGAGGTCTGAGTGGAGGAGAGAGCAAGGCGCAGTTCTGGAAGATGGTGGCATTGAGCACCTCCATGCTGCCTAGGGGCAAGCCGCGATACCTGATGGGGGTCGGGTATGTTGGGGCAGAGGAGAAAGACCCTGAGACCTGGTGGGGGCGCAGACCCTTGGGTCCCCATTCCCTTTTGATGGATTCTCATGAAAAGAAGGGTATAGTGTTGCTAATGAAGTGGCCCGTCACCCACTTCCTGGAGTAAATAACGTTCTGGGGCATCCTCAGCTATGTAGGGAGAATAAGGCCAGCCTAGGCTAAGTGGAACACTTGGCTCTTCCCAGGGGGAGGATGGAGGGAGCCCTGGGAAGCCCTCTCTTCAGGTGGACTCTGCTTCTCCCTCTCTCCCACGGCTGCACCCAGCTATGCCACTGACCTGGTGGTTTGCGTGGCTCTTGGATGTGACATGTTCGACTGTGTATACCCCACACGGACAGCGGTGAGTCCCGAGCAGGGGGCTGGAAGGGCTAGGAGCCTGTGCCCCTTGTGACTTTGACTTTCCTTGTCCCCAGCGCTTTGGATCCGCCCTTGTGCCCACTGGGAACCTACAGTTGAAGAAGAAGCAGTATGCAAAGGATTTTAGCCCCATAAACCCGGAGTGTCCCTGTCCCACCTGCCAGACGTAGGTGTTGGAAGTTGGGGATTGGAGAGGGGGATGGGCTCAGGCAGTGTGCTGCTAACAACTGTGTGACCCACAGGCACAGCCGAGCCTTCCTGCACGCCCTGCTGCACAGCGACAACACTGCAGCGCTGCACCACCTAACTGTGCACAACATTGCCTATCAGGTGACCTGGACAAGTTGGGGGGCAGGGCCTCGGGGGCCCTGGGGCAGGGAAGGCCTTGGCTCTCAGGTCAGAGTGGGGTGAGGCTCTGATAGGGGGGCAGCATGGCTCTTCTTTATGTCTGAGGCATAGTGGGGCTCCTTTGGGGTGTAATGTGTCTTTGCCATAAGGGCCCTGTTGGCAAGATTCATCTAGAGGGTGTGGTGTGGGTGGGGCCGTCTAGGGTGGCTCCTTTTGCCTTAGGCTTGTGATGTGGTTGACATTCTACACGGCTGGTGCCTTGGGGGCATTCTTGGACCTGCTGGCGGCGCACGCCCTGGCTGATGTGTTCCCTGCCCCACAGCTGCAGCTCCTGAGCGCAGTGCGCAGCAGCATCTTGGAGCAGCGCTTTCCTGACTTCGTCCGAAACTTCATGCGTACCATGTATGGCGACCACAGCCTCTGTCCTGCCTGGGCCACTGAAGCTCTGGCCTCTGTGGGAATCACACTCACATGACCTGGTTGCTGGGGAAGGACGCTGGAGTATGGGGAATATTGAAGGATTCTTTTTTACAAAAGATTTTGTTACTACTTTTTGTTTTCATTTAAGATCTTGTGTCTTCTTGGGGAGGTCGCCTGTCTGTCTTCTTCCTCATTCCAGGTTTTACTGTAGTTGAATATCTCGATTCTCAGTAAGAAGTGAACCAGAGAGTGGAGGTGGGGCCATATATGGATATATGTGTAGAGGCTGGGGGAGTGTGATCCCAGGACAAAGAAAGAGAGGCAGAGCCACAAAGGTCTGGGGAGGCAGCCCTGAGGACTTAAGTTTGAGTCTGGTTGCTCCAGAGCTAGGCTGTAATTCTAGCTCTGGAGCTTAGCTATAGGCTATATTCCTATAGACAGGAGTTGGAGGTTAGCTGCAAGTTTAAGACAAACTTGGTTTTCATAGCCAGCCTTGGATACCGAGTAAGACCCTTCCTCAATGAAAACAAAACAAAAAAGTAGTCGTAGCAACCGTGGGGTAACTGGGAACCACTGGCATAGCCCAGCTTTGTAATGTAGTCTCAGATTGGGGGATCTCTCTTGAGGTCAGGATCTCCCAGCTATTTTGGAAGACATCACTTTCATTCTTCCCTGGATGTCAGGTGCCTAGCTGGCCCAGGGAGAGGAAGCAACTTTGCCGAAGGTCACCAATAGAGAGAAGAGGCAACTTGCCTCTCTGCTCTGTTTTTTTTTTTTAAGGATTTATTTATTTTATGTATATGTGTACACTGTAGCTGTCTTCAGACACACTAGAAGATGGCATTGGATCCCATTACAGATGGTTGTGAGCCACCATGTGATTGCTGGGAATTGAACTCAGGACCTCTGGAAGATCAGTCAGTGTCCTTAACTGCTGAGCCGTCTCTCCAGCCCTCTGCTCTACTCTTATCCCTGTAGGCACATGCTTGGCTCTGCATAGCTCTCTGGACTCTCCTTAATAATAGATGCGAATTAGCAGACAATCACACCATGGCATGTGACAGGGATCAAACCCAAGGCCAAGCATGCCTGACTATGTATGTTTCACCTGTGGTCTAGTTCCTCTGCCACTATTTGCTTTTCTTCTTGAGATAGGCTCTAACTAGCCCCAGCTGGCCTAGAACTAGCAATGTAGACCACGTTGGTCTTGAACTCACAGAGATATGCCTGTCTCTGCTGCTTCAGTACTGGATCAAAGGCATGAACCACCCATCAGTCAGCTTGTTATATTCTTAAGGATGACCTTGAATCTCTACCCATCATCCCGCCCACTGCAGCCTATGGCTGGGATCATAGGTGTGCACCACTACCCCTGGTTCATGTGCCGAGGATGAAACCCAGGGCATCCCAGACAAGCGCTGGTCCCACAGAGTCACATACCCAACCCTATACTTTTTTTTTTTTTTTTTACAGTTTCCACATAGTATTCAGCCCACTCATTCTATGTACAATTAGTGTGTTTCTAGACTCTTGCAGTCCTAATAAAGTCTGTAACGCCAGGCCTATCAACCATAACCCATATATTTGGGACCCGGGACTAAGTCATGTTCCTTAAACAATGGCTTGTCAGTAGTTCCTAAAGTTTCCCATTGGCTTAGACAAATATTTTATTCCTTTGGCCAATAAGACCAAGGATGGGCTTTAATGCCCTGATTCTTTTTCTTTTTTCCTTCCTTCCTTTCATTCTCTCTTTCATTGTCATCTTCTCACTCACGGCTTCAACATGCCTCCTGTACCACCTCCTGTCAGCTGCTTTCCAGAGTGTTTGTTCCTCCTGCCTCCTCACTGGGCTTCTATTCAAGCACATGTATGCCCAGAGGCATCAAATAATTACTGATTAATTGTTCCACCCTGGCATGGTGGCATGGCTGAGATCCCTATATTCAAAAGGCTAGGGTAGGAGGGTTGGGAGTAGCAGGCCAGCCTGGGATACATAGTGTTAAAGATCATCCTAAGGTACAAAGACTATGTCTCAAGTAAACAAACACAACCCTACTAAGAGGAAGCAAATACTCCACAAATGCTGGGACCCTGGCATAAAAAGAAACTCTGTGTTCCTAAAAAAACTGGGTATGGTGCCTCCTGCCTGTAATATCAGCACTTCAGAGTTAGAGTTAGGAGGATCTAAGTTCAAGACCATCCTCAGCTATACAGCCTCAAGTCGAGGCTCTGTCAAATGAGGCTCTGTCAAGAGTAAACACCACCATTCCCTCCAAAATACACTTCCAGAACCTCCAGTTTTGCCTGCAAAGTAGTGTATCCTCCCATCTCGTATTAGGGAGTGGATCTCTAAATTGCACTTGGCAAATAAAAAGATGTAGGATGTGGTAAAGTTGAAGAAACCTGGAAACAACTGGAATATTGGCTTCTCCTGCCTTACAATGGCTTGGGGGTGGGTGGATGGGGCACTTGGAAAGATGGTGGCCTAGATCCCCAGGACCCTCGTAAAAAGTCAAGCATAGTGGTGAGCATGTGTAATTCCAGCTCTGGGAAGGTTGACCAGCAGCCAGTCCTGCTGAACTGACCAGCTCTTGACTGAGAGATCCTGGTTCAAAGAAGTGACAAGGCCTAATGTTGAACTCTGACCTCCATATGCACATGCACAGGGCATCACACCACAGGCACACAAATGAGAACAGTAGGGCTGGAGGGATGGTTTAGAGGGTTGCTGTTGGAGAGGACTACAGTTTGGTTCTCAGCACCCATCATCAGGTGGCTGACAACTGCTCTTAACTCCCGCTTCACAGGATCCTATGCCCTCTTCATATCTCACATTCCTATACCACACCCAACAGAAACATACATAATTAAAAGAAGGGACTGGAATCATGGTTCAGCAGTTTAGAGCACTTGTTGCTCTTGCAGAGGAAGTGGGTTCAGTTCTGAGCACTCATACGGCAGCTTGTAACTGTACCTCCAGTTCTGGGAGGGTCTGATGCTCTCTTTTGGTTTTCTTGGTCCTTCATGAATCTGGGGAACAAAACATACCTGCAAGGCCAAACACCAAAAGTTTGGGGTTGGAGAGAGAGCTCAGTAGTTAAAAACAGTTGTTGCTCCTACAGAGGATCTGGGTTTGGTTCCCAGCACCCACATTGTGGTTCACCACCATCCAGAACTCCAGTTCTGGGGATCTGATGCTTCCTGACTTCTGTGGGCACCAGGCACATAGCTGGTGCACATAAAAATAAAATAAATCTTAAAAAATTTAACTTATTTTATGTAAATTTAAAAAATTGTACATGGGTGTTTTTGCCTGCATGTAGGTATGTGCATCATGTCTGTGTCTGATCCTAGTGGAGGCTGGAAGAGGGTGTCAGATTCCTGGAACTGGAATCACTTATGGTTGTGAGCTGTCATGCCGGTGCTGGGAACCAAACTTGAGTCCTCTCCAAAGGCAGCAAGTACTCTTAACGGAGCTCTCAGTCTAGGAGAAAAAAAAAATAAAGTAAAAATAACCCTAGAGTTGTAGCTACTAGTAAAACACTTGCTTAGCTTCATGGAACTGTAAACTGATCCTCAGTAACATACAGAAACACGCACAAGAGAATGAGAACACGTTTCTATGAGGTAGAAAGTGTCAACTCATCTTCCACTGGCATTGGGATTCTTCCAGAGCTGGGATCTGTGATACTTTCTAAAATACAAGTTTTCATTACGACCTAAGAATTCAGGTGTGACAATCACTGAACCTCACCACGGTGTACCCTGAGTACTGTCGCCCGTTGCTTAAAAAAGACTATCACAAATTGATAATAATTGCCAGGAAAACTGGAAAAATTCTTATGACACAGTTGTCAATCCGGATTCGGAGGCTAGCAGGAGGGAGGCTGAGACAGGAGAAACATTTTGTAGCCAGCATAGAGAAAGTATAGAAACTAAAGAAAAAGATTGCGGCTCTCCTTTTCTGTTACTGGAGTAGAGAAGTGATATTTATATCAACCAATGAGAAAATTTTACGGAATTAACTAATGTCAAGTGACAACCCAGTGTTTAAGGATTGATTCCTTACATTATTAGCAGGTTTCCTGCCTGCCGGAATCAACCTAGTGAGCTGAGGCCTCAGTGTCTTTCCCAGAGACCCCGCCTTCCCGGTCTGACAACCGAGTTTCATTTCTATTGGCTTTCACTTAAGAGTGACAGTTTTATTACCCAGTGAACTTGTGAGATTAGCCCTTCCTCGTGCCTTTTTTATTGGCTTACGTTCTTGAGTGGCAGGGCTATTGACCAATTGAATAAAGCATTAGGACTGCGGACTCCGCCCCGGAGGCCAGAAGGGGAGGTCGCTCGGGTCGGGTGTCGCCTGAGAACCGGATGAGGCGGCGACTGTGAGGCCGAGCCGGGAGCGGGCGTCGCGGCGAAGGGGAGCCCGGGCGGGCTGGCAGAGTAGAGCAGGAGGAAGCAACGGCCCCAGACGCATCGGGACCGCGAGTCACAGTCGGGGGATCCGCGGGGCGGAGGCGGGCACCATGGGCAACCGCGGGATGGAAGAGCTCATCCCGCTGGTTAACAAGCTGCAGGACGCCTTCAGCTCCATCGGTCAGAGCTGCCACCTGGACCTGCCGCAGATCGCCGTGGTGGGCGGCCAGAGCGCCGGCAAGAGTTCGGTGCTCGAGAACTTTGTGGGCCGGTGAGCGAGCGCGCCAGCGGCGGTTCTGGGGCTCCGGCCGGGAGGGCGGGCGGCGGCCTAGGGCGCGGAGGGCGGGCGGGGAATGGCGGAACTGCGGCTCGCGGACGCCGCAGGACCGGTGGCAGTGGGCAAGGTCTAGGGCAAGAGTGTCCATGGCTTTCCGCAGGGACTGGAGATGCAGATCTAGGTCTGGGGTTAGTCGATGATAGTGGGTGGTGTTTGGGGCAAGACGGTCAATTCAGACCCCTCTTGGAGCATCTAGTTCCGGCTATTGCTGAGCAACTCTGACATCGCTTTGCCTGTGATCCGGGATAGATCCACTCCTCTTTTCCCCAGCTACCTGAAAGTCTTAGTGTGTGTGCTGTTGAAGAAACACTTGCCACCCAGCCATCCATGGGGAATGACCCCTGGGGTCTGTCTGACCAGTTATTTATCTGGAGCTTTCTCTCTTGTCTGGTTAGTTGGTTATCTGTTCTGGACAGGCTTCCTACCGGCACCATTTGGTTGTCCCATCTGTCCAGACCCACTCTGAAGTCCACCGTTGTCTGGCTAGCCGTCTAAGGTGACCTCTCGTGTGCAAATGCCCATCTGTGCCCCTTATTTACTTGAGTTAGCCTCGACCATCTGATTGGCTGAACTTCGGGAGCCTCTTGTTATCTGGTTCTCTTGGGCCGACTGCCTCTTGTGTTCCAAGTGAATTCATCCATTAGTCTGTACTCCATTACCACCCAGGCACCCCTGCCTGTCATCCTCTCTGAGTGACAGAAGTTGGGGAACTTGGGAAGAAACATTCTGTAGGATTCTTTCCTGGCTCAGGATCTCCAAACCTAGTAGATGGCTTCTAAGCTAAAGCTTCCCAGTTGGAATGCTCTCCAGATAGCTCTGGGAGCCTCAGCTTGTTCCATCTGTCCAGTGGGCAAATTCCACTTGCAGCTGTTTCTAGGATCCAGGAAGTGAGTGAAGGAGGGATGTTGATTTACTCTGTCCCCTCCCCCTGCCTCTCACAGCAGCACTTCTCCATTCCAGGAAGTGTTCCATGTATGATGCTGCAGTGTGTTCTCAGTGAGAACATTTGCTTTGCTAAGGACAGTATCATTATTTGACTGTGTGTGTGTCCAAGTGTGCGCCAGAGTGCACTTGTGGAAGTCAGGGGACATAATCTTTGTGAAGTCCTTCCAAATTTATGTGGGTCCTGGGGATCAGACTCGGACATCAGGCTTAGATGGCAGGCCCTTGAGCCATGTCATTGTCCTTCTTAAATTTTAGAGACATGGTCTCTCACGGAGCATGAAGCTCACCGATCAGCTAGTCTTGACTGGCCAGTGAGCTCCAGTGATCCACCTCTCTCTGTCTCACCCTATCGTTGGGACACACACACACACAGACACACACCCTCTGCTGTGTGTTATTGTTGTTAACAGTCTTTTGTGGAGGCAGGAGCATCTCTAAATTTGAGGCTAGCTCACTCTACATAGAGAGTTCTAAGGCAGCCAGGGCTATATAGTGAGACCCTGTTTCAAAAAAAAACCTTAAAAGTTGATTCAAGGCTGCAGGGACTGGGTTGTTGGAAGTGTCCATTTAGGCTGAATTAGCTGTACCTGTGATCTTAGGAACTCCAGAGTCTGAGGCAGGAGATTTCTTGAGTTTGAGGTCAACCTGGGCTCCATTGTTAGTCCTTGTCTCAAAAAAAGCCGTGAGAGGGCTGTGGGTGAAGGTCCGGCTTAGAGTGCTTGCCTAGCATGAAGAGGACCTTGGGGTCAGTTACCATCACCAAACTGATAACTAATATTATTGATATTTATGTTCTTTGTTTGCTTCATACTCAAAGAGACGTTTCTATGACTGTGGCTTTTAGATACTGAAATAAAATTTTTATGTATATGTATATGTATATACACATATCCCTGTTTGTTTGTTTGTTTCCGTTTTTGGGTTTTTTGAGAGTGTTGCTCTGTGTAACAGAGCCCTGGCTGTCTTGAAACCCTCTCTGTAGACCAGGCTTGCCTCAAACTCAGACATCTGCTTCTACCTCTCAAGTGATGAGATGAAAGGCAAATGCCACCAAGCCCAGCTATTGGTTAGTTTTTAAAATAACATCTCACATTGTAGACAGACTGGCCTTGAACACACAGGGATGCACTTGCTTCTGCTTCCTGAGTGCCAGGATTAAAGGCGTACAGCACTATTCCTGTTTGTTTGTTTTGAAACTGTCTCCTACCGTATGTGGTCCAGGCTGACCTGGAACTTATTGTGTAGCGCAGATTGGCTCCCAGAATTGTAGCAGCAGTTTTCCGATTTCGTTTTCTAAGAGCTGGGATCACAGGCATGCACCACTATGTCTGGCATTAAGTTCTTTTTACTCTAGAAAGCCATAATGGCCCTGTGCTGCAGGACCTTGTTGAGAGGGGCCCACTCAATCCTATTCTCTATTTCCTGCTAAGACTTTTACTAAACAGAGTCAGAACCAAGAATTTGTTCTGAATCTTCTGCTGTTTCCTCCTTCTCTGTTCTTGACTGTCCATCCAGTGGGCATCTGGCTGTCAGCCAGGAGCAGAGGAGAGAATGTGCCAAGGGCTTGAGCCAGCCCAGCACCTAGGCACAGCTCAGGCTGCTTCCTGTCACTGCTGCCTTAGATTTTTCCAAGAACATTAGTGTACTCTAGGATGTCTCAGTTGGCCCAGCCCCTGCTGAGACTTGCATGCAGATTGCTAGCCCTGGAGGCCAAGGACTTGAAATGTAACAGGTTTCACATGAAGTCCAGATTTCTACAGAGCCTGAAAGTACCCTGAAGGTTCTAGAGAGTAATAATGACATGGAGGCCCGAAGCCTCAAGCATAGGTCTACCATAATTGACTCTGTGTGTCAAGGGGATTGATTGGACATTCTAGGCCCCAGGTTCCTGTGTGTGTCTATGCACAGATGTCTGAATATGAGTGTGTGCAGGTCAGGGTGCAGCCTTAAGCTTGGTTCCTTGGGAGCCATAGTCTCTTACTGGAACTTGGGGCTTGTTGATTAGTCTAGACTGACTGGCCAGCAAGCCCCAGGGATCTGTCTGTCTGGGCCTTCACAGTGCTGGAGTGACAGGTGTGCATTATGCTTCCTGGCTTTTTACTTGAGTGCCAAGGTTTGACTCTGGGGCTGGCTTTGAAATGGCTGTGTCTGAGTTCTGGTGTTGCAGGTGTGCACCACCATGCTGGGGTTTATGTAGTACTAGGAATGAACAGACTCCAGGTTTCTCTGCTATAAGACGGGAGCTGTATGTAGTCTGGGCACTACAGGGCAGTGGTATAATGCCTGCTGTCATGTGTTAAGGCTCCCAGAAGGTAAAAAGAAAGACTGAGACCCTTACCCTGGGGTGAGCTGACTTCGCTGGTCACTCACTAGGTCTTCTACTCAGGGTTGTTGGAAGCTTTAGCATTTGAGACCTTTGGCCAGCCAGCTTTGTGCACTAGCCTGTGGCTCTCAGGAGGGCTTGGTTCCTACCTAACCTTTGCTATTTAGCAGAGGGGTTGGCAAAGAGAGGCTAGTTGGGATTTTTCTTCCTTTTTCCCCCCATTTGGACAGGAGCCCAGGAAGTTGGGGCTCCAGCCTGGAAAGCTGAGGCTAGACCCCTTCCTGTGAATGTATTGCCTTTCTGAATCTGAAATCTCAGTAGGAAGTGGGGTTACCATTCCTTGAGTGTTTGACCTGCTCCCTTATAGTGTCACCTGGTGCATGTCACTGAGGCCTTTGGCAAGGGGCTGAATCCCACCTCTGTGTGATTTTCAAGCAGGCTGGCAATGGCTCAGTAGGTAAAGGGTTTTCCACCAAGCCTGATGACCTGAGTTGATTTCTGAAATCCAATGGTAGAAGCAGAGAAGCAATCTGTGTGGTGCATGCACATGTAGACACAGACCAAAGAGGGTAAATAAATGAAAGCTTGGGGAAAATTTTTTTTGTTTTGTTTTTGTTTTTTTTTCGAGACAGGGTTTCTCTGTGTAGCCCAGGCTGTCCTGGAACTTACTCTGTAGACCAGGCTGGCCTGGAACTCAGAAATTTGACTGCCTCTGCCTCCTAAGTGCTGGGATTAAAGTCGTGTGCCACCACCGCCCGGCGGGAAAATTTTTTTAAAGAAAAACAAAAAGGGAGCTCAAGGCTGTAACTCAGTCGGTGAGTACTTAGCATGAGTGGGGTTCCCACCCCCCAGTAGCACAGAAACCTGGGGCATGCGTGGAAAGCCAAGTGGAGGCAAAAAGATGAGCAGTTCAAGGTATGCTCAGCAGCATAGCTAGCTCTGCTCGCTTGGGCTGCATGAGACCCTGTGTCCCCGAAAAAATAGAGTTCCAGCCTCAGGCCCAGAACCCAGGACTCAGCTGAGGCAGGAAGATTGCCAGCCTGGGTGGGCTCTGTCTGGAACCCTGCCTAAGTAAATAAATAGGTGTGTGTGTGTGTATGATAGATAGCAATAATTCTTCCTTAGGCCAAGTGAGTGTTCATTGGACAGTGTGTTCTAGTGCTTAGCACAACTTTGCCGTGTGCATAGGGATATGGCCTTGAGCCAAATAACCTTCCAGCAGGGACTAAAGACACTGGTGCTGTCCTAGTAGCGCTGAGAAACAGGAGAGTGATCGGAGCCAGTGAGTGAGGACAACAATCAGAGGAGAAAAGACTGGGAGAAGTTGGGAAAGGTATCCTGAAGATTGGAAACGCATCCCAGGATATGAAAATAGCCAAGAGTGTCAGGAAGCAGGATCTGTGGGATGAGGTTAGAAAAGAATTGTTGTGGGTCTTGGCACAGGCCTCTTCTCTCCTGGGGAGCAGGGAAGGAAAGTAGCCGGGAGGCACACCCCTCCCTCTAGCTGGATGCTCGGGTGGGCTGCTCCACATGGGCAGTTCTCTATACAGTCCACTGGTTCCCTGCTCCCATTTTCCTTGGATCAGGAGGCCTGGTGGCTGTGTGCACAGGTACATTTGCACATGTGTTCACATGCATGTGGATATCAGAGGCTGTGTGTGGTGCAGTGCCTGTGAAGGTCAGAGGACAGCTTGCAGGAGTTGTTTCTCTCCTTTGTGGGTCCCATCGATCCAATCCAGGTCATCGGCTTGGCAGCAGTGTCCTCATCCAGTGAGCATCTCACCAGTATTTTTGTTGGTTTGTTGTTTTGTTTTTTGAAACAGGGTTTCTCTGTGTAATTCTGGCTATTCTGGAATTCTGTAGATCAGGCTGGCCTTGAACTCAAAGAGACCAGTCTGCCTCTGCCTCCTGAGTGCTAGGATTAAAGGTTTGATCTGCCATCACTACCTGACTTTTTGTTCTGTTTTTTTTTTTTTTTTTTTTTTTTGGTTTTTCGAGACAGGGTTTCTCTGTGTAGTCCTGGCTGTCCTGGAACTCACCCTGTAGACCAGGCTGGCCTCGAACTCAGAAATCCGCCTGCCTCTGCCTCCCAAGTGCTGGGATTAAAGGCGTGCGCCACCACTGCCCGGCTTTTTGTTCTGTTTTTAATGCACAGTGGTTTTTATATGTAGCCCAGGCTGGCCCTGAGCTTGTGATTCCTTGCCCCCCTTCCCCAGTGCTGCAATGGCAGGCCTGTTCCATCACACTGGGCTCAGTTGAGCATTTCCAGAGCTTGTTCAGAACTGGTCACCGAAGGGAAGCCCGTTACTCTCACACTTGCGATTGCTCCGAGCTGCAGCTGGTCTAGGCTGTGCCAGGTTTGAATACAAATGCTGAAATGACAGGCTCCTTGGTTGCTGGGGGAAACTTGGGCATCTGCTGAACCCTAATTTACAGGGGAGGGGCCAAGTGCTAGCTGTAATTAGCCCTATTAGAGTGTCAATGTTTTTGGAAAAAATACAGTCAGTAATGAGCTACTCACATGGCCTCTCTGCAAGCTGAGCGAGTGGAGGAGGTTGTCATGCCTCCTGAACCAGATGCTGCACTAAGAAAGTCTCCTGCTTCCAGGTGTGGTTGAGGTTTCCGGGAGGCCAGCTTCAGCTTCAGCCAGAGACTGGGTGAACACTTTGTTTCTCTGTAGTTTCTCTTTAAGATCTATTTTTTTTCCTGTGTATGTGTATGTGTGTATGCCCTCTTGCATGAGTTTATGTGCACCACAAATATGCAGTGCCCTTGAAGGCCAGAGGGTGTTGGACTCTCCAGAGCTGGAGTTGTAGACAGTTGTGAACTGCCATGTGGTACTAGGACTTGAACCCTGGTCCTCTGCAAGAACAGTAAGTGCTCATGACTGATGAGAGTGTTTTCCTCATACTTCCTTTGTTTCTTTTGAGACATGTAGCCCAGGCTAGCCTGGAATTTCCTAAGTAGCTAAGGATGACCTTAAACTCCCAGTCTTTCTGTATCTGTGTGCTGGAATTCCAGATGTGTACTATCATTCTGGTTTATTCCTTGCTGGGATAGAACCCAGGGCTTTCTGCCTGCTGGGCAACTGAACCAGTCCACCAGCTGAGTCCCACCCAAGTCCTTGGGAGAGAGGTGCTGCTTTTATACTGTCCTCAGTTACAGGTTAGGAAACAGACTGGAGAGGGAGGATAATGAAGGCCAGGTTCCTTTAAGGTTGTCAGATGTGTGTCTTCACTGTGAAGCCTTAAGTTGGGCTTAATGGACCAGGTGCTGGAGACTTGACAGGGACCTGGACCTAACTAGACATAAAAATGGTGTGTCAGGTAAATAAACAAAGAACATTCTGGAAGAATGAGAATTCCGGTGATAGCATGGAGTCAGAAGTGAGTTTGGTTTTAGTACCTACTGTCACGTGGATGCCCCTCAGTTGAACTGGAGACTGATGAGACAGAACAGTATCCACACCGAGGGAACAACAGGTAGAGTGCCCTGCACACACCTGGTTAGCTAATTGCCCGATGCAGATTTGGCATAGCCTGGGATACATGAGGCAGAGTGGGAACCAGTAACAGACCCTGCCCGTCCTGCTTCGTGTGGGCCTCCGCTGGAGTCTGTCCTGTAGGGGCCTTTCTTAGTGCAGTTTGCCTGCTGCCCTAGGCTGATCCCTTGTCTTCACCATAGACCACTCTGAGCGCTGTTGTTTGACTACTAGTTTCCCAGGCTGAGTGTGGGAGCTCACCTGTAATGCCAGCATTTGAGAGGCTGAGGTTGGAGGATTAACTATATTTCAAGGTCAGTTTAGGGTACAGAGTCAGACCTTGTCTCAGGAAGCAAAGAAACAAAAAACAAGACAAAAACAAGAAGAAAAGCTGGCTGTAATCCCAGCACCTGAAAGGTACAGGAAGAGGAAGAAAGAAGTTTAAGGTGAGCCTCTTCTACCCAGACAAGTGGAGGCCAGCCTGGGCTACAGAAGACCTGTCTCAAAAACCCCAAACAAACCAAAGGGAAAAACAGTATTACAACAAAGTCCACAAAAACAACTTCCTTTTTCCTTTTCTGTTTCTTTTATTTTTCAGATGTATGTGGTGTACATATGTGTGTGTATGCTTGTTTTCATGTGTGAGCAGGAGTGCCTGTGGAGGCCTGGTATCTCCCACTGCATGACAGGGCCTCTCAGTCAAACCCTGAGCTCACTGATACAGCTAGTCTGGTTAGCCGGTTTGTTCTGGGCATCGCTCCATTGTCTTGTCTTTCTAGGCTGGAATTAGAGGCAGGCTATGAAATCCCCCTAGCATTTATGTGGGTTCTAGGGATCCAAACTCTGGTTTCTTGTGTAGCAAGCACTTAGCCACTGAGCCCACAGCTAGTGTTTTAATAATTTATTTATTTTTAATGTACATTGGTGATTTGACTGCATGTATGTCTGTGAGGGTGTTGGATCCCTTGGAACAGGAGTTATGTATGGAAAGTTGTGTCCCTGGCCCCTCACTGCTTGTGCCATATGGGTTCTAGGAATTGAACCTGGATCCTCTGGAAGAGTAGCCAGTGCTCTTAACCTCTATGCCATCTCACCAGCCCTCCACAACTAGCTTTCTGGCATGGGTACTTCCTAAAATCTTTCCATGGTAGTTCCCATGTGTTGAGTGGGCTGACCTGGAGCAGCACTGGGAGTCTGAGGAGGTCAATGCTATTGAAGGAAGTAGTTCCCTCAATGGGCTGTTAGCTACAGCCTAGATCATGTGCCTTACCCACCCAGAGGCCTGTGTGTGCTCCTTCTCACTAGCAAACATTCCTTGGAGTGGGTATTATGAAGCCAGCCTCTTGGCTTCTCTTGTGGCCCCATACCCTGAGGCTTTTCCCTATAGATTCCCCTAACTTAGATTTTCCAGTCTTCCTCTCAGGTGCCAAGGTCCAGAGTTGTGTCTGTGGAGGCTTTGGGTGTGGCTTCACTTACAGCTTTCCAGGTGCCTGTTTGTATGAAGCCAGAGTGGCAGGCACAGAGAGCATCTTGGAGGAGGCAGCCGTCTTCTTGCTGAGGTGAAGCAAAGGAATGACTTGCTGACCGTGGGCTTTGTACCACTGTTGCTGTGAAGTGCTCTGTGGCTTACGTGTGGACCTTTTGGTGACAGACATCAAAGCTCTTTTCCTCTCATTGTTCCAGGACCCTTGTGGAGTGCGGTGTGAATGGGGAAGGCTGTGTGGCCCTCACCCTGGTGGCGGCAGCCACTTCACAGTTGGAGTTGGATAAGTGCCTTTGGACTCCCTTGGAGCCTCCCTCCTGTCCCTATGTCCCATGTGCCACTTATTTTCTCAGAGCTGTTCAGCTTCCACTTGTAGAACAAAACCAACGTCTCCCAAGAACCTGCAGACCCTGGTCCCTCGTTGCTTGTGCCTCCTCTACCGATTCGTCCCCTTCTACCCCCATGAGATCTCAGCTACCTCCCTCTCACCGTATTCTCTCTTCAAGACTGTGCTTCCTGTTTGCCGTTGTGGTCTTGAACTCCACCTGTAACTGGGAATGACCTTGAACTGCATGCTCATGTGTCCCCTGAGTGCTGGGGCTGCAGGTACCCAATGCCTGGGGTGTGGAGCTGGGCATGGAGCTTGCTCGGCCTTGACACATGCTAGGCTGTGGCCCACCTCTTTCCAGTTCTGTCGTTATCATTGTTAGAGTGGTGTTTGTGCCTATGTGTCTACGTGTGCACCTGTGTGGATGGGGAGTGCTGGGGGCCAGGGACTATTTTTACTTAAAAAAAATTTTTTTATGTGTATGAATGTTTCTGTTTCATGTGCATGTCTGGTACCCAAGGAAGAGGACACTGGGTCCCTGGAATTGGAGTTACAGATAGTTGTAGTCCATCCTGTGGTTGCTGGGAATCGAACCCTGTTTCTCTGGAAGAGCAGCCTGTGTTCTTAGCTATGAGCCATCTCTCCAGACCCTTAATTATAATTTTTTGAGATAGAGTCTCATCCAGAAGCTGATCTCACTGTCTGTGCCCTTCCCCCTCCTCTGGAATTAGGATTATAGGCACGTATTGCCATGCTTAGGTTCTTCTGTTTTAGGAATTGAACTCATGTTTGGCCAGCAAATGCTTTATCCACAGAGCTGATGATCTTCCTGGCCTCAATGATTTGTTTGTTTGTTTATTTTATTTTTGATATGGAGTTTTGCTATACAACTCAGGTTGGATTCAAACCTGCAAAGCCCTTGCCTTAGCCTCCCTAATGTTGGGATTACAGGCAGTGTCACTATTTCTGGGTCCTCTGCAGTCTTTCTCCTATGGAAAAGCTGAAGTGAAGTCTGACTGTGATCTGCTTCCTGTGTGGAATCGAGTCCAGCAAGGCTATCTAGGAATATCCCTACTCCCTAGTGAAGGAGGAGGCACCCCAGAGACTGCTCCTAACACATTTCCTCAGACTTTCATGGCTGTAGAGCAGGCAGGCATTGTCCTGGTGTGATGTTGCTTGCCGAGGGATACACCCTGCCACAGACAGGCCATCCTATCAAAAGCCCCGGAGGTGGCCTCAGTACAAACTCTGTCTTGGCCCAGGAGCTTCTGTCTTTTGTACTGATCGATGAGGTTTTTCTAGAGTAATTGTTCTCAATCTTCTTAAGATGACACAACCGTAAAATGACTTTCATTGCCACTTCATAACTATAATTTTTTGTTACTGTTAAGAATTGTAGTATAAATATCTGGTATGCAGGAATCTGATATGTGACCCCTGTGAAAGGGCTGTTTGACCTCCAAAGTGTTGTGACTCACACTAGAGGATGGTAGCTTTCTGGTCTGGGATGCCTCCAGCAGCCCTAACTGCAGGGAACCTACCAGTGATGAGGCTGGCCTTGAATACCTGAAACTTCTGCATCCACTATTAGTGCCGGCACTCAGCCTGTGCCACTGTGCTGAGGGGAACTTCTTGGTTTTCAGAATCCCCTGTAGTACCCGTTGGAACCACCTGAGACAGGCTGGCCTCGAACTAATCGTCCTTCCTGTGCTTTAAGGGGTGGGCCCTCCCTTGGGCACGTGATGGCATATGTGTTACTTTCCCACTCAACCAGGCAGAAGAAAGCCTGGCTTCTGTAGCCTTTGCCTTGGTGGCAGTGCCAGGGGACACTGTCAAGGCTATCATAGGCTGTTAAGGAGCTGGGTATAAGTCGTTTTCTAGGGAATGACCTACATGGGGTTTGCCCTGGCATGTGGTGAAAACTGAGTCTTAAACTTTTTTTTTCTTTTGAAGTTTTCTTGAGGTCTCATGTCACATTGCTAACCTCAAACTAAGTTAAATGCACAGCTGAGGCGGGGCTTGTGCTTCTCTACTTCCTGCTGTCACCTCCCCAGGCCTAGATGCTTTTTTTTTTCCTTTCCAAAAACTTGCTTCAGCCTCAGTACTGGGATTACAAGCCTATTCCACCACAGTTATGCCTTTATTTTTAAAAAGTTGATAGTTTCATGTAATCCAGACTGGCCACAAGCTTCTAATCTTCCTGCCTCTACCTTCTAAGTGCTTCTAAGAGGATGTTGGGCTGCACCACAGTTCCTGGTTTATGTGGTGCTAGGGATGGAATGCCCACAAGCCTGGTTTGCCTGGGGTTTTTTTTGGACAAGATCTTTCTTTGTCTGTCATTTCTGGACTCCTGATCTTCCTGCCTCACCGTGCCCTGAGTATTGTGATTGTTGACAAGTGCCATCATGTCACACTTTAAAGACTCTCATGACACTGGAGATTGCTCGGGGCTACTGAGTCACCTCTTCAGCTTTAAGATCGCGATAGCATTATTAATGTATTGAGTTTGGTTGTTAGAGACAGTGTTTTCCTGTGTAGAGCAGGCTGCCTCCAGATTCAGAGATCTGCCTGCCTCTGTCTCCCAAGTGCTTGGAGTAAAGGTATGCCCTAGCTACAGAAGAGTTACACAGAGAGGACAGAGGGGCTGGCCAGGTGCCTTAGTGAGGGAAAGATGCTTGTTGTCAAGCCTAATGACATCATCCCTGAGTTGCATCTCTGAGACTCCTGTAGAGTGGAAGAAGAGAACAGACTTCTGAAAGTTGTCCTCTGACAAGGGACATAGCAATCCCACCCAAGCAAAGAAATAAATCAATAAGATGCAATTTAAAAATATATAGGGCAGGCTGCTCATGTCTGCCTTCCTTAGCCTCTCCCTGCTGCAGGCTCTTAAGACTTGTCACTGTTAATGGAAGGCACCTGTCCCATGGCTGCTGTTGCCCTCCTAACTCGGGATCGCATGTCCGACTGCTTGCTTCTCTGCTCACTAGGATCTTAGGCCATCCTAGGTTCTCATGACCTTGGATTTTGATAGAAAATGAACAACAGTAACTTCTCCTGGCTTATCTGGCTTTTTCTCACAGCTGACTGTGAGTTCCTTCATTTTGGGGAAGAAACCACTTAGGTCCGCTTTATGCATCCTGTAGGACTTCATAATGTGGGCCAGCAGGACATTCCCAGGGAGAGCGCTGTGGCTTCCTGGTAGACATGGCATCTGCCAGTTTCCTTGTCTGAAAATGACTGGTTTTGTTTTTGTATATTTTTATCCTTTGTAAGTATCTAGGCCCTAAAGGTTTTATGTATGAGGATGCAAGTGTATGTGTGAGTTTGCATGCACATGTGGGTATCTGTGTGTGGAGGCCAGAGATTGGTGTCAGGTGTCTCCCTTAAGTACTGTGGAAGAATCTTTCACTTAAACAGAGCTTGTCTAAATCTGCTAATCTGGCTAGCCAGTGTATTCTGAGGATCTCCTGTCTCTTCCCCACAAACACTGGCATTACAAGCAGATACCACAACATTGGCATTATGTTAGTACTGGGAATCTGGACCTTGGTCCTCAAGTTTGCATGTAAGTGCTTTGCCTGCCGAGCCTTCTTCCCAACCTTCATTTTGATTTTTCCAGTTCTGGGGATGCAACTCATGGCCTCATGTATACTAGGAAAGGCCTCTACCACTGTACCAGACCCCTATTCCCTCTCCACGGGGATTCTAGGCAGGGGTTCTACCACTGAGCCACGCCCTCAGTGCCTCCCTGGGGGATTCTAGGCAGGAATTCTACCATTAAATAATACCCCTAGTTTCTCACTGAGGGATTTCAGGCAAGTGCCCTCCTGCTGAGTCAGCTTTCCAGCCCCTAATTTAGGGGTGGAGGAAAACTACTGTAGGCAGAGCCACACCTCCAGCTCCTCAAGGGGCATTCTAGATAGGCACTCTCCTGTTGAAACTCATTTCCTAGCTGTCTCTTGCATTTTGTATAGATTATAAAGTGTAAGTTGTAAAGTTGAAGAGTTGTTTTTTATATTTTTTTGCAAAGCATTGTACAGTCTTCTGTTGCGTTGGAGGCCTTTGTCAGATGGGCATGGTCCTTTCTGGATGCTGCTGGAGCACTGCCCAGTGGCTCCCACATCTGCACAAGCCACATCTGTTTGTGACTGCAGCTCTGCTCAGTGTTGAAATCAGGCGCTGTGAGTACGCTTTGTTCTTTTTCTCAATTGTTTTGGATGTTCTAGGTCCTTTAAACGTTAATTTTGTTTCTATTTGTTTTTTTGAGAATTCTTACTTTGACACTGACCTGAAACTTGAGCCTCTTCTGCCTCAGCTTGGTGCATGCTGTTATTAGAGATACAGCACCATGCCCAGCTCTGATGCCCTTTTACAATCAGCTTTGTCTGTCCATCTACCCATCATCTGTCTGTCTGTCTGTCTGTCCATCTATCTATCTATCAATCACCTATCTTGGATAGAGTCTCACTAAACAATTCTGGCTATCTTGGAACTCACTCTATAGACCAGGCTGGCTTTAAACATCAGCCTCCAAGTACTAGGCTTAAAGGTGTGGGTCCCCAACTCCAGCTATGTTGTGGATTTCTACTAAACAAAATAAAAAGCTAAGACACTATATAGCTCAGTGATGGAGACCTAGTCAACCATAGACTAGGATTCTATCTATAGCACCAAAAAAAAAAAAAAAAAAGGAAATAAAAAAGGCTGTTTATAAAGACCTGTTGAAGCCTATCCTGTCCCAGGTTGGCCTCATCGAGTATCTGAAGGTGACCTTGGACTCCTGATGTTCCTGACTCTACCTCCTAACATGACAAGCATGCAACCAGTACTTGTCAGTGTGATGCTGAGGACAGAGCTCAGGACTACGTATGCCAGGCAAGCCCTTGACCACGTGAGCCCCAGCCCCAGGGAGGGCAGGGTTTTACTTTATTCATTTTTATGCTTTATGTGCACTGTTTGTGGATGTTAGTAGATGTTAGAGGATGTAGTTCCAGGTGTGGGTAAGACGTAGGTTCTAACCTTCTCCTTGTTTGAGACAGGGTCTCCCGTTCAGTGCTGTGAATGACAGACCAGGTGGCCCCGTGGGGAATTCTCCTGTCTGTTCATCCCAGACTCTTGTTAGTTTTGATTGCTGTGCTGTTTCATCAGCTGTCCAGGCCCCCATATTACCTGCTGCCTCACTCTTGTCCATTTGATTTCCTCCCCTCCCCCCATAGAAGGAGCCTGCTCAAAACTCAGTAGCCTGTGATGGTGCAGGCCTGTGCACCAGCACCGATGCCAGAAATGTTAGAAATGCATTAAATGTATTGGTCAGAAAATAGCCACTCAGAAAATATCAGTGTTTGTTTACTACAGACGCAGCTGTATATTTTTTTCAAAGACAGGGTTTCTCTGTGTAAACCTACTCAGGGGCCACCTGTCTCTGCCTTCCAAGTGCTAGGAATAAAGGTGTGCTCCACCACTGCATGGTTAAGTCCCTTTAATTGTGTCAGGTCCCTATTTATTTTTGTTGTTTTGTATTGTTGTGAGACAGGATCTCTATTATGTGACTCTAGTTTTTCTGGAGCTTGCTATGTAGACTAGGCTGGCCTCAAACTTCTTAAAGAGATCCACCTGCCTCTGCCTTCCGATTTTTGAGATTAAAAGGTGTGTGGTATCACATCCAACCTTAAAAACTTGAGATGTTCATGAGGGCGAGTGTGTGTGTGTGAGTGTGAGTGTGTGTGTGTTTCTGTGTGTGTGTTGGTGGTGGGAGGACAACTTTCAAGACTTGGTTCTCTGTGTCTTCAAGCCTTGACAGACAGCAAGTGCCTTACTGCTGAGCCATTGCAGCCCCTCCTTTATTCTATTCCAGCCACGCCAAGCCTTGCTAGTCCTCTGCCTGGTCAGCCTGATCCTGTCAGCACTCCCAGACCGCTGTGTGTCCCTCAGGCAGCTCTGCATCTCACTTCCTGCCTCCTTCAGGCTTCCAAGGAAATGTCCCCTCCCCAAGGCAATCCCAGGACCCTCTGCTACTGTGTCATTCAGTCCCCTTGTAATTTCTTTTAGAGGCCTTTATACTCCCTGTTGTTTGCTTAGGTTCCTCTTCCTGGGTGTGCCATCGCCCTGTGTCACCTTCACCCACCTTTGCTTTAGTCACCAAGAGTCACTCAGCAAAGGAGACAGGTGTGCTCTTTGCCATACTGTGACCTGGGTCCCACCCAGCTGGGCCAAACCAATGTGTTCAGTGCTCTGTGGAGCTGGGTTACAGTGAGATACTGCACCTACACACAGCATAAGGAAGGGGACAAGGCTTCAGGAAAGGCAAATGAGGACTGGCTAAAGTAAGGATAGGCCAAGGCCTGCCTGGGGTTTGTGTAGACAGCAATTAGGAGTTTTGAGACAGGGTCCCATGCTGCCCAGGCAGACCTCAAACCTAGAGGAGCCGAGCCATAAACTTGTGATCTTTTTGCCTTTACTGTCCCAGTGCTGGGATGACTCAGCACCAACCACATCTGCTTTATGGGGTGCTGAAGACGGAACCTGGGGCTGCTGTGTGCTAGGCAAGAGCTCTGCCAGCTCAAGCCCAGTGCCAGCCATAGTCCTAGGAGTTTATACAGAGACATAAAGTCCAGAATGTGTGTGAGGCATGAAAAACAAGCCAATACAAGTTTAGAGGCATGAAAACTAATGCGGGGTGTGTGTGTGTGTGTGTGTGTGTGTGTGTGTGTGTGTGTGTGTGTGTGATCAATGTCTAATGCCCTTCCAGAACACAGTATCATGTACAGTGAAAGCCTTTTTAAAATTGTAAAAGCAAACAAACAACAACAGTCTACCCAAAAATGTAATAGAAAGACAGACATGAGACACCAGGCACAGAAGCCACCTGAATCCACTTGGAAGAACAGGCTAGTTCCTCGAGACAGAAAGTAGAGTCGTGGTTACAGGAGGTAGCAAGGGAGTAAATGCTTGGTGGACATAGAGCTTGAGGAAGATTAAACTGTCCTGAGATCCGTGAGAATAGTTTCACAATCTGAATCCACAAAACCCTTAGCAGCCACTTAAACCGGTGGTTCATAAAGCCGGTGACGCACTTTCCAGAGAGATGGTTAAGCCAGAGGCAGACAGCGCCTCTCCCAACCCCTGCCAGTCCCATCCCCTGCCATACACCTACAAAAGGTGGAATGGTTCTGCCCTGAAGACGAAACTCAGTGCTGAGGCAGGGCCGCTGAGACAGGAACATTGCCAAGAGTTCAACCTGGGCCATGATGTGAGACCCTGTCTCAAAAAACAACAGGAGCCATAGATAAGAGAAGCATAGGTAGCCCTTCTGAGATGGACTGAGCCAGTTCATGGAGAGCTCCAGTCAGCTCCAGCCTTGCAAGTGCCAGAAGCCCTGTGTGTGTGCACGTACACATACCATTCCTTCCCCTGAGCTTGGGCACCTCGGCTCATCTCACAACCAAGCTCTTGTGGTATGAGGTGTGTCTGTGCATTGGTTTGGACTCCCAGGAGTGGCATAGCTGGACTTTCTTCAAATGTCCACCATTTTTCTGTGCTATACCAAACTCCAGGCCTTTTAAATTTTTTATTTACTTAAATTATTTTTGGGGGTTGGAGATTGACCCTCATGCATGTTAGGCAAGCACTCTGGCACCGAGCTCCATCCTCAACCCTCCTTTCTGGTTTTTTGTTTGTTTGTTTGTTGTTTGTTTTGGCTTTGGTTTTTCGAGACAGGGTTTCTCTGTGTAGCCCTGGCTGTCCTGGAACTCACTCTGTAGACCAGGCTGGCCTTGAACTCAGAAATCCGCCTGCCTCTGGCTCCCAAGTGCTGGGACTAAAGGCGTGCGCCACCACCGCCCGGCTCCTTTCTGGTTTTTGAGGTGGGATCTTATCATATAGTCTAGTCCAGACTGGCCTCCAAGACTCCCGTGCCAGGTAACAAGAATTGTCATCACACCCTATTTATCTGGTGCTGGGAATAGAACCTGGGACTTCTTGTATTCCAGGTAAGCGTTTTACCAACTAAGCCATAGTGCCAGCCCTTAAATATGATTTTGTTTTTGAGACAGAGTCTCATTGTGTAGCTGTGTTGGCCTGAGACTCAATATTTAGACCAGACTGGCCTCAAACAGAGATTCCCCCCTGCCTTTAATCCAAGCCAGGCCACAACCACTTCCTCTAATTTCCCTAGAGCCCTTTAGCACATCCTTCCAAACTCTACTTGGTTGTTTTCTTTGTTCTGAAATGACTTAGTAGTACTAAGTGCAGGTAGTACTGCCCACATAGGCGTGGGTGTGAGGGCCATTCGCTGGAGCCTGGGCAACCTAACAGTATCCACATTACTAGAGAAAACCATCCGTTTCTTCCTAGGAGCCTCAATAGCCAGTAGCTCCTTAGACTGTGAATAGGGCCCTTATGAGCCTTTCTC
The DNA here is from genome assembly GCA_021653895.1 of Mastomys natalensis. NCBI lineage: Eukaryota > Metazoa > Chordata > Mammalia > Rodentia > Muridae > Mastomys > Mastomys natalensis. The sequence continues at coordinate 297,452 of JAJTUV010000695.1, forward strand.
ATGGCTTGTCTTTGGGGTGAGTTCTGTCTGTGTAGCCCAGGTTGTCCACAGCATGTCCTGCCTCAGCTTCCCAAACACTTGGAGTACTTCTGTGGCTAGCTTAGACTTTGTTTCTTTGTGAAGGTTTTTTTTTTTTTTTTACTTTGCAATTTCATTCATTTTAAAATTGAATGCTTGGTCATTGTGGTGTTTGGAATGTCCATAGGCTCATATGCTTAATACTTGGTCCCCATTTGGTAGAACATTTGGAAGGTTTAGGAGGTGTGGCCTTGTTGGAAGAGTGGGTCACTGAATGTAATGAGCATAGTAACAAATGCCTTTAGACAGGTGAGAATACTCAGTCAGGATCTCCACTACACCGAGGCTGCATCTGATAACTAAACCCAGTGACATTACTCACTCAGGATACAAGGCACAGGCCTAGAACCCCATGACACCCACTGCACAGTATATAAGCAGGACCAAGAGCAATGCTTTTCCCTGCACATATGGAGAGATGACACCTTGATTTGTCATGTGGCTGGATAATCTCTTCCAGGAACCTGACCCTTGAATCAGATTTCTGTTAGAGATTAGACCTGCCCCTCAGCTAAGTCAGCTATGTCACGCAGGTGAGCTGCCTTAGGGAGATAGGGTTAGAACCTAGTTAAGATTTTAGAACCTTGTTTGATGACCCTCAGCATAATAAAATAGAACTTTTGTTACACTAACTACACATAATCTACCTTCTTGCTCAGAACACTGTGGGGTGGGCTTTGAGGTTTCAAAAGCCCACACCATTCCCTGTTAGTTCTCATTCTCTGCCTCCTGCTTGCAGATCAGATGTAAGTTCTCAGCCTACATCAGATGTACTACTCCAGTGCTGTGGCTGGTGCCTGCTGCCATGTTGGTCATAGCCTAAATAACCCTCTGATACTGTGAGCTCAGTTTAAATGCTTTCATTTATGAGTTGCCTTTCTAATGGTGTTTTGTCATGGCAATAGGGAAGTGGGGAAGACCTGAGTGTGGTGATGCATGCCTTTAATACCACCACTCCAGAGGTAGAGGCTGGCCCATCTTTATCAGTTCAAAGCCAGCCTGATCTACATAATGAGTTTCAGGATAGCCAGAGTATGAAGAGAGACTGTTTTTGGGGAAAGAGAGAAGGGGGAGGGAATTTGCCAAGGCAGTCTTTTTCACCTCGACTTTGCCCTTACTCTCCTCTTCCCATTGATTTAGTGTGTGTGTGTGGGGGGGAGGTGTTACTGCCCATGACTGTCTCCCAGAACCCTTCACAGCCTGTAGCCCCTCAGTGAGGGGAGGAGCCTCATGAGTCCCCTCCTCTGAGCATAATGACATTAGCAGGCTGAATCCTGTGCCAGATCAGCATGTAGCTACAGGTGTGCCCTGTCCAGAAGACACTGTTTCTCAGCACTCCTCCTTGTCCTCTGGTTCTTAAAAGCTTTATTTTATTTGCTATTATTTTTTATATTTATTTATTTTTAAGGTTTTTTTTTTTTTTTTTTTGTTTTGTTGTTGTTTTTTTTTTTTTGTTTTGTTTTTGAGACAGGGTCTCTCTGTGTAGCCGGGCTGTCCTGGAACTCACCCTGTAGACCAGGCTGGCCTCGAACTCAGAAATCCGCCTGCCTCTGCCTCCCAAGTGCTGGGATTAAAGGCGTGCGCCACCACCGCCCCGCTTTTTTTGTTTTTCGAGACAGGGTTTCTCTGTGTAGCCTTGGCTGTCCTGGAACTCACTCTGTAGACCAGGCTGGCCTCGAACTTAGAAATCCACTGGCGTCTGCTCCCAAGTGCTGGGACTTAAGGCGTGCGCCACCACTGCCTGGCTATTTTAGTTTTTCAAGGCAGGGTTTCTTTGTGTACTCTCGCTTGTCCTGGAACTTGCTCTATAGATCAGATTAAAGACATGCACCACAACACAAGGTTGTGTGTGTGTGGTGTTTTTTTAAATGCAAAGTATCTATGCTGATTTGGCTGTTGTAGAACTCCCTATATAAACCTCACAAAGAGCTCCCTGCCTCTTGAGTGCTGGGATTACAGCACTGTTATGCCTGGCTTCTTAACATCTTTCTATTCCTCGATTCCAAATGTTTCTTGATTCATTCAGGTATTTGGAGGTATTGATTCAGTTCTACTGTTCAGGTCTGTTCTGAGCACCTGCAGACACCTTCTATAGATCAGCTGCATGTCCACATGGAGTGCTGCTCACTGCAGAGGCTTTTCTGAGAGAGGCTGAGAGTACCCCGATCAATACTTACCAACTTTAGCGTTTAGAATCCAGTTTGCCAGTTCAACAACAGTAGTAGGTTCAGCTGGGCATGGTGGAGCATGCCTTTAATCCCAGCACTCAGGACACAGGCATGAGATCTCTGAGTTCATGGCCACTCTGATCTACAATTCCAGTTCCAGGACTACATAGAGAGACTCTATTTAAACAAACAACTCTCCCAAATTAAAACCTGTAGTAAGTTCTCTTCCAAAATCCTAGAGCTCTGTAGCACCAGCTTTTGGCCAGCTTTAGAGAACCAGGTTGAGTTTCTTCCTGTAGAGTGGACTTCTGTGGTTAATTTACTCTAGTAATAATCCTGATAACATTGCTGTACCAATGGACATGTCTTTCCAGACAGGTTGTTATGGTAGCTTGTGGGCCACAGCAGGGAAGGACCATTGATGGCTTTCTTTCTCAGCACCCCTAACACTTGCCTCTAGTCAGCAGGGAACAGCTCTCTGTCAGAATGTGGTGTCTTCAAAGGTGAGCCTAACCTTTATCTCTGCTGGGCGACCAAGGGCAACAGCCATAGCCTGTGATGTGCCCAGGGCTCCCTGCCTCGCATCTGGCACAGAAACTTGTATTTACACTCAGGGCTTCCAGGAGGGGAACTGTCTGATGCTTCCATCTGACTTCCTGAGTAGTTCGAAGAATGCTGGCCTTGCAGAGTGAGCTCAGAAGTGTTCCCTCCAGTCCATTCTGTGGAAGAGTCTCTGAAGAATTGAAGTTCCTTCTCTTTTCAATGTTTCTTCACCATGAAGTTGTTGGCGCTGGGCTTTTTGGGGGGAAGCTTTTGACCACTAATTCGGGCCTCTTTATTTCCTTCCCATTTAGTTTCTTTGTAATTTTTCCCTCCAAGGTTTTCAATTTCTTCCATGCTGCCCTTCTAGTCTTTTTAAGATACTGTTTCTGAGACTGGAGAGACAGTTAATGCACTTGTTCTTGCAGAGGACCTGGGTCTCTTCCCACTCACCATCCTCTGTAACTCTAGTTCCTGGGGATCTGACACCCTCATCTGGCCTCTGAGGGCACTGCATACATGTGGTGCATGTTCATACGTGCAGGCAAACTCTCATGTACATAAAATAAAAATAAACAAGTCTTAGCTGGGTGTGATGGAGTCAGAGACAGGTGGTCTCTGTGAGTTCAAGATGAATTTGATCTAAAGAGTGGGTTTCAGGCTAGCTAGGGCTATAGAGTGAGGCTCTGACTCAAAAATAAACAAATGTCTACAGATATGAATTCATTCATTCATTCATTATTTTTAATGTATGAGTGCAATTTGAGTCATTTTTTCTTTGGGAAATCTTGGTTCTTTCCCTCTCCATGCTCCCTACCCCCACTTTTTTAAAAACAAAAACCAAGTTGGTCTCAAATTCAATGTCTCTGCAAAGATGACCTTGAACCTCCTCTTCTCACCTCTACTCCCCAGTGCTGGGATTACAGGTGTGCACTGCTATGCTTGGCTTATGTGGAGCGAGGGATGGGACCCAGGGCTTCCTGTATCCTAGGGGAGCACTCTACCTTTGGAGCCTTAGTCCTTGAGGCTTTGGTCTGTTTGCTTTAGCTCCTCTGTAGACATCAGGCACAGCACTTTCATTGACATTTCCCCAGTCCCCCTCTGTCTTAAGTTCTTACTTAGCTTTCTGCTGAAGTGGAATCATAACTTCCCTTCCTTTGAGCCTTTGCTGCTCTCTGCGATGCTGAACATGCAGTCTCTTTTAGAGAATGGTCTGTATGCCTTTGAGGGTTGAGAAGATGGTTGAGTGAGCAAAGACCAGTTTAGTGTATGAGAGGCCCTGAGTTCTAGCCCATCTTGAAGGGAAAGGAGAAGAGTAGACAAAGCCCAGAGAGTGGGCTGCTGCTGCTGCTGGATTTGGGTATGAGCCTTTTCGCCTCTTTGCTTTGGGTGGTATTCACTCGGAGTACTCTTGATGTCTCCTCATCTGTCATTCATGTTTCTTCCCTTTTTAGTGGCAGGGGGTGGGGTGGGGGACAGACAGGGTCTTACTGCCTCCTTCTGGCTGGCCTGAAACTTACCATGTTCATTAACAACTGGCCTTGAACTTAGAGATCCACCTGCCTATGATTTTTGAGTGCTATGATAAAGGTGTGTGCCAACCTACACAGCCTCATTTGTTTCTTTAAAAGGAAAAAAAAAAAAAGATTTGTTAAACTGGGCAGTGGTGGCACATGCTTTTAATCACAGCACCTGGGAGGCAGAGGCAGATGGATCTGTGAGTTTGAGGACAGCTTCATCTATGGAAAGAGTTCCAGGACAGCCAGGGCTATGCAGAGAAACCCTGTCTCAAACCCCGCTCCCACCAAAACAGAATTTTATGTGTTATTTTTTTTGCCTGTATATATGATGTTAACACATGTATGTCTGTCTGAGGAGACCAATAAGTGTGCTGGTTCCCTTGGTACTTGAGTGTTGTGGTGCTGTGAATCAACCGGGTCCTCTTAATTGCCGAGCTCTTCTCTCCAGCTTAGTCACCAACCTTTTTGAAAGGCAGTTCTCTTTTAGTCCTAGCTATCTGGAAACTTCTAATATTTTTGCCATATTCCTCTGGAGTACAGGTACCCTAGGTGTGTGTGTTACCCTTCCTGGCCATTTTTGCAGTTACTGAAAGGATTATTATTGTCCATGCAAGCCAGAGGACCAGACTTTGGGTCTCCAGAACTCACATGAATAGATGGGTAGGTGTAGTCACCTGCTTCCATTAGGAGGCAAGCAAAGACAGGAAGTCCCTGAAAGAAGCTAACCAGTTAGACTAGCCTATCTACAGCTCTGCATTTATAAGTGACATCGCCTCAGTAAATAAGGTGAAGGGCAGTGGAAGAAGACGCTGACAGCAGCCTGAGTCCATATGCTCATGTACACATGTGCACCCGAAAATGCACATACGACATTACCCACACACAAGAAAAAAAAAGTGGAGTGTTGACATCCACTCCTATTGAATTACCTAATTCCCCTGCCCAGCTCTTTCACATATCACTTGGTATTCCTTGACTTTGCCCTGCCCACTATCTCTAGTCACTGTCTTACTTGGACTTCTGGTTGGTTTTTTTTTTTTTTTTTTTAGGTTTTTCGAGACAGGGTTTCTCTGTGTAGCCCGGGCTGCCCTGGAACTCACTCTGTAGACCAGGCTGGCCTCGAACTCAGAAATCCGCCTGCCTCTGCCTCCCAAGTGCTGGGACTAAAGGCATGCGCCACCACCGCCCGGCTTCTGGTTGTTTGGTAGTTGTCATTCTCCCAGACTTGTGTGCTGAGGGATCTGAAGGTAGCAGGCGACGTTTGAGGAGGAGGTGCATTTAAGATGTTGAGTCACCTGACAGGAAAGATTATGCTGATGTCTCACAGGGTGCCAAGGAGAAGGGTACAGTGCTTCTTGTAGTTCTTGGGGGTGACATTCCCCCCCACACACCATTGCCTTTGTGACAGCACCCTGCATGTGGCAGACAGCTAGTTTCCTATTCATCCTCTGCCTGCTTCTGCTGGTGTCCTCATGGCATGGCCAAGTACCCCATTTGCAGATGGAGACACTGGGACAGTGATGTACTTGTGCTGGTCACACATGGAGAGTCTGACTGAACTGTCAGGCTGCAGACTCTGCCCGTGGCCACCCAAATTCTAATTGGTGCCAGGAGGAAGCTGCAATGGCCTTCTTGTGTTCAGAGTTCATTGGTTTCTTTTTACTCTGGCTTCCAGATGTGCTGGGATGAGCAGACAGTGCTGGAAGGTTGAGGGCAGGATTGCAGCAGCTTAGGTGGGGCCTCAGTGCTCAGAGTGTTGCTTTGATCTAAGTTATTTTATCCCTGAAGCTTTGGTTTCCATATCTACCAGATAGGAGTAGAGAAAGCATACAGTTCTAGTACAGGATACCAAGTCAGGGGGATTAAGAATTCAGGTCAGCTAGAGCTACATTTTGAGACTTTAAACAACCAAAAGACAAAATGGGGACAGAAAAAGCTCTTGGGGTACAGCAAAAGTCCTTTGTTGGACAAGTCAGCCCAGCTCCTGTGGGATGTGTGTGCCCTGCACGGGCCGTTATTAGCAGTGTTTTTCTTTGGAATGGCTTCATGTAGCCTAGGCTGGTCTCAAACTCAGTATATAGCCAAGGTGACCTTGCATTTCTGATTTTCCTGCCTCCATCTGACGGCTTGGATGAACATGCTGCCATATTAATTTTATGAAATTCTGGTGATGGAACTCAGGCAAATCACATTGGACACTGAATGCCAGACAGTACTGGGACATGATTAAACACAGCAGACAATCTTCCCTGTCCTTGTGGAGCTGACAGGTTGCTTCAGAACTGGGAGGCAAGAGGGATATGTGACTGCGCTGATCCAGAGCCACTGTGTGGGTCCTGGGCAGCTGTAAGAGGAGGGGTGCTAGACTAGAGGCTGCCTGTCTTTCCTTCCCTCCTAGGGAACAGATGGACCCAGAGTTCTGGGATCCACATCAGCCAGCCATCTAACACACAAAAGCTGCCATAGAGATGGCGACCGATCGCTCTCAATTCTCTCACCCTGGCCCAAGATACGAAAGTCTTCTGCCAAGGTCACGTAACCAACACAGGGCAGGGCTAGACGTGGACACAGCTCTTCCACTAGCAGATCTGAGACATCAAAGGGCCCTGGAAGGACGGGAGTTGAGATCTATGGCTCCAGGGTTCAAACAGCTTCCCTGTCATTTTTGAAAATGTTTTTAGCTATTTGATACAACTAGATGGTGACAGGTTAGATATTTGCTGCTATAAAGTTATAAATCTGGAATTCACATCACCTTGGAGACTTGTGATTTGTTTGAGATAAAGTCTCACAGAGCCCAGGCTGGTCTTTAACTAATAGTAAGCCTGCCTCCTGAATGCAAGAAATTTCAGATATACACAACCACTCTGTTTTCTTATTTTTTTTTAAGACACAGTCTCCTGGAGCCCAGGGTGGCCTTGAGCTTACTATGTAACTGAGGATAACCTTGAACTCCAGATCTACCTGCCACCAATGAGCAGTGGGATCACATGAGGGCCACCACACCCAGGGAAGCAGATGCTGTGCTATTCTGAGTCCACGAATGACCTCCATTGAGCCAGCTGTCTCTCTGCAGAGAGATGCAAACAGAGGAACCCCTGAGGTCGGGCTTAGTGGCTCTCATGCTTACCTGGCATGCACAAATCTCTGTGCTCTGTCTGCCAGCCAGACACAGAGCTGCACATCTTGCTGTCTGTCATTGTTGTCTCACGTAGGCAGTGACTGGTCTTTGAGTGTGGGCTTTATGTCCTGTATCTGTGTGCTTGTGGGAGCAGAACTCCAAGGAGAGTGACCCCATCTCCTGTCTACTCTGGAGGTGTTCGTGTTCCAGCTGTAACTGATCACTTGAGAAGTAGATAAACCAGAAAGTGCAGGCTGGTGAGGACATCTCTGTGAAGAAAAAGAAATCAGGCAGGACAAGGGTGGGTGTTGGTTCACCAGGAAGCAGCTAGACCTCTCTGAGGAGGGGACATCTCAGCTGAGCCCTCAGTGTACACAGGAAAGCAGAGTTGTCATAAGAAAGGTCACTGTGAGGATAAGCAAAGGCCCTGAGGCAGGAGTATGTTGTGCTCCCTCCTATCAATCCAGCCAGAGGTAACAGATAGAAAAGTAGGGGGTGATTGTTGAGTAATACCAAGACCTCCAATGGCCTGGGGAAACATGTGGGATCCCCTGAAAGTTACAAACAGAGGAGTGATTACAGGTTGTTCCAAGTTGACTTTGGTTATATAGGCAGGATGCTGTCATGGGTGTGGGTGTGCCTGCCAGAAATTGATAGGTTTCTCTTGCTGTATTGTCTACCATAGGTTTTTAGAATAGGTCTTTTACTGAGCCTGGAGTTCATCACTTTGGGCTAGGCTAGTTGGCTAGTAAGCCCCATAAGCCCCAGGATCTTTCTCCATCTCCCAAGTGCTGGGAGATGTGCATCACTGCTTGGCTTTGTATGGGTACTGGAGTCCACACCTGGGTCCTTCCTCAAGGTTGTGTGTTAGACATTTTAGTGACTGTGCCATCTCCCTAGCCCCAAAGAATGCTGTATTTTGGGATACTGTGGCAAGAACCTTGTAATCCTAACTTCCCTTTGGGGCACTGTCATTGTGCCTACTTAATCAACGAGGAAGCTGAGGTGGCCCAACTCACCAGATTGTCCAGGAAGGTTCTAGAAGTAATCCAAATTCTGGATTACATCTGAGCCTTGAGGAGTTCCAGAACCACAGCCACCAAGTCACTATAGCTGTTTCCTGCTCTTGCTCCCTGCCCAAGCTGGCTCTCAGATGTGACCACGAGCAGGTGGCACTAGGCCTGAGTGCCAAGGGCGGGACTGATCTAGGTCCTGCCGGATTCCTGGCTAGGGAGGGACTGCTGGGCGGAGGCTGGGTGGCAAGCAGCACCAGACCTGAGCTCACGTGGCCAAGCAGGTGCCAGGTCTCCACTACCGCCTCCTGAGCTAACGTGTCCTTGTCTGTGAAATGGTAGAGTCAGTCCTTCACCCCACCCCAATAGCATCAGTAGGAGGGGAGATTGAGGAGAGAGCAGTCATGGTCCTGCCATGGTGCCTCTGCTGCTCGGATGGAAACCTGGCCTAGGGACAGAGAGGTAGGGAGGGAGCAGCTTACCTGGGACTCCTCAGTCGGGTTTGGCCTGTACTGGGGAAACTGGAGCCTGTGTGGGCAGGGAGGGATGGAGCTGATTGGAGCAGGTTGTGCAGAGCTTAGCAGGCAACCAGAAGGATTCACCCATCACTTGAGAAGAGACACCCCCACTGTCACCAGAGGCCCCAGAGATAGAAGGTGGAGCTTATGCCGGGTGACCTCTAATCTCATAGCTTCAGGCTCTGATGTCTTGGGAATTACAGAGATGAGGAAGGGGTCTCCACTCAGGACCTTTACCTACATCCGGCCAGGTTTCTCAAGTAATGCAGCTGGCTGACTCATCCTTCCCTGCTTGTATTGGTTTCCCTCCCAGGAGGCCTGGAGACCCCACCTCCAGGTGTTGGTTCACATAACTGTCCCCACCTTCTCCACTCTCTCTACAAAAATAAATAATAAACACACCTGGCTTTTGGATCAGCCATTGTGTTACCTCTTTCCTGTCCCCTCCCAGGATCCTTTTGCATCTTCCAAGGGAAGCCCTAAGGCTAGAGTCCTATAGGCCCTGAGGAGAAGCTGTTTACAATGGTCCTGTCACTAGTCCTGTGGACAGGGGATGTCCTTCTGTGCCATAAGTAACTGAACCACTGCCCAGAGAGGGCCTGATACAGCCCACAGAGCCCATATGCCTTCTGTCTTCTCAACACACATTGAATCATAGCAGCCAAAACTGATTTATAAGGCACCGTTGAAGTTGCTGGTGACCAACTTTCATCTTTCTGTCTGAGGCAGGCAGTGAGTGAGAAGGAAAGATAGGCTCAAAATACAACCTCTGACTATTACTAGCTGGGCAGTTCCCTAGGGAAAGGTTGCTTGGCAGAAACCCCTTCAAAGGTCAAAGGTTCAGAGAGCCACTAGGGAACCTAGATAGTCTAGAGACTCAGACTGTATTGGTCCAACTCTAAGTGGACACAAGACCTTGTAGAAGAGCTTTCTGAATATCTGTGTTTAGGAGACAGAGACAGAACAGACAGAGAGACAGAGTTTGTGGTGGTCGTGGTGTGTGTGTGTGTGTGGTATGTGTTTTGTGTATGGTTTTTTGTTTGTTTTTTTAGCAGCGTACTGGCCTGCATTTGTGTAAAGCCTCAGGGGTTCATCAGCACCACAAACTAGACAGGTGATGTGCACCTGTAATCCCAGCACTTGGGAAGTAGAAACAGGAAGATTAGGAGTTATAGACCATCTACTGTCACATAGAGTTTGAGGCCAGCCTGGGCTGCAGGAGTCACTCTGCCAAAAGAGGAAAAAAAAAAAGAAAGAAAGGAAGGAAACAGAGCGGAGCGGCTCCATTTGAGAATAAGAAATGATGCAACATTTTACACTTAACTGACTACCTACCATGTGCCATCCCTGTACCAGGCCTGGAGACACAGAAGGGTGGCCTGGGGAACTGATCGCGTGCTTACATAAAGAGGTGTGGGTGTCTTTGAGCCAGAGTTCTCCCCATCACATATCTTTTGCCATCCCTCACAGTTGGCAGAGTTTTACTAACCAGGAAACCCTAGACCCAAGTCACATCGCACAGAACTGGCTAAGTGAGACTAGACTGTCAGGGCAGCCAGGACACACAGGAAATGTCATAGCAACAGCAAAGAAAAGTACTCATGCCTGTGGAGGCAGGTGGTCGGGGAAGGAAGAACTAGATGAAGCTGGAGGCCATCTCTGTTGCCAGCTAAGGACAGTTGGTTTTTGTAGGAAGCTGCCTGGGAGGCCATAGTGTGTGCTCTGCTGCTCTGCCCAGGAAATACTCTTTCAAAAAAAGATTTTTTTATTTTATGTGTGTAAATGTTTTTCCTGCATCTGTTTATGTACCATATCTGATGCTTGAGATCAGAAGTGTTGGATTCCCTAAAGTAGAGATGGCTGTTAGCCACCATGTTAGGTGCTGGGAACCTGGGTCCTCTGGAAGAGCAGCTAGTGCTCTTAACTGCTGAGCCATTGCTCCAATACACACCACCAACTAACCACACACACACACACATACTTTTTTCAAAAAAGATTTATTTTTATTTATTTTATGTGCATGTGCTATATCTACATGATGCCAGAAGAAGACATCAGACCCTATTACAGATGGTTGTGAGCCACCATGTGGTTGCTGGGAATTGAACTCAGGACCTCTGGAAGAGCAGCCAGTGCTCTAAACCACTGAGCTGTCTCTCCAGCCCCTTTTCTTTTATATATATATTTGAGACAGTGTCTCTCTGTAGTTCTGGCTGTCCTGAAACTTTGTAGACCAGGTTGGCCTTGAATCTAACAGATCTGCCTGCCTCTGCCTCCCAATTGCTGGAATTAAAGGTGTGTACCACTACCATCTGGCTCAGATACCCATTTTTTATTTTAAACAGGAAAAAAAATGTTAGATTTTTATCATACCTACCTTATCTAGATATCTATTTACTTTTAATGTGTGTGTGTGTGCTTGTATATGTGTGTGTGTGGTGAGTGTGTGAGTGTGTGTGGTGTGTATGTATGTGTGTGTGTGTGGTGTGTGTGGTGTGTATGTGTGTAGGGATATTCTTGGTAAGAATGCAAATGGAGGCTAAAGGACAACTTTCCAGAGTTAGTTCTGTCCTTTTATGTGAAACTTAGGTCTTCAATTTGGCAGCAAATGCCTTTACCCCCTTAGCCATTTCACTGGCCCATGGAAATCCTCTTGACCAGATCTGTCTACATCAAATCCCTGAGACATTGAAGTGGAGTAGCTTGGGAGCTGTGCACTTAGTTCCACGATTCGGAGAAACAGCGTTACGTCAGTCTTGGGCTGCTGGCTCCCAGTCTGTCCTGTGACATGACTGCTTGTCTCTTCTTCAGCTTCTTCCTCCTTTGTTGCCCTCCCTATTGGTCACCAGGGCCCCAGCCTTTCCTTGTGAGAGCTGGAGCTTGTTCTGGGCATCACAGCCATCACCATGGAAACTTGCTATGTCCCTTGTCTGGGACAGAGGCTGGTGATGTCTGAGGCATCACCATTGTCCTCAGAGTGTCTGTCACCTCAGATTCACTTAATGTAAAGTCACAGCAACACTAGCTTACTAGTCCTGGAGGCAGGGAGCGGGGCGGCAGGCAGGATAGGGGTGGTTCAAGGACAGATTCACCCTCTAAGAGACTGCGTTGTAGGCTAGGAGCTGAGATTCTGGGACCTGGTGGTCAGAGTCTTCAAATGGACCGCTTGTGTTTCTGTCTAAATTGGCTGCCAGTGCACCACAGTCTTGGGCAGGGCCCAGTCTCTGCACCTCACTCAGTCCTCTGAGATGGAGGCAGCTGAGCTGTCTGGCGGGATCTTACCGCTGTTAAGTTCATGCAGAGTGCTCTGCTTCTCACTTGTCACACCATTGCGGCTGCTCCACAGTGCCTATGTAGTAAGTTGACTAAATTAGGGAACTGATTTCGTTTAGGACTTTTGAGACAGTGTCCATAACTCACTGTGTACCCAGGTATGACCTTAAACACACGGACCATAACTATTTTTACAAAGTCCTTATGGAATCAGCAGCCTGTGCTGTAGCCCCAGTGATGAGGGCGAGTGGTGACTCCTCCCTGTGGTGCCCAGCTCCATGGACTCTAATAAGTTCATTTGTGTTTTCTTTAAGATCAAAACAAATCCTCCTTACTTGGTCCACCCAGGAGGAAGTTCCTTTGAGAAGATAAAAGATTCTTTTTCTTTTATGTGTCTGGCTGACCAAGCTTCTGGCCTGGCTGTCAATATTGACCTCCCCCCCCCCCCCCACGCTGAGCTGGGAAGCTTGTTTAACAGGTTACAGCTTGTTTATTTACTGTGTGTGCTCCTGTGCATCTCGTGGTGCTGGGGATGGCGCTGTCAGCTGCCCGTGCTAGGCCGGTGCTGTGCTGTTGAGCTGTAGCCCTAGTTGATGTAACTTAGGCTTACCTGGCACCTGTGTTGTAGCCAAGGACAATCTTGACATTCTGAGTCTCCTGCATCTGAGTCGTGTCCCCCCCCCCCCCCAATCTCACACATGTCTCTGGAAGCCACTCCGCCCAAGTTGTGCCGTGTAAAATCCTGAACCTGGGGCTTCACACACACTATGCAAATGTGCTGCCATCCTGTACCAGTCTGCAAATTCTTTAGATCTGGCTTGTTTTGTTTTTGCAGATGGTCTCACGTAGCCCAGGTTAGCCTTGAGCTCTCTACATAGCCGAGGCTGGTCATGAACTTTTTGATCTTCCTGTCTCCAGTGCCCTGCTAGTGACCTTTCTTGAGAGATACTGTGAAGTATGCATCTTAAATACACACCCTGATTGTTCTGATAACAAAAACAAAAAAAAACAAAAAACCTGCTGATCACTGAAGAGATCAACATTGAGGCTGATTTTTGCCTCCCTAGAAAGTTCCATCCTGAGTCTTCCCGTCTGTTTCTCCAAGGAAAAGCCTTTGCCCTGATTGCTATCACAAAAGGTCAGCTTTGTCCATTCAGGTTCAAGTCCATCTATGTGCTAGCTTGTAGCCTGGGCCACAAGCACGAGAAGATGTGCATGTGGTCTCCAAGACAGCCCTCCCCCTCCCCTCCCTTCCTTCCCCTCCCCAACCCTCCCCAACCCTTCCCTTCCCGCTTTTCTTTTCTTTCTGTTTATGACACAGGATTTTTCTGTGTAGCCCTGGGTATCCTGGAACTTACTCTGTAGACCAGGCTGGCCTCTAACTCAGAGATCCGCCTGCCTCTGTCTGAGTGCTGGGATGAAAGACGTGCACCACCACCACCCAGCAGCTATACTCATTTTTACACCTAATTAGGGAGACCACACAGGAATAATAACTGTGGGCCAGCCATGCGACAGTGCTGATGGTGGCAGGACTTTTGGCCTCCCCATTTGCTGGTACAGCAGGCATTAGGCCATTTTCTTCAGGGGTGTGGGATGGGTGGGATATCCAACCCAGTGCTTTTTACATGCTAGGCAAGCACTCTACCAACTGAGCCACACCCCAGCCCTTACTGTATTTTGAGACAGCTTGTTGCTATGTAGCCCTGTCTGGCCTGCCTCAGCGTTCAGGGTGCTGGGATGACTGGTGGTTGGTTGTTTTAGCTCAGGCTGACCTTGAACTTGATTCTCCCCTAGTCTTTCATGTAACTTTTTTGCCATGGGCAAGATCGTTTGAAATACAGTACAAGGAGGGCCTAGTGGCAATGCTCAGACTCCAGAACATTCTGTGTACACAGCTCTGCTTATTCCAACTTAGCTCAAGTCTACCTCAAACCCTAGGGCTGCCGACCCTCCATAGCCTGAGGGCTCCCCGGGGACCCAGCTCGGGTTGGTGTGTTTGCTAAAGCTTGCAAGAGACAGTTGCTTATTGCCTGTGATCACACTTCCTGCCTCACTAGCAGGACTGTGAGTCACTTCTGCTGCTTTCTCTTCTCCCAGGGACTTCCTTCCGCGAGGATCAGGAATTGTCACCCGGAGGCCTCTCATTCTGCAGCTCATCTTTTCCAAAACAGGTATGAGAAAGAGAAATTTCAAAACCAAAGACAAAGTAAAAATTAAAAAAAAAAAAAAAAAAAAGTAAGTAAAGCAAGGGACACAGAGGTAGCATAGCTCATGGGCAGCTCGCCTAGCATGCAGGAAGCCCTGCTTCCGTCCCCGCAGTGGTGTGAACCTGGTGTGGAGGTACATACCTGTAAGCCCAGCTCCGGGAAGGGGAGAGCAGAAGGACCAGAAGCTCCAGGCCATCCTGTGATGCATAGAGTGTGCAGGACCATCCTGGGCTACAGAAGACCCTGTCTTCAGACAGCAGCAACAAGCAAGTACTATGAAGAGACCATCTCTGGATTTAGATGGGGACTTGGTACCACGAGGATATTAGGGATCCAAGGGGAAACCAGAGCTCCTGGGTTGTTTGGGTTTAAACTGCAGGTCTCACATGTACAGGGGAGCTGAGAAACTGCAGGACCAGGCCACCTGGGGCCCACAGTTACTTTCTGATATTTATTTATTTTTTTTTTGTTGTTTATTTATTTATTTTTGAGAAGTCTTGCCTGACAACCAGAATTGCTGCCTTGTATTTTTTGTGCAGCTAGCCCAGGCCTGATTGAAAGAACCACTGTGCCTGGTCTGTGCAGCCCAGTCCATATGCTCATGCTGCCAGTTGCTCCCAATCTGCCCTGTTACTGAATTTACAGATAGGACCTGAGGCCCAGCCAGGTTACCTGCATTTTTTTTTGTTTTTTTGTTTATTTTTGGACGGGTTCTCTGTGTAGCCGGCTGCCTGGAGCTCACTTTGTAACCAGGCTGGCCTCGAACTCAGAAATCCACCTGCCTCTGCCTCCCAATGCTGGTAAAGGCGTGCGCCACCACCGCCGGCTGTTACCTGCATTTTTAGGGCACTGACCTGGGTTCCTCAGCAATCAGTGACTGACATTCAAGGCCTGCACTTTTCTTCACCCTGGTTCTGCCAGTTTGGCATGGAGGAGAGGCTCCAGTGAGACCCGTGGTTTGGTGTGCCATGCCCCTTTATGGGTTTTACCTTCTGACAGGCCACAGGATGGGCTGCTGCCTCCTGGATCAGACTTCCAGTCAACTCTACCAGCATAGGCCTATTCTTGTGTTTGCTCTCATTGCCTTCAGGGGTTCCACAGCACCTTGGAAATCCCGATTTTGCACTTGTTCTTTTTGGCTTTTTGAGGCAGGGTTTCTCTGTATACCCCTGGCTGTCCTCGAACTCACTCTGTAGACCAGACTAGCCTCAACTTCATGGAGATCCACCTGCCTCTGCCTCCAAGTACTGGCATTAAAGACATGCGTCACCACTGCATGGCTTAGCTTTCATGGGATGTAAGCTGGCAATGTTGTTGCTTCTGGTCCACGGCCACCCTGGGAAAGCCTGCATGGATGAACAGAGAAGGGAGCCAAGCTTCCCAGGTTCCTGTACTGGCTTCCCTTTGTGAGTACCCTACCTGCAGAGTGAAGAGGATTGGGAGAGCAGTTAGTCGTGTGCCAGGCTCTTGACGAGTGCTGCGATGACAGTGTAGTGAGCCACCATACTTGACTTTACTGTAGTTTTATTTATTTTGAAAATGTTAATATATTTGTAATGTATGAATGATTTTCCTACATTTCTAACGGCTCACCCTGGTCCCTGTAGAGGTCAGAAGCAGGCATCAGATTCCCCAGGCCTTGCATGTGGTAGGCAAGTGCTCTGAGCTACATCCCTAGCCTGTTTGCTGGCTTGTTTGTTTGGAATTGTTAGCTCAGGCTGATCTCCACTTGTATCTCGGGATGATCTTGAGTTCCTGGTCTTGCTTCCAGTGCTGGTGCTTGGTTTATGGGTGTTGGGTGCTAGGTGCTGGTTTATGGGGTTTGGTGCTAGGTGCTGGTTTATGGGGTGTTGGGAATGGAACCCCGGAACTCACGCAAACTAGATAAGCACTCTGCTGAGCTATAGCCCATCCCCCCCAACTAGATTTTTTTCACTTCTTCTTTTGAGACAGAGTCTCATGTTGTAGGCTAGGCAGGCTTTGACCTCATTGTATTCCAGATGAGCCTTGAACTTTTGATTCTCTATTTGAAGCCTCCTGAGTAGCTGGAACAGCACACCCAAGGCCTGACTGGCATGTGCAGGGAGCATTGGGGTGCTAGTGACCAACACACCTGGTATGTTTTGAGATTCCTTGGCTGCCAAAGTCTACTAGAATCCTAAGGTTCTCTGGGTCTGGGGTAGGGTTGGGGAGAAGACCATGAGAGGAACCACTGAGTTGGGGACACCTGCCCAGAGCTGACCGCACAAAGGATCAGATCAGTCCCTGACCTTTCTCCATCTTCAAGGGAACCCAACCTTCCCTACATCTTGCCTGAGTTTACTGCTTGACTCTTTGTCAGAACTGATCTTGGGGATGTGACCAGACCTGTATAGCTATGGTAAGAAGGGACCTTAGACCAGTGTCAAAGTGGGTTACATGGGAGGAGGCATGGCTGCTTAGGGCAAGGTGACAGTTGTAGAGATGAGGACATAGCTGAATCCTTTTGGGCTGAGAGGACAGGTGTATCTCTCAGGTGTTTTCTGTCCTGTGTCCCCTAAGTGTGAATACCTCTGACCCTTTGCCTAATGATGGCATTTCTAGTCTTCTTGCTTCAGGCAGACGCCCTTATTATGCAAGACCTTGGTTGGACATTGGAGAGATATCCCTTGTGTTTCTGTCACGTGTGTTATGTTGTCACCAGCTTGCCCTACTTCCCCACCATGGCATAGTAGATGCTGCAGACATGCATTTACCACACTCATCTGGCTGAAGAGGATGTATCTGGACTGTTTAGAGAGCAGTATTGTGTGCAGAGGGAGAGAGGCCAGAGAGGGAGGTATAGCTGAGCCCTAGAGATCACAAGATCCTTACATTGAGGCTTGGGAACCTAAGCTGCACAGTCAGGGATTTGGGCAGACGGCTGTCCGCCCCTGAAAGGTTCAGGAGTCTAAAGACAGGCTTGGAGGCCACTTGGTTCCTCCCCTTTAGTACTTCAGACACCCAAGTGCCTATGGTCTTCTTGTTCAGGCTGGTCTGTTGAGCCTTGACTAGTAACTGGTGCTGTTTAAACATTACCTAAGACCACAGGCACCAGGAAGCCTAGTAGCCCATGAATGAACTCTGCCCTTACCCAGAATCCTCTGCTAACCTATGGGTGCAGGGGTTTTCCCTCCTATCCCCAACCTTCACCTTGACCTTGCTTGGTCTATGATTGCTGGGCCATAAAAGAGATGTCAGGACATGGCCCATGCCTGCCAGAGCCCAGCCCCTCTTGCTCTCCAGAGATAGCCATGCCTCCGCACTGCTCCTTAAGCTCCTCTGTTCTCCCTTCTCACCATGTTCCACGGGGCCACTTTTACGTGAAACTGTGCTTTCTTGAGTTGAATTTTGTTTGAAACCTGAATCTCATGTAGCTCAGGCTGCCTTGAATATGCTTATATCTGAAGCTAGCCTTGAACTCCTGATCCTCTTGCCTCTACCTCCGATGTGCTGGAATTGTATGTGTGCCTCATCATGTCTGTGTTGCTGTGTTCTCACTGTGTCTCTTCTCCACTGGAGCAGCAAATACACCGAGGCAGGGGGGTACCAAAATACTTTGCTGTCCATTCTTGCCTGACACCTTCTTGGGGCCGTGTATCTCTCATCAGTGCTCTGTCTGCATGGGCTAAGGACTCCAAAGTGAGTGGAGCTACCCACCCTTTCTTACTCAGTAGCCCCTCCCTGTGCTGTTTGGCCATGGCAGCCCCTTTCTAATCCTTTGTCTTCCGGGCCCTGAGGCCTGGGTAGCCATCAGTAGCAGACAAAAACCATACTTTGGTATACTTCTGGGTCTAAGAAAAAACTGAGCTTGGAGCAGGTGTGACTCAGTTGGGAGTATAGTTGAAATTATCATAGTAACAGTACATCTTAGACAAGGTGACAGTCCCTACTTGTCTCAAATCTGAAGAAGCTGTAGCCTAAACAGGAGTAGTACATTGTGCTAATGCTCCCGTGGAAGGCTCTGAACCTTCATGTACAGATCCTTCAGATGGGTTTTTTGTTTGTTTTATTTTTGAGACAGAGTGTCGGGTAGGCCAGCCCCCAACTCAGGATGTATCTGACAGTGAGCTTGAGCTTCTGACCCGTCCCTACCTCCCTGCTGCTACAGTTAGGTGAGCGTGCTGCCACATACGGTTTATGTGGTGCTGGCATCTAAAGGCTCTCTCCACCCTGAATTGTATCCCACTCCTGTTTTTTAGATCTACTATTTTAAGGTGCTGGTGTAGAGTGCAGGGTATTGGATCCCCTGAGCTGAGCCACCTGCCAAGGGTGCCGAGCACCACTGAGCTTTGCTTAGGAACTATGGTCAGTTTTGACTGTTGAGCCAAGTCTCTAGTCCCCTCTTGGTTTGAGACTGGAACTACCTAGGCTGGCCTTCAGTTCGTGCAAACCCTCAAGGTTCACAGATCCTATTTGGTTGTTGGGTGTGTCCAAGGGTCTCTAACGTGTCTGAGCACCCAGGCACTCTTGTCCAGACATGCATAGCAGTACCAAATCTGGAGAAGGCAGACCTCGTGGTCGTGGGCATCAACACCATGGTTTTGCTCTTTACCAGGCTGTGGGTGAAGTCCTGATCCTCTGCTGCCATCTTGCAACACCTAAATACATGCTTAAGAAGCAGACAGTAGCATGACTCTGGTGCTCTTCCTTGCTTTGTTAACCATCATGACTATAGTCTGCAGCACAAGTTTTCTTTTAACAAAGCTAGAACAGTTTTGGCTTTTTAAACTTCATATTTGAGTAGGTTAAGCTGCCATACGTGTTCAGTGTGAATAGTGTTTAAGTTGAAAATATTGTAAAAAAATTATATTTTTTCAAAAATATTTAAAAAAATAAATGATAGTAGAACTGAAAAAAAAAAAAAAAGAAGCAGAGGCAGGTGCTGGGGAGGGTAGTGGATCAAACCCAGCTGTTTATAGTCGTATTGATGCAGGCAGGTAGAAGCTCTTTAGAAACCCGCTTCCCAGTTCATCTCCTGGGCACACAGTGAGGCTGCCCCTGGAACCCTCTGGCAAGAAGGCTGGCCGGCCCACCAGGTTAGCAGAGTACCTGCTGACCCAGGCTCACCCTTGGTTTCTTCCCTTATCCCTGCCGTGAACCAGGTCCTGGGCTGGGGCCTGTGTAGCCCTCTAAGAAGCCTCTGGGGAAAGCCTATTTGGTTCACTGTGCAGGGAAGGGCCAGGGAGAATCCACTCTGCTGCCAGTGGATGTGTGGCTCTCAGAATTCTGCAGGATTGGCCCAGGGACCAGCGGAACTGGCTTTGTCAACAGGGAACCCAGGAACCTGGATGAGTAGAGCTGGCAGTGACTTAGAGGTGTGGCCTGGGCTACTGATGACCAGCTGGCAGGCAGCTCAGCCTTAAAGCATCCAGCACACTTCTTTATTTAACATTTGAACATGTGTAGTAACAGGGAAATTTTTTGAAGCAGGGTCTCTTTCTGCCTTGGAATAGCTGATTAAAGTAGGCTGACTAGCCCGTGAGCCCTGTCTGCCTCCCCATCACTGGGTTACAAGCATGTACTACCACATCTGTCTAAAATTTGTGAGCTCTGTAAATCAAATGCAGGTCCTTACGATTGCATAGCAAGCACTTCACTGACTGAGTCTTCAGCCTTGAGAGATTCTTTTTAATGTAAGGCTTTGCTGTATAGTCCAGGCTGGCCTCTAAATCATAATCCTGCCTTTGACTTCTGACTGCTCTTGCAGGTATGAGCTGTCCCAGTGAGCTTAAAGCAGGCAATTGTGTTGGGACCTGCCAAAAGTGTTGTGTGGCTTCTATGAACGGCATGCCGTCTCTGGATTCTCTCTCATATAAGACAGGGAGATGGCAGAGCCTTTTACCCCCAGCACTTTCTACATTGCACCCTGGGGCCCTCTGCTTGTTAATGACAGAGATGTTGGCTGCCACTCTCTGTCTTCACACAGATTTGGTTGGGATGCCTGTTCTGCTGATCAAGGAGGTTGAGGCCCAGGTAGGGCCCTCCAGGGCTGATTAAGCTAACAACTGTAGCAAACACTGGGTGCCTGCATGGTGCTGTTGCAGGCTGCTGCTGGCAGGTTCCAGTTCTGTGAACATAATGCAGATGATAAAGGAGGCCAAGGCAGAATAAGTGGTGAGCAGAGAGAGGGAGAAGGGAAGGAACCAGTCCAGGCCAGCCCTGGCCTTGGTCCTGGCTCTGCTACCTTACCCTGCCACACTTGCTGTCTTGATCCGGAAGAGAACTGAGGTTCTGTGGGGGCTGGGTGACTGGTCCATTTTTAGTGGCAGCTGCAGGAAGAGTATTTCCGCTTGTCCCCTGGAAGGCCAGAGCACGGCTGCCCTTGGGAAGTGGGTCAGCTGATTGTGTGGGGACTGAGGGGGAGTCCGAGAGCCTCCTGTCCACACCCTTACTGGCCCTGCTTCTGGGTGGCCAGTACCCATGCTAGACACAGACCTGGTCCTGCTGAGGTCATTGGGTTTGAGAGTCACTTTCTCTTCGAGGCGGTCTGACCTACCCAGTCCCAGCAGCACCACTGAGCTTGAGTCAACCCCCATGTCCTCTCTGGGCCTCAGATTCCATGTCTGTGAACTGGGCATTGTGTTTGTGTGTCTGTGTGAGTGTATGCTGTTTGTGCAGTGCACCTGTCTGCTGCAGACGATAGGAGGATGCCAGGTGGCCTCTTCATCCCTCTCCACTTGTTCCTTTGAGGCAGGATTTTGGGTCTTACGAGTTTCGTTTGAATCAATATAGCCTTGGCCTGCCTTGAATTCATAGCAATTCTCCTTGCCTCTATCTCCTGAGTGGTGGGATTAAAGATGTGCACCACCATACTGGACTTGTTTTGTTTTGTTCTTGCTAGGCTGAAAACCAGCAAGCCCCAGTGAGCCTCGTCTTGCCCATACCCTTTGGGCCAAGGGTTGTATGTGTTTGTGGGATGCCTGGTTGTGGGTGCTGGGATCCACGTTCCCATCCTCAAGTTTGCACAACAAATTTCTGAGTTACCTCTAGCCACGTGGTTTGTTTTTCTTAAGACAGGATCTCACAGTAGCCCAAACTGGTCCCTCCTGGTCTCACATTCCTAATCCCTCTGCCTCCACATCCCTGGATCTTGGATGACAGGCCCTTGTCATCACACTGCTTAATGCCATGCTGGGGTGCCCTAGGCTCTCTGCATGACTGCCAAGGCTCTGCCTGCTGAAGTGCTGGGCCGCCTCTGCTTGTGGAGAGCCTCTCCTGCCAGGCCTTCTGGTCCCAAGCCCTCTGTGCTTGCTCCTCTTTGCGACAGCAGCCCTGGGGTCCGGTAATTTGGACGACCAGGTGATTGTTTCTCAGATGTTCCACACAGCACTCATCCTGCTCCTTCTCCCTGCAGGAGACCTTGCTACTTCACAGAGTATGTTCTTGCAGCCTTTGAGACAAGAATTGGCACCTCCCTAGCCTTTAACTTAGCAAATTCAAGCATCTGGATCCCAGCCTGGCAGCTAAGGCCTGCAGTTCAAACACAAACACCTGTTCATCTTTTTGTCTTTTGTTGGACAGAATCTCCTGTGTGGCTCAGTTTATCTCGTTATCCTTCTTCAGCCTCTTAAGTACCAAGCTTAAAGGTGCGTGCTGCGGTACCCAGCTCGTCTCAGCTTGGTAGACTGTGGCAGTGGGGCCTCAACTGTCACTCCATCCCAGACCACACTGAGCTCACATCAGCCTGGGACCAAATCCCTGTATCAAAAAGAGACAAAGTCTGTCAGTAAAGAGTTAGTCACAAAGTGTGACTCAGCACAGTGCTCCTGTGAAAGGTTGGGTGTTGGGGTGCACATTTGTTGGGGTACTTGAAATGGAAGACTGCTGCAGTTTAATGGCCAGCCAGACTAGCCAAGCTACTGAGCCTTAGGCCCCATTCAGAGGCACTGTAACAAAAAGCAACATGGAGAGCAATAGAAGAAGGACATCTGAGGCTGACCTCTGGCCACCACAGGCCTGTGTGCATGTGTGCATGAATACTTCATACACAGAAGCAGACCCAGTGGTACACACTTTTAATCCTAGCAAAGATGGACGAAGGAGTGCAAGGCCAGAACTGCATGGTAGACTGTCTCAAAATATAAACCAACCCAATAAAATAAGAGAAAGAATGAATGCTGTGGTCCTCAAGTTCTGTAGGAACAGAAGTGCTTGCATTTCTTCCTCTGCCTGGCACACTGCACGTTCTCATGTATTCTCCTTTCCATCTTTCTCACCCTGAACATCTTTTTCCTGTGTCAGAATATGCGGAGTTTTTGCACTGCAAGTCCAAAAAGTTTACAGACTTCGATGAAGTCCGGCAGGAGATCGAAGCGGAGACTGACCGGGTCACAGGCACCAACAAAGGCATCTCCCCAGTGCCTATCAACCTTCGGGTCTACTCACCACACGGTAGGGAGCGTGGTGGGGATGGAGGGAAACTGTCCAGTAGGATCTTCCCGCTTCCTGAGCATCTGAGAAAAGCATCCTGGGCTAGGAAGGCTGGGACATGGTGGGCAAGAGTGGGTGTGGGCACATGCCTCTAATGCCAGCTCTGGGGAGGGGAAGGCCAGAGGACAGAGTAAGACTAAACAAAAAGAGTAAGCTCAAACAAAAGCCAAAAAATTAGACCCAGGCTGGGGTTTAGTGGTCAGGCACTTGTGTAGCACGCATGGAGTGAATCTCCACATTTAAAATAAAAATAAGCGAGGCATGGTGCTGTGTATACCTGTAATCCCAGCATTTGGTAGGCTAAGACTTAAAGACTGTATTTGAGGCTAACCTCAGCTAAAATTTTGTAAAAAGTTCTGTTTTCATTTTTAAAAAATTTTACTTTATGTGAATGTATCTTTCCTGAATGTATGTATACATACCGTATGCATGCCTGGTAACTGAGGAAGTCATAGAGGGAGTCAGACCCCGTGGAGCTGGAGTTATCAGTGGTTATACGCCACTATGTGGGTGCAGGGAGTCAAGCCCAGGCCCGCTAAAAGAACTGGTGTTGGTAACCGCTCAGCTGTATTTTCTTTAATGTATGTTTTTTACATTTTCTTTCCTTTGTGTGTGTATTGGGTGTCACATGTGGTGCACATGTGGAGGTCAGAGGACAACTTGCAGAAGTCAGTTCTCTCCTTCCGGAACTCACGCACTGGAATACGTCACTGACCCTGTTTATTATCTGTCTGTCTCTTTGCAAACACAGTCCTGTAGCCCAGACTAGCCTCACACTCCTTATAGGGCCCAGTTGACCTTGAATTCCTCATCCTCCATCCCTGCCTCCCAGGGCTGCAGTTCTAGACATGTGCACCCAGGCATGGTTTCTGCGGTGCTAGGAATGGAAAGCAGGGCTTTGTGGATGCTAGGTGAGTGAGTACTGGACCACCTGGGCTTAGAGCCTGAGCCACATGGTGAGTTCCAGGCCAGTGTGGTCTGCATACCTAGCCCTTGCCTCAGAAATAAAAAGGTGTGAAAGGAAGACACATGGCTTGGGGAGTGGAGTGCTTGCTGCACAAGGAAAGAGACTTACCCTCTCCTACAGCAGCCGTGCAGAGCAGAGCACAGCACAGCACAGCGTGTCTTTAATTACAGAACTCTGTGGGTCTGGGCAGATGGTCCGTCCCTGGTGCTCACTAACTACTCAGTGTAGCTATTTGTAGTTGGTAACTCTGAGCTCAGCATGGAAACTCTTTCTCAAGAGAAAGAGTGTGTAGAATCCAGCAATAAAGTGATAAAGGCACCTGCTGGCAAGCCTGTTGACCAAGTTCAGTTCCCAGAACCCACATGGTAGAAGGAGACAACTGACTACTATGGATTCTCTGACTTCCACTTCTTGAGACACACGCACATGTACACACACACACACACACACACACACACACACACACACACATACATGCATATACACACATATGCTTATATACACACTCTTTCCTCTCTTAAAATGTATTAAATTTTAAAGAGAATAAATATGGTAGAGAAAAATTGTGGAAGATATTTGTGTGACCTCACCTCTGCACACCTGTACCCATGATGGTATTCACCAGACATAGAAAGTACACAGTGAAGTGTGTTCTTAGAAGTGGCCCCAAGATGTGACTCCCCTTGGGAACTTGCTGGTATCCACTGGGTCTCTACAGGCTGTGTGTATGCTCTGAACTCTTAACTGGGCTCTGACCACCTTTGCCTCTTGATTTCCCCTCAGTGTTGAACTTGACCCTCATCGACCTCCCAGGCATCACTAAGGTACCAGTGGGGGACCAACCACCAGACATTGAGTACCAGATCAAAGACATGATCCTGCAGTTCATCAGCCGGGAGAGCAGCCTCATTCTTGCCGTCACACCCGCCAACATGGACTTGGCCAACTCAGATGCCCTCAAGCTGGCCAAAGAGGTGGACCCCCAAGGTAACCTCCAGCCCTGGGGCAGCAGCTACTTCTAGTAGGTCCCCTCCCTGGTGTGCTTCCTTTCACAGGGTTGTGTTAGAAAGGCATCCCTTGTGTGGTGGGCATCCCTTTCAACACTTGAAATGGCTTCGCTCTTCCTTGAGTGTTGATGAGGCCTACTCTGATAGCCCTGGAGTCTGGTGTGTGGCTGTAGTAGTCAGCTTTTCATCACTGTAGCCAACACTGTGACAGAGTCACTGTCTTTTAAAGAGCATACAGGCTTAGTTAGGCTCAGTTTCAGAGCTCCTCTTGTAGTTGGTAGTCTGTCGATGTTGGTTCTGTGAGCAGATAACACTTTGCTGTGCACATGGGGAGCAGCACGAACCAGAAAAGGACAAGGGCTCTTTAAGTACGATGCTCCAGGTGACCCCAGTGACCTGCAAGCTTCAAGGAGACCTCATGTCACCACCTCCCATTTGCTCTACTCTACAGACAACTTAGTCCATGAGCCTTTGAGGGACATTTAAGACCCAAATTTTAGTCCTCAGATATTACCCAATGAGGGGTTGCCTACTGAGAGGTGCCCAGCATGAATGAGAATTTGGGTTCGATCTGAGGATCTGTTAAGAGCATTTTCTGCTGGGTGTGGCAGCACATGCTTTTAATCACAGAACTTGATAGGCAATGGCAGATGGATCCCCTAGAGTTCAAGTCTGACCAGGGCTACACAGTGAAACCCTGTCTAAAAAGGGGTTAGGGGGAAGAATACTTACTGTTCTTGCAAAGAACATGAGTTTGGTCCCAGCACCCACATGATGCCCACAAGAATCTGTGGTTTCAGTTCCAGGGTTTCTGATGCCTTCTTCTGACCTCTGCAGGTACCAAGCATGCACGTGATGCACAAATATACATGCACACCAAACACTCATACACATACAAATAACAACGTTGATCTAATAGCAAATATAAATCAGTAAGACCCAGTCTTTAGCAGCAGCCCTCCCAAGATACAGTTATAATCCCAGACATGTCTGTCTACAGTGTGCAGTTCTGTCTGGTAAGATGAGAGCATTGGGCCTGAAATAGCTTGGTTGGCAGTGTGCCTGTCCAGTGTGCAGGACCCCAGCACTGTATGATGCTGGTGTGGTGCTGCACACCTGTAATCCTAGGACTCCAGAGCTGAAGCAGGGGATCAAGAGTTTATCATCTGCTACACAGGCGTTTAGAGGCCAGCCTGGGATACATGAGAACCTCTCTCAAAAAAGGGACGAAATAAAACCTGGAAAAGTAAAGAAGGGTGCACAAACCCGAGAGACGGTCAAGGGTAGGTTTTTTTTTTTTTTTTTTTTTTTTTTTTTTTTTTTTTGGTTTTTCGAGACAGGGTTTCTCTGTGTAGCCCTGGCTGTCCTGGAACTCACTCTGTAGACCAGGCTGGCCTCGAACTCAGAAATCGCTGCCTCTGCCTCCCAAGTGCTGGGATTAAAGGCGTGCGCCACCACCGCCCCTAAGGGTAGGGTTTTGAGTGGAGGCTGTGAGGCTGCGTGTCCTCCTCCTCAGGAGCCTCCCCACCCATCCAGTCATGCTGTCCGCTGTTCATACACAGAATGGGCGTGTCCGTGACAAACATTAGGAGGGAGTACAGAGTGGACTACGGTGGTCACCATTTGTGATGTGAGCACACTGGATTTTTGTCTTTTCTTTTTTTGCGTTTGAAAGAACTCATGGTTTTTACAGAAAAGTTACCGTGGAAAAGTCAGAAACCCATAAAGCTCCCCTCATCCATGTAGATAGCCCTGTCTACACTTCCTTCCAGAGTTTTTCTTGCATGTAAACTTATTTTTTAGGTGGACAGTCTTTCCTTATTTCTGTCTGTGTCTCTGTGGTCGTTGCTTTTGGTGTTTGTGACTTTTATTTAATTATTTTTTCAGTTGTCGTTTCAGAATATAGCCCTGGCTAACCTGGACTTCACTGTGTAGACCAAGGTAGTCTCAGTATCAGATTCTACCTGCCTCTGCCTCCCAAGTGTTAGGATTACAGGTGCAAGCCATCATATCTAGCCCTATTTTATACTATAGTGACAGTGTGTTACTCTGTGGCAGGCCCCATTGTACAGTTATCCATTCCTCACCCTCAGTGTATCTCTTCAACAGCTGGTTTCATTGGCATCCATGTCTCAGGCCCCACCCCCTCATTTCTCTTCCTAGTGTAGCCTCTTCCCTATTAGCTGTATGAATTCTTATAGGTGCACCCCCCTTCATAGTAGTGCCAGCTAATATAGACCTGTGATGTCCAAATTGATCCCAGTCTTCTGTGGGTCTCCATTAGCATCTGTGTGTCTTACACACATGGAACATGCAGGCAGCACACTCATATGTATCCAAGCTAGTGCATGGGTTCCTGATGTGACAGGTTTTTCTTGTTAGTTACGAAGGATCTCCTGTGGTCCAGATTGGCTTCAAACTCTGCTTAGCTGAAGATGACCTTAAATTTCTAATCCTCCTTACCCTACCTCCCAAATGCTGAGATCACAGGGGTACACCATTGTGCAGCCTCAGGCACTTAGGAAAGAGCCCAGGCTCCTTGACAAGTGCTCCACAGCTCAGTACAGGACAGGGCCTAGAGTTTCTGAATGCTAAAGCAAGTCTGTCCGTGGAGTGCACTGGCTTCCACCCTGGCTTGGAAGCTCAGCTTATAAACTGCTGGGGGAACTGTGGTCAGGATCCCAAACTAAAAAAGCTTTAGCTGTAGGGATTAGGGAGTAGAGGGGAGGCCGAGCAGCACAGTGGATTTGGTGATATGGCTTTGCTGTGGGAAGATGTGCTGACTCTGGTTGACTTGGGGAGAACTTTGATGGGTTGGTCCTTGGAGTGGTCCTTGAACCAGGTAACAAGGGGCCCTGGAAACCTGGACTCAGGTTCAAGTGTGGTCCTGAGAATGGGCGGAGGATATGCTAGCTCCCATGGTGTTCAGTGGCCCTCGCACACTCTTGCCAGTGTTTATTGAAAAAGCACTTGACACTTGACGAGAGTCCTTGGGTCTATAACTGTCAGTTTGCACTCTGCCAACTGGTGTCCAGGCAAGAAGACACCATGGCTTGTTCCTTTTCTCTTGGCCTGTCGGAGGGCCCCAAGGCCCCTTCTTCATGATCCCTTTTGACTTCTGGACTCTTTCAGGCCTACGAACCATCGGTGTCATCACCAAGCTAGACCTGATGGATGAAGGCACGGATGCCAGGGATGTCCTGGAAAACAAACTACTGCCCTTGAGAAGAGGTACATAGGGCTGGGGGTAGGGGGCATTAGAGCATGGGTGTGTGCTTTGTGATTCTCCTCTGGACACTGGTTCTACATTGCAACTGTTTTCTGGAACACTAAGAAGCAGGTATGAAGCCATGCTTGGTGCTTGCTCTAATCCCAGAACTCTGGGGGTGGGGGTAGGGGGTCAGGAATTCCAGGTCATCTTGGGCTACCTAGAAAGTTCTCTGTCAGCCTGGGCTACATGAGACCTTGTTTCAAACAAACAAATACAGAATGTTTCTTCAAAAATAGATTTAGGTACTGGAAATGAATCTCAGTGGTATAGTCCTTGCCCACCATATGCAAGGTTCATTCCCCAGCTTCCCTTACAAAGCATAACAAAGAGACTTGATTCTGCTGCTTGATTCTGCTTATTGAAGGACCCTGAGCTATTACTTTCCTACATAGAGAGTGCTGGTATTTAGGTGTTGGAGAACAGACAGCCAGGCATGGACACGCACCTGTTAATCCAACATTCAAAAGCCTGAGGTAGCAGGGTCATGAGTTTGAAGACAGCTCAAGGTAAAGTGCTGAGATCATGAGTTTGCCTTCCGGAATTCACGTTATGGTGGATGTGGGTACTGACTCCGTCTGTCTTCCAACCTCCATTTTTGAGAATGTTTTTGAAAACCTTTTTGACTATAAGGAGTGGGACCAAGAAGTGCCTCCCTAGCTGGTGGAAGCTGAGGGGTGAGATGCTATCGCTAGAGAGGGAGTGAACCCTGCTGACCCTGTCCCTCCCCCAGCTATGGCTTCAGCCAGACACTTTGGGTCTCCTCTTAGGGGAGCTCAGCATCCACTGGATGTACTAAGAATCCATCGATTTGTACTTCAGCGCCTCATCGACCTCTTCCTCTGTGATAGCCTGGCCTCTTGTCTTCCTTTGTCTTCCCAGGAGTGACATGTGTCCCTGCCTCTCCACTCATGAGTGATCTTGTGATCTTGGGCTCTCTTCCTCACTTCTCTCCCCTGTGGCTTCAGGGTCCCTCCCACTGGGAGTTGGAGCCCTCTACTGCAAGGAGCACGTGTCTGGAACACGTGCCTTGCATGCACTGGTTCCCACAGAAAGCCTTACAGCATGCTAAAGGGTCCTTCCACCTCATCTCCCTCCTTACTCTGCCAAATCAGACCCCTGGAGGAACCTCATGACCTCTCTCTTCCCCTGCGGTGTCACCTTGCCCTGAGCACTCCATCTTGTTTGTTGTTGTGTATGTAGTGTGCATTTTGTTTGCTGTTGTTGGAGATCTGGCTGGACTTGAACCCCTTGCCTCAGCCTTAGCTGGGATTCTACCTATGTGCCAGCACACCTGGCTTACTTATCCACATGTGCATGTATATTTATTTTATATCAATTTTCATTTCTGAAGCTACTCATATATATGTCTTTGTTTTTGAAGACTGTATATGCCTAGTGACTGTCATGGCCTGACACGGGACCACCTTGAACTTGATCTCCTCCTTTCGACTTCTCAAGCATGGCCAGCAAGCCTGACTGCAGGGGTTCTTTTCCTTTATTATTTGCATGTGGGTGTGGGTTTATGCATGATGTTTGTCGGGCAGGCTGGGAGAGTGTCACAGCTTAGGTATGGAGGTCAGAGGCAACTTTTAGAGTTTGTTCTCTGTCCATCGTGTGAATTCTGGAAGGTCAAACTCAGGTCATCAAGCTTAGCTGCCATTTTTCTGCTGAGCTGTTTTGCCGGCTGAAGTAGGTTTTGATATGACGAGGTAGACTCTGTCCTCTTTACCTTGATTTCCGGGGTTTGTTGTTGTACTGATGATGATGTTGTTTTAGAATATTTTCTTGTACATACTTTAGGTAACTGACCGTGGTAGTGAGTGTGGGTGCAGCCCTCTCGGCCACAGGCTGAGGTCAGAGGCAGTCATGAGCCACCGACATGGGTGCTGGGAGCGGAGCTCAGCTTCTCTGCAGGAGCAGTATTCTAGTTTGCTTTCTATTACTGTGATGAACACCATGGCTAAAAGCAGCTTGGACAGGAAAAGCTTTATTTGACTTACAGGTCAGAGCCCCATCATGGAAGGAAGCCAAGTCAGGAACCTGGAATCAGGAATTAAAGAATAGGCTTCAGAGAAACACTGCTTATTGTCTGTCTTTCCCCATGACCTGTTCAGCCTGCTTTCTTTTTTGGGAGTGGAGGGTAGCGGGATGTTTCTCTCTATAACTTTGTCCCCCTCTATAGACCAGGCTGGCCTCAAACTCAAGAGATCTTCCTTCCTCTGCCTCCCAAGTGCTGGGATTAAAGGCGTGCGCCACGGCCAGCTTCAGCCTGCTTTCTTACTCACCCAGGACCAGCAGTCCAGTGGGAGCATGACCTGCAGTGAGCTGGGCAGGTGCCCCCACATCACTCCCTAGTGAAGGAACTGCCTCCTGGCCCGTCTGATGGAGGCAGTTCCTCAGTTAGGGTCCTCTTCCATATGACATGACTCTAGCTTGCAGTAATGGCAAACACCACCCAGCATGAGCAGTAGCAAGCTCTTAACTGCATAGCTGTCTTCCCAGCCTGTCCTGGAAGCCAGGGCTGTGTACATGCAGCACAGGGCTGTCCCTGTGGAACTGCACTTCCAGCCCACTCACACCTGCCCTTGAAGTTCACCTTCTTCCACATTCCACATTGCTTTCCTCAGCTACCTTCCATGCCATTCCCATCCCTGGTGGGGTTCAGTGCTGCCCTATGCCCTCTCCTGTGAGTGACTTTTGAACCAGTCTGTTTCTAGTCTCCACCTGGCCCGTGCTGAGCCAGCTCAGTATGAAGCCATAGCACCGTGTCCTTCCTGGCGTAATGCATACCTTGACCCTCTCTCTTCAGGCTACATCGGCGTGGTTAACCGCAGCCAGAAAGACATCGAGGGCAAAAAGGACATCCGGGCTGCCCTGGCAGCCGAAAGGAAGTTCTTCCTCTCCCACCCAGCCTACCGGCATATGGCTGACCGCATGGGTACCCCACACTTGCAGAAAACTCTGAACCAGGTATAGCGGGGGTTTAAGGCTACCAAGTAGATTTGTGCTGTTCTCAGTCTCCAGTGACTAACAAGGCTGTCAGCCATCTTGTTACTCCTAGCCTAAGTGGTTTTCATTGAAGACTTGTTGAGGACTGACTGGGTGGGTCGTAGGCTGGTACTAGTATGACTGTTTGATTTACAAGTGTCACTATTGCCTTAAACACCCCTGCAGTAGTTCAGTCACTTGCCCAGAAGTCTAAAGACAGTTCTGAGGTGGTAGCCGGTTAGTCAGGGCTGGTGACTGCAGCTAGGTCACTGCAGTCTGGACTCATGGAATGTAACCCTGTGCAGACTTTGAACTCAAATCCTGGCCCAGCTTTTCCATGTCTTCCTTCTCTTGCCCATCAAGGGAGAGTGGTTGCCCTTATACTTCCTAGGGTGGGAGTCAAGGTGAGACGATGTGTGTCCAGAACACGGTACATACTTTGTGTGAAAGGAAATGGTATTCACTGACTACTGCATGCCTCAATGCCTCCTTACAGTGAGAAAACTGGTAAATGCAGGCAGGGGCAGAGCGCCTGCCTAGAATCCCCCAGTGAGGGTGTGGGGCGTGGCTCAGTGGCAGCCTGCTAGCCTAGGAAGCAGAAGCCCTGGATTTCATCTCCAGTACCAAGTAAATCCAGTGTGGTGGTGCATCTGTAATCCCAGCAGGATTACTCAGGAGATCGGAAAGTCTTTCTCAGCTATAATGTGAGATAAATGAGAGTCTACCTGAGTCAAAAAACAACAGCAAAGAGCCTTATTTTTTTTTTGCATGGATGGGGCCCGAGGCACTGTGTGCAAGGACCACCGTTGTCCTTAGGGGAGGTCCCCTGGGAAGCCAGGGGGTAAATGAGCCTCCAGATAGATTCCTAGTTAAGTGTTAGCTGTAGCTGGGTCACTGCAAAGTGAAGCTGAGAGCAGCTTCCCTAGAGCAGGTGGAGCAGGGATTGGGCAGTGTGTCTTTCAGGAAGGCCCTAAAGCCACAGGCCATTGGGCCTGGGCAGAGTGTGGAGGGCCAGAAAGGAAAACCCTCCACAGAGCCTGGGGCTGCTTGAGAACTAGAAGGTGTATAGCTTGGCTGGTCCCCTTGAATTAAGGGGTGCTCTTTTGGCCACTGGTTGTTGGTGATCCTCCATTTTGGGAGCTCAGAGATGTGGTCCATAGGTGGTTCGACCACCTGCTACTCAGGCCTGAGGACCTCATTTCAGTCTCCAAACTCAAGTAAAGGTAGAAGGAAACAGTGGACTCCTTGAGACTGTTCTCTGACCTCCACCCAGGCACCCTAAGACGTGCACTTATTACCCCAACACATGTACACACAATAAGTAAATAATTTTTAAAGGTCCACAGAACTGTAAAGCATCCAGCTTGCCTTGTGAGACCTGTAGCTTCCCTTAAGAAAGGACCAAGGTTTGCACAGCAGGGCTAGGGGCCCCTGGCTCCCACAGACTTGGGGCTCAGCACGAGCCGAGCCTCTGCACTTCTCTCCTTTAGCATTGGTGTCTTCAGAATCTTTCTCTTCCCTGCTGGGAATCCACCTGCTATGCAGTGGGGCCCTTGCTCTCTCCCCTCTTCCCCTCCCATCTCCCTGCAGGTATGCTCTCGAATCCTGCTCAAGGCATGCCTTTGAGTCTTAGTTTGGAGGGCCATCCCAGGTGTGTGCATTGGTTTAGGGGACACCATTGGGTCTTGGAGCTAACAGGGCCATCCCAGGCTACACACTGGTCCCACCATCCCCAGCCTTGGATATCAGCTTCTGTCCCTGTCCTAATGATTTGTCTGTAGGTCTGTGGCTCTCTTTGGATTGCACCCAAGACTTTGAGTATTCTGGGCTGAGGGTGGATTGTGTTCTTTCCTGGCCTCTGGACCTGTGGTACCCTGTCTGACCCTTACCTTTTCTACAGCAACTAACCAACCACATTCGAGAGTCACTGCCGACCCTGCGCAGCAAACTGCAGAGCCAACTGCTGTCCCTGGAGAAGGAAGTGGAAGAGTACAAGAATTTCCGGCCTGATGACCCCACACGCAAGACCAAAGCCCTACTGCAGTGTGTACTCCCCTTCCCGTTGCCTGGCCGAGTTATTCTGCTCTCCATTCAGGCCCTGTCCTAAGCTGCCCCTGAGATTGGGGCGTCCAGTCTCTAGACATTTAACATGACACTGTCATCTGTAGGATTCATGCCCGGAAGCTGTGTACTTGCATTACAAAAAAATGAGGAAAATCACATTGTTTCAATAAGTTACCATTGTGTGTTAATCACAGTGCTTTAGTAAGTTACCACTGTGTGGTACCACATTCATTGCTGTAGTCAGCTGGGGTCTGTGGCACATATGTTGGACATAGCTGAACAGGGTTTGCTATCTAAGACCATCATCCTGGGCCTTAGGAGGTAGAAGCAGGAAGATAACTCAAAACTTGCTGAGCTGACAGTGTGGATGAGCAAGTTAAAGTCTGAGGGCCTGAGCTCCATCTCTAGACGGGACTCCACTTCCTCCAAGTCTGAGGATGTGCACCTATGATCCAAGTACAGGGGTTGGGCACACAGATTTATACCAGCCAAAGCACGTTCAGTGAGAAATTCAGTAGAAAGAGATTTAGGAAGACAGTGGACAGCCACCTCTTGCCTGCCTACACACACACACACACACACACACACACACACACACAACACACACGGAAGGGTGTGGGGGTTGGGGGGAGGACAAGACACACTATTTAAATGGAAAAAAACGAGAAAGCAAGCAAATATATTGTGATCAACTGGGTGTGGTGGCATGGCACAAATTTCAGCCACTTGGTAGGCTGAAGGCGAAGGGTTCATTTGAGCTCAAGAGTTCAAGGCTGGCATCACCTTAAAAAACAGTCTGTGACACAAGGAATCTGAAGTGAATTGCTTTGCAGCCTTTTCTTCCTCTTGGGAGGGAGGTTGCACATTTTATAGCCCATAGTATGGAGGTCCAAGGGTAACATTCAGGACTCACTCTTTCTCATGCCCCTTCCTGCATCATTTAGTTCAGAGAGCCCAAACTGTGTCCCTCAGACTCCCTCAGAGTCAGTGACAAGCACCTTTACACGTTGAGCCATCCGAGGACCATGCTCATCCTGTTAGCCTTCTCTGCATATATGCAAACTGAGCCTCGCAGTGCAGTACCACTTAATCAAGATTTTCCAGCCCGTCCATGGTGGAGCTCCTGTGCAGCCAAGGCAGAGAGGCAGCAGAGAGTGCAGGTGCTCCCTGGGGAAGGGCTGCCGAGCTGGGACCTCAGAATTCCATCTACAATTTTAGCAATGACAGATCTATAGAGTTCTAAGAACAACCAGGATAGTGTCCAGCGATTACCAAAGTAGCTTTGCTAGTTTACATATTGGCTGTTAAACAGTGATATTTAAAAGGAAAGAAAACTGGCCAAATATGGTGGCATGCAAGCCTGTAATGCTAGCATGTTGGAGGCCTAGACAGAAAGGTCTTTACTTCAAACCCAGCTGGAGTTACCCAGCAAGACCCTGTCTTCAAAACAAACATGAAAGACAAGAAAATCAGCCACAGACTGACAAGGTGGCTCAGCAGGTAAACAGGCTTGCTGCCAAGACTGATAGCCTGAGCTTGAGTTTTATCCCCAAGATCCACACGATGGAAGGAGAGGAATGATTCCCATAAGTGCCCTCTGACCCCACTCATGTACTGTGGCATGCCTCCCTCCAAATAAAACCTTTGTATGAAGCAGAGTTTATCACACGATTCATGTAATTGCAGGGCTGTGCAGAAAACTCTGTCTTGACCTTTTGCCTTTTCTTTCTTGAAGAATGGTCCAGCAATTTGGAGTAGACTTTGAGAAGCGAATTGAAGGCTCTGGAGATCAAGTAGACACACTGGAGCTGTCTGGGGGAGCCCGCATCAATCGCATCTTTCATGAGCGCTTTCCCTTTGAGCTGGTAAAGGTGGGTGCTCATCCTGGAGCTTGAGTCAGACACCCTCATGCTCTGTCTTGGCCTTAAACTTTCTTCCAAACCATGATGTCATGAGCTCCTGCGTCATGTCAGAGGCTGCTGCCAGCGAACTCGGTCTGAAGGACATGTCTGCATGGTCTCTGTTTTCCCAGAGCTCACAACTTAGAAGCTCTGGGCAGAACAGTAGGAAAGTCCGAGTTTCTTCCACTGGTGGGGAAGAAAGACACATGAGGGCCAACAAGATAGTCCAGCAGGTGAAGAAGGTACCCTCTGCTCTGCCTGACTACCTAAGTTTGATCTGCAGGCAGAAGTAGAGAACTAACTGCGGGTCGTCTCTGACCTACACACACACACACACACACACACACACACACCTCACTCACTCTTCATGAAACTCAGGCCTTCCTATAAATACACACTTACAACATGCCCAAATGTAACTTTAAAAACCAGGCACGATGCTGAGCTTACAACAGTAATTGCAAAGTTGTGTAAGTTGAGGCAAGAGGAGTCTAAGTTTGAGGATACATGGCCTGTAAAAGACCCTGTCTCAAAAACTGAAACGAAATCAAAACAGAAAAGTAAAGCAAACTTTACTTTTGTGTCCTTTTCTTTTGAGGCCATGGCTCTCACACACGTAGGTGCATGTGTATTAGTGTGCAGATCAGAGGACAGCCTCCAGGCTCCCCTCAGTTGGGTTTCTCTGAGTTAGCCCTAGTTGTCCTAGAACTTAATCTATAGACCAGGCTGGCCTCAAACCTAGAGACTGCTGGGATTAAAGGTGTACACAGGAGCCGGGCGGTGGTGGCGCACGCCTTTAATCCCAGCACTTGGGAGGCAGAGGCAGGTGGATTTCTGAGTTCGAGGCCAGCCTGATCTACAGAGTGAGTTCCAGGACAGCCAGGGCTATACAGAGAAACTCTGTCTCGAAAAACCAAATAAATAAATAAATAAATAAATAAATAAAAATAAAGGTGTACACAGCCACCATGCACTTACTTTTAAGACAAGGTCTCTTTGTAGCCTAAGTTGGCTGTGTAATCATGCTTGATCTTGACCTTCTGATCCTATGTAGGGTAGGGAATTATAGGCATGTATCAGCACATCCAGTTTACTCTGTGCTGTGGGTGGAGCCTAGAGCTCCATACATATGTGGCAAGTATCCAACCAGCATAAGAACCGCAACCCTGGCTCAGCCTTATTTTTTGAGACAGGATGTCTCACCTACCTGGAATTTAACCTGTAGCTTAGGTCTGCTGGCTGGAAAGAGTTTAGCTTATGAGTATTTTGCCTGATGTATGCTGAGTGTACCATGTACATGCCTGATTGCCTGCAGTGACCACAAGAAGGCACCAGATCCCATGGACTTGGAGTTTTGGAAGTTGTGAGCCATCATGTGAGTGCTGGGAACTGAACCTGGGTCCTTTGCAAAAGCAACCAGTGCTCTTAACTGCTAAGAGTCCAGTACACCTAGATGCACTCAGGTCTGCAGGCTTGGTGGCAGGTACCCTTTCTTACTGAGCCGTCTCTGTGAATACACTCATGAATAGAAACAAGAATGTTCCACTGCTCCCTCTGTGAGGCGGCTTTGGATGTCGATTCCATGTATGTGGTTTGTTTCTTCTCAGATGGAGTTTGATGAGAAAGATCTACGAAGAGAGATCAGCTACGCTATTAAGAACATCCACGGAGTCAGGCAAGTTCCACAGGGAATCCTCATGTTCTCTTCCTCTCCACTCCTGTGGACCCCGACTTTCTGAGTCCGTGGCTAGCGAGGCCTGTAGAAGGCTCATGAATAGTTTTCAGAACTGTGTAAATGTCTTAGTCTTCAAGGACAGAGAGGGTGTGTATGTTATGGCTCTGTGACTGTCCTGGGTCTCTTGATTACTTGTGTCCCCTAGGATACATGACCTTATTCCCTGTGAAATGTAGTGATCAGAGGTTGGGTGGAACTAGACTTGAGTCATGCTCACAGAACCCTTTTCAAAATGGGTTACTTGTGGGCCTCTTGGTGTCCCATCCTTATTGCAATCAATGAAGTGTACCCTGTTCTCTAGCCTCCCAAGGTCCGTGGGTTACCCTGAGGGCTCCCCAGTTGGGGACTCCCAGGTATCCTACCCCCAGCTTTGATGGGATAGTCTTTCTTGTCAGGGACCTAGCCATGCATAGAAAGTGGCTGACCACACCCTTTGTTTCTCTCTGACTTATCTCTCCCTGCTTCCCCTGGGTCTGGATGTTTTTAGAACTGGGCTCTTCACGCCGGATTTGGCGTTCGAGGCCATTGTGAAAAAGCAGGTGGTCAAGCTGAAAGAGCCCTGTCTGAAATGCGTGGACCTGGTTATCCAGGAACTTATCAGTACAGTTAGGCAATGCACCAGCAAGGTACCGCACCCGCGGACGTGGGGCCGCAGGCTTGGTATCAGGCCCCAGGTTACCTCATTTCCAAGAATCCTACAGGGATGGGAATGTGTCAGTCTGGTCCCACTCAGGAGGGGTGGGGGAATGCTGGGCTCCTTAGAACCAGCTAGACTGGTGACAGGTGTCCTGGGATCCTGATACCAAGCCCAGCATGCAGAGGGTGGAATGGGATGTCATCTGGCTGTGTTGCTTTGCTGCTTGCTAGGGAAGCAGACTGGGGCTCCCTCTGCAGCTGGTGGAGGCCAAGGCTCTTGAGCTTCACTGTTGTCCCCCTTGACAAATGACAAATGCCTGGCTTCTTTGGAGTGGGTCACTCCTCTGTTCCCATGGCACTGGGAAGGACATAAACACTGGTGGCATACTGAGAGCTCAGTGCCCAGCTTCACAAAAGCTCCTTGGGTTCCACAGTGGCTCTGCCAGCTTTTGCTGTGCCCTGTGCTGTCCTTGTTCCATCCCCATCCCTTCCAGGTAACTCCACATTCAGTCCTCATGGTCGTCAAGACCTGTGTCCCACACTTCATGGGCAACTGCCTCCATTTGGCCCAGACCACCAGCCTCCTCTGGGAGGGCTGTATCCTGGACAGCACGCTCCTGTCAAGCAGCTGAGGGAAGGAGCTTGAGGGAAGGAAGCAGTTTGAGGGAAGGAGCAGGCGTCTGCTTGTACAACCTCTACATTGCCAGCTCTGAAATGACAGAGAACTTTTGCTTAAGCTGCCTGTTCTACTGGAGCAAAGTCCCCATTCACTTCCTCAGCTTCTCCAGTGGGAAACAGAGCAAAAGAAGCCAGCCAGGCAAGGGCTGGGGTTAGGGTTAGGGTGAGTTGGTAGAGTGCTTGTCTGGCTGCACAAAGCTTGGGTTCCATCTTCCATCTGTAGCATCCCGTAGACCAGATGTGGCTGACACCTGTGATCCCAGAACTGGATCCAGGAGTTGGAAGTAGGAAGATAGAAATTCAAGGTCATACTTAGTCATATACTAAGTTGGAGGCTAGCCTGTGCTACAAGACCATTTCAAAAACTGAAACTCAAAGGGGCTGCAGATTGACATCCTAGGGGCCATTGTCACAGATGTGATGATTTGAGATTTGCTCACATACGTTTGGCCCTACGATGACAGTGTCCTGTAGCACTTAGCCTTGAACTGTAGACCAGCCCTATGCTCCCCCAGGCCTTGCCGATTCCAAGCAGCTTCCAAGACAGACATGGGCGCAGGCTTTTCTGCGCATGCACTAACCAGCTTGTTCTCCTTCTCTTTCTCTCTCTCTCCGTCTCC
Source organism: Mastomys natalensis (assembly GCA_021653895.1). Lineage (NCBI taxonomy): Eukaryota > Metazoa > Chordata > Mammalia > Rodentia > Muridae > Mastomys > Mastomys natalensis. Next base: position 336,211 of record JAJTUV010000695.1, read on the forward strand.
GGGCCTGTGTGTGCATTTGTGCGTGTGGCCTGCACTACCCCTGGGTGTCTCTCAACCTCGTCCCGCCCTCCTCCGCATGACCAGGACGGGGCTCTTCACCCCCGACATGGCCTTTGAAGCCATCGTGAAAAAACAGCTTGTAAAACTCAAAGAGCCAAGTTTGAAGTGTGTTGACCTGGTGGTGTCGGAGCTAGCCACGGTCATTAAAAAGTGTGCTGAGAAGGTAACAGGTTTTGCTCCTCATGTCCCTCATCAGTTCCCACCTATCATTTCTTCATTGATGTCAGCCCTGAGCACTGGGACAATCGTGCCTCGAGGGGACCCCTCTTGGGCACAGTGGTCACCTATGCCCATCCCAACTGCCATCTGGAACTTTGCATGGCAGACTGAGTGGGGGAGGCACACCACACACACGCCCCACCGTCTCAGTCTTGGGGATCCAACGGAGGGATCTTTGGCATGCCCAGTCATGTCTGTGAAGCCGCTCTCCTAGATCTCATCCTCCTGTGTGTTTGCACTAGGGTGCATTTAGCAGCATCTCTCCCCTCCTGGGGAAGGTGTGGCTCCCTGCAGTGTGGCTTGGGTCACTCAGTACCCCAAATTAAAAGTAGGGAGTCTTCGGATTGGCCACATGCTTGCCAGATTCACAAAGATCAGGGTACAGTTTCCAGCCAAGGGCTCCCTGAGTCCAGTGACCCAGGTGCTGTCCCTGTTACCCTGAAGCAGGGCACTGTGCGCATTAGAATGCTCAGTGAGGGCCATCAGTTTGTCCTGCCTTCACCTAGTGCTGGGCGGGAGGGGGCTGCCTGGCACCTCTGGGTAGCAAGTGTCACTCACTCTCTCTGCCACTTTCCACCTCTGACCAATCGCTGGCTTTGCAAGCGGCTCTCAGCATGCATGGCACCCTCTCGCCTTTCCCACTCCACATGCCCCTGACTGGTCTGCCCTTGTCTCCCAGCTGGAGCAGCTGCAGGGGCTGCAGGGGCTGCAGGGGCTGCAGGGGCTGCAGGAGCTGGGAGACAAGGGCAGAGTGGGGCCCTGGTGGCCCCTCCCCTTTCCTTCTCTCTATCTCATCCTTGTGCCCCCCCCACCCCCCACCCCCGCCATGAAGACATTGTCAGTTCAGCCTTTCTGCTTGCTCCCCAGCTCAGTTCCTACCCGCGGCTGCGAGAGGAGACCGAGCGAATTGTCACCACCTACATCAGGGAGCGAGAAGGGAGAACCAAGGACCAGGTATTGTACCAGCTCACTAGTCTCTGTCTGTGTGGGTCTAGCAAATTTTGAGAGTTAAGTTCTGTGCAATTTTAAAAGTGATAATATTGTTCTCTAACTCAAGTGCTTTCCAAACAAATCAGTCAGAGACTGTAGATTTACTTAATCAACCTATATGGCACAATAGCTGAGTGGTTATTAATCTGTTCTAATCCTCAAAGCTAATCTAGCTGCCTCCCAGCTAAAATCTCCGAGCTGCTTGCATTTTGATATTGGTCTGGCTCTCTCTGCCCCAGCGTGTCCCTGTGGTGGCTCATCACAGAGACTCCTCCCCTGGCTGAGGTCAGAAGTCCAGCCGTATACCCTCCGCTGCTCAACCATTGGAAGATCACCTTTTATTGAGAATAAACAGCTGTATGAAGAAGTTCGGTGGGGGCAGGGGTGTCAAACTTAGTTCACCAGGCTTCCAAGGCAAGCATTTTCATCTGCTGAGCCATCTCACTAGCCCCAAAGATCCATTCTGAGGCCTAGGGCTAGCATAGCACTTGCCTAGCATATGTCAAGCTCTGGTTTCCATCTCTAGCACCCTGTCAGCAAGGTGTGGTGGTGCACGTTTGTCATCCTAACTTGGGAGCCAGAGGCAGGAAGAACTCGGTGTCATCCTTTGACTACACAACTGAGTTCAAGGCTAGCCTGGGCTACATGAGACTTTGTGTCAGCCCGACCACCACCACCCCAAAAAAAGAGAGAAAGAAAAAACAGGATGACTCTTATTCTCTCTGGCCACCATCCCCATTGCCCAGCCTGTATCCTGGCCTCCCCATCATGCATTGAACAGTCTTCCACCATGATTGTTCAGGTGGTATTAATGTCTTTGTAGAGCTCAAGATTAGATAGTTCTATGCATGCAGCTAAATCTTTGTTTGTGGTTTTTTGTTTTTTGTTTTTTTTTTTTTTTTGGTTTTTTTTTTTTTTTTTTTTTGGTTTTTTGAGACAGGGTTTCTCTGTGTAGCCCAGGCTGTCCTGGAACTCACTCTGTAGACCAGGCTGGCCTCGTCAGAAATCCGCCTGCCTCTGCCTCCCAAGTGCTGGGATTAAAGGCGTGCGCCACCACCACCTGGCTCTTTGTTTTCTAAAGACCAAGGTGGTTTCTCCTTTGCCAGGGCCTTTCCCCATAGTGCTTCGGGGAGACTCCTTGTGACTCTGATTTCTGTCTGATGCTGGCCTAGTGTTCAGGGCCGTGTATCACCTGTGGTGGCAGTGACTGACTCTCTCCATTGTTGGGACATTTTCTGCTGTGAATATACTGTGTCTTTTTAGAGCTGCCCTTAACTGCTGGAGGAGTACTGGGGTATCTAGAGCCTTGCACTTCCATACCCTGGGCCATCATTAATCCTTCAGGTGGGGAGCTGGAGCCATGCCTCAGTGGTTATGTGGTCAGTGGACCTAGATTTTGTTCCCAACACTCACATGTTAACTCACCATCATGTATGACACCAGTTCCAGGAGAACCCACCTACTCCTAGTGTTGCAATCACTAGGCATACACAGTGTGAACAGACATATATGCAGGCCTTGTGCATATAGAGTAAAAATAGTAAGTCTAATTATGGGGCCTCATTACCGGTGCTTAAATCTAAACTACTACAAGTGTCCATATTGTGTCTGCCATGGTGAAGAAACTGGCTCCTTTGTCTTTAAGTCTTCATTTAGCACTGGGCCTCTATCTGTAACCCCATAGCATCCATGGCCTGGGAGATATGAGTTTGGTGCAGGAGCCTGTCATCACAATATGGAGAGACTGAAATAGGCCAGACAGACTGGGTTCTATTATAAAACTGTCTCGAAATAAAACAAGAGCAGAGTGCTTCCGACATACACAAAGCCCTGGGTTCTGTCCCTAACAGCCCAGGAACCTTATAGTGATGGTGCATTTGAGAGCGCTCAGGAGGTGGAGGCAAGGAGGATCCGGAGTTAAAGGTGTTTCTTGGCTATGTGATGAGTTAGAGGCCGTCCTGGGCTCTGTGAAACCCTATCCCCAGAAAACAAACAGAAAGTCAAAGAATACACCACCAGAAGCATGAGCACTTTTGATTGGTCTCTGTCACCGCTCCTGAGGCTGCAGCTGCTCTTCCTGTGCACACAGCCCCTGACGCCCACTGTGGACACTACCAGGTTTCAAATCAGAGTTGTGGGAAGACAGTGTTCAGGCCTTACAGAGCCAGCTTCAGGGACCGCACAACACTCGGTCCTTCCCAACAACCACCTAGGTCTGTGTACGTTGTCTTGGTTATTACTGAGTACCTAGAGGCACACTGACCAGGTAGTGTGTGGCCTTGAGGCAGAGGAAGGAAACCTTTTGAGGAACCAGAACCCCCTGCCCAGGCAGCCTGGCCTGTTCTTAATAGGAACTAGGGTGGAAAGCTGCCTGAGTCAGTAGAGTCCATGGAGCAACTTGAGCCTTTGCAAACCAGGACCAGAACATCTTAGCAGACAGGGCTGTAATGGGGTTGGCAGACGAGAATGCAGCGGTCTCAGGTTTGGGCAGTGTGCACACACGCTGAGGCACCTGCAGATGTGGCACTTGTAGTCGTTTAGATTTAAGCACCGGTAATGAGGCCCCATAATTAGATTTATTTTTACTCTATATGCACAAGGCCTGCATATATGTCTGCTCACATTGTACATGCCTAGCACTTGTGACACTAGGAGGCTGGGCTTTTAGTGTGTGTGGTACTGAGTTCCATCTTTTTTTTAAAGACTTATTAGCCAGGCATAGTGGTGCATATCTTTGCACCCCAGGCACTCAGGAGGCAGAAACAGGAGGTAGATCTTTGAGCATGTGGACCATGTGTCTGCATATGGTCTACAGAGCAAGTTACAGGATAGCCAGGGCTACACAAAGAAGCCTTGTGCCCATGTCAGATGTAGTGTAGGTAGGTAGGTAGGTAGGTAGGTAGGTAGATAGATAGATTGATTGATTGATTGATTGATTGATTGATTGAATATTTTGCTTGTAATGTGTGTGTGCTACATGCATATCAGGTGCTTGTGGAAGCCAGAGGAGGGCATCATATCCCTGGATCCAGAGTTACAGACAGGTGGGAGCCACCATGTGTGGGCTGGGAATTGAACCCGGGTCCTCTGGATGAACAACAGATGCTTGTAACCACTGAGCCCTCTTTCCAGCCCTTAGCCATACTTTTACATTAGTGTTTTTAAAAACAGCGAGCCAGGCGGTGGTGGCGCACGCCTTTAATTCCAGCACTTGGGAGGCAGAGGCAAGCAGGTCTCTGAGTTCAAGGACAGACAGGGCTACACAAAGAAACCCTGTCTCAAAAACCAAAAAAAAAAAAAAAAAGGAGGAAGGAAAGAAAAGAAAGCCCCACATCACCTACGCTGGCTTGAACTCAGAATGCAGCTGTGCAAGTTTCTGTTCAGTATGCTATATACACATATTGTTCAGTGTGATACATACACATATTGCCATGTGGTGTGCTTGTATGCATGCATGTGCTTGTCAGTTTGAAAGTAGCACTGATGAGATCCCAAAGGTTAGTCTGAAGTCATCTGCATTGGGATTTGAAGCTGGCTTGGGCATGGGTGGTAGAGCATTCTCTAACATGTAAGTCCTGTCTTCCAACCCTAGCAGTACCAATAAAAGAGAAAAAGAAGAGAGAGTGAATTCCAATTCACTTCCATAACTTAGTAACATTAGGCCCCAAGTCACAGGCCAGTCAGTGGCCTAAGGAAGACAGCAGTTCTTGTATCAGTCCTCAGTGCTGTACCCATGCCCAGCACATTGAGCTCCCAGCCACTGCCCCTTGCCCGTCTTCCTGTGGGGCTTTTTTCCACCTGCACATCTTCCCCTGTCCTACTGCACTCCTGTCTGGGAAAGCTGTGGGGATGCAGCAGTTGTGCCTGCTGCCGTGTGTTGTGTGTGTGTGTGTGTGTGTGTGTGTGTGTGTGTGTGTACATACATACAGTACTGTGCCTTCCTTGCTGTTCTGTGCTCTATAGTCACACGCCCCTCTTTCCTCTAGATTCTTCTTCTGATTGACATTGAGCAGTCCTACATCAACACAAACCATGAAGACTTCATTGGATTTGCCAAGTACGTATACAGCTGTTGTCGGGGGGCAGCACCTATTCCCACCCCCAGCACCAAGACCAGAGTGGGGATCTGCTGGGGATGCTGGGCAAAGAGTAGAGCCGTTTGAGAGAGCCTTGAAGCTTTTCTGTGCTAACTGTGACTTCTGTCACAGTGTCCTCACCTAGCATGTTGTCTGTGGACATCTCAGGGACAAAATGTGTGTTCCGTGACCGTTCTCAGGGAAGGGGAGGCCAGCCAGGTTCATTCCCTGCAGGACTTTTCAGAGCTTTTCACAGTCAGAGCACCGTGCAGGCTCTGCCTTTCGCATACTATGCACAGATACATACACACTGTAGATTTAAAACCAGAAGCTTGGGCTGGGCTGTCTCCATTGTTAGCACTTGACTGGTATGCACACAACCCTGGATTAGACTCCAGGACCAATGCAACAGATACCACACCTGGTTGTATTGGTTCTGGGTCAGCCATCAGCTCTGGACCAGCTGGGCAAACTTGGGTGCAACTGGGGGTGTTTTGGTGCTCATGCAGGTTTCTTAGCTTTGGACAATAGGACACCACCATGCACCAAAAGACATCTCCTTGTGTTCAGCTAGACTACTGGTGTACTTTCATGCCAGGTCCACTTGCCCACAGGAAGTCCCTGTGCAAAGATAGACTGTTAAGACACAGTCTGCTCAAGGCTCTTGGAAGTCCAGAGGATGGCTGTGAGGCCTGACCTAAGGGTTTTGGAGACTTCTTAAGTGGGAGGGCCTGCTGGGCACAAGGCTTGAACTGTCTGTTGTCTCTGGGCAGAACTGATGGAGCATCTGTTCTGAGTGGGCACATGGCAGATAAATGAATGATTATTGATCAGAAGCCCCTCCCCGAGCACATGTAGCCTAAAGCCCTTAGCTGGGTAATTTCTTCCCTGGTGGGCTGCAGCCTGGGGCTAAGGAAGGCAGCTCTTTAAGTCCTGCTCTCCCAGCCGTGCATGGATAGCGGAGTAGCCCCCCATTGATTGCTATCAGTTTCCTCACCTCAATGTGTCTGCTTCTTAAACTTCATCCACAGTTCCTTCTCACAATCTCTCCTGTTTTTCCTTTGACCACTCCACTTCTTTCTCTGGATTCCGGGGCCTTCCCACTTACCCAGCTGTTTCTATACTGAGGAGCTGGTCACAGGGTGGGTATTGCCTGCTGTGTGCCTTTTTCCCTGGTGTGTGACCTGGGGCGTCCTCCCTGGGGAGCCTCAAACCTGTGGGGGATGTTCCAGAAGCCCTTGAATTACAACAGCCATTTTCTCAACCAGGGCCCCAGCCAGGCCTTGTGAAGAGGACACTGGGTAAGACACCATAGAGCCTGCCCAGGTAGCGCACACAGACTGGGGAATAGTGGACAGTAGCACAGAAGCCTGAGGGATAAGGCCTGGGGAGACCCTCCCAAAGAAATCATGCAGCGGCAGGTAGGGGACTATAGGGAGTTGGCACTGGACAGGAAGACAAAGAAGCAGGACACCAGCCAGAAAAGCAGGATGGAGGCAGCAGCTGGTGACCATGCCCCTCATCAGGGATGCCCTGAAGCCTGAGGAGACGGGTTTAGGTCCCCTGCCATGGTACCCAGAGTCTCTGGTTAGGGCCATCACCATCTTGGCTGCTGTTTGAGGGAGCCATGAAGCACTTACATAGCACATCTGGGCCCTTGTCACCATACTGTGAATGATGGCTTAGCTTAGTTTCACTTCAGTATGGATCATTACAGACAGGCCCAGAGGAAAAGCCCCATGAGGGCTGCTGACGTGGCATGGTTGGTAGATCACTTGCTTAGCATGCATGAAGTCTAGCACCAAATCAAAGGGGTGTGATAGCCCACACCCATCGTCCCACCACAAGGGAGGTAGAAACAGGACAATTGGTCCAAAGTCACCCTTGGTTATATATCTGAAGTAGAAGCCAGCCAGGAACACAGGAAACACTTCCTCAAAAAAAAAAAAATTAGGGTGAGTAAGATGGTTTAGCAGGTAAAGATGCTTGGTGTACAGCCTGTGTGACTAGTTAGATCCCCATGTACACAATGCTGTGCCCTCCAAAAAGATAAAGATTAAAAAATCGAGCCCTGAGATAGTGACGTCAGAAGAGCACCAGGTGGAATTCTTTTTTTTTTTTTTTTTTTTTTTTTTTTTGTTGTTGTTGTTGTTGTTTTGTTTTGTTTTGTTTTTGTTTTTTCGAGACAGGGTTTCTCTGTGTAGCCCTGGCTGTCCTGGAACTCACTCTGTAGACCAGGCTGGCCTCGAACTCAGAAATCGGCCTGCCTCTGCCTCCCAAGTGCTGGGATTAAAGGCATGCGCCACCACCGCCCGGCACCAGGTGGAATTCTACATGAATCATTACCAATCTAGAATAAAGAGCATGTCTCCTGCAAACACACTCTGCCTATCTAGCAACTGGCTGAAGCTTTGTTGCTGGTTCCTAGTCTCTCTGTGTAGACTACTTGAACTCCTTAGATAGCCCAGCCTAGGGACAGAGTCATGCTCCTCCTGACTTAGCTTCCCCTTGCTGGGGTCCCTGGCTTGCACTCTCAATTAACTCCCGATTGAAACTCAGCTGTTTTGAGCTGTAGGCAAAACCTCAGAGCAGCCAGTGGTGATGAAACCAAGAGTGTTGCTATTTGTATTTTTCTGCCGTTTCCAGCTAGAGCAGTAAGATGAGCACTGGCTGCTTCTGCAGAGGACCTGGTTTCTGTTCCCAGAGCCCACATCAGGTGCCTCACAACCACCCGAAACTCCAGGCTTCCAATGCCCTCTGGCCTCCAGGCATACCTGCACATGTGTGGCGCACATAAACTCATGCAGGCAGGCACACACAGAGACATATACACACATACATACACATGTACCTCCCCCCCACACACACACACATACATGAACATCTTTTTAAAAAAGAAAAGGAAAAAGAAAATGAAAGTCTAACAGAGAAGTTGCAGGCCACGGTTGCTTTCAGGTGGTTGTGTTGTCGTTAGAGCAGAGTGAGCATCAGAACCAATAAGGAGAGTGGTGGGTAGCTCCAGGGGTACAGTGTGCTCTGCCTAGAGCGCTGCATGCAGAGTGCTTAGCACCTGCCATACACAAAGCCCCCTGTCCCATCCCCAGCACTTCACATACTGGATATGGAGGCAGCCTGGGGAACCTGAGGCCCACTCTCAAAACAGATCATAAACCTAATAGCCTACAGTCCCAGCACTTGGGAGGCGGAGGCAGACAGATCTCTATCAGCCTGGTCTACATAGTGAGAACCTGTCTCAAGAGAGAGAGTGACAGAGGGAGAGGGAGCTAGCCCAGAATGCACGAGGCCTTGTATGTGGAGAGAGCTAGCCCAGCATGCATGAGGCCTTGTATTTGGTCTGCTGCATCCCCTTTTAAAAGGTGAAGGTACAGCGTGACTGCTGATGAGGAGACATGCAGGAACCTCCCATAATGGGCTTGGTAGTCCCCAGCTTGAGTCAAGTCCTTCTAGCCAGCCATTTGGCCAGTGTAAGCCCCAGAACTATCAGGGCTGGTTAGGAGAGCCATTTCTAGACTGATGAAGGGTCAGTGGTGGGAAGAGAACATAAAGAAGCTCGCGTACGTTGTGCTCAGGGTCGCCTGGAAACAACTTCCTGTCCTGTTCCCTGCATCTTATACCTCTTCTTTGAAGCTCTAACTTCGAGTGGCTTGTGGGAAATAGCTGGTACTTCTGGAATGGCCATGAGAAAGTTCTAGAAGCCAGGGTTAGCCAGATACATATTTCATATGCTCTAGCTGTTTTCTATGTTCAGGAGCCTATGTCCTTGCTTCTGCCCTTAGTGGGCCCCTAGGAAAGAACCTCAGCCTGGCCACCACGGCCTGTCTTTACCTCCCTCCCGCAGCATCTCATCTGAATGTGCCTTCTCTGCTTCTGTTGCAGTGCCCAGCAGAGGAGCACGCAGCTGAACAAGAAGAGGGCCATACCCAATCAGGTAGCTCCCCAGTCTCAGCTCTCACTCCCTTCTGAAGACGGGAACATACTTAGCTCGTCCTAACATTTGATATGGGAACCGACACCTTAGTACTAGGCTAATTGCTCTGTCAGTCTCTGGGCCACGTAGCTGTTAGAGAACTAAGACTTCCACAGGACCTTGGGGCAAATTCCAAACACCCCAAGGCCTCATCTGACATCTAATGTGAAAGTTACAACTCGACCCTCAAAGCAGTAGATGTGTAACAGTGACCCCAAAGTGTATGCAAACAAGTTGTGTTTTCTAACTCTTGGCCCTGGGAATGGAGGCAGGTAGGTAGAAAGCATGGAAGGTGCCACAAACAACTCGGGGAAGATGGAGGTGGTTTGAATTCCATGCCTGGAGAACCCCAGGTCTCCTTTATAATCCCACCCTAGCTTCAGAGGCTTTGCATACTTACGAATGGCTTCATAAATGCCAATATTACATGACTGGTTGGGCTTTTTTTTCTGTCCAGTTTCTGCCACTGTCCCCAATTCCCTTCCCATGTCAGGCTGGGATGGGGAGGGGCGCTGTGCTATTGTATCTTGCACGATTTAGAGCCAGATTGGGGAGAAATGTAACAAATGCATGGTTTTGAGTTTTCTTTTTGTATGTGTGCTTGCCATAGGTAGTACATATGTTGTTGCTTTTTTTGTTCTGAAGAAGATAATGAATTAAATATTAACACCATGAATATAATTAATAGCATGTAATTTTTTTCTTTTGCTGTTTTTTGTTCTTCTGCTCTTCCTTCTGCCCTTGTGCTCCCCTGCGTCCTCTCTGTCCCTTCACGTCCCTTCCATCTCTCCTGCTCTCCCCGATTGACCCACAACCTTAACTTTACATTCTCAAAGGGGGAGATCTTGGTAAGTACCTGCTTAGTGTGGTGCTAACCTAGAACCTAGTGGGAAAGGAGGCCTGCCTTCACCCTGCTCAAAACACTAAAACATGCACTAATCCGGGAGCTACACGTCACCGCTGTCATTGGACCTTGCGTTGTCCTGGGGATCTGTTGCTCTCACAAAAATACTAACCCAATTGCACCTTTCTGGGAGGCACACCCCTCTGGCTGGGTCCTAGTAGGTTCTTTTGGTGTCCTGTAGTTCAAAGATGGCAAATACGCAGTTCACATATTGCCTCCATCCCCACCTCAGCTTCCTAGACACAGAAGATTTTGCTCAGGACCTGCTGGATTCATTCTTGTTGCTGCCAGCCTTTATCCTTTCTCTTTTCCTGCAGATACCACTGACTGACCAGGCCATGTGTTACCACATGGGGAGATTTGCCTTTCTGTGCCTGTGGCAGACATGACTAGATGATCCAACAATGTGATTTTCCTCCACAATGAGCCCAGGGCAGACATTGCTAATCAATCCTGGCATTCTTTCTTAATATGCATGCCATTGACTCCCCATTCTGTAGCTGTTATGACTGGTTATTTTTTTTTATATTTTCCATGTGATATCCTACTCCTGTACTCATGATAGGCATGAGCAATCAGATTCCCTCTAGCCTGTTGCCTTCATGGCAGCTAGAGTGACTGGTGTGGAAGGTCAGTTCCACTCGCCCACTTTTCTCATCCATTGCCTGAAACAAACATCACTGAGTGATCCCAGCACCTTTTTCTGCTGTGCTCAGAATTGTTACCATAGTCTTCTGGGCAGCTCCCACCAGTCAGTTGGTATAGATCGTATTTGCCATCCTAACTGCGGGCAACTCATCTTCCTTTTGCATAAGGACTAGGAGCTGTGGTGGTCAGAGGGTGCGAGGCCCAGCCCTGCTGAAAGCTGAGACTGTGTGGAGGTGCTCCCTGCAAGCACCTTGGCCCCAAGCCCCAGCAGACCCCTTTCTCCAGAATATTCTCCTGCTGCCACCACCACTCTCTTCAGAGATTACTCCTGGAGTTTTGAACTTTGGCAAAGGTTGAGCCATTTCTGTGTGAATGGCGGGCAGGTCCTTGATGTGCCTGGGTCCTGGCAAAATCGACTGGATCAAAGTCAAAACCTGGGCCAATGTTAGAGAAGAGGGGCCTCAGGCCTGGAGCAAAGCAGTCCAGTACCACTCGTAGGTGGCCACTGTTACTACCTTACTCCATTCTCCTGGCCGCAAACCATGTGCAACCTCAAGACCATGAGCATGGCTGGCCATAGCCTCCATGTGTCCGAGCATACTTGGTCCTCAAGTGACCTTCACTCAGAGAGAGGACCATGATGGCTCCCGCTGAGCTCGCCTCGCTGCCACTTGCTGCTCAAGCCACTGGGATGGGTCCTTTCTGTTCTGCATGCCTGCATGCCTGTTACTGTGTACCCCAGAAATGGGATGCCTAGCTGCCTTTGCTGTTGCCACACCTCTCCCCTGGCTCCTTCTCACCCCAACTCCTTAAGGCTGTGACCCTAGGTTCGCAATCTGCCTTGGAGATAAGGAGGCACAGCCTTCGCTGTTCCCTGGGATCAGTCTATGTCTGTACTCATAGAACCAGGTGTTGTCTTGGACTACACTGGGGTGCCCACACAGGCAGGGGCTGGAAGGGAAGGGCGCCCACACAGGCAGGGGCTGGAAGGGAAGGGCGCCCACACAGGCAGGGGCTGGGAGAGAAGGGCGCCCACACAGGCAGGGGCTGGAAGGGAAGGGCGCCCACACAGGCGGGGGCTGGGAGAGAAGGGTGCCTTGGAGCCTCTTGCCAACCTATGTATCCTTAGTGGAGGCAGCTGGGCCAGACCTCTAAGGAACAAGAGTGACACAGTTGTTACACAGTAGTACAGACCCTATTATGTGGGATTACTCTTCTTAGGGTACAATGGTAGCTTGGGCCCAAGTTTCTCTCCCTTGGTTGACATGACCAAAGCTAAGTCCAATCAGATCTTACTCTGGATAAGACTAATTGAAAGGCCCTGCCACCTATCCCTGGCAAGACAGAATATGGCTACAGGACCCCACTCACCTTGGCCTGGGTGATGCTCCAGAATTAACCAATCAGCCTTACCAACCTCACCAGCCAGTCTAGGTGGCCTAGAATCAGGGTATTCCTGGAATGCTGAAACCCTCCATAGCTGAGCCCAGGCCATTTTGGAGTGAATCTGTACAAGTCAGTCACTCTGTTTCTAGCATGGACACTATGTCCTCCTGGGGCTCCAGGCATCTCTAAGAGTCTGAGGTCTCTTGACATCAGAGAAAAGTCTTACCCTCCACTTTGATGAGGGATGTCAAGTGGCAGCTTATGTTGTTCTTGATCCAAAAAGGGACTTAAGTAGGCCGCAGGGATTCCTGAACCTTTAGTAACTGTTGTAGCCTTCATGACCTGCAGCCTGGAGCCCAGAGACACCCACTGTAGAAGGGTAGGTTTGGCAGCTCTGGAGCTAAACAGGATAGAGAAAGGGGAGCCTCAACTCTAGACCCCAGACATGGCTCCCCAGAGACCCTATTTTGGATTCTTCTGCCCCATCCTACCTAAGTGACCTGACACAAGTCTCCCCACCTGTCCATGACTATACACGGCACATGCTCTGCAGCCTGGCCTGTCTGTTGCTGCCTTGGTCCCAGGCATCCCTGTTGCCACCTCTGCGTGCTTCCTGCTGTCCCCAGAGTCCCCAGGTCAAGAGGTGGCAGGGGGGGAAGGGGGCTCAGGTCTACATGTGCCTCCGTGTCCCAGGGATTATGGGAATCTGAAAACGTGGCCCCCTCAGTCTGCCTGTACCTAGCAGTCAGGTGAGTCCCCAGGCTGACCTGGCTTCTGTTCCCCCATCAGATGACAGTTATGGCCCAACGAACCCTTTCTCTGGATTGTCTCCCAATTGAGACCCCTGAGTCACGCATAGAAAAGTGTGCCCACTGGGCTTCCAGCTAGCTGAAACACAGTCCCACTCTGGTGACCCTTTCAGGGTCTGTAGTGGTCCTCTGGGCAGCCCTCTGGGTGGGGCTGTCTCCCTAGCGCTGGTCACCTACACACAGAAAAGATTGTGGAGTGAGACACCTTTGTTGGTCAGGCCCATGAGAGAAGTTACAGCTGTCCCTGCTGTGGGCTCCCCAGTGAGCCGTCCCTGCCTTCCTTGTTGGACCCAAAGAAAAATGGATCATTAGTGTTACGTTCTCCATGGTCTAGCCCCAGCCCTTAGCCCCGACCTCCTGGCCTAAACCCTTTGACACTCCTAAGACATGCATTTTTGTTTCCTTGTCACTTAGATCACTATAACCACTGAGGGATCTCTAGAGCCCCAGCTCGCCATTCCATCCCTGAGCTAGAGATTTGCTCTCCGACTGTATCTCCATCCATCCCCACAGTAGTCCCAGCTCCCTGTCTGATTCCTAGCTGGCACTGCTTGGGTTGACATGGAACTAGGGTCCTGGCTTGGGGTGGAGGTATCCCTGCCACAGAGCCAGGCTTCTATCCTTCCTGGGGAGGAAAGGGTGGACGGAGCACAGGGTTGTCCTCCCTGCTAAGCTGAGTCCTCTCCACCAGGTGATCCGCAGGGGCTGGCTGACCATCAACAACATCAGCCTGATGAAGGGCGGCTCCAAGGAGTACTGGTTCGTGTTGACGGCTGAGTCCTTGTCTTGGTACAAGGATGAGGAGGTGAGCAGTTGGTATAAGGCAGGAGAGGGAGGAGGTCCCCAAACTGATTCCCCCCCGGCCAGCACGCATCCATTCCCTCAGTCACCTGAGAGAGGGAGTTTACAGTCAGACAAGGTGACTTCCCTAGATCCCAGCACTAGGAAGGAATACAGGCAACTTGGAATATAAGTTCCAGGCCTATCTAGGCTATGTAGGAAGTGCCTGTCTCAAACAAGGGAGGGGGGGGGGAGTCAGACAGTCCAGCTAGTAATGAGCTTATCCTGCACAGGAGACCTGACTAATCCCAGTACCTAAGAGAAAAGGAAGGTGCAGAGTGTGCTCATACCCCCAGCAGGCACGACAGACACACTGCCTGCTGGCCAGCTAGGCTTGCCTCCTTGACAAGTTCCGGGCAAATATGAAGTGGGTCTCTGTCTTACAAATCCACATACATGAGTATGTGCCTACAGACAACATGAGGATATACCCACACAAAGAAACAAGGAGGAGAAAGAAATGGGCATGGTGGTATAGCTTAGCAAGCATGAAGCCTTAGGTTCCATCCACACTTAACATCACATAAACTAGGCATGGCGGTGCATGTCTACTATACCACCACTCAGGAGGATCAGGAGTTCCGGCCATCCTTCACTACATAGCGAATTCAAGGGTAGCCTGGATTACAGTGAAACTTTATCATGAGAACTCTTCCCTCTAAAGGACAGACCCTGGCCTAAGTTCTCTGCCACTGTATGGGAGCTCAGGCAGCAGCCTAGTGCCAGGCCTCACACAGGGCCAGGCTCCCAGCATGCACTCTGGTGCTTTGTACCAGCAGTCACCTCTGTAGGGTCTTCCAGCCACCATATAGGAGCAACCCCCACCACCAGTGCGCCCAGCATGGTAGCATAGCATATGTGACTGTCCAAGCACATTCCAGTCCCACTTCTTAGAAGCTGGCCCAGAAATGCTGTAAGAACCACCCAAGGCCACACTTCTCTGGTCTAGTTTTGTTGTCGCTGCTGTTGTTTTGGGGGTTTTTTGAAGCAGGGTTTCTCTGTGTAGACCAGGCTGTCCTGGAGCCGTAGATGGGGCTGGCATAAAGGCGTGAGTCACCCCAGCCCAGCTTTCTGTTTTACACTATGAATGACCCTGAACTGGGATCCTCCGGGTTCAGCCTCCCTGTGCTGGGGCTTTGTACATGCAAAGGAAGCACTTGATCCACTGAGCCCCAGGCCTCCAGGCACTGCTCGGAGGTTTTAGGGAATAAAGAGGAAGGTAGCCTCACTGGAGACGAATTGGGATAGGTAGATCTGGGGTCAGCTGCAAAACTGAGGAGGCGGGTGGGGCTTCAGAAAGCTTACAATGCCTTGCCAGGCATGGTAGTGCATGCTCTCGACCAGCACTTAGGAGGAAAAGGCAGGGATCAAAGCCAACCTGGTCTACAAGGAATTCGGGTAGCCAGGGCTATGCAGAGAAACCCTGTTCAGGGGGGGAAAAAAAAGATGAAAAAAAAACAAGCTTGCATGCCTGAGCTCACCCTCTGGGCTCACAGACTGGATGCGGCCACACAGGGCCACATGCAGAAGACATGCATAAAGACATGCCTTTATGGACTTTTAAATATGTTACTTTATGTATCTGAGTGTATATGCACATTTGTGTAGAGTTCATGTGTGGAAGTGTCAACACAACTTTAGGAGTCTATTCTCTCTTTCTACCATGTGGGCCTGGGCTCGAACTCAGGTCGGCAGGCTTGCCTGCTTTTACTCATTGAGCCATCTTACAAGTCCTGGTTTCCTTCAGTAAGTTCTCAAGCCCACCTTGGGATTCTTAGTGTCATGGCTAGGTAGGGAAACTGAGTCCTTGAAAGGTGGCTGCCGCCGGGCCGTGATAGCGCACGCCTTTAATCCCAGCACTTGGGAGGCAGAGACAGGCAGATTTCTGAGTTCAAGGCCAGCCTGGTCTACAGAGTGAGTTCCAGGGCAGCCAGGGCTATACAGAGAAACCCTGTCTCGAAAAACCAAAAAAAAAAAAAAAAAAAAAAAAAAAAAAGAAAGGTGGCTGCCAGCCATGTGTGGGCATTGCCCTCCAAGGCCAGAAGAGGGCATCAGATCTCCTGGGACTTGAATTACAAAAGGTTGTTTTCTGCCACCTGGGTGTTGGGAATTGAACCTGGATCCTGGAACAGCAGCCAGTGCTTTTAACTGCTAGACTGTCTCTTCACCCTCCTGTTTTCATTTTTAAAACTAATTGTTGCTGGGCAGTGGTGGCGCACGCCTTTAATCCCAGCACTTGGGAGGCAGAGGCAGGCGGATTTCTGAGTTCAAGGCCAGCCTGGTCTACAGAGTGAGTTCCAGGACAGACAGAGCTACACAGAGAAACCTTGTCTGGGGGGGGGGGGGGGGAAGAAAGTGGGGATTTACCCCTCTTTCTGTTCCTGCATCCGTGAGCGTGGTGACCTCTTCTCAAGGATATCTAGGGATCTGTGCTGCACAGGGTCTCCTGGAGAGCCCAGAATATTGATCTAGTCATATTTTCTAGCATATCAAAGAGTCTGGGGTTGTCCACAGAGTGAGGCACCCCAGTGTGTGTGTGTGTGTGTGTGTGTGTGTGTGCTCGTGTGTGTGCACGCGCTTATCCAGGGTCCCATAATGGATAGATCATCGCAGAGGGGCACAGCCCTGGGTGTAGCTGACAACTGTTAAAAGCTTCTTTCCTTTGTGCTGGGAATGATCATTCCCTTTCCCCTCGTCTGGGACAGAAAGCAGGCACTTGGGCCTCATCATAGACAAGGCCTGTAGCAGGGCCACACCACCAAGAGGTATGAAAGGAGCCCTCTGTATGTAAAGATAAAGCACAATGAGATCTAGGGGCTGTGGACACCCTAGCCCTTTAAGGGTCCTGGCAGGGGACCTAAGCATCACAGGTAGCAGCCATCCCTGAGAACCAGGCCACTTTGTAGACAAGCCTTCTATAAAGACCAGAAGGTGCTTTTTCTTTATTTAGGAATAAACAAGAAGAGAACAGTGCCAGTTGGAAACAAGGAGAAAGGAGAACATCCCTCCCCACCCCAGGGCTCTCTCAGTCCCGGGTCTACTTTGTCCACCCTCCTCCTCCTTCCAGAATCGTCCATAAGTATCTCCACCCCAGTGGAGACAGAGGTGGCACTCACCTTACATGGTCTATTCCCACTTTGGCTGCTAGCCCAAGCCCAGCCTAACCAATGTGCAGACTACTGTACATGTCACAGCCTCCTGAACAGGTAGTCTGAACACTGGGATGGCGGGGATGGGTGTTCAGTCTTTCAGCGTGGCCACTGTGCAGGCCAGGGAGTCTCTGCTCCTCCCGAGATCCTCCATTCATCCATGCAGCACCCTGGACTTTCTGACGTGGCCACTTGCTCACATCTGGAGAAAGTTGGGGTTTTCAGAAAATCCAAAAGCAGGCTGGAGGAGGGTTTAGGTCGATGGCCCATGCCGCAGAAGGAGGTCCTTGTGTAGTTGTGTGCTCTGTGAGCAATCGCGTGCGTGAGTGCGTGCGTGCGTGGCGTGCGTGTGCGTGTGCGTGTGCGTGTGTGTGTGTGTGTGTGTGTATGTGTGTTCTGTTCGGGCAGCCACTCTATTCCAGGCAGAATCACATATAAACAGTTCCAGATGTGGTGAGGCTGGATGTCTGTGACTCAATTACTTGGCCCTGGCCTGCTGGCAGGAAGCTGTCTCATGACACCATCGGGTGGGGGCCACAGAGTTGCTTCTGGAAACTTACCCACCTCTGGAAACAGTAGCTCCTTTGGGGACCCCCAAAATCCCAGCTTTGTTTCTTATAACAAGGCAGACTTCAGGCTGCCTTCCCTGTCTAGGGCTCTCGGCATGCGATGTGTATGTGCAGTGTTCCACTCCATAGTCACAGCCTCTCCACCTGTGCCCCATTCAGCCAGTCAGACCTGCTGAGGCTGACTGGGAGTCAGTCCAAGAACCAGCTGGAAACCTGGGGCCACAACTGTGCCACGCACACCCCCAAGGGTGAGACTCAGCAGGCCTCAGACAGGTGGGGAACAGGGGCTCAGAGAGAAGCAACTTGTTCTAAGGCAGCCTGGAAAGGCAGAGCAAAGTTAACTCGTATAGTGTTCAGGCCGGACTCAGAAGTGGTATTCCAAAAAGCTGCATTCTGAGGCTTTCTGTTAGTGCAATGGCCAGAAACATGAGAAAGAGTCGTGAAAGATCTCTAGTGAGCCTAGGGAGATTGCTCTGTGGGAAAGAGCATTTACACTGGCCTACGCACCCATGGGTGCTGTGGGTGCCTGTAACCTCAGCACTGTAGTGGGCAAAGACAGGAGGATGCTGGGGCTCGCTGGCCACCAGGCTTAGTGAAAGAGCTTGTCTCACAGAATAGACATCTTCTTACTTCCCATGAAGGCCTCTTCCTTCTGCCCCAGCATATTGCAGACACCACACACAGGAGGACATGTCCAGGTGACAGGCAGAGACTGGGCTCAGCTGTTGAGTTTTCCTAACGTTTCATGAATGGGTGTGATGAGCGGTTCAAGCTCTAATGAGTTACAGCACTGGTGAGGCAGATGTAAGAGGATCGGGAGTTCAAGGTCCTCCTCAGCTCTGTAGGGAGTTGGATGCTAGCCTGGGCTATATGAGACTTCGTTCTTTAAAAAAAAAAAGTCTTTATGGTGCAGAAAATCCCCAAAGAGCTGTTTTCATTTACAACTGTACTTAGGTTACACAGTGGCCCCTGCTCTGTGCTGGACAGACAGCTTCAATCTGACCAGACATAAAAGGAAAAGTGTCATAGGCCTATCATTATGGCTCCTTGGGAGTCAGGAGGAATACAACTTCATGGAAGGCCTGTCTCAAAATTAGAAGGAAGAGGAGCACTGCCTGTGTGGCCAGCCTTTGTGCTGACCTGTGAGAAGCCCTGGGCTCCATCCCAGCGTCATCCCAGCATCGCCAGAAAGAAAAAGGGAGGTTGAGGTTGCTGAGTGCTGGTTGGACATGCATGGAGTAGCCCGAGATGGCTCACAGAGCACTGGCACTTCTGTGACATTGGTGCCCAGGCGCCAGCTTCCCAGTTTCCCTGTGAGTGGGATTGCCACCATAACTCAGATAATGGGGAAGGCTGCCTGGGAATGAAGTTAGGGCTGAGCAGTTTGAGCAACCTCTGTATGTATGTTCTCTGGATAAAATACAAGGTGACTGCCTTTCTGTCTGGCAACTGCTGGACCAGCCAGCTGTAGGCAGTCCTCTAGGTCATCAGTCATAGTGTCTACAGTGGGGTGGGATGGCATCAGCCCTGAGGTACCCTCTGCACAAAGACCTTAGGAAGGCCAGGAGGGGCTGATACAGGGCGCTGAGGCAGGAACATTTTGGACAGAGGCCGTACATACAAAGGTCCTGGGATAAGAGAGAATGTTAAGGGAACATTCAAGTAAACACAGGGGTGACAGAGCTCTCAGCACACCAAGTGCCAGGTGTTGGCAGTGGCTGTCAGGTTGTTGTCGGCTCTGCCCTGGCAGCCCAGATAAGACTTCTGCCCTCTTTCCTCAGGAGAAAGAAAAGAAGTACATGCTGCCGCTGGACAACCTCAAAATCCGGGATGTGGAGAAGGGCTTCATGTCCAACAAGCATGTGTTTGCCATCTTCAACACAGAGCAGAGGTGAGGAGCCTGTGGGCCCCAGGAGAGCTGCATGGCCGGCAGTCCTTCACCAGGTCACACCTTCTAGAGAGGGAGTGCACTTGAAAACTTTCCCAGGGGTGTTTATTTCTGTGTGAGGTGAGGGCAGAGAAACATGGATGAAGTAAGCGTGAGGACCTCAGTGCAACCCTCACACACACACACAGCCCTCACACATATACACAAAGCCCTCACATACACAACCCTCACACACAAAACCCTCACACATACACACACACCCCTCAGACATACACACAGCCCTCACATATACACACAGCCCTCACACATACACACAGCCCTCACACATACACACACACCCCTCACCACACACACCCTCAGACATACACACAGCCCTCACATATACAACCCTCACACACAAAACCCTCACACATACACACAACCCTCACACTCACAAGCACTCAACCCTCATACATAGACAACCCTCACACACAGTGATACAAGAAAAATCCTGGCACAGCACTGGGGAGGCAGAAAAGGCAGGCTCCTTGGTGCCACTGACCCACTAGCCAGTCTAGGCAAGCCTGAGCTTCAGGCCAGTGAGACAGACCCTGTCTCAAAGAGTAAGGTGCACAGAAAGTGAGGAAGGCTTGTGCTGACCTCTGACCTCTACAGACGTATGCACGCATGCACATACTGCACCATGAGACCATGGAGGTTGAATATATTTCTGCTGTTGCTGTGGTCTTCCCTACAGACACCTCAGTGTCTCCACTAAGTGTCTCCTCACCTCAGTGGGAGCTCCAAAGCCAGAGCAGGGTATAATGAGATATGCCCAACATGGGGCTGGTGGGTAACCATCCCTGCAGAACAAGGAGAGCTGGCATGGTGGCTCGTGCCTTTAATCCCAGCACTCAGAGGTAGGTAGATCTCCTGGTCAGCCGGGCGGTGGTGGCGCACGCCTTTAGTCCCAGCACTTGGGAGGCAGAGGCAGGCGGATTTCTGAGTTTGAGGCCAGCCTGGTCTACAGAGTGAGTTCCAGGACAGCCAGGGCTACACAGAGAAACCCTGTCTCAAAAAAACAAAAACAAAAAAAAAAAAAAACAAAAACAAAAACAAAAAAAAGTATAGCCTGGTCTACAGAGAGAATTTCAGGACAGCCAGGGCTACACAGAGAAACTCCTTCTCAAAAAAAAATCTGTAATAGGAAAGAGGGACAGTGAGTTGTCAGGAGGCCTGGCGTGGTGGTGTACAACTTTAATCAGTGCAGGCAGGTGGATCTCTATGGGTTGGAGGCCAGCCTAGTTTACATAGCAAATTCTAAGACAACAAGGGCTACATGGGGAGACCTCAGTGGTGACAGGAGCCTTTAATCAGCTCATTCTTGCTGTTGCTTGGTTCTTTCTCCCTGTGCCTAGGGAATACATAATGCCACCTGCACTGGGTTGAATCTCCCATACCAGTTATTAACTTAAGACAGTCTTCCACAGGTATGCCACAGACGGACCCATTGCAGACAATCCCTGTGGAGACACTGCTCCCAGGTTGTGGCATGTTGGTAATTAAAGCCAAATGTCACAGAGAAGAAGTGACTGAGTTCAGATACCAGGCTGGAAAGTCAGGCGTGATGGCACATACCCTAATCTAGCACACAGAAGGCTGAAGCAGGAAGTTCTATGTTTGAGGCTGTCTTTGGATGTGTAGCAAGACCCTAAGCTACCAACACTTGTATGCCAGATACTCTTGATCTGGTGGTAGTGTGTGTGTCTATATATTTGTGTATACATACACACACACATGTATGGTACTTGGTGCTATAGTATACCTGGCAGACACACCCAGAAACCTTTGAACAAACTGGGGAAGGTACGAGACCCACCCTTGTACCCAGATCAGGCAGTACCCCCAGAGTCCATGATCTCAGTGACCAGTCAAGTCCCTTCTACCACATACTCCAGGAATGTCTACAAGGACCTACGACAGATCGAGCTGGCTTGTGACTCCCAGGAAGATGTGGACAGCTGGAAGGCATCGTTCCTGCGAGCTGGGGTCTACCCAGAGAAGGACCAGGTGAGGGAGGGGCTGCCTTCCCTGCTTAGATGACATACCAGAGAATAAGCTGACCCTGCATGGAGGAAGGGACCAGGATTTCTAGGCCACGCCTGTTAAGTCATCTTTTCTTTGCTCTGGTTAAAAACTGCCAGTCTCTGGAGATGGCTTAGGTGAGGCTTGCCACACAATCATGAGGGCCTGGATTTGGAGCCCTAGAATTCAAACAGTGGCCGTGTGTGGCGGTACACTCTGTCATCCTCATGCTAGGAAGACAGGCAGAGGAGAACCTCTGGAGCTCAGGAGCTAGCCACCACAGCAGAGCAGAGATCCCCAGATCCTAGCGAGAGGCCTTGTCTCAGAGTAAATATAAAAGAACCTAATAAAAAAGCCAGATACAGACAGCATATGTGCCTATAACCCTTGCAGAGTCTTGCAGAGTGGACACACTTGCAGTGAAAAGGGAGTATGGATCCCTAAAGCTCACTCATCAAGCAGCCTAGAAAAATCTATGAGCTCCAAATTCAGTGAGAGTCCCTGTCTCAAAAATCTGGCCGGCAAGATGGTTAAGGGACTGGAGGTGCTTGCTACCAAGCCTGATGACGTGAGTTAGGTCCCTAAGACCATGTGGTATAAGAGAACTGCTTCCCACAAGTTCTCTTCTAACCTCCACACATGCGTCGTGGCACTTGTGTTCACACAATTGTATACATGTACAAAACACAAATGTATTGTGTTTTGTTTTTAGGCTGTCTCTCTCCGTGTGGCTCTGGCTGGCTCACAATTTAGTATGTAGACCAAGCTGGCCTTAAACTCAGATCTATCTGCTTCTGCCTCTTGAATGCTAGAAGGCCTGGGCTACCACACCTGGCATAAAATGTAATTTAAAAAATTTAATAACAGGTCCTGGCATGTTAGTACATACCTTTAATCCCAGTTCAAGACCAGCTTTGACTATACAGTGAGCTCTAGGATAGCCAGAGCTAGAGAGAGCCTGTCATTCATAGATAGATAGATAGATAGATAGATAGATAGATAGATAGATAGATAGATAGATAGATAGATAGATGATGGCTGGATAGATGATAGATATAGATAGATAGATGATGATAGATAGATAGATAGATAGATAGATAGATAGATAGATGATGGATGGATAGATGATAGATAGATAGATAGATAGATAGATAGATAGATAGATAGATAGATAGATAGATAGATAGATAGATAGATAGAAATAAAAATTTTGAGGACTGGAGAGATGGCTCAGTGGTTAAGAGCACTGACTGTTCTTCCAGAGGTCCTGAGTTCAGTTCCCAGCAACCACATAGTGGCTCACAACCATTTGCACTGGGGTCTGATGCCTTCTTCTGGTGTGTCTGAAAACAGGGACAGTGTGCTCACATACATAAAATAAATAAATAAAGCTTTTTTTGAGGTACTGAAGCTAAAGTTCAGGAAAGACTCATTGTCCATGTTGGGGTACACTACATGCACATAATTAAGGTGAACAGCTTATAAGGATAATATGCATGTAAGGTACATACATGCAAACACAAATCAATAAATACCTGCTACATGGCCAAGAGAAAGAAGTGTTCAGCCGGGCGGTGGTGGCGCACGCCTTTAATCCCAGCACTTGGGAGGCAGAGGCAGGCGGATTTCTGAGTTCGAGGCCAGCCTGGTCTACCAAGTGAGTTCCAGGACAGCCAGGGCTATACAGAGAAACCCTGTCTTGAAAAACCAAAAAAAGAAAAAAAAAAAAAAAAAAAAAAAAAGAAGTGTTCAGTTTGGCTCCCAGTTTTAGAGTCTCAGTCCGTGGCTGCTTGGCCCCCATGTGCTTAGGTTATCTATCATGGCAGTCGTATTGAGGTGCAGAGGCAAGAAACAGAGGGGAAGGCGTGAAAGGGCTGGGGGCAAGGTATCCTGGAGATACATACCTAGTGACCTACTTCCCCCAGCTAAGCATAACCTCCTCAAATTTCCAGAGCTTCACAAATAACAGTAGTATGGCTCTAAAAGGACAGCTCTGCAGACAAAGGCCATGGCTGCCCCTCCAGAGGACCCAAGTTCAGTCCCCACCACCCTCATGACAGTCACCGCTGTCTGTAACTCCAGTTCTGGGGGATCTTCTGGCCTGTGGACGCCTGCATACACACTGTGTATATACATACCACACCAATATACACATAAAAGTAAATCTTAAAAGTACAGTACCATAGCCGGGCGGTGGTGGCGCACGCCTTTAATCCCAGCACTTGGGAGGCAGAGGCAGGCGGATTTCTGAGTTCGAGGCCAGCCTGGTCTACAGAGTGAGTTCCAGGACAGCCCGGGCTACACAGAGAAACCCTGTCTCGAAAAACCAAAAAAAAAAAAAGTACAGTACCATCAGCTGAGACTCAAGGGACCAACACCTGAGCCCTAGGGACGTCCCATATTCAAACCACAGCAGTACACTATGATCTCAGAGGGCACATAGCTGGTACCCTCTGAGGCAAGCAGAGCAAAGTAGGCATGGTTTGTCATTAGGGTCCAGAAACTTCTCCAGGAGAATCCATAACCTGGAAGGCAAGTGGACTTAGGATTCATCTACTTTGTTTCTTTTTTCCTCCTGTCCTTGGGGCAAAGTCACTACAGATCCTGGCCACCCAAAGGGACACTGTTCTCATTCACTGGGGGGAGTTGAGCATGGCTCTAACCAGTGTTAACCCAGCACAGTCCACAAGGTCTAAGGGAGCCATCTGGGACACACTCAAGTGGATCATTTGTCAGCAGGGCAGGCACATAGTTCCCAAGAGTTGGGACTCAGTACAGAGCTGTTGAGCCACAGTGAACCCTCACTCGCTCTGTGTCCCCTGCAGGCAGAGAATGAGGATGGAGCACAAGAGAACACCTTCTCCATGGACCCGCAGCTGGAGCGACAGGTGGAGACCATCCGAAACCTGGTGGACTCCTATGTGGCCATCATCAACAAGTCCATCCGTGACCTCATGCCAAAGACCATCATGCACCTCATGATCAACAATGTGAGTGGCAGCTTCCAAGTCACCAAAGGTCCTAGCGAGGCTCAGTGGCCTGGGATTCAGCTCCAGGTGTTTTGCAGCATGCCAGTCAGCCCAGCACCAGGGAAGCAGGAGACTCAGAAGTTCGCCAGCCTCCTCAGATATGTAGCCAGTTTAGGGGAGCTTTCACTGCATGAGACCTTGTCTCAAAAAAACAGAACCAGGGCAAATGAGGGGGTTCAGAAGGTAAAGGCAGTCCCCATCTTTGATTCCCTAGAACTCACTCCTCAGAGCTGTCCTCTGACATGCACACTTATAACACACACACACACACACACACACACACACACAGAGTCAATACATACTGTTAGCTTAAGAGCAAACCTAATTTTTAAAAGGTGTGCAAAGTTAGAACAGGTTGATTTGTTTAGTAGCTTTTTGGGTTTTTTATTCTTTTTTTTTTTTTTGGTGTGTTGTTGGTTGGTTGGTTGGTTGGTTGGTTGGTTGGTTGGTTTTGTGGTGTTGGAGATGAACCCTAGGTATGGTGGACATTAGGCAATCACTGGAAGACTGAGCACCGCTGCTCCTTCTCTGGGGAATTCTAAGCAGCTGATTCCCTGCTTCTGACTGAGGGAGGGATGGATTTGAGGCAGAGGCTCTACAGCTACACTTGACCCTCCCTCAGTCTACGATGGGACTTCTCCAGGCTCAATAGGCTTCTGAGTTACTGGCTAGTGTAGGGTCTGACCTTTCCCCCCACTGTCCTCAGACAAAGGCCTTCATCCACCATGAGCTGCTGGCCTACCTGTACTCGTCGGCAGACCAGAGCAGCCTCATGGAAGAGTCAGCTGAGCAGGCTCAGCGGCGGGACGATATGCTGCGCATGTACCACGCACTCAAGGAAGCACTCAACATCATTGGGGACATCAGCACCAGCACCGTGTCCACGCCTGTGCCCCCTCCTGTCGATGACACTTGGCTTCAGAACACCAGTGGCCACAGGTCCGGAGGGCAATTTGTCCCCCATGTGCATATACAGGCTTAAGTTCTGGCCTTCCTTTTCCTCTGTCTCATTAGGAGATAGGCCACAGCTCAAGTTTGGAAAGGGACAAGAGTCTAACTGAACGGCACCATGCACAGGACTGAGCGCCTGTTCTGCTTAAAGCCACAGGGGGCCAGGGTTTCTAATGCCAACTGAGCTAGATCTCTAGAGGAGAAAACTGCACACCACAGTTCCCCACCAACCCTTGCATTCTCTAGTGCTTTCTCCATGGGTTAAGTGCAAGTAGAAAACAAGAGCAAGAAGCCCAGGGGACAGTTACCACAGTCGGCCTCCTAGAACATAGAGAAGGGTACAGGACAAGTTTCAGAAGGCCCATAGAACCTAGGACTCCATTGGCCTCAAGATGGGAAAGATGGGCCAGAGACACTAAGGCAGCCACAGTCCAGGTGTCAAAGCAGCAGTCAAGGGAATGTCAGTGCAGTGGACCCACTGAGGCTACAGGACCTTGTGGAGCCCTCAGGAAGAGGAAGAACCCAGATCTGGTAGATTCAGGTCCCCAGGTCCAGTGGGGAACAGGGTAGGCAGATATACAGAGACAGAGAGGTGGCACATGGGGGCCAGGGCTGAGCTCTGGAAGGACGCTAAGCTGTAGGTGGATCAGAAGGCCAAGTGCAGTCTGCACCCCTACCCCCTTGAGGTTTGCTGTCAGGTACACAGGAGCCCCAGCAACATGGAATGGTGTGGCTCAGGTTGGTGGGTGCCCAGTGCCTCTACCCCCACCTCAGTCTCTTGTGGATGCTCACAGTCTCCTTCCTCCAGATTACAGCCTTTCCTTCCTCCACAGCCCCACCCCACAGCGCCGACCTGTGTCCAGTGTGCACCCACCAGGCCGGCCACCTGCAGTGCGGGGTCCCACACCGGGGCCTCCCCTGATTCCTATGCCTGTGGGGGCCACATCCTCCTTCTCAGCACCCCCCATCCCATCCCGGCCTGGACCTGTGTTTGCCAACAACGACCCCTTCTCTGCACCACCTCAGATACCATCTCGGCCAGCACGGATTCCCCCTGGTATCCCTCCAGGAGTGCCCAGGTAAGGCCCACAACCTGCATCCTGGGATCTCTTTGTGGTGACTTTAACCTCTCCCCGATTCTGACGACTTCCAGTGTAGCCCCAACAGGTCATAGAACAACACAGACATTCCTGCTTGTGTCCTGAGAAACTGAGCCCCAAAGGGGCCAACCCCTGCTTAGCCAGTGCCAGATAGCAGTGTATCAGCTGATGCCAGGGCAGGTCACATTGTCTGACTAGCTCTGGGCACCATACCACTGTTGACCCTGCTGAAGCCAGCAATGCCTGGTGAGCCAGGTTCTGGTCTCCCAAATCAGAGGTCAGAGACGCAGGCAAGATGGCACATCTGGTGACTTGCTACAAAGGCTGATGGCCTGAGTTCAGTCTCCAGGACCCTCTTGGTAGCAGGAGGGGACCAGCTCTTCCCAAGGCAGAGAACTTGCCTATAAAACCTAGAGCAAGCTAGTGACAGGGGGATACTAGGAAAATATCTGGATTTGACCTAGTGCCTCGTACCTCAACTCTGGGAACACCCTGGGGTGGGCTGGAAGGGCTGGGTCCCCATCTTCACTCTGCTTCTGGCCTCACTACCCTCCACCTCCCCATGTCTTTACTTTCTTTGCAGCAGAAGAGCGCCCGCTGCGCCCAGCCGGCCCACCATTATCCGCCCAGCCGAGCCGTCCCTGCTCGACTAGGGCAGGGGGCAATGTTCTGGGGGGTCCCTCGTGCACCCACAGTGCAGGAGAACTTTGGTGGTCTGGGCCCTGCTACTGCCCCCATGCCGGGACCAGGCTCCCCATGGGCAAGCCCTGCCCTTTCTTCCCTGGCCCTAGTGGACATGACATGAGAGAAGAGGGTGGGAAGGAGGCCCACCACAGCACATGGGACTTTGCACTTTGGGACAATGGGACAAGGAGGAGCTCTGGTTAGCAGAACAGGACTGCATCCTTGGGACCATCTGGAAAGAAAGATCCAGGCTAGTGTAGGGGGACTCTCCAGGGGCTCCTCCAGACTGTAAGCCTTTGTTCTTCCTGGGGTACAGCAGCTGTCCACCTTCCCTAAGGGCTCCTCAGGAGTGAGCCAGGCCCAGCAGGCCCAGTGCTGGCCACCCACCTGGCTCAAGTTGTATATATCTATAGCTTCTTTGGCCGTATTAACCTGAGCCCAGCCCAGTCTCCACACCCAGAGGTGCCTTTGTGCCTTCCTCAGGCCTGGAGTGCCTCAGCTCTGGCCTGCCTCTCTCCTCAGCCCAGCTGTGGTTTGGGCTGTATGAACTGGGATACATCAGGGCCTTTTGGCTCCCAACCAGATGTCCCCACAGGGTGGGCCCTGGGCGCCTCTGCAGACTCTGCTCCACTGCTTGGATTGACCACTGTTAAGTGCCTGCCTCTGTATATCCTATTAATAAACTAAAATAAAGGGAAGCCCTTCTGGTGGTTACGTGTGTGGGCCTTTTGTGTGTGTCCCAGCTCAGGAGATTGAACACCCCCTCATGGGGCTGCCCACACTCACACATTTACACGTGAGTCTTGTGTCATCTGTTCTGAACCCCTCTCACTCCCCCCGCCCCCACCAGGCCTTACACACAGTGCTCATGGGAAATGGGAATTGTACCCACTACTCCAAGTGACGCTGTGGCCAGGCCCACTGCCAAGCCCCCCTAGCTCTACAGGGGACACAATTCAACTTTGCTTTATGATCTTTCTCTTTCGTGCCAGGCGACCACCTCCATCGGCTCCTGCCCGACCTTTCTTCTGAGCTTCGTGGGAGTGTCCCCCCCTTCCTGGCTGCCTCTGGCTTGAGGCTAGGTCTGTCCCAAGCTGACATCCCTGAGCCCAGTCACCAGGCACTAGTAACTTTTCTGACCATAATTTATTGACTCCAGTGCCCAGGACAAATGCCCTTTGTTCCTTAAGGCTCACAGGCCAGCTTTGCAGAGCTGCACCTCAGCCTTTTTGAGGTCCTGCACCCAGAAAAGGAAGGGGTCCTGTCCTAGAGTTCGCTTACCAAACAGTCAACTAGCTGGCTCCCTCTGGGCCAAGGGGCCAGGGCTCCTTCCTTTCCAATAAAAGTGACTGTCCTGGCAAGAACTCTGCAGATGTGTCTCCTTCCCAGACCCTAGTAAAGTAGGCTTACCCCCAGGAGCAAGGCAGAGACAGTGGGGCTGGGGGTGTCTAGTTGGAGGGCAGGGACAGCTCCACAGCCTGACCCCATCCTGATGGCTGGAAGACTGAAGCTAAGGCACAATTTCAGGAGAAAACCAGGGCAT
Organism: Mastomys natalensis; assembly: GCA_021653895.1. Lineage (NCBI taxonomy): Eukaryota > Metazoa > Chordata > Mammalia > Rodentia > Muridae > Mastomys > Mastomys natalensis. The sequence goes on from JAJTUV010000695.1 coordinate 365,108, forward strand.
CCAAGGGCAGTATGTCCCCACACTGCAGCGCCCAACACTTGCACCTTCCAAGAAACAGGCACTGTTGCTGATCCCTCCCCCTTCCAGGGGCCTGCAAGCCAATGGCACTCCCTGGTCACTGAAGAAGGGAGACACACAGGGCCACTGCTAAGGACCCAACTATGCACTGTCTCATCTGAGTCTGGGAAGTGTCCAGCAAGTCACACACCCGCTGCTCTCCACTGTTTCCTTTATCCCCTGTGGCAGGGGCTACGTGGGTACAGGGCGCTTGTCATGGAAGAAGCGCTTCAGTGTGCAGACCTGCAGGACGGCCACCAGCAGCAGCACAGCCATGTTGGCAGCTGACCAAAAGTTGACCCGTTCAAGATTGTCTTCTTGAAGATTACGATCACGAGCCTCAAAGGCTCGGAGCAGAGTGAGCATCTGTATGCTCCGTTCCAGCCGGGTCCTCATGGTCTCTATGGATTCCTGCCAGGGCACAGAGGAAGAAGTCAGGCTGCTTCCGTCTGAATCCCCTCCCACCATGAACTGCCTCTGGCTATCAGTTCATCTGCCTCACATCTGCCAATAGAAACCCAGCATTTTTTCCCTTTTGTATCCCTTGGAGTTTTCTTATTTGGGGGGGTAGGGGGGGTGAGACTTTTTAAGGGGGCATGGGTGCACATGCTATGGGTTAAATGTGCAGGTCCAAGGACATCTTGCAAGAATCAGTTCTCCCCTTCCACCATGTGGGTCCCAGGTAGCCAGGCTTGCTGCCTATGCCTACTGAGTCACTTTCACCAGTCAAAAGCTTGTCTTTCTGTGCAAGCCAAGGATGACCTTGAACTTGTGATCCTCTTGACCATGAGCAACCCCTAGTCAGTTTGTGCAGCGTTGGGTGTAGCAGCTCAGGTGTGGGAGTGCCCTAGGTAAGTGCCAACTAAATTATCCCTGGCCCTACTGATTTTGTGAGATGGGATCTTGCTATGTAAATAAGGTTGGTCTTGAACTCCTTGGAATCCTGCTTCAGCTTCCTCAGAACTGGGATTATAAGCATGCACTATCACACCCAACTCACCTTGATGTCTTCCATTTTGACATCAAGCATCTCTTCCGGCTCCACAGCCTCAGCCCATCCTTCTACCTCCTCCTCATCTTGGAAGCTGTCAAAGATGAGCTCAAAGAACACAAGCTTCTCTGAGATGGTGCTGAAGGAGTTGTCAAAGCACAGCCTGTAGTCTCCAGCCTCGGTCGGCTCCACCCTGGGCAGACAGATGAGACAGACATGACCCTGGAGTGACCAGCCAGCTGGTCTGTGAAACCAGTAGGATGGTAACCTGAGGCCATTGGGAGCTGCAGGGCTGTAACTGAACCAAGGCAGGGCAGGACTTCACTCACGTGTGCACCCCATCAGCCTTCCGAGACTCGCTGACCAACAGCACACCCTGAGGGCTCTCCAAGGTGAAGTCCACGTCCAGCCCAGCACCTCCAATCACCTGAAGAGCAGGTAAGAATTGGGAAACGGGCAGCTCTGAGCCAAGCCCATCTGCCACAGAAGGCCTGGGTCGAACCAAACTGAGAAAGACCCATGTAAGACCACCATGAGCCTATCTTTAAGAAGGAGGGGGAAAAAACAACAACACAAAACCCCATGAATTTGCTTGGGGTGGAGAAGTAGCACCTGTGGAAATTAGAGGACAACTTGGAGGAGTCGGTTCTGCACTTCTACCATAGAGTTAAGGAACTCAGGTCATCAGAGTTTAGCAGCAAGCGTTCCGCCCCCACCCCCCCGCCCCAGCAAGCTATTTGGATTCCTCAAGGGCCGGTCTGAAGACCGACATCCACACCTACAAGGTCCCTAAGACGCCTCCTGGTGAGGTCTTTCATCAAGCCACCCGCCACCTCCTTGAGCAGTCCAAGATGGACGTCTACCTAGCTGCTTAGGGATAACCTACCCAACAGCCGCCAGGACCCTCCCTAAAACCCAACCCAAAGAGCTTTGTGCAGAGAGAGCATGCCCCTTCTCTGCAAGACTAAGCATTCTGGCCACACCCCTGCCCCGCCCCTCCCGGCTGCTGGCCACGCCCCCAGTCGCCACTCTTCGGAGCCCGGGACCCTCATACCTGGTACTCGGTCTCAAGACTAGCATTGGCCGGTGCGGACTGATAAAAACACTGCTTCCTCCCAGCAGGAAGCAGGAATGTGAACTCGCGTCCTGGATGGGCGGCGGCCCCGCCTCTCCCACTCCTACTGCTGGCAGGAGTAGCCACAGGGCCAGTGCTACGGCCACGCCGGCCGCCATCATCCGGCCTACATGTAGTCACCCTCTACTCACGGGGCGTGGATCCTTTAAGAATTGGTCCTGCCCACCTCTCATTTCTGCAAAGCTCATTGGCTTCGGCTTCTTTTCGACCCCAAAGCCGCGGAATGCAGAGTGAAGGGCCCCAGGGAGGCGAGCTGCCCGGGTAATTGCCTAATCTGCTAGAAACCATACTATCACTACTGCGAATTTCGTGAAACTTCCCCAAGTCTGCTATTAACTACTGGATTTGGTAGGGGAAATGACAGACCTTAAAATGGTGAAGCACTTCTTTACAGGCAAAATTTAAGATGACTAAATGACCCCATTTAGTTTGCAGGTCCTTCCGTGGGACCGCCTGCTGTCTGCCTTCCCCCAATTCAAGGTGCGTGTCACCCATTGGTCAGTCATGTGTAGGCGGAGCCAGCCGAGGCTGCTGTGTCGGATCCTGACTTGTGTGAAGGGTGCATCAAGCTTTAAGATAGGCCGGGTGCTAGTACTCCAGTATTGGGGTTCTGGCGATGTTAGTTCAGTGAGCATGGTCTCCCCAGACTGCTGTCACTTTACACGATCCCTTATAAGGGGTTTGGTTTCTTAAGTTGGGGGGTGATGAGATGCTTGTTAGGTAGTGATTAGAATACTGGCTCATCCTGCATACGATGTGTCTCAAACCTTTGGGTCAACAGGTCCACGTGCATCTGTGCTGACACATGCAGTAATTTCAGTACTTACAAGGCTGAGTCAGGAGGTGGAAAGAGTTCGAGGCCATCCTCTCAAACTGGTGTGGAACTACATAGTTCCAGACCAGCAAAAATCGAGGAATCTATTGGGCTTCAAATGGCTCAAAGAAGGAGGCGCTTGCTGCTAAACCATTTAATGACCTTAGTTCAATCCCATGTAGTACAATAGTGGAAGGACAGAATTGCCTCCTCTGACCTCCATGCACACACACAGACAAAACACCGTGCTGGGTAGTTCTTGTCCACTTGACACAAACTATTCTCCTGGCAAATTGAGTCTCACTTGAGGGACTTCCTTCTGGACATTTTCTTCATTGCTGGTTGATGCCGGAAGGTCTAGCCCACGGTAGATGGTACCTTCCCTGGGCAGGTGGGTATGAGCTCTAGAAGAAAAGTCGCTTGAACAAGCCAGCAAGTCGCTCTACTCCATAGTTCCTGCCCCGACTCTGTCACTGAGCAACTATGATGAGACTCGTGAGCTACAGAACCTGTTTCTTCCCCAAGTCACTTTTGGTGATGGATTTTATCACAGCAGTGGAAACAAAACTGGAACACACACAAAATAGTATATGATAAAAAGAAATTGTGCCTTTAATCCCAGCATTCAGAAAGGAGAGGCAGGTGAATCTCTGGGTTTGAGGCCAATCTGCATCGTTAGTTCCAGGTTAGCCAGGACAGAAAAACCTTGCCTTGATAAATTAAAAAAAAAAATTACTAAGGGGCTATAACTTGGTAGTAGAGCAATTTACCTAGCATGGGGAAGGTCCTAGATTCAACTCTAGGAATAACTCTACTTCAGGGAACAAACAAGCACACCAAGCCTCAAGTGTCAGTGAGGCAACCCTGGATCAGGAAAAAACAATAGGCTAATCAATTTTGTCAACTTAGCACACTGGAATCAGCTGAGGCAAGAGTTGCAGTCTAGGGTTGCCTAGAGCAGGTTAGACTGTGGTGACTGCCATGACTGCTACCTGAGACATGCCCACTGTGGGGAGTTCCCTGGATTTGGGTCCTAACCTGTGACCATTGTGAGCATGTGTGTACTCAGAGCTCTGCTCCTGACTGTGGGCGTGATGTCATTAGCTGTCAGAAGTTCCTGTCACTCTGAGGAACTACAGCCTGGGATTGAGCTATAATAGCCCTGTGTCCCCTAAGTTTCTCTTGGTCAGAGTATGTCATCCCAGCAACAGAAATAAATGAGGTGGATCTGAACACATATAGACAGAGTCAGGAGAGCAGGCCTCGGAACACACACAGATGCCTGACTCAAATCTCAACCTTTAACATACTTTAAAAATCCATATTCGAGTTCGAGGCCACCCTGGTCTACAGAGTGAGTTCCAGGACAGCCAGGACTAAACAGAGAAACCCTGTCTCGAAAAACCAAAAAAAGCCAGGCGGTGGTGGCGCACGCCTTTAGTCCCAGCACTTGGGAGGCAGAGACAGGCGGATTTCTGAGTTCGAGGCCAGCCTGGTCTATAGAGTGAGTTCCAGGACAGCCAGGACTAAACAGAGAAACCCTGTCTCGAAAAAAAAAAAAAAATCCATATTCTTCACCCAGCTGATACCCTGTTCTGAATGGTATCCGTACTCCCCCTGAACACCTATGCTCCCGTGTCATTCCCTTCCCCACATCCTGCCTTTTTGTGTTTATAACCCCTGTGTGAATAAGTAAATTATGATTTGATGTAAATAATTAAATTTTTAAAAAATCCATATTCCACCAAACTGGAAAATCTAAAGAAAATGGATAATTTCTTGATATATACCACCACCAAAATTAAATACAGGAAATTTAAATAGAATGTGGTAGTTTGGTCAGGAATGACCCTGTAGGCTCATATATTTGCATGCTTAGTCTCCAGTTTGATGAACTGTCTGGAAAGGATTGGGTGTGGCTTCGTTGGAGGAGGTGTGTCTCTGGTGGCTCTGAAATGTCAAACCTACCCCAGGCCCAGTCAGAGCAGTCTCTCTCTCTCTCTCTCTCTCTCTCTCTCTCTCTCTCTCTCTCTCGTGTGTGTGTGTGTGTGTGTGTGTTGTGTGTCTGTCTGTCTGTCTGTCTGTCTGTCTCCCACCCTGTCTGCTGACTAAAGTGAGGATGGAAGTGTTCCAGCTTCATGTCTGTCTGCTTTCCCACCACATTGCTAATGGAGCACCCTTTTTGGAACTATACTAAAGCCCCCAATTGAATGCTCTCTTTGTGAGAATTGCTTGAGACTGGAGAGATGGCTCAGGAGTTAAGAGCACTGGCTGCTTTTCCCGAGGACCTGGGTTTACTTCCCAGAACCCACAGGGTGGCTCACAGCTGTGTGTTACCCAGTTCCAGAGGATCCTGTGTCCTCTTCTAGCCTCAAGCACCAGCACACATGCAACACGTTCGCACATCCAGGCAAGACACTTACATAAAGTAAAAACAAATCTTTAAAAAGAAAATGAACTCAACTTGGGCTGGAGAGATGACTCAGCAGTTAAGAGCACTGACTGCTCTTCCAAAGGTCCAGAGTTCGATTCCCAGCACCCACATGGCAGCTCACAACTGTCAGATGCTATCTTATGGTATGTGAATGTACATACAGACAAAGTACCCAATACATAAAATACAAAAGTCTTAAAAACAAACAAGACAAGATTGCTGTGGACATGGTGTCTGTTCACACACAGCACAGCGACCCTGAGACACAGACCTGGAGTGAAACAGAAGTAGGAATTAACTCTCCCAACCAAAAGAAGTCCAATGCCAGATGGATTCAGTGCAGAATTCTACCAGACCTTCAACAAAGAATTAATACCAACGCTACACAAATTATTTTACAAAATAAAAATAGAAAAACATTGCCTAAATATTTCTCCAATTTCCTGATGCCTAAACCGTATGAAGACTCAACAAAGAAAGAGAATTACAGTCCAGTTTCCCTTATGGACATATATGTAAAAATACTCATTAAATACTTGCAAACAAAATCCAAGATCACATCAAAAACTAATCCATTCATCATAATCGAGTAGACTTCATCAGAGATTCAGGGATGGTTCAATATATGTAAATTGATAAATCTAATCTACCATATAAACAGACTGGAAGACAAAGCCCATACAATCAGTAGACACAGAAAAAGCCTTTGACAAAAGCCAACATTCCTTCATGATAAAAGTCCTGGAAATACAAAAGATGCAAGGAACAAACCTCATGATAATAAAGGTGATTGACAGCAACCACCATCAACCTGAACAGAACCCAGAGCATTTCCAATAACGTCAGGAACAAAACAAGATTGTCCTCTCTCACCATATCTACTTAATATAGTACTTGAATCTTTTTTTTTTTTCCCAGACAGGGTTTCTCTTTGTAGCCCTGGCTATCCTCGAACTCTAGACCAGGCTGGCCTTGAACTCATGGAAATCTGCCTCTCCCTCCCAAGTACTGGGATTAAAAGCACGCGCCATCACCGCTCAGCAGTGCTTGAAGTCTTAGCTAGAGCAGTAAGACAACAGAAGAGACCAATGGACACACGTAGGAAAGGAAGAATCAAAGCATCTTTATTTGCAGATACTGTGATTTTATACATAAAAGACTCTAAAAGTCTCTCCAGTAAACTTCAGCTTATAAACACTTGTAGCAAAACAGCAGGATACAAAGTTAACACTTTTTTGCTGGGTGTGGTGAACGCCTTTTATCCCAACATTCCAGAGTCAGGCTGGAAGATCTGGTGAGTGCTGTGAGCCAGGGCTACAAGGACAAACCCTAGCTCAAAAATCAGGGGGAGAAACCCTTGCTCATTGATGCTCACTGTGCTCTACAGTTTCTATGCCAGAAACAGAAACAGCCTAGATGTCCGTCAACAGCTGGCCGGATAATGAAAATGTGGTACATTTACACAACGGAATATTACTCAGCAGTTAAAAAAAAAAAATGAAATCATGAAATTCTCAGGTAACTGGATGGAAGCTAAGGTGAAGTAAACCAGACCCAAAAAGATAAGTATGGTGTGTGTGTTAGCTTCTGAGCTTACTACGACTGTTTAACCATAGAAGTCAGGAGGAGAGGATTTTCCAAGGAAGGGGAAATGGAAATAAAACACATAGTTATGGAGAGATGAGGTGGGAGACACTAGGATGGGAAGATTAAATGGTGATGGGGAGGGGTGGAGGTGGTAAGGGCAGAGCTGAGGGAGGGGCCAACACTAAAGCTGTTTTGAGGTTTCATATGGAAACCTACTGCTGGAGAAGCCTCTTAAAATACACACATGTAAAAAAGAAAAATACACACATGTATGAAAAAAATCTAAATAGAATCACCAAATCCCAGGAGACAAAGCTCCAACCAGACGTCTTGACACAAAGTAAAACCTCCAGTGCCAGAAACCAGTTACATCTGGTCCAGTTGTTAGCCAAAGGAGGCCCTGTGTGAATTCCCAAACAACCTTGGCTATTGCCAAGTGATTGGTTGCTCTTCACAAACTGATGGTGAGGCCTGGAAGACCATGCATATCTAACTGAACATGAGAAGAAATCAAGAAATCACGCTGGTGCCCACCCAGAGCCTTCAGTCCTATTGACTGGTGTTCGTAGTATTGGATGGTACTCTGCACTCCACATTTGGTCTATATTTCTACCATCCTCTGTGAAACCAACAACCCGCCCACCTATGCCCCTCTTCTCGCTCCAGGCCCATTAAACTTGCGGGTAGCTATATTGAAACTTTATCAGACATCTGGTTCTTACTTCAGGGCCATGAAATGATACGTTCCCCTTAAATAAGACATCTTGATGGTATCGGGTCTAATCAGCCCATGCCCAACATAACTGTGCTGTCATGCATTTGGTAGTTTTTAACTTTAGGGTACTTTCATCAACATAGCCGTCAAAGCATGAAAATCAACTTACAGTCTACAAATCCTTCCATCTAAATGATGACCTGCCTGCATGAGGCTGGTGCAATCGTAGGACAGCATTGTGAGAGTAACCAACTACTTTATGATTGGAGTTAAAGCCCACCCAGGAGATGGAACATGTATGTCACTGCTTTGGTGGCCAAGAACTTGAGATCAGCTAGGCCATGGGCCTAAGGGGGAACCAAACACTACATCCTGCTAACAGCACGTAGCAGAAAAGAGACATCCTTCTCTACCCAGACCACTCAGTGTCTTGTTCAGCCCTCATGAGAAGCTTCCTTCTGCAGTAGATGAGAACAGATACAGCAACCCACAGAGAATGAGAAACCTTGGGATACTCGGTCCCAAATGGGATATCTCTATCAACTGCTCCCCTAGGGCTTAGAGAACTATGCAGAAGAGGATGCCAAGGAAGTAAGGTCTCCTAGACAAAGCAGGACAGACATGAACTCACAGAGACTGTGGCAGCATGTACCCAGCCTACGCAGGTTCAAGCCAGATGTGTCTTAACACTGAGAAGGGGAAGTAGACACGAGCCTCATCGCTAGCTGTGCTGGCTCGAGAATGCTTGGCCCAGGGAATAGCACCGTTAGGAGTGTGGCCTTGTTGGAGGAAGTGTGTCACTGTGGGGTGGGCTTTGGAGGTCCCTGGTTCCATATGGAACAGGATGTAGCACTCTTACCATCTTCAGCGCGCCATGTCTGCATAAACGCTGCCGTGCTTCTTGCCTTGATGATAATGGACTGAAACTCTGAATCTGTAAGCCAGCCCCAATTAAATGCCCTTTATAAGAGTTGCCTTGGTCATGGTGTCTCTTCACAGCAATGGAAACCCAATTAAGACATTAACCTAGAAGCTATCTCCAAGTGTCAACCGATCACAAAGGAAAAATTAGTTTTCTGCAATGGAGTCTTACTGAGAACACAAACCACAAGTAAGGGTAGGCCACATGCCTAGCAGTAATGGCCAACACAATGAATTCAGTGGTAATTTTAGAGAGGTTTTTTTTTTTTTTTTTTTTGGCCTCATATTGATTTGTTTGCATATTGTTTCCCTTACTGGTTTCTGTTTATATATTATGATTTTTGATGTTGCGTTTTAATGGTTTGTACTTCATCTAATTTTTCTTTTTTGCATGTTTGTTTTGTTTTTTGCTTGTCTGCCTGTTTCTTTTCTTTTTAAAAAAGATTTATGCATCTGAGTGCTATCTGCATGAACATCGGATCCCATTACAGATGGTTAGGAGCTGCCTGGCAGCCACTGTAAGGTCAGAGTGTGCACACAGCTCAGTCGCTCTCATTCATTTGCAGCCACTCAGACATCCCCACACCGTCATGTGGAGACAGTGGAGATACTGCCTATTGGAATAAACAAAATTAAAAGCATTTTTAAAAAGAAAGACTTGACTCATATTTATTATTTGAGCACAGCGAATGTGTATTGATAAAGAATTGAGAAAAAACCTTGTGAGTGTGGGAAGGGTCCCAAGGAAGCCTGTTTTCTTTTGCTGGCTTTTGATTCATTCTCTGCCTGGGTAGGCTGTGCTGAAGCACACCTATGGGCCAGCAGGATGGATTGTGGGAGTTATCTCTGTCTTTCCACCCTGTGGGGCTGGGATCCACATCAGGTAGTCTACCTTGGTGCAAGTGACTTTATCCCATGAGTCATTTCACCAGCCTCCCTCCCCCTTATTTTAAGAGAACCAAGAGGGAGCTGGAGATACGGCTTAGTGGTTAAGAGCACTGACTGCTCTTCCAGAGGTCCTGAGTTCAATCCCCAGCAACCACATGGTGGCTCACAACCATCTGTAATGGGATTTGATGCCCTCTTCTGGTGTGTCTGAAGACAGCACTGGTATGCTCATATAAATAATAAATAATAAAAAAAAAAAAAAAGAGAGAGAGAACCAAGAAAAGATGGAAAAACCGTGCCCATGTGGTTCCTTGGTCTGGCTTCTGTCAGCAGGCATCAGGTTCCATGCTCATCTTTAAGAGCAGTACTGAGTTCTCTGTCGTAGGTTACTGGGGCTGTACGCAGACACCACAGCTGTCCTGAGACAGGATCTCTTGTAACTGAGGCCACCGTGAGCCCCATCCTAGCAAAGAACGGCAGGAACATCCCGCCCCAGCATCCCAAAGGCTGCAGTATGGATACAAGACACCATGCCTAGTTTCTGGGGTGCTGGGGATGGGACCCAGACCTCCTGTATGCCACATAGGATCCAGAGATGCACCCCTGCCCCCAAAAAAAGAAAACATTTTCTGGCTGATAGGATAAAAGGCTTGCCTGCAATTACTACTTACCAAGGATTGTATATCTGCTCCTTGCTCCTGAGGGTGGGTATTGGCTTTGCTTTCCCATTCCCCACTGTGACTCCCCCCCCTGCCACTCTGTCTGTGACTCCCCCTTACCACTCTGTCTGTGACTCCCCTCCACTCCCCCCCACTGTGACTCCTCCCTCACCACTCTGTCTGTGACTCCCCTCCCCTCCCCCACTGTGACTCTCCATGTGTGATGGCTATTTTTGGTGGTCAACTTTGACAACATTTGAAATTAACTAAAACCCAAACAGCTGTGAGGGATTTGTTTAATAAATCATTTGCGATGGGAAGATGTGCTTTTCGTCTGGGTCCCATCTGCTGCTGGCAGTGGGATGAAGGACATGGAAGGTGGAAGCTTTTGCGCTTTACCTGATGCTCTCACTAACAGGTCCATCCCGTCATTGGCATTAGAGCCTACTTCTTCACAATTTCAGCCTGGACTAAAGACCAGTTGAGACATCTGGCCTTGTGAACTGAATGAACTACTGGACTCTTTGACCTTCCAAGATAGAGAAACACCTATTATTTAACTAGCAGAACAGCAGCCTGTAAGCCATCCTAGTAAACTTCCTCTGTCTACATATGCAGGTTTGCTCTCTTAAAGTTCTGTACCTCTAGAGGACCCTGATTACCACAGTCCCCTGTCACCACTCTTGTTGTGGAGTCTTCCTCTGTGATTAAGGAGAACTGCAGAGGCCTGGCAGTGTGTGGCCAGGAAGTCCCTGCATAGCTAGTTTAAGGCCAGTCTGGGGCTGCCCCAGACTCTGTCTAAAAATCCAACAAATACAGGAAAGACATTCACTCAGGAATCATTAGAGAACTAGAGAAGCCATAAAACAGAAACTAAATGTCTGTGAGCTGGTGGTAATGGGAACCTGCAGTTCCCACTAATGGGAAAGGCAACAGATACTCTGGTAATTCCTCCAAAAATTACGACAGACTTAGCAGAACTCACCACTTACACTCATAAATAAAACTGAAAGTAGATACTAAAATACCCAGCACTTGGGAGGCAGAGGTAGGCACATCTCTGAGTTTGAGGCCAGCCTGGTCTACAGAGCAAGTTCCAGGAGAGCCAGGGCTACACAGAGAAACAGTGTCTTGAAACCAACCAACCAACCCCAGGTATACAATTCAAATCGATCTGAGTCACAACAGTGGCATCATAGAAGTGAAGGGCAGAATCACACCCCTGGAGAGGTGGCTCAGTGGCTAAGTACTTACCAGCTTCTCTTACAGAGGTCCTGGGGACTGTTCTCAGCACCCACATGGCAACCCACAACTAACTCTAGTCCCCCCAGAACCAAAGACCCTTTCCTGAATCCTCAGCCCCCAGAACCAAAGACCCTTTCCTGAATCCTCAGGCCCCCAGAACCAAAGACCCTCTCCTGAATCCTCAGTCCCCCCAGAACCGAAGACCCTCTCCTGAATCCTCAGGCACCACACCCAGGAGCTCCATTCACATGCATGCAAGCTAAACACTGTCACACATAAAATAATAAAATATTAGTTATACGAATAAGGCCCAGCATGATAGCACTCACACATGATCCCTAGGAGACAAAGGCAGGCAGATCTCTGGGTTTGAGGCTAGACTGGTCTGCCTAGTGAAACTCAGTCTAAAAACAGAAAGTAAAGGGGGAAAATTAATAAAAAACAAAGATGGAACCACAGTGGTGAAAGAAGTTGTATTACTTACTTTTTTCTGTTGTTGTGAAAAGGTATCATGACCAAGGTACCTTATACAGGAAAGGCTACAGTGTCCCAGAGGGTTAGAGGCCATTGTACCAGAACAAGCTGCGGCAGGAACAGCTGAGAGCAGACACCTGGAAACCCAAGTAGAAAGCAGAGAGTGAACTGGGGATGCTGAGAGGCTTTGGAAACCCCATGATGCTTCCTCCAGGACCACCCATGCTAATCCTTCCCAAACAGTTCCACCAATTTAGGACTAAGCATGCAAGTATGGGTCTATTGGACCAGTCTCATTCAAACCACCAAAAGCTGGCAGCCATACCATAATACAAAAATGCACTCAGTCCAACTTCAAAAGTCCCTCCAAAATCTATCACAGTCTTCAGACTGCTTAAAGGGGCTGGGCCTCAGCAGTTAAGAGCACTGGATAGCCGGGTGGGTGGCGCACGCCTTTAATCCCAGCACTTGGGAGGCAGAGGCAGGTGGATTTCTGAGTTCGAGCTAGCCTGGTCTACAGAGTGAGTTCCAGACAGCCAGGGCTATACAGAGAAACCCTGTCTCGAAAAAACCAAAAAAAAAAAAAAAAAAAAAAAGAGCACTGGATATTTTTGCAGAGGACCCAGGTTCCACTCCCAGCACCAGTGCCAGGGAACTGTGATGTTCCAGCACTCACTGCATGCACAGCCCCTTACTGTTTCAGGTTCTCAACACCTCCTGCCTCTACTTCTCAAGCGCTGGGATTACAGGCACTCAGTATGATAGAATGTGTAATTTCCTCTTCCTCCCCATCCCCCTTCCCTCCCCCTCTTCTTCCTCCTCTTCCTCCTCTTTGACACATTTCAAACTTAGATTGTGTTTCTTTTGTTGGTGTTTAGATGTTCTTTATATATTGCATCCCTTGCTTTTCTTGCTGCTGTGCTCAAATGCTTAGCAGAAGCAGCTTAGGGAGGAAGTGTTTGTTGTAGCTCACAGTCCAGGGCGCAGTGCCTCCAGGCATGGTGGCAGGGGCCTGCAGTGAGGGAGAAATTCTGGCACCCAGCACCTCCTCCCTTTTTCTTTGTTATGCAGTGCAAGATCCCAGCCACAGACTGGTACTGCCCACAGTTTACCCAGTCTAAACCCTACCTCATAAGCGTGCCCAGTTCTGGGTAATTCTACATCCTGTCAGTTGATGATGTTCTAGTATTTTGCTTTGTTCTGTGCTACAGTTCATGGACAGCTCTTGGGAGCTGGTTCTTTCCTGCCACCTTGTGGTGTCCAGGGATCAAACACAGGTCATCAGACTTGTGTGGATTTACTCTACCCACTATGCCAGATCATTGGCCCAGACTGATTCACTCTACACATACATATATATGTATATATGCATGTATGTATGTATGTATGTATGTACATATAATTTTTTGAATCATAGTCTCACTATGTAGCCCTGTCTAACCTGGAACTCACTCTGTAGACCAGGCTGGCCTCAAACTCAGAAATCCGCCTGCCTCTGCCTCCCAAGTGCTGGGATTAAAGGCGTGCACCACCACTGCCTGGCTCACCATGTCCTTTTTAATAGTTACTTTATTTTTATGTGTATGGATGCTTTGCCTACATGTATGTCTGTGTAGCATGTGCATGCCTGGTGCCTGTAGAGGTCAGAGGACATTACTTTGTTATTAACAATCCCAACCATTTGATTTTAACCAATGAAGACTCAGGAGCCAGATGCTAGGGTGAAAACCCGCTAGCTCAGAAGGCAGAGAAAGCACCAGTTGACCTTAGTACTCTACTGACATACCAGAAGGAAAAAGCTTCTCCCCTCCTCCCCTCCCTCTCCCCTCCCTCTCCCCACCCCATTGTCTTAAATATCTTCTTGACCTAGGGTTGACTTTACTTAGCTCTTGGATTAAAGATGTGTGCTAGGCTAAGGCTGGGCCACACTACAACAGGGTTTTTCCAGTTCACAGTCTTGGGTTTCACAGTGTGATCAAATATCCTGCAACTTTAGTTCCCTGGATCTGGAGTTGTAAGCCATTGTGGGTGCTGGGAATTGAACTCTGGTCCTTTGGAAGAACAGCCAGTGTTCTTAACCATTAAGCCATCTCTCCAGCCCCATGCTGACAGCATTAATTATCATATGCATTATGGTATGGGGAAAGGGCAGAAATAATTAGGAAAGTACACCAGGCCTCCAGGAATCTCTTAGTATGTTTTGTTTTGTTTTTCCTGATGGAGTTTGTTGCATAGTCCAGGCTATCTCAGAACTATCCTTTTGCCTCAGCTTCTTGAGTGTTGTGTATTAGAGACTGGGATATTTGATCAATCCAGTCAAACTGACAGCTGAGATTAATCATCACCCCTTCTGCTTTATTGTTCTCTATCTAGCTGCCAAAGCCTGCTGAGACAGTATCTTCAACTACTACCCATACCTGCTTCCTCCTCGGGACTCAGGCCTAGAACAGCGATAGCCTCTGACCCTGCAGTGTGTCACCATCATTTGTTAGCGTCCCTCTACCTGGTCCTCAACGCCTCTCACAGTTTTGTGGAGTTGGGAATGGCATGAATTCAGGAGTGCGTACATGCCTGAGGAAGACAGGAGACAACCCCGAATGCAGCTTCCTAAGTACCGTACACCATGCTTTTGTGAGACAGGGTCTTGCTGTTCAGGCTCTGCTTCCCCAACCATAGCAGTGTGACTGGCCCAGGATCAGATCACAACTGGCAGATCTTGAGTGGGGAAGCAGGGAGGAAACAACCAGGAGTTGGAGACTGCAGGGAGTCAGTGAGCCAAGGAACGTGACCTCCCACCCCACACCGTGGGGCAAAGGTTGGGGCACAGGGCTGTGTGTGGGAACACACAAACACACAGGCTCGGGGATAGGAGCAGGGGAGGAGAGATCCTGTTCCCACCAGACTTCCCAGGTTTAGACACTCCTTGACCCGACTCTTGCTCCAGGCTTGCTTCTCTAGTCCCAGAGCTCTTTGGCCCCACAGGGTCTCTCATTGACTTCGAGTTTGGGAAGTAGGCTAGACTGTTTGAGCAGCAAGCCCTAGGGATCTGCCTGGCTCCTCTTCCCTACAGAACTGGGTTTCCAAGCACAGAGCTCCACACCCTACTTTGTATCATGCCTTATGAATGAATAACAACCTCAGGTACTTGTGATTGCGAGAGTGCACACACACACACACACACACACACACACACAAAGTGTAAGCTTTTTTTTTTTTCCAAAACAGGGTTTCTCTGTGTAGCCCTGGCTGTCCTAGAGTTAGCTCTGTAGACCAGGCTGGCCTGGAACTCAGAAATCTGCCTGCCTCTGCCTCCCAAGTGCTGGGATTAAAGTTGTGTGCCACCACCACATGGTGAGAATTTTTTTTAAAAGCAAACTTCAGGTATGGAGTGTCAGGTATACCCCCTCTCTTTTTGTTGTTGTTTAATTTTATTTATTGTGGGGTGGATAAACGGCTCAGTGTCAAGAGCACTGACTTCTTTTGCAGAGGATCTAGGTGTTGTTCCCAGCACTCTCCCAGTGGCTCACAGGCCTCTGTAACTTCAGTTCTAGGGGATGTGATGCCCTCTTCTGACCTGTGTGAGTACTAGACACATTCTAGTGCACAGAGGACACACAGACATCCAAATCACTCAACCACAGGAAATAAATCTAAAAATTTGTAAATATTTACTTTTTTTTTTTTTTTTTTTTTTTTTGGTTTTTCGAGACAGGGTTTCTCTGTGTAGCCCTAGCTGTCCTGGAACTCACTCTGAAGACCAGGCTGGCCTCGAACTCAGAAATCTGCCTGCTTCTGCCTCCCAAGTGCTGGGATTAAAGGCATGCGCCACCACTGCCCAGCTAAATATTTACTTTTATTTTATGTCTGTCCATTTGTGGACTGGACAACATTAAACTGATGCCAAGGACAAGATGTAGCCTGCTGTTTCTTTTTTGAGACAGGGTCTCATGTAGTCCAGACTGGTGTCTAGCTCATTATGCAGTAGCCAAGGATGTCCGTGAATGCCTGATCACCTGGACTCCACCCCCCAAGTGCTGGGATGATGTGTGCACACCACCATGCTCCATTTATTTATACTGGGGATGGACCCAGGGCCTAATGCATGCTGAGACACTGCTCTACCCACTGAGATGCCTCCGAAACCACCACCACCTTCCACTCCTCACCCCCACCCCCATTTTGAGACAGGGCTTTGCTATGTAGCTCTGACTGGCCTGGAACTCACAGAGATCTGCCTCTGCCTCCCCAGCGCCCCCCAAGGCCTCTGCATCAGTGTTTGCTTCTTGTCCTACTTGAGTTCCTATACAGACGTCCTTTGATGATGAACAGTGTTGTAGAAGTGTAAGAAAATTAAGCTTTTCCACTCCAAGGTGCTTTTGGTCATGGTCATCACAGAAACGGAAACCTGAAATGGTGTGTATAAAGCTGTCACCATATTATCTTTCCATGTCTATACCGTTGTAATGGCTTCTCCTATTTATTTCTGGGTACATTTTTGTTCTGTTGCCTTGATTAATTAGTCTTGTTAGGGATTTAAAGTTTTTGTTTCATTTATTTTTCATGTGCGTGTATATGGGCCTATGTTGTATGACACATGTGTGCTCTAATACCCACATGGAGGTCAGGGAACCAACCTGTGAGACTTATCCTCTCTCTCACCTTTGGCTCCATGGATAGGACTTGGATCACCTGGCTCAGTGGCAACCACCTTTGCCTACTAAGCCATCACAGCAGCCGACTATATATATATATATATATATATATATATATATATATATATATATACAGTTTTATAGCATGGGTGTTTTCCCTGCATGCACATCTATGAACAACATGCATACCTGGTACACTCAGAGGCCAGAATAGGGTATCATATCAGATCTCCTAGAACTGAAGCTACAGATGGTTAGGAGCCGCTATGTGGGTGCCAGGAATCAAACCTGGGTCCTCTGGAAGAAAAGACAGGACTCTTTTTTTTTTAATTTTTTTTTCTGAGACAAGGTTTCTCTGTGTAGCCCTGGCTGTCCTGGAACTCACTCTGTAGACCAGGCTGGCCTCGAACTCAGAAATCCACCTGCCTCTGCCTCCCAAGTGCTGGGATTAAAGTCAAGAGCCACCACTGCCTGGCCCAAGTTCTTTTTTTGGGGGTTTTTTTGGTTTTTCGTGACAGGGTTTCTCTATGTAGCCCTGGCTGTCCTGGAACTCACTCTGTAGACCAGGCTGGTCTCGAACTCAGAAATCTGCCTGCCTCTGCCTCCCAAGTGGTTCTTTAGCCCTTTATTTGTCTTTTGTGTTTTCTGGGATTTTTTTTTTTTTTTACAGGAGCATCAGAGTTCAAGGTCAGCTGGGTGGTAGTAGTATAGGCCTTTATTCCCTGCACTGGGGAGGCAGAGGCAGGAGGATCTCTGAGTTTGAGATCAGCCTAGTCTGCAGAGTGAGTTTCAAAAACCAGCTAGGGCTACACAGAGAAACATTGTTTCAAAAAAAAAAAGCAACCAACAAAAAAAAGAGATCAAGGTTATCTTGACTATAATTAGTTCAAAGCCATCCTGGACTGTATAAGACCCTGTCTCAAATGCAAAAGGCCGACTCTAATGACTTTTGTGTTTGCTGGCTGCTTGCCTTTTGTTTTTCTTTTTTTTAAACAAAGAAACAAACAGACAAACAAACAAAACAAGTCTCACTATGTGTCTCTGACTGTCCTTGAACTCACAGTATAGACCGGGCATCAAATAGGGATCTGCCTGCCTCTGTCTCTGGAGTGCTGGGATTAAAGGCACCTCAACTGGTTGGTTGTTGTTTCCTTTTGTTTTGTCTTATTTTTGTGACAGAGTCTCAGCTGGACAGCCAGAGACACACAGAGAAATTCTGTATCAGAGGAGAAATTTAAAAAGGGTGTATGTGTGTCACTATGTAGCTCATGCTGCCCTTGGACTGAGTCTGAGATATGTTCCTTATACTTTTGTTTTGGTAGTGAGCCTAGCCTTTAACTTCTGAGCCACTGCTCTAGCTCTAGCCAAGATGTCTGTCTTTTTGAAGTTTATTTGTTTATGGCTGTTTTGCCTCCATGTACAACTTGGGTGTAGCACTCAAGAACTCAGAAGAGGGCACTGGATTTCTGGAACCAGAGTTACTGCTGGTTATAAACTGCCATGTAGGTGCTGGGAATCAAACCTAGATTCTTTGGAGGAACGGCCAGTGTTCCTAACCACTGTACCACCTCTCTAGCCATTTTTCCTTGGTAATTGTGTCACTTACTTTCTGTTGCTTTGATAAAGACAACTTACAGAAGGATGGGTTTATTCCTGTTTATGGTTCCAGAGGGAGACTCCATGATGGTGGAGTGAAGGCAGCTCGGGTGCTGGCTACAACCGCAGCTGAGGGCAAGCTGCCTTGAACCACAGACAGGAAACAAACTGGGAAGGACAGTGGTGTGAACTCTCAGAGCCTGTGACCAGTAGTGTACTTCCTCCAGCCAGGCCTTGCCTCTGGAACCTCACAAACAATGCCACCAACTGTCCAGTTCAAATGCCACAGCCTGTGGAGACATTCTCATTTAAAACACTGTTGAGATCAAAGGCTACACCACCGTGTAGACTTTCAGGCACACTTTACGATTAAATGGGAAAGTAAAAAAATGTATCTTTAACTTCAAAGTGTATGAATTGTATCAGAATTTGTCCAGCCAAGCTTCTTGTCTTCTTTACCTGCTGTTCCTTCAACTGAGGAAACCTTGAAGCCTTTATCCAAAGCTGCAAACCACTAGGCATGTAGCTACTGAAAGCTAGACCAGCACTCTCCCTCAGAGCCATGCCCGCAACTCCTCACTGGAGGATTCTAGGTGAGCATGCTTAGGCTAGGAGCCAGGCACTTTGGCTACACAATCGCATTTGCTCTCAGAGTTCCCTGATCTAATTAATATCTATTCCTGTCATCCCCTCTCTAGAGCAGCTGAGATATCACAGTAGTCAGATCTTGCCTGAGGACACTCAGGTTGAGTCTTGACCCCTAGACGCCATTAGGTCATTTGGTTTTGCCTGTGTTGGTGTGTTTTGGGTAGAAGCTTCCCTCTTAGTCTACTGACACTACCAAGGTTCTTGTGGCTGAAGGGAGGAAGCAGACAAACATTTTCCCCCTGCAATGTACAAAACTGAAGCCAATGGAGCTGCAGGGCACTAGCCGGGTGGCTGGTTGTGTGTTTGGGGAAGGGGTGGGGACAGGAGAGAGTCTCTTTTGGTGCTCAAGCATGTGTGCAACTTCCTGCCATTGAGGAAACAGTCTAAACCAACACTCGCTTCTCCTTTCTCCACTGTGGTCTCGGGCTGGCAGGGAGCCCCAGATCCCTGTGGCCTCGCCAGCTTTCCCGGCCCTACATGGGAGGAGAGATGCCCTGGACCATTCTGCTGTTTGCATCTGGTGAGTTTGAAACTTGTCCCTTGGGGAAGAACCCAGCTACCCTGTAGGGCAGAAAGCACAGTGTGGCTGCCCTTTCCAGTCATTAGATGAGATTGATCCCTCCCACCCCCCCAAGATTCAACCTAGAGCCTGGGAAACTGCTGACTACAGCCTTTTCATTTGAGCTTTCTTGTGCCCCTCAGAGACAAGTTCTGTAGAAACACCATCCCACCAGCAGTTCCACTGCCCCTTGGCCTCCAGGCCTGTGGCACTCAGAGTCCAGGACTTGGGGAGTTGTGGTATCAGGAGAGGTGAGCTCACAAGCTCTGTGGAGTGTCATATGCAGGACCCTGTTCAGGAACTGGGACAAATCACAAGGGTAGAACTTGGATGGATCTCTTTCTCTCTCTCTCTCTCTCTCTCTCTCTCTCTCTCTCTCTCTCTCTCTCTCTCTGTGTGTGTGTGTGTGTGTGTGTGTGTGTGTTGTTTGTTTCTTTAAAAGAGGGGCTGGTGGCACTTGCAGTCAAGCCTAATGACCTGAGATTTTCCCTGGCATTCACATGGTGGGAGAAGAGAACCAATTCTTGTAAGTTGTTCTCTGATTTACACACATACCTCGGCACAAATACCCACACACCTACATAACATGAATTAATAAATTTAATTAAAAAAAAAAAAAAGACAAAACAGAGGGCTGGAGAGCTGCCTCAGATGGTAAGAGCATTGACTGCTTTTCTAAAATCCTGGGTTCAATTCCCAGTCACCCACATGGCAGAACACAACTTTCTGTAACTTGGGTCCAAAGGGATTTAACACCTTTTTTTGGCCTTCACAGGAACCACATAATACCTAGACATACATGCAGGCAAGTCATTCATACATATAAAATACATTTTTGTTTTTCTAGTACAGGGTTTTTCTCTGTGTAGTCCTGGCGTGTCCTGGTAACTCACTCTATAGACCAGGCTGGCCTCAAACTCAGAAATCCACCTGCCTCTGCCTCCCAAGTGCTGGGATTAAAGGCATGTGCCACCACTGCCTGGCTTATAAAATACATTTTTAAAAAGACAAAATGCTTCTGACTTGCTGGTCAGGAAATTGTGACAGCTAGGAAGGGACTGGTCCCACCAGAGGTTGCTTCCTACAAGAAGGTCCGCCCCACTCCCACACCCACCCTCTAGACAATACCAAGGAGTAAGACAAATCCCTTTGCTCTCCTATCTTACCTTACCCTCTCTCCTTTTTTTTTTTTTTTTGGTTTTTCAAGACAGGGTTTCTCTGTGTAGCCCTGGCTGTCCTGGAACTCACTTTGTAGAGCAGACTGGCCTCGAACTCAGAAATCTGCCTGCCTCTGCCTTCCAAGTGCTGGGATTAAAGGCGTGTGCCACCACTGCCCGGTTTAAATTCCCCCCACCCCCTCGGCTGTGAGATGGACTCACAAGCAAAGGTTGGACTCAAACTCAGAGAGACGCCCGCTGCCTCGGCCTGGATCCCTAGCGATGACGACAGCGGTAGTCCCACCGCGGGCCGGCTAAAGATTTATTTATTTTGTACACACTGCAGCTATCTTCAGACATACTAAAGAGTGCATGGAATCACATTACTGATGGTTGTGAGCCACCATGTGGTTGCGGGAATTGAACTCAGGACATCTGGCAGAGCAGTCAGTGCTCTTAACCACTGAGCCATCTTTCAGCCCTCCATCTCTCTTTACACATCCCTCACTAAACACAACTGAACTCATCATAATTTCTTTTTCTTTTCTGGTCTTGTGAATGAATATAGGGCCTTAACATGCTTGGCAGTGTTCTGCCACTGAGCCATGCCCCCAGGTCATCTGTGTGCTCTGTCCACCTTCTGGGCTCTTCCACAGAATTTCCTCAGGATGGAGGAGTTCTTCCTCAATCTTCATAGCAGTCCTACACTAGCAGGGGGGCAGCTTGTATGTCACCTCTTCTGGGAAGTCCTCTGAGGTCACCCCAGTTCACAAGGAGCCTTCTCCATTACCCCACAAGCTGCCTGGACTTTCCTGAGGCCAGCACTTCTCATTTTCTTCCCTGTGTATGGGTGATTTGCCTGCATGTGTGTCTGGGCATGGTGTGCATGCCTGTTGTCTTTGGAGGCCAGAAGAGGGCATCAAATCCCTTTGGACCTGAAGTTGCAGACTGAGTTATAAGCTGCCCTGTGTGTGCTGGGAATCACATCCAGGCCCTCTGGAAGAGCAACACATGCTCCTAACCACTGAGCCATCTCTCCAGCCCCACTTCTGTTTATTTCTATAGACTAATATTGCCTTGTTCCTGACAACCACAGCAGAGTCTGATGACAGTATTCCTGACTGAGCATCGTGTTATTGTAGAATGATTACCACCACTGTCAATAAGGTGACTTTAACAATGACATGCACATGTAACCAGGTACCCAATCTCCTAACAGTGGTGAGTAGTAGGGTCACCAGTGTCCTGATAAAAACATCAAGGGTCAGAGCCTTGAGGTGCCACTCCTCAGACGTCAGCATGGTTTGATCCCCAGCATACACATGTGTGTACATGCAGGTACACACATGTCTGCACGCAGACACTGCAGTATAGGTGATCTGTTCCGAAGAACACATAGCCATCTCAAGTTGTCTTTCTTCATTACAGGCTCCTTGGCCATCCCTGCACCGTCCATCCTCCTGGTGCCCCCCTACCCAAGCAGCCACGAGGACCCCATCTACATCTCATGCACAGCCCCAGAGGACATCCTAGGGGCCAATTTCACCCTGTTCCAAGGGGAAGAGGTGGTCCAGCTACTACAGGCCTCCTCAGATCGGCGTGGTGTAATATTCAATGTGACTGGTGGTGGCAGTGGTGGTGGTGGTGAGCCTGCTTGGGGGAATTTCCGATGTCGGTATGGTGTGCTGGGTGAGCACAGTCAGCCCCAGCTGTCGGACTTCAGCCAGCAGGTGCAGGTCTCCTTCCCAGGTAAGACTCTGTAGAATCCTGGTCATGCTTCCCTAGACCTCCCTGGGACACTTTGTAGCAAGTCCAAGTCTTCAGAAAAGTAGATTGATCTGAAGGAAGAGAAGGAAGGAAGACACCTAGGACTTACAGCAGGAAAACAGGTATGCAAAGGCCCTGGGGCTGAACTTGCCTTGGTGTGTTTGTGGTGATCCCAGGAGTAGAAGTTCAGTGATCAAGGAAGAGCCAGAAGTTCTGTAGGGGGTGATGCAAGGACTGGTGGGTCACAGCAGACATCTGCTGCTTATCTGACCAAGCAGGGGCCCTGGGAGACCTTATATCTATATTCTTTCCTGGATAAAGGGATGGGTTTGCCTTATGGGTCTGGAGCCCTGGGGATGGGCCTAGGGTGAACTGAGTGGAAAGCCTGTTTAGTATCTGTGTGTGTAGTAAATGAAAGGCAAAACCAGACAAAACCAGAGGGTACCATGCATGTGCTGGAGGCAGCTTGTGCCATGCCTGACAGCTTGCCCTGAGTTCACCCTTTATATTCAGTAAAGAAAGAATCAACTCCCAAAAGTTGTCCTCTGATCTCTGTTCTACACACATATACACTGCCTCCCTATGCCCAAGATAAATATGTAATTCCAAAATTGTTTTAAGGAGCCAGGTCAGGCCAGGCGGTGGTGGCGCACGCCTTTAATCCCAGCACTTGGGAGGCAGAGGCAGGCGGACTTCTGAGTTCAAGGCCAGCCTGGTCTACAGAGTGAGTTCCAGGACAGCCAGGACTACACAGAGAAACCCTGTCTCGAAAACCAAAAAAAAAAAAAAAAAAAAAGAGCAAGGTCAGGCAAGTGGCACAAACATGTATCCCAGCGGTCTGGAGGCTAAGGGAGAAGAGCTGCCATGAGTTGAGGCATCCTTGAGAGTGAGGAAGAGGTGTCCTGATGTAGTCAAAGCTCCTTCCCCCTCCCCCCTGCAAAAGGAGCCTGCTGCCCGCCTGTCTGCAGCTTGGGAAGACAGAGCAGCCTTCCCTGACTGATCTCCCTTTTCTTTTTTCTTTTTCTTTTTTTTGGTTTTTCAAGACAGGGTTTCTCTGTATAGCCCGGGCTGTCCTGGAACTCACTCTGTAGACCAGGCTGGCCTGGAACTCAGAAATCCGCCTGCCCCCGCCTCCAGAGTGCTGGGATTAAAAGATGTGCGCCACCACTGCCCGGCTGTCATTGACTCTTTAGTACCCAACTAGAGCTACAAGATAACTACAGGTATAATATAAATGAAATAAGTAATCAATTAATTTTTTAAAGATTTATTTTTATTTATATGAGTACATTGCAGCTGTCTTCAGACACACCAGAAGAGGGCATTGGATCCCATTACAGATAGTTGTGAGCCACCATGTGGTTGCTGGGAATTGAACTCAGGACCTCTGGAAGAGTAGTCAGTGCTCTTAACCGTTAAGCCATCTCTCCAGCCCAGTAATCAATTAATTAAAGAAACAAACAAACATGGAAAGCTGGGTGGTGGTAGCACAGCTTTTAATACCAGCACAGAGGCAGAGACAGGTAGGTCTCTGTGAGTTGGATGCCAGCCTGGTCCACAGAGCAAGCTTTAGGACATCCAGGGCTGATACACAGAGAAATCCTTGTCTCCAAAGAGCAAAAACAAAAAAAGGGAGCAAAGAAGCTAGGCTTGGTGGTGAACACCTTTAACCCCAGTGCTCAGAAGGCACAAAGGTAATCTCAGAGCCAGCTTGGTTTACATAGAGAGTTTCAGGCAAGTAGAGCTACATAGTAGGGCCTTGTCTCAAAATCAAAACAACCTTGGCAGGGGGCGTGGCTCCATTGCTAGAGCACTTGCCAGGCTTTTCCAAAGCCCTGAGTTTCATTCCTAGCTAGGGGCACATGCTATCATCCTATTAGAAGCAGGAGTCTCATGAGTTCAAGGTACATGGCAAGTTTGAGGGCTGCCTGAGGTACATGAGCTCCTATTGGAAAGGAAAGAGGGCAAAGAAATAAATGAAAAGAACCTGGCTTCCCCACAACAGGCTTTGACAGTTCACCAAGGGCAACTCACTGTGGATTCAGACATGGCTAGAATTAAAAGACAGACCTAGTGAGACCCTGTCTCAAACAAATAAAACCAAAGATGGTGAAACTTCATGTCCTCCTTCCTTGACTTAGTTTTAGGATACCTTGCCCTTCACGGTGATATAACCCTGCCCCGCACGTCTAGATCTGCATTTGGTGCTCCAACCCCAATCCTAGTCACAGAGACATAAGCCTTTTAAAACATCTCTTCTACAATTAGTAATAAATTAATGTATTCATTTATTTATATCTCATGGGTATGGGTAGCTTGCCTGCATGTGTTTATTGTCTTTGTACCACATATGTGCAATGTCCAAAGAGGCCAGAAGAGGGGTGGGCCTTGTAGATGGTTGTATGCTATAATGTGGGTGCTTGGAATTTAACCTTGAGTCTTCTGGGAAAGCATCCAGTGCTCTTAACCACTTAGGCATCTCTATTGCCTCCAAAATTTCTTTTTAAAAACTGCATTTGTGTGTGTGTGTGTGTGTGTGTGTGTGTGTGTGTGCACATGTCAGAGGACAACCTGTGAGAATCTGTTCTCTCCTTCCACCATGTGAGAACTGAATTCAGGTTAACAAGTTTGGTGCGAAAGTGCCTTTAACCACTAACCCACTGCCATAGTTTCTATTGCTATGACCACACCCATGACCAAGAGCAAGTTGGGGAAGAAAGGGTTTATTCAGCTTATACTTCCACATCATAGTCCATCACTGAAGGAAGTCAGGACAGGAACTCAAATAGGGCAGGATCCTAGAGGCAGGGGCTGATACATTGGCCATGGAGGGTGCTGCCTACTTGCTTGTTCCTCATAGCTTGCTCACCCTGCTTTCTTAGAGAACCCAGGACCACTAGCCCCAGGATTGCCCCACCACAGTGGGCTGGACCACCCCCAATCAACCATTAATTAAGACAATGCCTTACAGCCTGATCTTATGGAGACACTTCCCTCAGTTACGTTCCTTCCTTTCAGATGACTTTACCTTGTGATAAGTTGACATAAAACTAGCCAGCACGCCATCTTGCTAGCTCTAAAATATCTTTTCTTATTTTGTTTTTTGTGACAAGGACTCATACTTAGTTCAGGCTTGTCTCAAACTCAATGTAATCCTCCTGCATCAGACTCCTAAGGGCTATGATTATATAGCACTCTTTTCAAAAATGTTTTCATGGAGGCTGGAGAGATGGCTCAGCATTTAAGAGCACTAGCTGTTCTTCAAAAGTTTGGTTTCCAGCACCCACATCAGTCAGTTCACAACTGCTGGCAACTCAGCTCAAGAGGAGAGGACAACCTTTTCTGGGCTCTGTGGGCACTAGAATGCACTACAAAAGCCTCCTCTCAGCCCCTGTGCATATAAATAAAATGCAAATGTATTTTGTTCATTTGCACCTGTCACCTTCTCTTATCCAGCCTCCCCCCCATCCCTTTATCTTTCCAACTGGTCTCCCTTCTGCTCCTTGTACTTTCATGTCTTTCTTTTCTTTAGGCAAGGTCTTGCTACGCAGCCTTAGATTAAACTCATAGCAATTCTCCTGCCTCAGCTTCCCATATGTTGGGATTACGAGTGTAACACTTGAGCCACTATGTCCAGCTTCAATCTCCTTTTTTAATATATATCTCTATATTAAAGTATATATACACATACATATATGTATACATATATGTATGTGTACACACACACATATATGTACCATTTGTCAGGCCATCTAGATGGTTTAGTGGGAAAGGACACTTACCCTTAGGCATGATGACCTGACTCCATCTCTGCCACCCATTTGATGGAAGGAATCTCCCACAAGTTATCCTCTGACTTCCATGCACATACTGTAGTGTGTGTTAATGTGTGTGTGTGTGTTTGATAGTGCTGGGAATGGAACCTAGAGCCTTCTTTACATTAGTCAAGCGTTCTCTGTCTCTCTGTCTCATTTTCTTTTCTTTTTTTTCTGGTTTTTCAAGACAGGATTTCTCTGTGTAGACCAGGCTGGCCTGGAACTCAGAAATCTGCCTGCCTCTGCCTCCCAAGTGCTGGGATTAAAGGCATGCGCCACCACTGCCCAGCTCATTTTATTTTCGATTGTGTGTGTAGGTCATTCTGTATCCTAAGCTGGCTTTGACTTCTCTAGCTCATGATAGCCTTGAACTCACAATCATCTCCTTTACTTTCCAAATGCTTGGTAATCTGGTCTTGGGATGGGGCTACCTTCCCGGAGGGAATAAACTTTCTTACTGGTCCAGCAGAAGTCCTCATTGGCTACTGACTGCCTACATGCCAGGCTTGTTAAGTTCCCAGGCCCACTTACACTGAGGTGCCTGTTGGGTGAGGGTGGGGCTCCAGAAAGGCCACAGATGCCCCTGCCCTGCCTTCACAGCTCCCTTACCTGCCCCGTTCTCTTTCTTTTCTCTCTAGTCCCCACCTGGATCTTGGCACTGTCCCTGAGCCTGGCTGGAGCTGTCCTCCTCTTAGGGCTGGTGGTCATCACAGTACTGGTGAGAAAAGGTAATGACTGGGCAGGAAGCAATCCAGCTCTCAATCTCTCATTGTCTGAGGCAGGGTCTTGTTATGTAGCCCCAGCTGCCCTGAGACCCACTGTGTGGTCCAGTCTGGCCTGGAAACCACAGAGATCCTCTGCCTCTGCTTCTGCCCTCGAAGTGCAGGCACTGTGCTGCAGGCACTGTGCTACCTCGCCCTGCTCCTTTCCTCCCTCTCTCCCCATCCTGTCATGGAGGCTGATGTTAAACTCCTGTTCATGCCTGCAGTTTTCTTTCCTTTTGCGGAGTGTCAAGGACCAAACTGAACATCAATTGTCCTGGAATTGGAGTTACAGATGGCTGTAGCCTGCCATATGTGTGAGGGATGGGGATGGAGAGTATGGGTGAGGGTGTGGTGGTGGGGTGTCTGAGATCACCATGGTCAATAGAGTAATAATCTGGAAGTGAGAAGGCAGTTCAGTTCAACATGACTAAGTAGCTGGAGTTGGTCCAAACTTAGCATCCTAAGTGTAGTTATATTTTAGGCATATTAAGCATGGCACAATTTGGTTAATTTTTTCCTGGTGATAATCCCATGTGCATAATAGAGCATAAAACTTGACATAAAAACTCTTTGTAAAGTATATGTGACATCTTCTATTAAGATGGGTTCTATAAATTGACTGAGAGAAATACACGATCAGGGTCTGAGGAAGATCTGAAGATCTCAGCCACAAAGCGCAAAGGATCACCAGGCTATTCCCCACATCTGCTCCCAGCCTCCTGGGCTGATAACAGGTTATACATAACCCTTCCTTTGAAGGAACAACCCTGTGTGTTTAACATTCCTGGTTCCCTAGTGTTCACATGTGAGTCTGTGTAGGATGACCTCTGTGTTTCCTACACATGTGGGTGCTGGGTACTGAGCCTGGGGCTTCTGGAAAACAGCCAGAGCTCTTAACCATGAGCCGTCACCAGAACTGGTTTGGTCATTGATGTTTGCAGGGGCACAGAGACAGTTTGGGGAATTCTTTCACCAGACCTCAGCAGTTGGGGGGTGGGGCACCAGCAGAAGTGAGGTAACAGGTGGAGGGAGGGGAGACTGACTTACAGGATCCTGGGTACTCAAGAAGGCTAGGCTGTTTTTAGACCACACCCTGAGGCAGCAAGATCTCTGGAGGTTCAGCTTTCCTGCATAGAGGCAGAGTGGGCACAGCTGTCATCCCAGCACATAACTAGCTGCAGGCAGAGGATTGAGTTCAATGTCAACCTCACTAGAGAGCACATTCCAGACTAGCCTGGGCTATGTGAGATGCCATCTCAAGAACAAAGGTATATTCATTCCCATCTGTGTTCACCATCTCCTTCACTCATTTCTAGAACTTTCATTCTCTAAACCAGTGTTTCTCAAACTTCCTAATGCTGCAATACAGTTTATGTTTTTATGTTATTTTATGTTATTTTGTTATGTTGACACTCATCATGTTTGTTATGTTGTTACATAAAATTATTTTCATTGTTACATCATAACTGTAACTTTGCTACTGTTATGAGTCATGGTGTGAATATTTTTGGAGACAGAGCTTGAGAACCACTGCTCTAAACTGTCCATTTAGGCAGCAGCTCTCCCTTCACTCTTTACTCCTAGCAACAATGGAAATGCCTTGCAAAAACATTTACTTTTCTCTTCCTCCTCCTCTTCCTCCCCTCCCTCCCTCCCCCTCCCCCTCCTCCTTCTTCTAGGTAGAGGTTACAGGATTCAGTTCTTTTTCCACCTGTGGGTCCCCAGGATCCAACTCTGGTCATCAGGCTTGGCAGCAAGTATCTTTACCTAAAGAGCCATCTCACTGACTCCTCGAAAACCCTGATTTTGACAGGTCTCATATAGCCTAGGGTGGCCTCAAGCTTGCTATGACACAGGGTGGTTTTGAACTCACCATCTTCTTGCCTCCACCTCTCTAATGCTGGGACCACAGACTTGTGTTGGAAATTCAGTTTTTTAAGAAAAACAATATTACAAGTTTATAAAAATTTGAAGATTTTGTTTGTTTGGATTTAGCTTAAAAGAGACGAGATTTTACTACACGGGCCCAGGTTGGTCTGGAGACGCCCACTTCCCCGTGTAGATCAGGTTGGCCTTGAAATGTAGATAATCCTCCTGGCTCTGCTCTCAGTTTGCAGAAATTACGGCAGGGAGGCACCACATTTGGTAGCTTCAAGTTTTTGTTGTTTGTTTTTAATGTTTTTAACATACAATTCTCATAAGTCAAGCACAGAAATAAATAAGGGCCAGCAAGATCTCTCAGCAGACAAGGATGTTTACTGCCGTGCATGACTACCTAAATTCAATCCCTGGGGCTCATATAGTAGGACAGCTGACTCCACAGGATTTGCTCTAACCTCTACACATGCCCTATGGTGTGAGCACTCACAGCCATGCAAGAACACACACACACACACAGAGTAAAGACTGTTTACAAAGCCAAAACATATTGAGTGAAGTGACCACACAGACCTTTATGCCCGAACTCAAGAAGCTGATGAAGATAAGAGGATTGTTGGTTAGAGACCTACCTGGGCTGGACCCTGCCTCAAAGAAACAGATGGCACACACCATAATTCTAGCTTTTAGGAGGTAGAAGTAGGAGGACTAGGAGTTCAAAGCCAGCCTTGACTACATATTGAGTTCAGGCCAGCCTGAGCTACACAGGAGTGATGGGGGACATGTTGGCAGTAAGCATCCTTACTCCCTGTACTTGGCAGGCAGAACTGTAGGAAACAGTCCATCTAGTCTACATAGTGAGTTCTAGAACACCCAGGGCTACACTGTGAAACCCTGCCAGGAAAAGTAAAGGACTAAGAAAGATCTGTGTATAGCAGCTTTTGTACTTAGTGGCAGATCTACATGGATGAGCCAAAGCTGGGTCCCACAGAGTTCAAGGGAACATTTGATTTCATGGGTGTCAACATTTCTTTCAAGTGTTATCAGATCCAGAATCATCTAACCAATGTCTGTTCTTCTTTCTTCTAGCTAAAGCCAAAAACTTACAGAAGCAGAGGTGAGACCCTCCCTGGGTGATCATTGAGCATGTCACTAGTTGGGCAAATGCCTTATTTCCCACAGTGCCCTCTGGTGGGAGGGCTGATAGATACATGGAACATGGATTATTATTGAGTACTGCTGTATACTAGGATGTTATAAAACTTAGGTTCACTGCTTCTTCCCAGTAGTTCAGATGATACTCATTTTCCAGATGTAAATACTGAGGCCTGAAGTTCAGTCACATGGGGCCAGGCTGCACAGCTACCTTACCTCCACCACTGGCTTTCACAATATTGTCCCAGAAATCTAGATATCCACAGTGGCATTCTTTGGGACTCTTACTGGGATTGTGCAATGTTAGACTTTCCTTGGAACTGTCCCTGGCTCCTCACACCCAGTGTGACGGCTCTGGAAATGAGGGCCAAGTGCTTCCAGTGTGTAGGCATTTGCTGTGGGCAGGGGGTGTGGGAGTACTGAAAGCTAGCCATATCAAGTCTCGCTAGCAGGCGTATTCTAGAACAAGTGTCCTAGTTCATGGGGCATCTTTTCTTCTGAATCCCTTTGCAGAGAGCGTGAATCCTGCTGGGCTCAAATCAACTTTACCAGCACAGGTCTGTTATGTTATCCATGCCCCTTGATTCTTCCCTGGGTGAAGTAAGCTTCACATTTCTGTTGCTACTTGGACTCTTTCTGTAGCCTCTAGTTGCTTTTGGGGTCCATACGCTGTCCCCACTCTTTGTTGGGTTCCCACTTTCTGTGTTGGTTTCTAGCCTCCACACTGGCTCTGTCCACTGCCTAGAACACTCTCTCCACCTTCAGTGTATATGCTCACCCACTCCAAGAAACCTTCCTGGATTCCCCAGACAAGCTCTATGCTGGACTTGGATGCCAGCCATGTTATCAACACTCTGCAGAGATCAGTAGCATTTGAGTATGTATTTATTGTATATGATGTCTGTGCATGTGGAAGCCAGCATGGCAGTGCATGTGTGTCAGAGAACAACTTGTAGGAACCAATTATTTTCCTTCTATTAAGTGGGTCCTGGGAATTGATTTCAAGGTGACGAATTTGGCTGCAAGTACCTTCACCTGCTGAGCTATCTCACTGGCCCCCAGCCTGTTCTACACAGTGAGACCTGTGCCCCTCCCTCTAATTGTTCACAACTCACCTTGTAGAGTAATTGGAAAGAATCTGGAGAGGATGCTAGAACATGAAGCCCAAGTCCTTTTGCAGGGTTAATCTGTGGTTTTGAGACTGTGGGCAAGAACCAGGTGGGTGCAGGGCAGTGGCCTCACCATGTGCTGACTTTGCTCTCTGTTTCAGACATGTCCTTTGATAACTCTCTGTTTGTCATCTCCACGGTGAGTCGCTCTTCCTGTCAAGTTTCCTGATGACTGACCAGCTGAGAGGAGAAGGGAGCTGTGCCACTGGGAGTCCTCAGACTCTGAGCCTCAGAGCAGGAAGAAGTCCAGAGTCATACGACTAGGACTTGCCCACAAGCCTGGAGTTGGCTAGGAAAAACTAGGGGATCATAGGGTTACACTGTCACTGGGATGGATTCAGCCCTTGAGGATAGTGAGAGAAGGTTTGGGGTGACCTGGTAGCGTCTTCAGGGGCCTATGTGGAATCTTGTGACACTTTGATATGCTCTGGTCTCCTTCCAACAACAAGAAAAGCTTATTTTTAAGTTGGTATAGGGCTCACACTTGTAATTCTAGCACTTGGGAGGTGGAGGGAGAAGGACTAGGGGACTAGCCTGGGCTACATAGTGAGTTACAGGTCACCCTGGGCTACAGAGTCTGTCTCCCCCCACCCTCCATTTTATTTGTTTTGTGTATGTGGTGGTGGGGGGGGGGCGCCATAGCATACACGTGGAGGTCAGAGGTCAACTTGGAGTAGGTTCTCTCTTTCCATGTGAGCTCCAAGAATCAAATTCAGGTAATTAGGTTTGGCAGCAAGTGTCCTGAGCTGCAGCACCATCTTACCCCAGCCTGAGTCCCCCATCTTAAAACAAAAACAAACAAACAAACAAAACAAAACAAAAGAAGGAGGGCATAGTGGCACACACCTTTATCCCAGTGCAGACAGGTGTCTTCTTGAGTTGAAGTTAGCTCTGGTCTATACACTGAGTTCTAGGATACCCAGGGATACTAGAGAAACACTGTTTCAAAAAGTCAAAAACCAAAACCAAAGCTAGAGAGGCAACTGCATTGGCAGAGAGCCAGCCTACTGTGTTTGAAGCGCTGCATTTACTGTGGCTTCAGATGGCTTAAAGACAAATCCTCAACTATCCAGATAAACTCAGACGGCTGGGCATGGTGGCCAATGTAGGTCATGCTGACACTTGGGAGGCTGAGACATGGGGACTGCTGAGGATTGGTCCCAGCCTGGACCACCCAGGACTGTCCAGCCCCGAGGCTTTTTTATTGCTGCTGTTGCTTGGTTTGCTTTGAATATTGTCATTTCCAGACAGGCTGGTCACAAACTCACTATGTTGCTGAGGATGCCCCAGAATACTTGCACCATCTTGCAGTCAGAATCATCTTGCAGCCACCTCTCAAGTGCTGGGGTTCTAGGTGTGCACCACAACATGTGGTTTATGTGCTGCTAGGGATGGAAGCCAGAGCTTCCTGCATGCTAGAGGAATACGTTGCCAAATGGGTCACATGTTTCACTTGCTTTTTGCTTGAGACAGTCTCAATAGGTAGTAGCTATGTCCCCTGCCCCAGGGCTGTATCTGTTAAAACACTGTAAAACACACACACACACACACACACACACACACACACACACACACACGCGCGCGCGCATATATCTTGGGCTGAGCATGTAACCAAAGCCTCAAGCCCGATTTCCTGCTTTTGTTGATTTGCCTATTCCCATATGAACAATACAATATAATATTTCTCCTTTTGTGACTGGCTGGTTCCACTTCACATAGTAACCTTAGGTTCACCCCATGATGTTAACTTGTGTCTGAATTTTCTTCATTTTTAAGGCTGAATACTAGTCCAGAGTATGATATACCACATTTTGCTGATTCATGTTTCTTGACAGACACTTGGAATGCTCCCACATTTTGGCTTTTGTGAACACAGTTATACAAATGTCTCAGATCTTGCTTTTGGTTTTAGTTGTTTTCCTTCCTTTCTTTTTCTTTCTTTTTTAGAAATGGTCTCATTAGGCAGCCCTGGCTGGCCTGGAACTGTAAGTCTAGTTCCAGTGAATCCCTAGCTGTACCCATAGCTACATTTAAAACAGATTTAGGAAAATATTCACTCTCATATAGTAACAAGAAATAAAACCTTTCAGAAAAGCAAGCTTTGATGTTGGTAGTAGGTAATGACTACAAAGTAACTGCCAGGTGCCTGTTTACTGCCCCATCTCTCAGAGCCTGGCATCTAACAATTTGGAATTCTACGAGGAGGAGGTTCACTTCATTATTTTATTGGGTTATTTTTCATGTTTATTGGTATTTTGATGACAAGTATGTCGGTGAGTGTGTCAGAAGCCCTGGAACTGGGGTTATAGACAGGTGTGATCTGCCATGTGGGTGCCACTTCTTCTCAGGCGCCAGCCACTTCCTATGCCTCTCTTTCTCAAGCCTCACAGTGCCCCTAGGATGTGGATACTATCATTTGAAACTGAGGCATAGATGTTTGTCACTCAAACTGGGGTCAGGCTGCTAGGAGGTTAGGGACATGGGATTTGAACCCTAGGCTCTGGTCCCCCCTCTTCGTAGAGCCACTGAAGGTTGGAATTTGGGGAGGTGGTGGGAAGTGGTGGGCATGTACCTGAGAGCTTGGAACAGGAGGGACTCCCAGACCCTTACACCAAAACCACTTAGTTTTTTGTTTTGTTGTTTTTTTTTTAATTTTCTTTTCTTTTCTTCATGGACAAAGAAAATGACTCAGGAAGACTCTGTGGCAACCCAGGACTCAGGGCCTCGAAAGAGGCCCACCTCTGCATCATCCTCTCTAGAGCCCCCTGAGTTCAGCACTTTCCGGGCCTGCCAGTGAGGCTGAAGAATGAGGACTCCTTATCCAGTTCTTTCCCTCCCACTGCTTGGGCTGCAGAAGCTGGACATCTATCTGTCCAGAGACTTGGCAGTAAGGAGGGGTCAAGCCACAGCTTTCTTAGGGAAGGACTGGCCAAAGGAAGGGGACTCCTAGTGTTGTAACTTTCTTCACAGAAGACAAGAAAATTAGTTGGGGTATCAGCCTAGAGGCTAGACAGAGAGCCAGAACCTCTTTGTAGATTCCCAGATCACCACAGAGCTGTCAGTATTGAATCAGGACACCCAGCCAGGCATAAGAGGTCTATATTCTGTACCTCTTTTCCTGTATTTCCCCAACTGTAACTGACTTCCAGATTGGGTGATTTATTTGGTGGAGAGATTGTATATTTTTGTTGCTCTTGTTTCTAGATAGGGTCTCAACTGTGTAGCCCTGGCTATCCTGGAACTGTGTGGACCAGGCTGGCCTCAAACTCATAGAGATCACCTGCCTCTTCCTCCAGAGTGCTGAGATTAAAGTGCTGCAACAACACCTGACTTGGGAATGTTTTTTGTTTGTTTGTTTTTTTTTGAGACAGAGTTTTTCAGTGTAGCCCTGGCTGTCCTAGAACTCACTCATGTTGCCTAGAACTCAGAGATCACCTGCCTCTGCCACCTCAGCACTGGGATTAAAGGTGTGTGTCACCACTGCAGGCAGGGTATGTTTTTAAATGACAGTTTCACTTTGTGGCTCAGGTTGCCTGAGATTATGTGCTTGCACCATTAGATGGGAGAGATGACTTGGAAAAGGGTTGGGTCATTTTAGAGTCCTGAGGAGGCCCAGGAGAGGATAAGTAAGTTAGAGGTCTCAGAGGGCCCAGCAAAAGTGAACAGCAATTAAACACAGTGGCTAGCCACTACTGGGGGGACCTGAGAGTTCCCTGGAGAAAAGGAGAGGTCTTAGTGGAGAAGCTGGAGAGTTTCCTTGACGTTCAGTGGGAAGACCAAGGTCTGGAGTGCAGCTTGAAAAGCCTTTATACTAGAGCAGCATGGGGCGGGGCCACAGCTAGGTGCGAGCCTGCAAGCCTGTCCACACCTATCACAGGACCTTTTCTTACCTGTGGGAAGAGAGCAAGGCGGAGCTTACCTGGGAACGTACAGGGCGCAACTTTAAATTGGGGGCGTGGCCGAATCACCTGGGTTTGGAAACGGCTCTCGTCTTTCCTTAGGCTCAGGAGAGGTTGTTTGTGTGACACTGGCCAGGAAGGGCCCGACCTCTCCCAGGGAGGGTTCGTGGATCAGAGCACGCTCCCTTGACTCAAAGATGCAGAGCACCGCCTGCAATTTGCTTATAACTGTCCCTTCAGGGGGCGGAGCCAGCCCTCCTCCAGCTGTTTAAAGTAGCCGAGCGCCTCCTTCTGACGAAAGCCTCACCCCCAAGCGTTGTAGGGGAGTTCGCAGTACTCCGGCCGAGGGGCGGGGCTCAGCCCTCGAGGGGGCGTTTCTTCTTACGTCCTCGACTCACGCCCCTCCACCTTTCTTGTGCCTCACAGTGGCACAAAGCATGGTAGTTCTCGTGCTGCCGGGCTGTGGCCCGGTCTGGCCCCAAGGCGTGTCCGAGCAGCCAAGCACTGCCTCCTGAAACACCCGGTGGTACAAAGCGCTGTGGTTCACCGGTCGCCCGCCTTGGGGGGTGGGGGTGGGCCCAGTCTGATCATTCCGGGGGCGTGACCGAAAGGCTAAGCACCGCCCCCTGACGCATGCCCTGCCCATCTCTCCCGAGCTGTGCGCCGTGGCACAAAGCGCCTCTGTTGGCACAACGCGGCCTCGGGGTGGGCTTAGCACCCGTAGGGGCGTGTCATAGCGTCAAGCACCGCCTCCCAACGTAGGCGCCTTCACCCGGCGTGCCGGGGCGGCTAAGCCACCTCACAAAGCAGCGACCGTTCCCGCGGGGTGGGCCGGCCCCACCCCCGTCGTGCTTGCGCTAGCCCGGCTCCCTCAGGCGCCAGGAGGGGGCGCTGTGCCACCGAGCCGGCCCGTGGCGGCGGCGGCGGCGAGGCGTCGCGTGGCCGGCAGGCGGCGCGCTGCCAGGCTCGGCCTCGGCCTCGGCCTGCGCGGCGGCGGCGGCAGCGGCGGCGGCCTGGGCCCGGGTGCGGCGGTGGCGGTGGCGTGGTGGCAGCGGGGCCTGGAGCCGGACCTAAGATGGCAGCGGCGGCAGCGACGGCGGTGGGGCCGGGTGCGGGGAGCGCCGGGGTGGCGGGCCCGGGTGGCGCGGGGCCCTGCGCGACAGTGTCGGTGTTCCCCGGCGCCCGCCTCCTCACTATCGGCGACGCGAACGGCGAGATCCAGCGGCACGCGGAGCAGCAGGCGCTGCGCCTCGAGGTGCGCGCCGGACCAGACGCGGCCGGCATTGCCCTCTACAGCCGTGAGTGCTGGGGACACCCTGGGGACGGCGGCGCACGAGGCCGGCAGCGCGGGCCCCCGGGAGGGGGTAGGCTGGGGAGGGGGGGACTCGGGCCGAGCTTGTACACGAGGCTCCCGCTGCCCGCGGGCGAGATGGCAGAGGGTGTGCGAGGGGACCTTGGAGCCCGAAGAGGGGCGCGGGAAACAAGAGTCGCGGGCCTGAGATTTGCAGCGGGTGGGTGGAGGGGGCGCGTGGCAGGAAGTGGGGCCCTAAGGGTTCTGGGGGGACTGTAGAGGGGACTGGAGAGAGGGAGTGATTGGGAGGGCTCTTGAGCGGGTGTGGTTTGTGGATCTCATCTCAGGGGACATCCTCTACACACACGCACACGGACATTTGAAAAGTGGCTTTCAGTGTGTAACACTGGGAAGACTGGGTGCCGCCCTTGTGGAGGAGGACTTGGGATTCGGGATCCCCCACCCACACACCCACCAGGGTGGATAAACTTTAGGACTTAGGACAGAGCCCTTCCTGATAGAGAGTCTCAAGCCCATCCCCCATACGTGGAAGCGAGGAAGGCCGGCTTGCTGATGGCCGGCTTTAGAAGTCAAGAGGTAACAAGCCACCTCCCTCGCCACGCGCCTCCTGTCTTTTTTAAGAACGTGAGAAGCTGGTGACATTATCAGAAGCTGCTTCAAAAACTGACATTTCAGTGGGGAAAATGGGGGGGGGGCGGGAATCACTAGTATGTTTTCGAAGCGCATCCCCTCCAGCTTTGTAGTTCCACCTTTTATTCTTTCTTTCTCTTGTTACTCTTTCTCTGGCGGATTCCTCAGACGGATTTGCTCCTCTGTTTCATTGGTCTTTGTCTCCCAGGGTTTCGTTCATTGATGCTCTTAAGGGGCCACCAAGGAACACTGGATCGATTTTTGACCTGTGGGAATTTTTTCCTATCCTTGGTAATGGGGTGTTGGGAAGGGAAATATGTGTAGTAGTCTTTTCATACTGGTTCTCCTCTCTTTGCTTTTACTTTAAAACACAGGAGAAAGAAGTGTCTGGTTCCCAAGTGTGGGGCACCTTTGGGGGCTTGGGCAGAGCCGGGGTCTCTTTGACCACATGAGAGAAAGGGGAATTTCACAGAGTAAGGAAAGAAGCTCTTTAGGACTCCAGACCCCTAAGCAAGCCAGTGAATTTGGCTAGCCAGGGTACCAGGGCTTACCTTGAAAAGTGTTCTTGGAAGCTGGGTGTAGTGGAAAAACCCGTGGTCCCAATACTTTGTAGGCTGAAGCAGGAGGATTCAAAGTTCGCGTATAGTTTGGGTGACATGAGCAAATCCTGTCTGAATCACCAAGAAAACGTACTAGGTAGCTTGGATTGTTTAAATGAACTTGATAAAACTCCATTTTTATAGACCTTATTTACAGAATTGTTATTTCCTACATAGTTCCTAACACCCAGCTGCCTCTATTAGAAGTTGATTTTATTACAGAGGAGACTTTATAGTTTGTGTTCTTGTTTTGACTGTAATTACCTAAGTGGGCTAGGGGCTCAGCATGGGGAGGATGTGGGCTCTGTTCCCAACAGTAAGATAAAAATAAAGATTTTCATGGACTGGGGATACAGCTTATGTAGAACATTTACCTAGCAAGTTTCAGACCTCAGGTTAGATCCCCAGCACCACGTGCAGTGGCACAAGCCTGGACTGCTGCCTTTGAGAGCCTGAAGCAGGTCAGTGGTTGGTTTGTTTTTGTGACAGGGCTTTTCCATATAGTCCTGACTGTCCTGGAGCTAGTTATTTAGACCAGGCTGGCCTCAGAGAGCTCCTCCTTCCTCTGCCTCTCAAATGCTGGGATGAAAGGCATGTGCTACCAGTCTGGCTGTAGGAGTATCATGGTTTAAGAGCTACTTGGCTACAAAGTGAGATCTTGTCCTCAGAAAAGAGAGCACAAGTGAGGCCAGCAGAAGACAGAAGTTCAAGCCAGACCTTGCTTCTTGAGAGTCTCTGACGCTTTCCTTCCCCCAGATAGTGACAATATTGAAAGTTATACAGAATTATATATACATATGTATATACACATGCCTATACGTACATACTATGTATAAATGAAAGAATGTTGAAGAGAAAGTCCATGTTTCTCAAAATCCTCAGTCCCAGAAAGAATTTTCACCTCTAGGCCAATAGTTCTAAATATTCTTAATGCTGTGACCCTTTAATACAGTTCCTTATGTTGTGGTGACCCCCGACCATAAAATTATTAAATTGCTACTTAATAACTGCAGTTTTGCTACTGTTACAAATTGTAATGTAAAATATGTGATGTGCAGGATGTCTGACATGTGACTGTCCAAGGGGTATTGACCCACAGGTTGAGAACCACTGCTCTTGGCTGAAGTGACATTGGGGTGAAGATTTCCCCTCATCTTAATTATGTTTATTTATTTATTTGTATGTGTGTGTGTGCATGTGTAAGGGGTGTCTTATGCCACAGCGAGCATGTGGATGTCACAGTGAGCATGTGGATGCCACAGCAAGCGTGTGGATGTTAGAGGACAACTTGCAGGGCTTTGTTCTCTCTTTCCACCTTATGGGTCTACTCATTAGAGTTGGTGGCAAATGCTTTTACCCACTGAGCCATTTTTGAGACAATCTTTCATTTTCCAAGCTGGCCTTCTACTTGCTATGTAGCCTAAAGTGGCCTTAGACTTCATGACTCTTCTGCTTCCCTCCTGCTGGAATAACAGACTTTTACCACCATGCCTGACTTTGGGGTGTGATTAAACTTAGGTTCTGAAGGCAGGCTAAATTGGGTTTGTTGATTTCCAAGGGTCTCTGTAGCAAATGCCCACAAGTGGTGGCTTAGAGCTGTTGGGCTATAGTATCTCTCATTTCTTGGCCACAACTCTGACTGAATCAAGGTGTCTCCAAGGCCACTTTCCCTCTGGGTGTAGAGGTAAGACCATTTCCTCTCTTTCAGTTTCCAGGGGCTCCAGGTACGACTACTTGGCTTTCTGTAGCCAAACTCTAGACACCCCTCATTTCTGTGGCTTCTCAGTGTACTTGTTTCCTATTTTTGTTTTGCTCTGAGATGGTCGCATGTAGAGTCTACTTGGGGGCCCCAGTGCTTTGGCCAAAAGACACCAAATATTTCAGCCACCTTTTTTTCAGACCCCAGGATCTGAATTTGTTCATGCACTGTAAGGAGTGTTTGTCAGAATATCAGAAGGAATCAAGTGCCTCAGCTGTGTATCAATCTCTGTGGGTACTATAAAGGCCCGGAACTGAACTCAGGAGCCTTGACAGGTGGTACTTACTCAGCTATATAGTCTTTAGCTAGCCTTATGACATGTCTGAGCCTACCTATTTCCTTACCTGCAGCAACACTTTCTGTCTATAGCCTGGGGTCCCTCTGGTGGGTTGAAGTGCATGAGGAAAAGAAGAGAGTCTGGAACAGGCAATTTGTAGCAAGTGTTTGTCAACAGTGCATTTCTAAAATTACATATTCTTTGGTAATTTCACATATGAATACATTGTATTTAAATCATATCCACACTGAACAGAACATTTTTACAGATGTTATTTTTATTTTGTATTACTATTGTTACTGATATTTTGAAACAATGTTTTATGTTGCTCAAACTGGCATCAAGTTTGCAGTATAGCAGATGACCTTGAATTTCTAATCCTCCTGCCTCCATCTCTCCAGGCCTGGGATTAGAGACATGCAGCACTGAGGATAGAATCCAGGGCTTTGTGTATGGTAGGCAGACTTTTTACCCACTGAGCCTTAGCCCCAGCCATTCATCAGGGTAGCATAAGGAAGAGCTGGTTTTCTAGGATTCCCCCTTATGTTTTATACCCTATGATGGGAGAGAGATTCCTGGGCATCCATTTCTCTGCAGCTGTGCCTTTCATTGGGAGATGTGGTAAGCAGCTGCAGAAGGCCCCATTCTAGTCCCTCTGCAGAGTACTTACCCTTTCCAACTCTCTAGCCATTCAAAGTCACTGGCTGTTTGTTAGCCATGAGATTGGCCACATGGCAGGCAGCTACTGAAACCAGGCCACTCTCCCTGGCATGGGTTTTCACCAGCTTTGAAGAAGTATTGGCATAACTTCTATAAGAATAGAATCTTCCACCACTGGAAGGAGGCTGCTTCTCAGAAAACCCAGTCTGGGCTGGCTAGGAGGAGAGCAGAGTTAACTTGCAGTTGCTCAGCCTGCCACCATCTCATCTACAGATGCCCAGGACATTTTTCTGGTCAGCAAGAATGAATTCGGATGATGTCCTGGATGCCCTCAGACCCTTAGGAAGAGATGCTTTGCACAGACCATGTCTGATAAGAAAGGCCTAATGTCATTTTGGCAAGGGACATGCAAGGTGGAAAGGCTGGAGAAACCTCTATGTTGGGCTGTCACTCAGTTGGTATAGTGTTTGCCTAACATGCATAAAACAGTCTTACATAATCTCTGTATTAACTAGGTATGCTGCTGTACACCTGTAACCCCAGCACTAGGGAGGAGGATCTGGAGTTCAAGGCCTACCTAGGCTACATAGTGAGTTCAAAGTCAGACTTGTGGTACATCTAGACTGTGGAGTCATAGGACCAGGGGCCATTGTGATTTTCCTCTGCATTTCCTGAGCATTTGTTATGAGCCCAGGCATTAGACTGCTTTATTGTCAAGATAGGATGAAGTTTAAAAGAATAGATAGGATGAAGTTGTGAAGTTAGTGATACCAGAAAGATCATCTTCTGTCACCTGCCTTATGTCTGTTGTCGTTTATTTTGGATTAACTTTATATCAGGCCCTGCATGAACTCCCATTGTCCAACTCAAGTGCTTGAACAGCATAAACCTGGGCCTGTTGGCAAAATGGAGCCTATGGCCTATTTTTATACAGTCAGGGCTAGAAGCATTTATAGTTTTGTAGGGGTTGGGAAAAAAAATCACTAGTCCACAAAAAATAGTCAGCAAAGACCATCTTGTTTTATAAAACCTGTAGTATTGGCCAGTTGTAGTGGCGTATGCCTTTAATCTCAGCACTTAGTAGGAAGAGGCAAGTGGATCTCTCTGAGTTTGAGGCCAGCCTGGTCTA
Source organism: Mastomys natalensis (assembly GCA_021653895.1). Taxonomy (NCBI): domain Eukaryota; kingdom Metazoa; phylum Chordata; class Mammalia; order Rodentia; family Muridae; genus Mastomys; species Mastomys natalensis. The sequence goes on from JAJTUV010000695.1 coordinate 406,453, forward strand.
CAGAGTAAGTTCCAGGATAGCCAAGGCTATACAGAGAAATTCTGTCTCAAAAAACAAAAACAAAAATCCCATAAAAACAAACAAAAACCCAAAACAACTATAGTATTGGCTTGTGGTTCTTAACAGCAAAACATTGTAAGTAAGCCCTGGGATGGAAGAATGAGCAGCCCAGGGCTGGGTAAATCTCCTTTCTTGCCTAGCAGGCCTGAAGCCCTGAGTTCTATTTACTTCTGAGAAGATTTCACATCAAAATCTGACTTTGTGCTTCTCAACAAAATCTGTGCTGTTGTAGGTGTCAGCCCCAGTCTACAGGGTTTGAGTCCACTGAAGTGTGATGCCTTCCTTCTCTTTACAACAGCCTCAACTTCGCCGGGCTGCTCTGATTTGGTACCGCCCATAGAGTAGCTTTTTGAACTCAGATGTCCTTTCCTATGTGTGCATAATATTTCCTCATTAGGCCCAGCCCTTTCCTTCAGGCAGCTGAGTTTGAGCTCTCTGCCAATAGCTGTGGCCTCCAGGTTCCTGCCCTCTGCCCTTGTCCTCTTCACCTCTACCTGGGCCATGCCCAGACCCAAAGCCCTTCAGCTAGTGGTCTCAGCCTACTTAATGCTGCAGCCCTTTAATACAGTTCCTTATGCTGTGGTGACCCCAACCATAACGTTATCTTGTTGCTACTTCATAACTCTAATTTTGCTACTGTTATGAATCATAATGTAAATATCTGATATGTAACCCCAAAGGAGTCATGACCACAGGTTGAGAACCGCTGCCCTCATCTTTGATTTGGACATGGACAGTATAATTTGGTTTTCGTGTCATTGGACAGTTTGCTGTGACTGACTTATATGTTTATGAAATTTTCCGTGAGCTGCCATGTGGAGCTCTTTATGACGTCTACACATCTAGCTCACATAGTCACTTGTTTGTCCACATAGATGCACTAAGCTTGCTTGAGTATGTCAGAGGTAGCTAGGGGATGATATGCATCTCCTGCATCTGTGCCCCACCACACTCATGGTCTCAGAACCCGCTGAGATTGTGAATGGTAAGCACTGAGCCTTGGGCTTCCACATGGGTACATGGGCAGGGGGGCAGCAGGATGTTTTCCCCAGGATATGACTCTACCAGGGATCAGCTTGGGCTAGCAGATGGGGGTGGTCAGGAGACCCTCTGGCAGCTACAGTTCCTGCCCAGGGCATCTACCATACACTTGGGGGTCTGCTGGAAACAGGGGGAACAAGACTTTTAGGAAATGGGGTGAGTGGAAGGGCATGCCCAGCTGGGTGGAGAGTTGAGGTTGGGAAGAACTTCCATCAGCTCAGGACTACCTGGCCTGCGCAGAGCTTCTTAAGATTTTGTGTGTGTTCATTGCAGTGCCTGGGGATGGTGCTCAAGGCCTTGTACATACAGGTGTAGGCAAGTACTGTACAGCTGAGCGACACTCTCAGTCTGTGGGGTTCCAAGACTGAACCCAGTTTGCTGGGGTATGAGGTCTCAGACCATCCTGTGAGCTTCATTTGCCCTCTACCTATAGAGACGGATGACAGCTTCGACTCTCAGGGCTGTCTGACTCTATCACATCCCAATCCCTGCAGCTGGCCTTGCTACTCCTGTGAGCTCCTAGCAGACTTTGAGAAGAAATTATAAATAAGTTAGGGCTCACAGATCAGGAAAGGCCTAAAATTTTGAAAGACAAAAGACGCCAGCAGCCCCAGAGCCTACCATGGAGTCCCAGGGAACATGCATGGGCTTCTAGAGAGCAGGGCGATGGGGCTGTCTGTAGAGGTGCAGCCATATTGCTATAGTCCATATTTCATTCATTACCCCAAGAAGGACATGTGCCCGGGAGTGAACTGCTGTTCCTAGCCCCTGCTTTCCACTAGCAAAAATCACTACTCTAGGTATCTTGGGAATTTGAAAACATCTGAGGTAATGCTCAGATCCCACTTAAGTTTGTATGTCTCAGCCTGGGGCTGTAGCTTGGGAGTCAGGTATGTTGGAGGTTCTGGCTCCTTTTCCTAGCCCTGCAACAAACAAGCAAATTCAACATTGCTTGTTCTCTCAGAGGTTGGAGATCACTCAGGAATCCCTTTCTAACATTAGAGGGAGGCTGGCCACTGGGCCTCTGCTAGAGGAGCTTTACAGTTGCCTGGAGCTAGACCATAGCACAGTGGAACTCAGTGCTCACTGTCAGGTTTTTCCTGGTCAGGTTCCTCACCATTTCTTTGACTCTACCACAGTTTCTCTGCTGTGAAGTGGGGTTTGTGCATTTTTCATAGGATTGTCATGAGTACAAACTGACAAGGGTCATGTGTTAGGTAGGATAGAGTATGGTCCAGGCATCTCCACAGACCTGCACTGGGAGTGAGCTAGGTTGAGCATGGCCAAAGACAGCAGGGAAAGCAGGAGCTTCTATTGTAAGAGTGGCCTTCCTGCAGACATGGGGTAGGGCAGGGCTCAGATCTCTGCCCCCCTGTCTTTGGATCTCAGTGTCTTCTTGGGGAGGGCCAGCTGGCTGAAGATGGCTTTAGCGAGGGTGTACATTTGTATCTAGACTCACCATCACACACAGTCATGTGGACAAAACCTATCCCTCCTGTCCCTGCCAGGTACAAGGACCAAGAGGCTACTGAGGAGGATGGCAGCTAAGAGGAAAGGCTAGTCTAGCCGGGCGGTGGTGGCGCACGCCTTTAATCCCAGCACTTGGGAGGCAGAGGCAGGCGGATTTCTGAGTTCGAGGCCAGCCTGGTCTACAGAGTGAGTTCCAGGATAGCCCGGGCTATACAGAGAAACCCTGTCTCAAAAAACCAAAAAAAAAAAAAAAAAAAAAAAAAAGAAAGGCTAGTCTAGCCATAGAGCTGGGAGGTTAGAAGGGTGGAGGACTGGAAGGCACTCTGGAACAGGCAGCACTGCTTCAGTTGTATAGCATGCTGGGCTCTTCTCTCTTGGGGTTCCTGTCATAGCAGGAACCTCTCTTCTCTGTCCTGACACTAGGACAGAAGGACCTGAGTGACAGAGTCATGACCTTGTGACCTTGGCTAAGTGAATGAATTCTTAAGTCCTCCAGTAATACAGAGGGGTTTTAAGGCCCTAGGTAGTACTGTTAGTAAATAATGGTCATAAGCCCGCCATGTGGTCCCAAAGGGATGAGTGTCTAGAGCAGCCAGCCATGGCATTGGCCAACCTTTTAAGAACTGTTTGGGGTGGGGTGGGGCAGGGAGGAGCAGTATCAGCCAAAAGAACACAGGCTGCTCTTCCAGAGGATCTGGGTTCAATTCCCAGCACCCATATGGCAGCTCAAAACTGTTTTACAACGTCAGTTTCAGGGGAGCTGGTGCCCTCTTCTGGCCTGCAGGCACCGGGCTGTTTCACAGCTGTACATGTTGGCAAAATACCCATACACATAAAATAAACTGCTCACACTGGTTTTCCAGGTTATACTCCTTGCATTCAGCCTAAGAATCCCTTCCTCCCATGTTTTTGTCTACCTTGTTAAAGCCATTCATTACCATATTTTAGCAAGCTATTCTATCAAAGCTGTTTTTCTTCAGTACTGTTGGCTGTCGCTTCAGCTAATTGTGTTCCCCAAGGTGGGGTTCTTTTTCATTGTATGCATGCACCTGCAGAATGGTTTGGATTCTAGAAACTTGCTCATCAGCACAGACTGGATGAGACTGAGAGATGTTGCCCAGATGTTGCTTCTAGTGGGGCATGCTCTTATTATGGAAATAATCAAAGACAGATGTGGGTGGGTGGGAGACGGTCTTTCCGGCTGTTGTGGGACTGGAAAGGAAGATAGAGGGTCCTTCTGGAACTTCTAGGTTTCTATCATGTGCCCTTGAGGGACACTTCCATACCTTCCACCCTCAAGGCTGTGCCTGAGTCTGTGAGTAAAAATTTGTACCCTCTTTATTAATGTACCCAGGCCCTAGCTAATGTTAAATGTAGCCAGTGTGCCTTGCTGGCCATGTGCTTTACTGAAATTCATTGACTGTCCCCCTTTTTTCCCCCCTTTCTTTTGTTTTTTTGAGACAGAATTTCTCTGTGTACCCCTGGCTGTCCTGAAACTCTGTAGATCAGGCTAGCTTAGAACTCATCAGCGGCCTCTGCCTCCCAGGTACTGGGATTAAAAGGTTTGCACCACTACTGCCTGGCTCTCTCACCCTCCCTCCCTCCCTCTGTGTGTGTGTAGGTCAGAGAACTACCTCAGGTCTTGGTCCTCACTTCCCGCTTTATTTGAGGCAGGCTCTTTTATTTGTAGCTACATATACCTTAGGCTAGCTGCTTGTGAGCTACCGAGAATTGTTTCATACTCACCTCCCATCTCTGTTAGGAGCACTGGAATCACAGCTGGGAACACTTGTGTCAGCTTTACATGAGTTCTGAGATTTAAACCCAAGTCCTCACACTTGCGTGTATAATGCTTTACTCACTTAACCAACTTCCAGCCCCACCGACAGTGTGGTGTGTATGTGTTCAAGTATATGTACCCATGCGCACACCAACAGATTCCAGAGGAGGAAGAACATCAGAGAGACTTCCTCCATTGCTCTTCACATTACTGTTTGAGACAGGGCCTGCCATTTCACTTGAAGCTCATGGATTCTGTCACACAGCTAGTCAGCAGCACCTAGAATTCACCTATCTCTGCTTGCCAGTGTTGGGGTTATAGATATTCATGGCCATGCCCAGCTCTTCCATAGGCACTAGGGATTTGAATTCAGGTTATCCACAAACATTGTTATCTGCTGAACCATTTCCTCAGTCCCCTTTGATTGCCTTTCACTATCCGAACATCCTCCATGGTTGGCCTGACTCCCAAGGAGTTCCAGTAGACAAAGCTCTCCCCTCCTTGGTTTTATACATGCAAAAGTTGAATGGCATTGTGTCTGATCCCACAGCTTGCAGCTCTCATGCTGCTCTGTGCCCCTCTTGTTCCACTCCTCAGGTTCTGGTGACACAAGTTATTTATACCTCTGGCTTGGAGCAGGTCTCCCCTGAGATCCCCATCCTTGTTCCACATCAGTGACTGGCCAAGGCAGACAGAGTTCCTCAAGCAAAGCGCCTGTGTTGGCTGCACTGCTGTGTTCCACTGTCACTACCGGCAGCAATGGCCTGCCTCCAGCCTGCAAAATATTTGAAGCCGTATCTGGAGAGGTGGCCTTTGAGCCTGGGTGGGATGTGGGCCTTCTAACTCAAACATCCTGTGCTCATGGAGTCCTCAAGGGCCTAATAGGAAGCCTTTCTGGGTGCCTAGCAGCCCCAGGACATCTGTTTCTCCCAGAGACAAGGACTCTGGCCTACAGCTGACAGAAACTGCTGCTCCATACCTCTGAGGTGGACTGTATAGCTCCTGCCTTTGACAGTTTAATCTCTCAGCAGCCACTGTGAGCTATACATTGAGGTCCCTGAGGTCCCTTGTACTGCTTTCCCACATGCTTCATCTCACCCCAGCCTTTCAGGCCTCTGCAAGTATCTTGTCCACTAAAGACTGTGCTGTGATGTGTAGTTCCTGCCAAGTGTTACAGGTGCCATTCGGGTCACCTTATGCTAATGCAAAGTCAGCCCTGGGTGCTGTATTGACCACACTCTAGGCTGTGACTGGTTTGATTTTTCTAGACAATTAAAATTTTAAGTTTGCGCCGGGCGGTGGTGGCGCACGCCTTTAATCCCAGCACTTGGGAAGCAGAGGCAGGCGGATTTCTGAGTTCGAGGCCAGCCTGGTCTACAGAGTGAGTTCCAGGCCAGCCAGGGCTACACAGAGAAACCCTGTCTCGAAAAAACAAAAAATAAAAAAAATAAAAAAAAAAAAATTTTAAGTTTGCTCTGACTGACTCCAGAGCTAGTCTGGCCTTTATGGTGGTCTCTAGGAGCACTTTCCCAGGCGACAGCTGCCTGGAATGCAGCTTGGAGTGGGCTGCCTGGGGCAGCCTGACTAGCAGCTTAGCCCCGCCCACCTCCTTCACACGCACCGGGCACAGGGGAGTGGGTGCTGCTGGCTCTGGGAGAACTGTGCAAGGAGGAGCAGAGCTGCCAGGTTGCATCTCCCCAATGCATCAGGGTCCAGAGTCAGGTCTCACAGCAGCCAGCGCTCATGCCTGGTTATCTTCTGTGTACAGGGTAGAAATTCTACCAACTCAGGGTGTATCATGAAAAGCCAGGCCTATCTTCCCTGTGCACTGTGACCTTCCTTGGGTCAGTCACTCAGAACACAGGCACACCTATGTCCCATTTGTCTTGTCTACACTTCCTGTCATGTACACTCATCTGGGCATCCCCCCAAGTCCCTGGCCATGGCCAGGACTAGATTGGTGCCCATTGTCTGCATAGAGCTCAGTGGAAGGCTGGACTGAAAAGTATCCCCTTCCTGGGGCAGCCACGGTGCTTACTGGACTTGTGTTTCCATACTAGCCTCCTACTCCTTCCATCCCTGTCCCATGTGTGTGTGGGTGGGGGGAGAGGAGTGTATGTGTGAGAGGGAGGCCAGAGTGTGACCTCCAGTGATGTTCTTCAGGTACCACCCACTTTTAGTTTGTTAATAATATTAATAATCATTGTGTTTGTAAACTGGTGCTGTCTGTGGGTGTGGTATTCTGTGCTGTGCTGTGCATGTGGAGGTCAGAGGACAATTTTGTGGCTTCATTTCTCCCCCCGACCCCCAAATCTCTTTACCTACTGAATCTCTGCCTCCCTAGCACTGGGATTGCACACCATTTTTTCTTTTCTTTTAACGATTTATGTATTTTTTACTTTATATGCATTTGTGTTTTGTGTGTGTGTTATGACCTGCAATGTGGTTGCTGGGAATTGAGCCTAGGTCCTTTGGAAGAGCAGCTAGTACTCTTAACTGTTGGGCCATCTCTCCAGGCTTTCTTTCTGGTTTTCTAAAAAGAATTATTTTTATTTTATATGCATGAGTGTTTTGCCTGTATATGTTTGTGTACCACATGTGTGCAATGCCCAGTTTTGAGCTGCTTCGTGGGTAATAGGAACTGAACTCCAATCCTCTGGAAGCACAGCCAGTGCTCTTAACAGCTGAGCATCTCTCTAGGCCACTCTTGATTGTTTGTTTGTTTTTCTAGACAGGGTTTTTCTTGTAGCCCTAGCTGTCCTAGAACTTAGTCTGTAGACCACACTGGTCTTGATCTCAGAGATCTGCCTGTCTCTGTCTCCTGAGTGCAGGGATTAGTGTTGAGATTAAAGCATCAGCCACTACCACCTGGCCCACTCTTGTTTTTTAATGTGGGTTCTGGATTTTGAACTCAGGTTCATGCTTTCATGACAGACAGTGTACTGACTCATCTCCCCAGCTCAGTTTTACTCTTTGTGTATCCCTGGCTGTCCTGGAATTCTCAACTCTCAACATGTAGACCAGGCTGGCCTCACACTCAGAAATCCACCTTCCTCTACCTTGGAGTTCTGGGATTAAAGGCAAGTACTGCCACAAGTCAAAACCTACTACTTTTAGTTGGCCATTCATTTGTTCATTCATGGAGTAGGTATTAGCTTTTGTGGTGCTCTGGACCTCCCTATACTATATCTGAGGATATCTTTTTGCGTGTTTGCTGTATAGGATAAGGAAGGCAAAAGAAGTTCCCTGTTTACTGAGTAGGATAAGGAAGGCAAAGGAAGGTCCCTGGTCTAAGGGCCAAAGAAGAGAGTCAGTACTTCACCTGGCAAGGACAGAAGAGCCTAGGGTGATCTCATAGTCCTCAGATGCCCCAGGGCAGGCAGACTGTGATCACAGCTGCTTCTCAGCCTCTCCTGAGACAGCAAATCATCTGCCTTAGGTTACAACAGGAGGAAGATCTGGCTGAGGTCTTGGGCCAGCCTCTCCATGACAGTGGATGATCTGCACTGGTGACAGACAGCCATCATAACTACTGCATTAAGCAGTGGTGATGGTCACTTCCACCTCCCTCACACAGTAGAGGGCTTTCATCCTTCTGCACCTGCTTGTGGACAGCTTACTTTCAACACCACCCCTCTATAGGCTGCCTGCCTTTCCTCAGGGGTTGCAGTGGCTGTTTGAAAAACACAGAAATATTATAAAAATATGTTTTCATTTTAGTCTCAGGTATAGGATATAGGGCTACTGCAGGTTATCCACAACAGCTGACCATGTTTTGCCTCGTGCATGATTTTGCCAGCTACAGATAGTTTCTGTGATTGTGTGACATTTGGAATTCTGGGGACTTTTCAGAGGGTATATGAATGCTAGGGCTCAGAGAGGCAGAGTGGGTTGTTAGTTGGTTGTTGGTTGCTATTGGTCATAGTTTGTTAAATAGTTCTTGTCAAAGAAGAAACTAGATATCCTGAGGCAAAATCAGACTTGCCCCAAGAAACTTGATGCCCCTGATCAGCAGGAAGTTGTCTAATGATGTCACCCCCTTTCCAACAGACGAGAAGCAAAACAAGACCCAGGTTTGAAGCTGGACAGTGGTCCTCTCAGATCAGAGTTCATTTTAGCCCTTTTCTAACTAGGTGGCCCACAATGATCTAGCCATACAAGATTGAGGACAAACCGTTGGTGGCCAGTGGTTTGGAGCCAAAGTTACTGCAGGGTTGGAGGTAGGAGTCTGTAGTACAACTTAACTCCATCCCTGTAATCAGCCTGCCTCCTTCCCTTCCAGCATTCAGCCACTACTCATGCTTTCTTGTCTTCTCACTAACTCTTAGCATATGAAACAAGAGCAGTCCGTTTGTTCCTAACTGGATCCTGTCCCTCTTCTTGGTGCACTGGCTGAGGCTGGGTGGCCTCAGAATTTCATCTTGATCTTAGGGAGAGGTTTGTGGAAGGGGTGGAGTCTATAACCCCAGGAGGGGGTTTAGTTTTCCCCAGCTCTCCTCTCACTTGGAATGCTCTTCTGAAAGAGTAAAAGTGAAGAGCCTTGTATTTAGCAGTGTTAGGTGATTAAGGAAAGACTTCATACTTGGTTCAGTGTGTACCTCCTAGCAAGTACCCAAGATTGGCAGCTTTAGTTGCTCCTCCACTGATGGCAGTAATAACCTCCTGCTGGGTAGGGAGGGTGTGAAGTGTTGTGACCTTTTGTCCCACCTGGACTAGTAGCTACTTTTTTGGTGTCACCCTGTTGTCCCCTCTCCCTCTCCGTGTGCAGATAGAAAGTTCTACTGGCCAAGAGCTTTGTTCCAGGTTTTGCCTACTCCTGCTGGTTTTACCAACCATAGCTCTGACAACCTAAGACATCACGGAATTTCTGCTTGCTCTATTGCTTTCTAGACAAGAGGTAGGGACCACTGACCTTCAAGCAATGGGAAGATCTCCAGCCATCCTTAGGTATGGACCTGAGCTTTTGTGCTTCCACAGATTGAGCGCTGCTACTCTGGGGACAATTCTTCTTCGAAGTGGAGTAGATCCACATGCCCTGCACTGAGCTAGGAGTATTAACAAGCCTCACTGTACTGGAGGAACTTGTCCAGAAAATGCTAGAAAACCTCTGGGAAGAAAATGACAAGGTCACAGGGGAAAGGCAAGGTTGTTCCTGTCCAAGAACTATGGAGAACTTTTGTCCATACTGGAAGGATGAGACTCTAGGGAAAGCCAGTGAGCCATTGGGTTTAGTGAAGCAGAGGATGCGACAGAGGGCCTTGAGCCCATGTGGAGTTGGGACTTCTTATTGAAGACTCTAGAAACCAGGAGGCCATGAGTGGTTTTATTTTTGTTTGTTTTCTTCTTCTGTTTATTTGTTGACTTTTTAAAAAAATATTTATGTATATGAGTACACTGTTGCTGTCTTCAAACACACCAGAAGAGGGCATCAGATCCCATTACAGATGGTTGTGAGCCACCATGTGGTTGCTGGGAATTGAACTCAGGACCTTTGGAAGAACAGTCAGTGCTCTTAACCACTGAGCCATCGCTCTAGCCCTGTTCAAGTTTTTAGTGAGGTTTTTGTTCCTGCCACATTGTGTAGAGGTCAGAGGCCAATGTTTGGGAGTTGCTTCTGACTTTATTCCTTGTTAAAGCAAAGTATCCTTGTTTCTGCCAATATACACTGAACTCCTCCTGGTCAGCTGCTTATGATCTTCTGGGTGATTCTCCTATTTCTGTCTTCTATCTCCCTGCAGAAGTGCTAGGATAATAGATACAGGCCATCTACCCAGCTTTTCATTGCATGAAAAGTTCTAGGGATGGAAATCAGGCCAGTAGTCTTGTGTAGCTAATGCTTTTACCCACTTAGTCATCTCCTAGCCCACTTTGTTTTTTGGATCCCTCTGTAGTCCAGACTGACCTGTAACTCCTCATGTATCCCATATTAGCTTCAAGTTCAAGGTGATCTTTAGCTTCCCAAATGCTAGGAACTCGATATGGTCTATACACCTGGCATGTTTGTTTTGAGAAGGGTCTCATTCTGTCCAGGTTGATTTTGAACTCATGAGTTCGAGTGGTCCTCCGACCTGTGCCTCCTATGTATGCACAGTGGGGATGATATTAAGCAAAGAAAAGCCCTGCAGTTGGGCTGAGATGGAAGGGCATGACTAGTAGGTAGTTACAGAGGCCTGGCATGTCCCCTGGGACCATCTGCTCCGGGGCTCCTGGGCCTTAGGGTCCCTAGACCCTGCTACCTTGGGGAGGCAGCAGGGCTAGGGCCTGTGTTAGAGGGGTTTGCTGGCAGGTAGGGAATAGGGTAGCTTGCATCCCCCACCCATCTACATCTACTTCCTTGTTTCCTTCCGTGTTTCCTAGCTTAGAGGATCCTCCTGGTGATGCCCATGGCTGTGGGAGCCTCTAGGTTCTGGAGCTGTATATCTGCCTAGGCATCATCCTGCCCCTCAGCTTGGCTGCCTTCTTCCTATAACAGTGGTTCTCAGCCTGTGGGTCTCGACCCCCTTGCCAAACTTCTGTCCCCCAAAATATTTACATTAAAATTCACAACAGTAGCAAAATTACAGTTTTGAAGTAGCAATGAAAATAATATTATGATTGGGGTCACCACAGCATCCAGGGCTGTATTAAAGGGTCACAGCATTAGCAGGTTGAGAACCACTGCACTTCAGGCCCCCTGCACTCACTGAGGGAGTTTCCTAGTCTCCTAGCCAAGCTGGGTCTGCTGCACAGTCTGGCTTGCATAGCTTAGTGCCATGAGTCCCTCAGGTTTGTTATGGGAAGTGGATGTCCTCATTACCTATGTCTGCTGAGCAAATGAGGAAGTGAGTAGAAAGAGGGCTTAACAGTACACCTGTAATTCTAGACATGACAGTCCTGTGAAGTAAACCTGGCTGTCTGCCTGGTTTTGTCAATAAAGTTGTATTGACACAGTCATGGTTATTTGTTTACTTATTGAAGTACTGAGAGCTGAATGAGTCATTGTGACACAGATCATCCTTACAGAAAACTTTCCTTCTTTCTTTCTCCTTTCTTTCTTTTGTAAATATTATTTATTTATTTTTATTTACATGAGTACACTGTAGCTGTCTTCAGACACACCAGAAGAGTTTATCGGATCCTATTATAGATGGTCGTGAGCCACCATGTGGTTGCTGGGAATTGAACTCAGGACCTCTGGAAGAGCAGCAGTGCTCTTAACCGCTGAGCCACCTCTCCAGCCCCTCTTTCCCTCCCTCCCTCCCTCCCTCCCTTCTTTCTTTCTTTCTTTCTTTCCTTTTTAAATAATAGTGCTGGTGATGAGGCCCAGGGCTGAACACATGCTCAGTAAGAATTTTACCACTGATTTACACTCCTAGAATAGCTGTAATATTTACTATCTAGCTCTTCTGTAGAGAAATGTGGTCACTCCAGGATTCTTTCAAGTCCTAGCACATTGGTCAGGAGCAGTAACTGATGATATTCACCAGAGTCGATTTCACTGTTGAATAAGATTCTCTCATCAAATTGGTGACAGGATGACTAAATGGGGCGAGGGGGGCATTATAAAGTGTTGTGTGGCTGTCTTGTGGCAGAAACTAGGGGTTTATGATATGAATAGATGAGGAAATTTTTTGTAGGAACACAGACTGTCTTGAAGGTCTTCCTGTCTTGGGGAATTTGTTTATGCCCCATTTGCTCTGTGCAGCTGTCTCTTGTCACCCTAGACTCTTGTTCCTTGGCCACAGAACTTGAAATGATGAAACTTTGATGCCTCAGCATTGTTCAAACCCCTGAACTCAGGACCCAGTCTTTGTGCTGTGTTTGAGACCCATTGGAGACCCTACCCAGACAAGGACTGTTATCACCCCGTATGACCTGCAGTGCCTCTCAGGGACTCTGAGAGTGACTGGTGTTAACCAACATATCCAGCTCAACCCTGTGTGTATGTGTGTGTGTGTGTGTGTGTGTGTGTGTGTGTGTGTGTGTGAGAGAGAGAGAGAGAGAGAGAGAGAGAGAGAGAGAGGAGATGCATGTGTTACTTTTGGTGTGCATGCTTGCATGGAAACCAGAGGAGGACATGGAGTGTTCTGCTCGATCACCTACCTACCTTATTTCCTTGACACTAAAGCTGGCCAGCTGGGGTCCTAGGCACTTGTGTGGCCACACCTGACTTTTTACATGTGTGCTGGGAGTCAAGCTCAGGTCCTTGTGCTGTTGCAGCAAGTGATCTTAACCGTTGAACCGTCTCACCACTCTTTCCTCCCTGATGTTTTTGTGTATGTGTTTTGGGTTTGTTTCTTTGAGACATGGTCTATGTAGCCTTAGCTGACCTGGAATTCATTATGTAGACCAGGCTAACCTCAAATTCACAGAGATCCATTTACCCCCATATGTGCTGGGATTAAAAACATGTACCATGCTTAGCCTCCTCCTCTCCATTTAAAAAAAAATTTTTTTTTTTGAGATAGGATCTCACTCTGTAGTCCACAATAGCCTCAAACTCATTTATGCAACCCAGGCTGACCTTGAATTTACCTCAGCCCTCTTGTCTTAGCTTCCCAAATGGTGGGTGTAGAGGAGTGAGCCACCACCGAGTCCTTTCTTGGGTTGTCCCTTCCTGTATCTCTTTCTGCTCCACATTGCATAGCCTGAGGCAACCATGGAGAAAGCTGGGTTTGTTTGTATCAGATCATACCCTGTAGCTTTTCTGAAACCTGTGGCTGCAAGCTTCTGCTATAGCCTCCTTACCAATGGCTTCATTGACATTGCAGGGGACATTTACCTGCTTGAAAGGTCTACTGGCATTTTCCTGATCAGTAGCAGGCCTGAGGTTATGGAAACACTTTAATGCTACTGCCTCATGCAGGCTTCAGGTGCTCCTTAGAGGATCCTTGCTCTGCAGTTCCATCCTTAAGGTATGGGATGCCTTCTCTATCTAGCCACAGGATTGTCCTGGGCCCATCCATCTCTAGAAGGTAGTTGGGAGATGGGAAGGCTAGTTTGTGCAAAAGCCAGAGCAGAGCCTTGCCTTTGGGTCTAGAGGGCTGGGTGTGCCATGGCAAGGAGGGATGCTGCACAAACCTGGGGCTCTTCAAAATGTTCAAAAGGAATATTTTGTTGTTTGCCTTTGTTTTATTTTTTTAGTTCTCGAGATGGAACCCAGGGCTTTGCATGTGCCAGGCAAATACTTCACAGCCAAGTTTGTACTCCATGCCTCCTAAAGCAGGATTTGAAAAGCAGGGGACTGTGGTGTAGATGGTTTGTTAGTTTGCATGGGTGTGTCAGAGAGGTTCCTGGTGCTTCCTTTGCTCAGAGAAAAGGCCTGAATGGCCAGCTGTGATGCTCAGAAAATGCAGACTCCTTCATCTGTGCCTCAGCCCTGCCCCTGTTGGCACCCACCCCAGGTGCTAGTGCTATAGTTGCCTGCTTGGTGCCAGGGTGCAGAGGTGCACACAGGGCAACTGGGCATCCCAGGGTCTTATCATCATCCAGACCTAGCCCAAAGATCACCTTTACCTTCTACTCCAGAAGGGGTATAGTCCCAGGCACTAAGTCTGGGTCCCTGTGTCTGGGCCGATAGACAACCAACATACACTCAGGCAGACCCTGCTCCTAGGAGGTGACATCTGCTCCCAGAGCCTGGCTCTTCCATAGGCTAGACAGAACAACAGGGTAGCCATGGCCTCTGTGAATATGCAGGTCCCCATGTACTGTACTGTCAGATAGGGCTCAAATTTTCTTTACTGAAGTGACAGCCCTTAAACTAACATGAACCATTTTAAAGTACAATTCAGGAGCATTGAGCTTATTTGGTGTTATGTAACTGTGACCTTTAGCTATCTCCAAAACCCTGTCATCACCCCAAAGGAAACCCCACACTGGGAAGCTCTTGCTCCCCTACAGCCTTTTCAGAGCCCTGGCAACTAACTGAAAGTCTATCCCAGACATTTTGGGTACACCCTTCCTGCTGTTTGATTGAATGCAGTATTTATTGCACAACCTTTGTGGCTGTCTCCTTCTTTTGATACAGTATTTCTGGTAGTGTTCCAGGTTGTAACAAGTCTTGACTTTGTTTCTCTCTGTGCTTAAATAATACAGTTATCTGATTTTATCTGTTGATCAGTTGATGGAATTTGAGTTGAGTCTAGTTTTGACTATTAGGAATAAATAGTCCTCTGTCTCTGTCTGTCTGTCTGTCTGTCTGTCTCTCTCTCTCTCTCTCTCTTTTTCTATGTATACATGTATGTATGTATGTATGTGTATTTCCTTCTAACTCTGATCTTCCTGCGTCCACCTCCCAAAGGCTTTTTACATGTATGCACCACTGCCTACTGTTTTGTGTGTTTATGCTGTCCTTGAATGTGGTCTAGGGCTTCCTGCACTCTGCCAACTAAGTCCCAGCACCAGCATGTGCTTTTCTTTCTTTGGGATCTTGCTGTGTTGTCCAGTTTAGCTAGGATAGCGCAAGCCTCTTGGCCTCAGCCTCCTGATTGACTGGACTGCTTATAACAGCCCCTGAACCTGATGGTTTGCATACAAGTATTTGTTTGAAGCCCTGCCTGGCGTGCTTTGTGGGGACACCCTGGGTATGGAGTCGCTGTGTTCACTTGGCCACGTCTTTCTAGAGATGCTTGCTGGGCTTCATTCCTCCACACCTCTCCACTCACTTGCTTCATGCGACTGTTGTTAATTTGTGGACATTTTGTAGACACTGAGCAGTGACATCCCAGAGTTGTTGGTTATTTATTTCCATTTTTATTTTGTTGTTGTGTTTTGTTTATTTCTGTGATAGACACCAGGGCTTTGTGCTTGCTAGGTAAGTGCTCTACCAACTTTTTTTTTTAACATCAGGGTCTCAATGTGTAGCTCAGGCTGGCCTGCAATTTAAAATTGTCCTAATTTCAGGTGTTAGGGTTCTAAGGGACAAGCATGTACCTGGGTCATTTTTGTTTATTTTGTTTTTGAGATGGGATCTTGTTATGTGGCTTAGGTTAGTTCCAAATGTCTAGGTCCAAGTAGACATGCTTCAGTCTATGATTTTTTTGTTGTTGTTGGTTTTTGTTTTTTGTTTTTGATTTTGTTTTTCAAGACAGGGTTTCTCTGTGTAGTCTGGGCTGTCCTGGAACTCGCTCGGTAGACCAGGCTGGCCTCGAACTCAGAAATCCACCTGCCTCTGCCTCCCAACCGTTGGAATTAAAGGTGTGCGACACCACCGCCCAGCCGAACTTATAATTTTTAAATTATAATTTTGTTTAAAGATTTATTTATTTTATTTATATGAGTTCACTATAGCTGTCTTCAGACACACATTACAGATGGAGTCACCATGTGGTTGCTGGAAATTGAACTCAGGACATCTGGAAGAGCAGTCAGAGCCA
Organism: Mastomys natalensis; assembly: GCA_021653895.1. Taxonomy (NCBI): domain Eukaryota; kingdom Metazoa; phylum Chordata; class Mammalia; order Rodentia; family Muridae; genus Mastomys; species Mastomys natalensis. The sequence goes on from JAJTUV010000695.1 coordinate 422,161, forward strand.
TCTCTCCAGCCCTGCTCCTCCCTCCCTCCCTCCCTCCCTCCTCCCTCCCTCCCTTTTTCTCTTCCTCCTCCCTTCCTCCCTCCCTCCCTCCCTCCCTCCCTCCCTCCCTCCTCCCTCCTCCCTTCTCCCTTCCTTCCTTCCTTTTACCCTATTTTGGCTACTCGGGGTGCTTGGAAACATATCTTCAGCCACATTTTTACCAGCATTTTGTTTTGCTACTTATTTAGTGAGCCATTTAGGAGCAGTCCTGCTGGTCTGGTGAGCTCACTGAGCGCTGCATTCATGTTGTAGGAATATGGGTGTACTGGGGATGCAGCTGTAGCTCAGTTGGTGGATACTCACCCGACACCCACAAAGTCCTGGGCTCTGTCCCAGCACCACATAAACCAGGCACACTTGTGATCCCAGCAATTGGTGGGGTGAAAGGCCAGAGTTCAAGGTTATCCTCAGCTGCATAGTTACAGGCTAGCCTGACTCAAAAAGGGGTGGGGCAGTATTCATGGAAGCCCACAGAGCCAGTGTCTCATTTCACACCCTCCATGTGATGTAATGGATCTAGGCTTGGGTCCACTGGGCACTTAACAGCTGCCTTTCCTTTATCTCCTTCATTCTACCGTAGCTGTCAGCAGTTCTCTCACCTGATAGTGACCATTCCTAAGGATGGCTCTGCCCATGTTCTCAGCATCTGTCTTAGCTCATACGGGGACAGGATGTCTCTGGGTGCCCAGGCATTCCCCTGGGAACTAAGCACTGAGCTCCTGAGGACCCTGGCTGTGTCCCTGCAACACAGGAGTCCCTTAACTCCCCTTTACTAAAGAGACATAGGCAGGCACAGCACCCACAGCACTTCAAAGTGGTTCTGAGGTATTTCAGAAGAATCTAGAGATTCCAAAAGGATGGGGGACAGGGACACCTCTAAAGCAAGCAGTCTTCAGGACTCCATCACTCATGCCAGCATCCCACTCTCTCTTGCAGATGAAGATGTGTGTGTGTTCAAGTGCTCAGTGTCCCGAGAGACAGAGTGCAGCCGTGTGGGCAGACAGTCCTTCATCATCACACTGGGCTGCAACAGCGTCCTCATCCAGTTCGCCACACCCCACGGTATGTGTCTTAGCTCCATGGTGGGGCCAGGAGATGGAGGCATGGCCAGTTAATAGAAGTGTTGCTGTCCAAACAGGAGGACCTGAACTCAGTCCTCAGCACCACATGAAAAGTTAGGTTTAGTCGTACACGCTTGTAATCTCAGAGTGAGGGAGATGGAGACAGGTGAATCCCTGCAGCTCACTAACCAGCAGGCCTCGCCTTATCAGAGCTCCAGGCTAAGAGAGAGAGAGAGAGAGAGAGAGAGAGAGAGAGAGAGAGAGAGAGAGAGACTGCCTCAAGAAACAAGGTTGGAGGACACCTGACACCTAGAGCTCATCTTGCTTCCACATGCAGAGGCAACACACACAGTGCACTCGCATGTGCCCAGTGCCTTGGCATACACTTATAGCCCCAGCTGCTGAGGAGTCTGAGGCAGAAAGAAGGATCCCTGCTTAAAGATTAAAGTTATAGTCGTGACCAGATTTGGTGACACATGCTTATTGTCTCAACTTCTCAGAAAGCTAGGATATGAGGCTCACTTGAGCACAAGAGTTTGAGACCAACCTGAGCAGCTTTATAGCAAGACCCTTGCTCCCAAAAAAGAAGGAAAAACAGGCCCCATGAAGAGACATGTCTCAGTAAGATGTACTTTTAAATACATGCTCTGCTCTGGCACCTCACTGGCTGCTGTGGATCCTCTGGGTCTCAGTTCTTTGTCTTTTTCTCCAAAATGGCCAACCTGACGCTCTTGCCATACCCAAGCCTTTCAGAAATCTGGTTGAATTAGGCCTGAGACCAGCTTTTCCATCTGTGTCTAGCCTTGGGGAGGCTATGGGTTGGACCCTAAGGGAGGTGTGGGATGGGCCCAAGGGGTGGCTAGAGTTTCCCTCTCATTAGAGAAGTTTCTGGGGGCTCTGAGCAGGCCTGTCATTGGGCATGAGAAGGATACTTGAGGTTGCTCATGATGGCTTGTTGAAACCCAGGTGAGCAAAGCTCTGGGGTCTTGAGGTTTTAGAAGCAATGGCCAGGCCTGTGACTGTCTGTGACAGGTCTTAGTCAGTGGAGTGCTTGGTGAACCTGGTGGCTGTTGCAGGGGAGGATCTGGTTTCCCCAAAGCCCTTCATGTCTGAGCAAGAGGTCACCTGTGCCTCTAGTAGAGCTGTTGCAATATGGAGGTCAGGGTGCCCTGTTGCCTTGTCACATCCTGCACAAGCATCCTCAGCCTTCCTGTTCCTTTTCACTTCCCGTTCCCTTCCTCTCCTCCTTCCTTCCCTTCCTTGTAATCCTAACTCTTAGGGAGTTGAGGAGGGAATATCAGGAGCAAAGGTCAACTTCATCTATGTTACAAGTCTGAAATGGAGCCTGTGGTGCATGACATACAGTCCAAGAAAAACTGAAAAGAATTGTTTTAAATTTGAGGAACTAGAATGTAGTTCTGTGGGCTAGTCCTTCCCTGACATGCGTGAAGTCCTAGCTCCATTTCCAGCCACAGGCCTGCAATCCTAGTACTCAGGAGGTGGGGGCAGGAAGACCAAGAGTTCAAGTCATCTTCAGCTTCATAGCAAGTTCATGGCCAGTCTGGGTTACATGTCTGTTGATTTAATCTTTTTATTGGCCACAAGAGTTCTATACATGTGTGGCCTGAGCTAAATACACAGAGTTCTGCACGTTAGGACAGCATAGCTCATGGCGGAGGCACGCAGGGGCACTGCAGTCATTTAGGAACATCTTAGAGTGTATTCCTAAAAGAGAAGGGCCTGGCAGCATCCCAATTCATTGCTGACTTGTTTAATTTGCATGCATGGGTGTGAATGCAGGCGTGCTTGTGCCGTGGTACACATGTGGAGATGAGGACGCTCCAAGGGGACAGTGCTCACCTTCTGCCGTAACATTTACTACCGAGCACACCAGGTTAGCCGACCCACACTTTTTGGGGGATTTTCTTATTTAGAGTAAGAGACAATACTACTACATCAGACTTTTATGTGGCTTTTGGGGTTCTGAGCTTGGGTCTTCATTCTTGCATGGCTTGCATGGCCCACCGAGCAGTACTCCCAGTCCCCAAATTCATTGTTAAAAAAGGAGTATTTGGGTCTGGAGAGGTGGTTTAACAAATAGTTACAGCACAACCTGATGACCTGGATTCAATCCCTAGAAACCACACAAAAGTGGAAAGAAAGGACCACCTCTGACCGCCACATCACTGCCCCTGTGTGTCTTCTCATACAAAACATACACCGTAGTAAGAACTTTGCGTTTGGGGTTTTGTGTGTGTGAAGGGGATTGTTTTGATGTGGGTTTTTGTTTTTTGGTTTTTTTTGTTTTTTTTGTTTTTTTTTTTTTTTTTTGAGGCAGGGTTTCTCTATGTAGCCCTAGCTATCCTGGAACATGGCCTCAAACTGGATCTCAGTTTGCCTTTGCCTCCAGAGTGCTTGGATTAAAGGACTGTGCCTGCCTCCCAGCTAAAGATGTGTTGACGATATTACAGCCAGGGATTACCATCCACAGTTAGATTATAAATCTGGAGACGAGGGCAAGAGATGGCTCAGCAAGTAAGAGCACTGGCTACTCTTACAGGGGACTACAGTTCTCGTCCCCACAGCAGCTCAGAACTAGGTGTGACTCCAGTTTGAGAGGATCTGAAACCTGTTTCTGGCTTCTATGTGCACCGGTCATGCAAATGGTGCAGATACATATGTGCAGGCAAAACACGCCTGCACATAAACTGAGGGAGAACACTTGGAGAGAGGAAGGGCTCCTAGTTAAGAGTTCTTCCTGAGGACCCAAGTTCAATTCCCATTGCCTACATAGCAGCTCACAACTGTCTTATTCCAGTCCCAAAGGATTCAAAGCCCTCTCAGGGACTCCTCAACTGAGGAGTACAAAGATATAGGCAGCCAAAACAATCCATGGACAGATAAGTAAGTAAGTAAGTAAGTAAATAAATAGGTAAGTATATAAATAATCCTGGAGGTAATGTGATGATGTGGGCTGTATATTTGGCCCACTGTATATTTAGCTAGTCAGTACACAGTCTCAGGGAGTCTTAACTAATCATGTCAAGGAAGGCTTTATTACAGGAGTGGCCCAACTTGTGTTGAGGAGGTATGGTTGAGATGGCATGTCACGATAGTTCAGGATAGCCTTGAAGTTGCAATCTTCCTGCCGCAGCCTCAGTGCTAGGGCTTCAATCAGGCCTAGCTGGCTTTTTTTTTTTTTTTTAAGATTTATTTATTATTTTATGTATATGAATACACTATTGCTCTTTTCAGACACACCAGAGAGGGCATCAGATCCCATTACAGATGGTTGTGAGCCACCATGTGGTTGCTGGGAATTGAACTCAGGACCTCTGGAAGAGCAGTCAGTGTTCTTAACTGCTGAGCCATCTCTCCAGCCAACCAAACTGGCTTTTAATTAGTTCTTAGTTAATTTGCATGTGTCAGTGTATATGATATGTGTAGATGTATGTGTTTCTAAGTATGAAAGTACACACACTAAGGTACCATGTGCATGTATGTTCATATGAATCTGGAGGTCAGACACCTCATTTACTGAGAGAGGGCCTCTCGCTTGAACTCAGAGCTCATCAGCTGTGCTGGGCAAGCTGGCCAGTGTGCTCCAAGGATCTCATCTTCATCTCTTGTGCATTGGGATTATAGCTGGGCCAACAAAAGCATTAATGTGAGTTCTCGAGATCTGGACTCGGTCCTGACACTTATCTAGTAAGGACTCTACCCATTGAACCAGTTCTCCGATTTTTTTTTTTTTTCTTTTTTTCTTTTCTTTTTTTTTTTTTCTTAGTCTATAACTTGGTGGCCATTTTTCTAAGTTCCTCAGTAACTTTTTTTTTAAATGTATTTTTATTCTTTGAGAATTTCACATTCATACAGTGTATTTTTACATATTCACCCCTAAGGCCTCCCAGAGCCATCTCCTCCCTTCTCCCTGCCCCTTCAGTATATATACTCCACCCAATCCAATTTGTGTCCAAAATATATTTATGACTGGGGCTATTCACCCCAGCATGGTCTACCTACAATACCCTTAGAAAATACTGATTCTCTCTCCCCCTGCAGCCATCAACTGTTTAAAGTTCCTCAGCTCGAGGTGGGGTCATTGAGCCCCTCTCTGCTTCCTGCCTTCAAGTAACTTTCATGGGAATCAATTCCAAGAACTTGAAAGCACTGTGCCCTGGGGAAGGGTGGGGAACAGCCTCTCCACATGCTTTTCTACGTCACAGGACTCTCTCTCCTGCTGTCTGCAACCTTGAGGTGGTGACCCTTGTGTCCAGTGCAATCCCCAGAGACCACTGTAAGCTCCTGGCAGATACAGAGCTGGTTCCTAAGGGTTGATAACCTGTGCTCCCAACACTTCATGGGATGTTGTCTGTGAGGAATGCCCAGGCCTGTCCTCACTACATGCCACCTGCAGTCATGCCCTCCTGTCAGTCACAGTGCCTGGCAGCTCAATTTCTTTCCTTCTCCTTTGGAACATTGTATTGGGGAATAAGAAGTTGGTAGACAAGTCAGGAAAGGCAGACAGGAAGAACAAATGCCCAGGCCAATGGTCTCTCCTAGAGGGGTATAGCACTGGCCTCTCCGGTGATCTGGCTCCCCCTTTCCAGATTTCTGTTCTTTCTACAACATTCTGAAAACCTGTCGGGGCCACACCCTGGAGCGCTCTGTGTTCAGTGAGCGGACAGAGGAATCCTCAGCTGTGCAGTACTTCCAGGTGAGTTGGCACCTACCCTAGGCCAGACAACAACCTGGTATTTCCCTCCCCTACCTTCCCACAGGAGGTCAGCAGCACTGGGTAGGCCCACATGGGTGCTCATCCTGGCTCTGTCCCTTACTAGCTGCGTAGCCTAAGCAGGTGTCTACCACTTGCTAGGCCTCAGTTTCCTCATCTGTGAAGCTCAGGTCCTCAGGTGTTTAAGAGTAATGACTGAACTGTAGACATGTCCTAAACCCTTGGTGAGTGTAAGGCTCTGTGTAAGCAATCTTACATGCCAAGAAGCACTTGGACGGTCCCAACAACTGTTATTGTCCCCATTTTACAGATGAGAAAACTGAGGCTCAGAGAGGCTAAGTGACTTTGCTCCAAGTCACACAGCTCTTATGCAACAGAGCCACGATGAGAAAGCCAGGTCTGCCTGATGCCCAAGCCTGTGGCCCTGCCAGGTGCCACGCTGCCTCCTGATCGCCTGTTGTCTTACAGAGAGACACCGCACGTCACCTGCCTGGCGCTCTGAGCTCTAGGGTTTTGTTCCATCCATTCCTCTTCTTCTTTGGGCCCCTAAGATGGGACAGTTGGCTCCCAGATGCTAGAATCCCACCCATGACAATGTTTGTGATCTCTTGGGTGGCCTCCAAGTCCAGGTGGCATCTAGCTGTGACCTTCAGCTATGATGATAGTGGAAGTGTCCCTCTTGGGGACTGTTCCTCAGGCCCCTGCTCCCACTTCTGGAGCAGCTGGCTCTTGTCAGTTGGGTACAGGCTGGCAAAGGGTACATGACCTCCCAAGGGAGGTTTATGCTTTCAGCCCCTCCCTCCATGTTAGGGCAGCCAGGGATGTGGCTTGTCTGTCATGCCATGTGTTGTGTGCTATTGGTGTGTCTCTGTTCCAGTTTTATGGCTACCTGTCCCAGCAGCAGAACATGATGCAGGACTATGTGCGAACAGGCACCTACCAGCGTGCAATCCTGCAGAACCACACCGACTTCAAGGACAAGGTGAGCCCTTAGAACAGGGAGCATGCTGAACAGAGTCTGCAGGGCGCCTGAGGGGTGGGGCAGGGCCTTCTTCCAACTTCTGTTACCTCCTTTGTATCTGTTGCTCCCTCCCTTTCTTTTTTGGGGAGTGGGGTCATGACAGGGTTTTCCTGTGTAGTTCTGGCTGTCTTGGAGCTTGACCTGTAGATCAGGCTGGCCTCAAACTCACAGAGATCTGCCTGCCTCTGCCTCCTGAGACCTGGATTAAAGGTTGTGTGCCAGCATCCCCTGCTCCTTTCCATTTTCTTTTAGTTACAATCATGTTGCTTCTTCCCCTTCCTACAGAGAATACTTTTGCTCCTTCTATCATGACTTTGGTCATACTGTTTTCTGCGTCAGCTATATTGCAGCATACTAGACAAATACAGGTTTTACATGGACCGTAGCTCTAATCTCACCACGCAGGAAATGTTGCCAAGAAGGTCACCAACTATAAAATTGGGAGAGCTTACCTAGCATGAAAAAGACTCTGACGCCCATTGTAGCATTGCAGAAAAATAAGACAGCTTTAGATAAGGAGGTTGATGTTTGAATGCTGTGTTCTAAAACTAAGTGCAGCAACATGCACCTTTGATCTAGGAAGAGGCAGGCATATCTCTAAATTGGAAATCAGAGCTACACAGTGAATCCCTTCCTTTCACATGAAAAAGGAGGAGAAAGCTGGAAATAATGAAGCCACACCCTTCTCATAGACAGATGGCATCTTTGAGGAGCAGTTGAGCTCTGCAGTAGGAGTGGACTCCAGCCTCTCAGCCATTTCAGTTCTCATTTCATCTACCTAGAGCAAGAGCAGAGAGCCCACGGGATGGGGTCTTCGACCATAAGGCTCTACTCTCAACTTTAAATGTTGTGGGCCAGTTAGCCCCAGCTGCCTTTCCAAAGTCTTCTGACAGATGGCTGAGTTAGCTATTTACCCAAGCAGCTCACAAGAATTCAGGGAAGCATGCTTGTCAGCTGCTCACAGAAGATTCCAAAGATGGGATGAAGACACTGGGAACAGTACGAGAAGGGAGTGGCCTCACTGCTTCCTGGAGCTTATAGCTCCTGCTCTGCCCCATCCATCTGAATTCAGACCCCAGGCCTTTTCTGCCACCATTGTTGAGGGTGTGCTTAATTGACTTGGTGAGAGAATCCAGCAAGACCTGTCCACATGTTCTTGACCGTTTTAGCACCCCTCTTCCAATACAAGGTAGGGTAGGACCCTTCTGAGTGGCTTTTTGTGTGTGTATGGGCGAGCAGGGGAGAGGAGGGTCGGGTATGTGGGGGGGTATTATAATATAATGTCCTATTGTGTTGTCCAATGCTTTAAACTTAGTCTTCCTCCTGTGGCCTGTTACACCTTACCCCCAGTACCACCTACTCCCCATACTTTACTGCTCTCCAGCCCAGGTCGGTGGTGCTTATCTACAGTCCAGCACTTGAGAAGTAGGAGGAAGATAGGACAAGGCCATCCTGGACCATGTGAGACTCAAAAAAATTGGGGTTTGGGTAGCTGCTGCTATTCCCAGGGAATGTGCAGTCTTTTTGGTCTGTATAGTAAATTGTGTGAGGCAGTCTGGCTTTCTGTTGGGTGATTTGGTCCAGCTGTGGGTGGATAGGTGTTTTGAATATGTGTCCCACCAGCCAGGCAAGGCTGAAATGTTAAGTCAGGCAGATTGAATGCAGTTTTCCCTCATAAGGATATGATCTCATTGTGAATGAAGGGATATCATTAGGGTCCTTTTTAATTTTTTTCTTCTTTTTTATGTAGAGGGTAAATTAAGACAGAGCTGTCTGAGATAGCCCAGGTTTGCCTTGACCTCACTATTTCTGCTTGCCAAGTGCTTGAATTACAGACATCTAGGGCCTCTGTGTTCCACACAGGAAACAGCTCCATTCTCATCCTGTGGCTTTGTTTACCCTTTTGCAGCAATTGGGAACTTGTGTTTTTGTTCTGTTCCTTTTTTTTTTTTTTTTATACTTTTCTTTTTGGTTTTTTGAGACAGGGTTTCTCTGTGTAGCCCGGGCTGTCCTGGAACTCACTCTGTAGACCAGGCTGGCCTCAAACTCAGAAATCCGCCTGCCTCTGCCTCCCAAGTGCTGGGATTAAAGGCATATGCCACCACCGCCCGGCATTCTGTTCCTTTTGAAACTACCTCTCACTGTGATCTCAGGCTATCCTTTACCACAGGGTCCTCCTTGTGTGAGCCCACTCAGCACTGAGAACATGGGTGTGTACCTCGATACCTAGCTTCTGATCAGCATGTATGGGGGTAGTAGCAGCTGGGGGGGTCCTCTGTGGATTTATCTCCTCCAGGCTTTAGTTCGGTTTTACCCCAGAGCCTCTAGACCCTAGAGAAGTTATCTCCATGGAGCATTCTCACAGGCCTCTTGGCCAAATTCACTCGCTACTACTGGTTCCTTCTTGGTCCGAGCCCAGGCAGGGCTTGGGGCCTTCAAAGCATATACTCTTTTGGTGACATTTTAGCTCTCTCAGGGATGGGGCCTGTTTCCACTTTTAAGGTTTCCAGCTTAAGAAGACCTCAGGTCCTGGCAGCAGTGCTACCTCTATGTTCGATACTACACCCAGGCCATTTCTTCTTAGAAAGCCTACACATACAACCCTGAAACATCTGTTCTTGTTCTGCTCGGGTGGAAGCAACTCCAAACATCCAGATCATAAAGCATTCTGCCAGACTCCTGTCTTATCTCAGTTGGCCCTCAGACCTGGGCCATTCACCTGCCCCAGCCAAGGCTGCTTCTGGGGGCTGGAGTTAGCATCAGCATAGGACACAGTATCTGCAGAAGCCTCTACCCCATATTCTCTTGAAAGCCTATGTCCCAAGTGTTCCACCCACCTTCAGGCTTCAGGTAGGATTGAGACTGAGCAGAAAACTCAGGCTCTTCTTCCTAGAAGCCTGGCCCATGGCTTTATCTCCATGTTGATCCTAAGCCTGTAAGGGGCAGCTCCTGAAAATGAGGACCTACCTGGCTTTGTGTCTCAGCTTCTCAGCAGGTGGGCGGGCAAGGACAATGAGTTTCTGGCACTATGGACATGTCTTTCAGTGCCTCCCTGGCTTTCACTTTTCTATGCTTCCCAGGTCAGCCATGTTTTAATCTTCAGACAGGATCTCACTGTGTTAATCCAAGCTGGTCTTGAATTTATGGTCCACCTGCCCTGGCCTTCTCAGTGCTGGGTTATAGGCATCTGCCACTATACAGGAATGATTGTTGTTTTCTTTTCTATTTTTTTTTTCTTTTTGTAGTAATTAAAACTTTAAAAATGTTTTCAAAGTACATTTATTTATTTGAGTATGTGTGCATAGAGATGAGAAGATAGCTAAGGAGAATTGGTTCTTTCATTCCACCATGTGGGTCCAGAGTCTGGAACCCAAGTTATTGGACTTAACAGCAAGTTCACTTACCCATTTAAGATTTATCTTTATTGTACTCATTTTATTGTGTGTATGAGTGCTTGTGTGTATGTGTATCGTGTGTATTCAGTGCCTGTGGAGGCCAGAAGAGGGCATCAGATCTCCTGGAACTGCAGTTACAGATGCTTGTAAGCTGTGAGTGCCAGGAATTGAGCCTGGGTCCTCTGCAAGAGTAACCATCTCTCCAGCCCTCTGAAAAGACTTTTTAGTTGATACATAGTAGTTCTGCTGTTACTTATTGTCTTGATGAACAGTGTGGTAATTGGCTCATCTGTAGCCTCATATACCATTTCCTCAGATCGTTCTAGATGTGGGCTGTGGCTCTGGGATCCTGTCATTTTTTGCTGCTCAAGCAGGAGCCAGGAAAATTTACGCAGTGGAAGCCAGCACCATGGCTCAGCATGCAGAGGTCAGTGTCCTGCTGGGGTCCAAGCCCTCCCTCTCATTTGTATCCATTGAGAGCCCCAGGAAACCTGGGGGTATCACTGCTGTTCTTTGTCTCTAGAACCTCATAATCACTGGTCGGGGTGGGCTGGGGGCCAGCACTAAGACTGTGGTAGCAAATCAACAATGACTAGCCAGGTATCCACAGGGATACACTAAGGGCCAAAATGGCAACAGAACAGCCCCCTGGTGGGAATTCTGGGTCATATACCTAAACTGTCCTGAGAATTAGCTTGTCTGAGCACCATAACATCTTGTGTAGGTGACAACAGGATTTGTTTTGCATGTTGCCACTCCACATCCTTTTTTTTTTTTTTCACGGACAACTTCACTTTCTAGTTCAGAATTGAAAAGCTGCAGAGGCATGGACATTGCTTTCTCATCCCTAGCTCTCTACTACTCCAGTCCTTCCCAGACAGAGTCTGCTGGGACTACTGTCTGTGGATACACATGAGCCTGGCTCCCACAGCCTATTTCTCACACAAATGGGCACTACCGGCTCGCTCTTGGGTGTTTCCTGGAGCTATGCACCTTACTGCAGTTCCTTCACAGAGCTTCAGTGCAGTTCAGTCTCTTCTGAGACTGCCTTCTTTCTTGTAACATGTCAGCCCCACACGTCTTTCCTACTAGGCCCATTATGTGTGAAAAACAAGTAGTGAGAACTAGGCTCTAGCTCTAGGGGTCATCACTTTCCCCAGCAGGAGGGACACTGGTGCCTGAGAGAGCTGGGCCTCGGGAGCTCTTCCCCCATAGTAGTTACGATGTCCACATACCGGTAAGGCGGGGGGTGGGGGATGCGCAACTCACACCAGGTATGAGCAGAAACCATTGGTGAGCTGAAGGGTTGTGAAGGGCCTATGCCAAGCAAGCACAGGAGCCTTCTCCCACCTCCTACAGGTCCTGGTGAAGAGTAACAATCTGACAGACCGCATCGTGGTCATCCCCGGCAAGGTAGAGGAGGTCTCACTGCCTGAGCAAGTGGACATTATCATCTCAGAGCCCATGGGCTACATGCTCTTCAACGAACGGATGCTTGAGAGCTACCTCCATGCCAAAAAGTACCTGAAGCCCAGTGGTGAGTGTCCCATGCTCAGGAGCATTCAACAGTGGAACTAAGACTTTCAACCAGAGCCATTGGCCCCCATGGGCAAGGCACCACTGCTACCAGCAGACGATAGGTGGCTTTGTGTCCTGTTTATCTGTCAGTGATCTCTATCTAGAGAGTTAGGGGTTTTCCCTGCTTCCTGTCCCAACTCTACCTGTTGGCTATGCCTTCTAGAGCCCCAGACACCAAACAAGAGTCCACTCACCCCACCAGGCATTGACAAGCCCACTGTAGACCCAGAGAAAGCATCTGACACCTCTTGTGTATGCTTGCCATAGAGCTGCTTCTAAAAGGACAGAAATGGGAGTCCAGGGATGGCTGGAACTCAGGTCTGTCACTGTTGCTATCCCAAGGTTATTAATCCCCAAACTGGAAACCTTGTCCATGGCAGTGTGGCAAACCTGCTTCCCTAAGAGCTAGAAAGTAGGCAATCGGGGGTGTGTACAAGCCTAAGGGTGCACACATATATAATGATGTGTGTACATCTGTGTGTGGTGGTCACATGGAGGTGTATGCTTATGGGTGTGTGTTCTTGTGTGAGGGTTTGTGGATGGTGAGAGTCTAGGGGTAGTCTAGGTATGTTTGTGCATATTTGAGGGTGTAGGGTGTATAATGGTTTACAGGTGTTTAAGGATGTGTGTGCTTACCTTGTTAACAGTCTGAGGGTGGTAGGTGTGTGTGTGTGTGTGAAGGTATGGGATCTCAGGGTAAATGGGCAGGAGTGCACTGAAGGTGTGATGTGTGTGTGTGTGTGTGTGTGTGTGTGTGTGTGTGTGTGGTATATACCTGTGTGTAGGTGTATGTACATGTGGATATGTGTCTGTCATTTCCCTGCCCATGTTTCTGGCTAACCTGTCCATACCTCTGTTTGTGTGCCTGCACAAGTGGCACCTACCAATCCATATTGGATCTGTACTCTGCTCTGAACATAGTAGCACACTCATTTTTCTGATGGGGTCTGGAATGTGCCTGTCATTCTTTTCAGGTATTGATGTGTACGTATATGTGGGAGCTCAGGGACCCTGCTCTAGCAGTAGCTTCGGGAGCTCTAGCAGTAGTTGGCAGTCTTAGTGAGTGTATGACTCCCATGACTTCTCTGCCTTGGAGCCAACATTGGCTGTTTCTGTAGCTAGGAGGTGGCCACACTCTCCATGTGTGTCAGTGTGCAACTCCAGGCTGCCCAGCAACTGTCTTGGGTCTTCTTTTTCTCCTCTCTGGCTCTATGGTGTCAAAGCCTTGAGGTGGCTTTCAAGCCCTCAGAAGCCCCTGTGAGGATTAAAGGTAGCATTCTGGCACACAGGAGCCAGAAATGGGTTCCTTACCTGCTGTCCCATCTACCTCTGACATCCCATTGGCCACATTTGAGTATTCTAATCTAATGTGAATTGTGAGGACCTCTGGACCATGCCAACTCCCTGAAGAGCTGGGGAGGGAGGCCCATCTGTAGGCCATGTTTTCATTCTGTGAAGTCTCAGCCTCCTCATATCTACTTCTTGTTGCTGCCCACTTAGTCCCATTTGCTTGCTCATGAATCTCAGAGGAGGACCCTCTACTTATATTTCAGTCACTTACTAAACCTGGTGTTTGATCCAGAACCTGAACAGCCCTGGCTGAGGTCATACGGCTAAACCCCCAAACAGCCTAGGGTTTCCTCTCACTCTGTGTGGAGCAGACCAGGCATGCTAGACACCAAGAGGCACTAGTAGGCTCCTTCTTGCTTCTCAGTGTTAGCACTGCAACGTTGGACTAGGCCCACCACTTCCTGGAATGGATGAGGACCAGTGTGATGCAAGCAAATATACTGATGACCATGGGGGCTGGTAGTAGATGAGCAAACCCTCGTGAACTGAGCCAGGTGCCTTGGCTCTAAATAGGGAAAGTTTGAACTGATATGTGAATCATGGCTGAAAATCAAAAGCACTAAAGAAAAAAGCCTCTGACCTATTAGAAATAGGTGGAAGCTGGCTGAGTCAGGAGTTGAAGGCCTGCCTGGGATACATGAGACCTTATCCTCCCTTCTTTCTACCACCTTCCCGAAAGCCACTGTAGAGAAAAAAAAAAAGGATTATATTTGATTGTTAAACTCAAAGTCACCAAGTTCCATCCCCAGCACCACAAAACAAAGCAGTAAGCCATCTTGGTTGGATTCTGGCTACGCTACACTTCACATGCTTTAAGAGGCCATGGACAAACAATGCTGCTCACTGTAGCATGCGTGCATGCATGGGTGTGTGGGTGGATGGTAGCTGGATGGACAGGCCCATGATTGGAGAGCTCAAGGTCCTCTGGAAGCTCTACACAGCCATACAGGATGTATGGTCCTGACAACAGTGCTCTTCCCTGCCCCCAACTCCAGGAAACATGTTCCCCACCATCGGTGATGTCCACCTCGCACCCTTCACCGATGAACAGCTCTACATGGAGCAGTTCACCAAAGCCAACTTCTGGTGAGTGTGTCCCAGGTGTCCTGGCCAGGCCATGGAGCCTGCCTTCTTGGGGATGGACCCAGACCTCTGGTGGGCCCTGTCTTTCCTCTTTTTTTCCTCTGCCTCAGTAGGATCTGAAGGACATGGGCTAGACAAGGGCCAGCTAATAAAGAAAGCAAGTGGCTCCACCTGCTCTTCTTACTGCTAGTGACCTTGTGGGTGGGGTTGGGGATTTCCACAGGTACCAGCCGTCCTTCCATGGAGTGGACCTGTCGGCCCTCCGAGGCGCCGCTGTGGATGAGTACTTCCGGCAACCTGTGGTGGTGAGTAGTGTGTACAGGGCACTGCTGGACTGAAGAGGTTCAGGCTTCACCATGGCCTCAGGCAAGCTTTGGAATCTAGAAACCCCTTCTTCTCTCAGGACTCACTCTGTAAAGCACATGTAACTGCAGGCTGGCTTTATAGCAAACACACTTGATTGGATGATACATAGACCCGTGTTTCAGTATCAAGAACAAGAATCTACAAAAGCTTTGTGGTCCACACTTATAACCCCTGCGTGTAGGTGGAGGCATGGGATCAAGAGATCAAACGATGGATAAGGAATGGTTCAGCAATTGTAAGCACCTACTGCTCTTGCAGAGGACCTGATATTGGATCCCAGCATCCACATCAGATTGTTCACAGTGGCCTGTAACTCCAGCTCCAAGGGCCTCTGAGTTCACCTGCACTCAGATGAGCACATGCACGCACGCGAGCACGCACACACACAGAAATGAAATTAAGGAGGAAAAAAAAATTGATGTTTTAGAAGATGTCTCTGGTTAAAGACACTGACTATTCTTCCAGAAGACACCAGCAGACATTGGTTCAATTCCTAGCATTAATGGCAGCTCACAACCATTTGTAATGGGGATCCATAATGAGGCACCAGACACTTATGTGGTGTATAGACATTGTCCAGATAAAATCCCTACAAATATAAATAAAGAGTAAGTATTGCCTGCGTTTTACGTGCTATGTGTATGCAGTGCTCACAGAGGCCAGGAGATGGTGTGGGATCCCCTGGGACTGGAGTTCTAGGGCTTGTGAGTCACCACCATGTGGGTGCTGAGAATTGAACCCAAGTCCTCTGAGAACAGTGCTCTTAACCACTGAGCTACCTCTCCAGACCTATAAAATAGTTTTGATATTGATTGATGGATTTTAAAGAATAAAAGTAAATAGCACTAGTGGTCTTGTAGGGGATCAGATGCTTTCCTCTGGCATCCCCAGGCACTGAATGCACATCCTGTACTTATGTGCAGGGAAAACACACAGAAAATAAAAATAAGTAAATTGGAGGCTGGGGAGATGACTTAGCAGTTATAAGCACATTTTGCTCTTACAGAGGATCCAGTTCAGTTCCTAAGACCCCCATGGTGGCTCACAGTCATCTGAAATTCCAGTTCTGGGGATTTGAATTACGTACTCATATGTAAATATACCTAAAACAAATAAAAGTTCAAAAGTTAAACGATATTAAAAGAATAAATTTAAAAAAAATAACAAATTGTATTTATTTGAGACAGGCTCTCAGTATGTGCCCTAGCTGGTCTGAAACTCAGAAATTTACCTGTACCAAGAAAAACAAATGTTAAACAGCAAGAGCTCCTGGAGGCACAGCACCCTTCCTGTAGAAGCATTGTTTTCCAAAAAGCCTAACACCAAGGGCTGGAGAGTTGGCTCAATGGATAAAAGCACTGGTTGCTCTTCCAGATGACCCAGATTCAATTCCCAGTACCCACATGACAGCTTATAACTGACTGTGACTCCATTTCTAGGGGGATCGTACACCTTTTTCTGGTCTCCAAGGTTACCAGACAGGAAAAACACCCATACACATAAAACAAGAGGAATTCTAGAAAGTCTACACTCAAATGTATGCTTGCAGGTGCATATTTTTAAACTTTACCTCAATATAGCATAATTGGTATACTACTATGCCTTCATTTGTCAGCAAAAAACATGTACTAATACTTCAAACCTTGCTCAAAGTCTAGTATGTGGTCTTTAAATGGATTTCAGCTGGGTGTGGTGGGACACACCTTTAATCCCAGTATTTGGGAAGACAGAGGCAGGAGGATATGAGTTCATAGTCAGCCTGGTCTACACAGTGAATTGCAGGGCAACCAGACTACATAATGAAATCCTGTCTTTAAAAAAAAAAAAAAAAAAAAAAAGCCGGGCGGTGGTGGTGCACGCCTTTAATCCCAGCACTTGGGAGGCAGAGGCAAGCGGATTTCTGAGTTTGAGGCCAGCCTGGTCTACAGAGTGAGTTCCAGGACAGCCCGGGCTACACAGAGAAACCCTGTCTCAAAAAACCAAAAATGCTTAGTACAGCCAAATGTCCATGTCAATTAGGTTATATTTGTTAATTATCTTGAACTCAAGAGATTCACCTGCCTCTGTCTCCTAAGTGCATGAAAGTCTTTTAATTCCAGTGCTTAGCCATTTAAAGATTATTTAGGCTTCCTAGCCCCTTAATGTCTTCCCTTCTATTTCACTAGTCTGAGAAACTGTAGTCAGAGTGTAACTTTTTTTTTTTTTTGGTTTTTCGAGACAGGGTTTCTCTTTGTAGCCCGGGCTGTCCTGGAACTCACTCTGAGACCAGGCTGGCCTCCAACTCAGAAATCCACCTGTCTCTGCCTCCCAAGTGCTGGGATTAAAGACGTGCTCCACCACTGCCTGGTTTAAGACTGACTTCTTTTTGTTTGTTTGTTTGTTTTTGTTTTTTCGAGACAGGGTTTCTCTGTGTAGCCCTGGCTGTCCTGGAACTCACTCTGTAGACCAGGCTGGCCTCAAAATCAGAAATGTGCCTGCCTCTGCCTCCCAAGTGCTGGGATTAAAGGCGTGCGCTGCCACTGCCCGGCCGGAGTGTAACTTCTGATTCTCTTCTAGGATCTAGTTGTATATACAGTAGTCAGTCATTCAACAAAATGATTCTTTTTTGTCCTTTGGAGACCATTACTTCCCACTACACTCTGGCCTCCAGGTCCCGTTACGGGTGTGTGTCACCATATCTGGGAGACGAGTCTCCAACTCTATCTTCCATTTATTCCCCATTTTAATATTCTCAAGTGCTCAGTCTTCCAGTTCCCTTCTCTTCACTGTTCTATTTGCTCTTTAGCTTTCTCTTCTATTGTTTTAAATGGGCATCTCACTAACTTTGACCTGGAACTCACTGTGTAGCCCAGACTGGCCTTAAATTTCCAATTTGTTCACCTTGGCCTCCCAAATGCTGAGAGTACAGCATGTATCACTGATTCTGAATTCATCTTTTACTTAGGCTTTTTAAACGTTTGTGTGTTGCTTGGCAACATGTATATGCGTTCCCAGGGATTAAACTTAGGTAGCAGGCCTCTATATGCAGCAGGTGCCGCTACCTGCTGAACCAGCTGGATGGCCCTTTTGGTTCTTTGAAACAGGGGTTCACTGTGTGGCCCTGTCTGGCTTGGAACTCATTATAAAGTCAAGGCTGGCCTCAAACTCAAAAAAGGACACAGCTCTGCCTCCAGAGTGCTAGGATTAAAGGCACTGAGACACTGGGCCAGGCTCCTGGTTTTGTTCTCTCAGTGAGATCTTCATATAATGCTTAACCTAGGCCCAGATGAGTGTGTGCCACCACTTGCTGAGTAGGTAGGAATTTAGGTGTTGCCACTCTGTTTTTGTTACCATCCTAAGGCTCAGTCCAGAGTGCATGTCTCACATGTATGAGGCCCAGGGTTCAGTCTCTTTAACAGTAAAAAAAGGACGACTGCCCCGTCTTGCTGCACACACTTGGAATCCCAGTACTCAGTGCACTGTGGCAAGGTGACCAAGAGGATGAGGCCTGCGTGGGAGGATGGTTCAGTTGCTAAAGTGCTTACTGCTATGCAAGCTTGAGGACCTGAGCGCAGCTCCCGGAACCTCTTTATATGTATGGGTGTTTGCTTCTACCACTGTTATGCCTAGAGTCCAAGAAGGTCATAAGCTATCAGTTCCCTTGGAACTGAAGTTACAGAAGCTGTGAGCTGCCATGTGGATACTGAGAATTGAACCTGGGTCCTCTGGAAGAGTAGCCAGTGATTTTAACTACTGAGCCACATCTCCAGCACTGCCAGTCAGCCTCCTGTTTCTTCGTAGCCCTGGCTGGCCTGGAACTCACTACATAGACCAGGCTGACTTCAACCTGCCTGTTAGTATGACATTTTGAGGAGTGTAGTCTAATTATTACTGTCCTTGGTGTTGTACCTACCAAGAATGGCAAACAGGCTTTAGCAAGATAGCATAAGTTAGTGCCATTGTCAGGCCTGGGGGATAGGGGAAGGGCATTGAGTCTCTCCCCCTTCTGTGGCATTTGCAGCATAAGCTGGGTCATATCTGTCATCTTACAGGACACATTTGACATCCGGATCCTGATGGCCAAATCTGTCAAGTACACAGTGAACTTCTTGGAAGCCAAAGAAGGCGATTTGCACAGGTAGCCTTCATCCCCTGAGCACCCATCGCCACTGCTACCCACCCCCGCACCCCCTTCTCACAGTCATGTACTATCAACTCCCTGGTCACTCGTGGCCAGCTGCTGTCCTCCTGCTACCCCTCCCACTCTCCTGTTAGGTCGGGCTTCTACAGCAAGCCCATGCCCTTTGCCTTGCAGGATAGAAATCCCATTCAAATTCCACATGCTGCATTCAGGGCTGGTCCATGGCTTGGCCTTCTGGTTCGATGTTGCATTCATTGGCTCCATGTAAGTATGGCACTGCTGGGACTCCTTGTACCTATGGCCTCTAGGCTTGGCTATGTCATAACTCCTTAGGTTCTTATCTAAAACCCAGGAAGAACAAGGGGGGAGAGGGTGGTTGTCATTTCCTCAGTAGATACCCTGAGTACTGTCCCTTAAGTGCGTTTGTCTCAGTACATGGGTGTCAGGGTGAGTAAGGGACTCAATGGCCATGGGTTGGCTGTGCACCTAGAATACAGCCAGTCTTAGCCCTGAGACCCCAGAGGACCATTCAGGGAAGGCCCTTGGGGATGGTGTCAAGGTGTGTGGGATAGTAGCACAAGTGGTCATGCCAACTCAATGAAGTGTATCCATCTCTTGACAGAATGACCGTGTGGCTATCCACAGCCCCAACAGAGCCCCTGACCCACTGGTACCAGGTCCGGTGCCTCTTCCAGTCACCGTTGTTTGCCAAGGCCGGGGACACGCTCTCAGGGACATGTCTGCTTATTGCCAACAAAAGGTGCACCCTGCCACCCATCTAGGGCTGGATAGGCACAGGTGTCTACCAGCCCAGCTGCCTCACAGCCACCCTCTCTATTCCCCCAGACAGAGCTATGACATCAGTATTGTGGCACAGGTGGACCAGACAGGCTCCAAATCTAGTAACCTGCTGGATCTAAAGAACCCCTTCTTCAGGTAGTGCAGGGTTTTAGTGGGGAGAGGGCACCAGGAGTCCCACAGCCCTGCCCACAGTTAATCTCTGCCATAGGTACACAGGTACAACCCCATCACCACCACCTGGCTCACACTACACATCTCCCTCGGAGAATATGTGGAACACAGGAAGCACCTACAATCTCAGCAGCGGGGTGGCTGTGGCTGGTGAGTCTGAATATTATTTCCAGATATGGCTAGAGGTCCTTGGTGTCAGCATGGACCCCAAGTCCCCAGAGCATGCCCCACCCCTAACACCTACTTTCTGATTAGGAATGCCTACTGCCTATGACCTGAGCAGTGTTATTGCTGGCGGCTCCAGTGTGGGTCACAACAACCTGATTCCCTTAGGTGAGTGTCCCCTAGGGTCTATGGCATGGCAGGGGAGGACTGGGATGTGCCAGTGGCCAGTTAAACCAGTGCTTGGTTCTCTGCCACCACTGTCGCTGTCGTGGTCACTTCTTCCTCTTCCTTGGGGACTGTGAGTCTCTTTTCTTTCACCTATCACCACTCCACCTGCCCTTCCCACACCATCCATGAACGTGGAGTGGGCCAGGCAGGCTGGGGGCGGTGACATCTCCCTCCCTCCCTCTTTCCTCCCTGTCGCTGCGCAGCCAACACAGGGATTGTCAATCACACCCACTCCCGGATGGGCTCCATAATGAGCACGGGCATTGTCCAAGGTAACAGGGTAGCGGGGCCGTGGGCGGGGGACCTCCCGCCTGGCCTGCGCACACGTTCAAGCTACCAGTGGGGGCCAGGCAGGCTCAGGGGTCATGCTGGCTCCTCAGTGCCCATGACCTGCCCCACAGGCTCCTCAGGTGCCCAGGGAGGCGGCGGTAGCTCCAGTGCCCACTATGCAGTCAACAACCAGTTCACCATGGGTGGCCCTGCCATCTCTATGGCCTCGCCCATGTCCATCCCGACCAACACCATGCACTATGGGAGTTAGGTGCCTCCAGCCACGACAGCACTGCGCACTGACAGCACCAGGAAACCAAATGAAGTCCAGGCCGGGCACAGCCGGTGGCTGTCCCCCTTGTTCTGGAGAAGCGTGAACACCCGGTCACAGCCCTCTTTGCTATGGGAACTTGGACATTTTTGTACACGATGTCGCCGCTGCCCTCAAGTACCCCCAGCCCAACCTCTGGTCCAAGCGCGTGTTGCTGCCATACTTTACATGAGATCCTGGGGCAGCCCTCATCCTGTTCTGTACTCTGCACTCTGACCTGGCTTTGACATCTGCTAGAAGAGGCAAGTCCTCCCCCCACCCCCACAGCTGCACCTGACCAGGCAGGAGGAGGCCAGCAGCTGCCACCACAGACCTGGCAGCACCCATCCCACACCCGTCCTTGCACCTCCCCTCACCTGGGGTGGCAGCACAGCCAGCTGGACCTCTCCTTCAACTACCAGGCCACATGGTCACCATGGGCGTGACATGCTGCTTTTTTTAATTTTATTTTTTTACGAAAAGAACCAGTGTCAACCCACAGACCCTCTGAGAAACCCGGCTGGCCGGGCCAAGCCAGCAGCCCCTGTCCCTAGGCCCAGAGGTTCTAGGTGAGGGGTGGCCCTGCCGAGCCTTCAGGGCAGGCGCAGCCCCCTCCCACCAAAGGGTTCACCTCAAACTTGAATGTACAAACCACCAGCTGTCCAAAGGCCTAGCCCCTGCTTTCTGCTACTGTCCTGTCCTGAGCCCTGAAGGTCCCCCTCCATCAAAAGCTGGAACAGGCAGCCAGAGTGAGTCACTGTGGGCTACTGGGGCAGACAAGAAACCTCAAAGATCTGTCACAGAAGGAAGGCGTCCTCTCCTGATAGCTAACATAGGCCTGTGTGTTCCCTCCACATTCATGTTCCACTTACTCCTCTCTCAAGACAGCATCCCTGGGAAGGGGCCTAGCAGGGACCTCTCCCCAGACAAAAAGAAAAGCAAACAAGGAAGGGTGATTAATAAGCACAGGCAGTTTCCCCTGTTCCCTCGCCCTAGAGTCCCCACCTCAATGGCCACAGCTCAGGCTGGGCTTTTGCCTGCCATAGGTACCCCTTGGCAAAGGCTGGAGCTGCTCTGTGCCACCCCCCTGACCTGTCAGGGAATCAGAGGGCCCTCAGGCGGCTGGGAAACCAGGCTCTCTCCTGTCCATCAGTAATATTCCCTGCTCGGCTGCCCCTCCCCACCTTTATATAAATTCTCTGGATCACCTTTGCATAGAAAATAAAAGTGTTTGCTTTGTAAGAAAAGCCTGCAAACAGCAGGGTAGTCTCCAGGGTCCAAGAATCCTCCAGTCTTCATACGGAGGGCAGGACAAGTAGTATCCCCCTTGAGTTTGGCCTGAAAAAGAAAGACTCCTAGGAATGGTCCCAGGAGGAAGGAGCACCCTCAGCCAAAACAGAAACTGGTCCCTCACCTGTGAGCCTTCTTAGAAGGTCGTCATGGGCTTGACTGAACTGGGCAGCAGGACATTGGGAGATACAGGTGTGGCTTGGGGTGCTGGTACCACATGGTCCAGAGGCAGTGGCTGGAAGAAGTACAGCTGCAGAGAGACCTCAGAATGAAAGTACAGTTGGGTGGGCAGACAGCAAACCCCACTCCACAGCCCTGGTGAGGACCACCTGGAACCTACCTTACAGCCTAGAGCCAAGAGAGCGTGAAGCAGCACCACAATAGACAGTAGTGCCGCAGCCACCAGCCGTGTATCCTCTCGAACTACAGGCCACAGTGTAAACACCAGCCCAGCAGCTGACAGGGCCAGGGCCAGGGTTCCAAAGAGCCACTGTAGCCATTGCACTGGGATAAGCCACAGGACCTAATGTGACAAGTATAGCTGGTGACCATACTGGTGGACCATGTAGCTCCCAGCAGTCCCCAGGGCCAAGCCAGACTCACCACAGTGGGGATGAAGACAAAGAGTGAATAGCCGTAGACACAGACAGTCTCCAAGAAGGTGTACAGCCCCATGCGCTCTCTCATGCCCTGGCGCCACCGGAGGAAGCCCCACAGTGCCAGCGGCACTAGCCACGCATAGCAGTAGATGGTGATGCCTGCTATAGTCACTAGGGACGCAATGTGGGCAGTCAGTGCATGCCCTTGGACCCTGGCATCCAGGAGCTGAGCCCACCCACCCTGCTTACCCTTGTGGAACTGGGGACTGTAGTGAATGGAGGGATCTCGTCTCTGTGCAAGCACCAAAGTGAGATTGCCAGTAACTGCCAGGACAAAAGCCAGGGTAGCACAGATCCAGAAGGGGCCTGCAAAGGGGGACATGGAATCCCAGGTACATTCCTTCTGGGAAAGGTGCCTATGTCCTAAATCAAGTGTGCTAAGACCCCCTAGACTCCATTTGATTCTCCAGGTCACTGCTGACAAGTGGGCTTATCCTGTCTTTCTGGAACTATCTTCCAAATGCCTCAAGCACTTAGCTCTTTTCTCTGACAAAATTGTCTACAGGTAGAACAGACTTGGTGGTTCTCCACTGTGAGCAGGATCTTGTCCAGAGGCTTCATGCATTCCACCTTTATGTGTCCACTCCCAAATTGCCTCAGGGCCCTGGATTCACATGTTTATTTTTTGGACTTCACATGGATGACCTGGGCCTCTAGACACTTGGTCTGCTCTTCATACCTGTCCAGCTTTTCCAGTCTACCCATGGCAACTCTGTTAGTGAGTGGACTGGGTAGAAAGCTACCCTGGCCTTCCTCCCTCCTCTAGGTTGTAGGACAGACTCTAAAACCAAGCACTCCTCACAGCCTCCCTTGTAATGTCTGTGCCCTACCTGCTCTTGTTGGTTTCTACCCTCACTTTCCAGTGCCAGAGATCCTGAAAATACTTCAGTAAGATCCCTTCGTACCACTCTATGGGACCTGTGCACTCATCCCCCACTCATGACCTCCCAGCTCCTCCTTCCACTGCAATGACATTTGCCACCATGCAACTCAGTTGTTTCCACCATGGCACCTAAAAGCTTTCTGGGTCCTCGTCTAAGCCTTTCAGCACCAATGCCAGCATGACTCATTTGTTTACCCTACTCAAGGACCTTCCTGACTTTCCTATACCAGACAACAATGCCATTCACCCTGAGTTAGCCAGAACTACCACTTTGTGCTTCCCATCTTGGTGTCTCCCTCAACTAAATGCAAGTTTTGCTCTTCGTGCATGACTGCCCTGTCAGGGCCTGGCAGTCCCATGTTGAGTGAATACTCCACTGATTCAAACATACACACACCCCCACTTACCATATAGGTCAGGACGATTTCTAAGGTGGTGCCGCACAAAATTGTGGCCAGGATGGGGCAGCAGAGAGCCTTTGATCCTGTCCAAGACCTGGAGAGCAAAGCCCAAGGTCCAGAATGAGAATCCTGGCATTGAGGGGCATCCACTGTCTTGCCAGCACATCCTACCTGAACAAACTTGAACATGTCACCACTATGAAGGTGGATTTCAGGCCTGCCACCTTGCTCTCAGCTTCTTGCAGCCTCTCCTCCCAGTCAAAGTAAGGACAGTCCCTAAGTTCTGGATGGTCTCCCTCTTACATCTCCAGGACGTACCCTCTCAGTGGACCTGGTTTATTATTAGAGGCTGGCCTGATTGGGAAACATACTGGCTTTAAGATATACACCCATCCACATCTACTTTGTAATCCAGCTTTTGCCTTCCAGCCCCACCATACCCATCCCATCCAAATTCAGTTCCCAAGTATAGTGGCTGAACCCCAAGAAACTCCAAAGTTCTCACCACCAATGTCTCATGACTCACCTGGGAAGTGTCCACATCAAAAAAGCTCTGATAGTAGTCAAACGTCCAGAATCTGGGCTGTGGCTTTTCTTCCTGTAGAAGCTATAAGACAAAGACTTTCAGAACCTCCTGCTCAGCCAGGGTAAGGACAGAGGCAGAGCATTGTGGCCTAGGAGACTCACTGATGTCTTGTCATCCTCTTCCTCCCCTACTTCGGCTCCATAGCCAATGTCTGAACCCACAGCCACAGCCACGTGATCTCGGGAGGTCAGCTCATCACTTTGACTAGTGGTAGCTGCATCTGGGGTCTCTGCCAGAAGATTTGTGGCTTCCTCGAACTCTACAGAGAGGGAATATGGGCATAGGTGTTTGGAGTCTGAAGTTTTCTTTGGCCCAGTGTTTATTCATCTACTGGGACTATGGCTGCTTCACCGCCCTCCCTAATGACTGCATTTCTTCAGTTTTGATGCATAGGTAGTTTGTCTACTAAGATGGGGTTCAATTTAGGTCCTGTGCAGAGTTGGAGGCTGTGACGTGCCTTTTGATTTCATGGAAGGAGCAGGAATTGAGTGCAAGGATGAACCTGAGGTCTGGGACCCAGCAGCCTAAGGTTCTAGCCTAGGACAGGAGTGGGAGCTCTGACCACTTCCGGGCTCCACTCACCGCGGAAGGCCAGTTCGTCAGCCGCTGCCATGATTCTTTGGAGGTGTCACCGCATCGCACTCTGTGGACAGAACCGCATCAGTCCCACAGCCCTCCCCAAGACTGACGCTTCCGTCTGGACTCCTGCATGGAGCCTAACACACGAAGTGCGAAGTGGAGCTTCAGCTCCAAGCCAGGTCCCTGCAGATGCACCCCACCTTCCTCACCTGAGGCTACCTAGGCTGGCGTGGCTCTTGCTGCGTGCGCGTGCGCGCCGCCCGCCTACCCGTCAGAGCCCCACCCTTCTCGACGCAACGGCAACATCCGGCACTAGGTCCGTCTCCTACTGACTTCCAGTGGGAAACTACTTCCTGTATCTTGCGCTTGCGCAGGATCTCCTCTCCGGACTTTTTCATTCCGACACTATACATTTCCACTCGGCTGAGGAACCGCCGGAAAATGATGGTGACAGCTGCTCTTAAGAGATTCTGGTCCCGTGGGCGCAGTGAAGCGGGAGGAGAGACAAGTGGTGCCACGGCCGTGGTGGTTAAGCCAGGGGTGTGGACGCGACTGGGTGAGTAGTGGCTGCAGGGTGGGTGGCCCGAGTGGCTGAATCTTTGTCACCTCGGCGCTTCTTTCCCCTCAGGCACCTGGGCCCGCGCACTGCTTCGGGATTACGCCGAGGCGTGCGGAGACGCGGCGGCTGCGGCGCGAGCTCGACCGGGCCGCGCGGCGGTGTACTTGGGATTGCTGGGTGGTGCTGCTGCGTGTTGCGCGCTAGCGCCCAGCGAGGCGGCGTTCGAGGAGGCTTTGCTTGACGCATCAGGTTCTCTCTTGCTGTTGGCGCCGGCTACACGCAACCGCCACTCGGAAGCGTTCTTGCAGCGCCTGCTGTGGCTGAGGGGCCGCGGACGGCTGCGTCACGTGAACCTGGGGTTCTGCTCGCTGATTTACGAAGCGCCCTTCGACGCCCAGGCCAGCCTTTACCAGGCCCGCTGCCGCTACCTGCAGCCACGCTGGGTCGACTTTCCCGGCCGGGTCCTCGACGTGGGGTTCGTGGGCCGCTGGTGGATCCTGGAGAAGCGCATGCATGATTGCGACATCAACGACGACGAGTTTCTCCACCTGCCTGCGCACCTCCGCGTCGTCGGGCCTCACCAGTTGCACTCTGAGGCCAATGAGAGGCTGTTCGAGGAGAAGTACAAGCCGATCGTACTCACCGACGATCAAGTGGACCAGGCGCTGTGGGAGGAGCAGGTGCTACAGAAGGAGAAAAAGGATCGGCTAGCTTTGAGCGAAGCTGATTCACTGGTTCAGTCCGATGTTTCCAGATGAAACCGAAGGCTGCCCCCAGGTCACCAGACGCAGGCAAACTGTTGGCCACAGATGTTGCAGTTGGTGAGATGTATAGAGAGAAAATACCCTCATTGTGATTTTGTGGGAAGTCCTCGCTTTTTCCTGTTAGCCGAAGCAAATTAGGAGCCTTGCTGGTCTTAGGGATACAGAAGAGCTGAAGCATTTGACCTTATTATGCGTATCTCCCCAGAACCACTAGTAAGGAACCTGTGCTGTGTAGCCTATTGCAACTGGGGATGTACTTCAGGGGTAGAGCATTTGTCTAGCTTGCCTGGGTCCTGGCTTTCATTTCCAGCACTGCAAAAACAGAACAAAAATGGACTTTTGGTTTTGGGGTTTTTGTTTATTTTGTTGGTTTTTGAGAATGTGACTCCCATATACCCAGTCTGGCCCTGACTCCTGCATCAGTTCTTGTGCACCACAGTGCACTCTGCCCACGAATTTGTCCTGTTCATGGATGGGGCTACAAAGACGTCCTGATTGCCAGTGACTCACAAGATCCTAAGACCAATCCCCCAAACCCTCTTTTGGTAGTATATATCTGTGAATTTTTTTGAGGAAGTTCTGGCTGTGTTGCCCAGGCTAGTCTAAGAGTACTGACTGTTCCTCCCTTTGGAGAACCTTGATTCAGTTCTCAACACCCTGATCAGTAACTCTAGTTCAGGAAATCCAACGTTCTCTTTTGGATTCTTTGGGTACTAGGCAGGCACGTGGTGGTGCACAGAAAAAACACTCAGGCACGTATTTTAAAAATCCTCCTAAATCGCCTCCCAAGATTGGGACTAAAGTCATGTGCCAGTGTGCCTAACCTCAGATTTTTCTTTTTCAGTTGTAGCTGAAATGTATGTGTTTGGGGTTTTTGTTTGTTGTGTTTTTTGGTTTGTTTGTTACACTGGCTTCCCCAAAACTGGCTATGAAGAACAATCTGCCCTTAAACTCAGAGATTTGTCTGCTTCTCAAATTGGGTTTTTTGGTTTGTTTTGTTTCTGAGAAGTGGTCTCACAGCCCAGACCAGCCTCAGACTCACTGCATAGCAAAGGATGACTGAATAATGGATCCTTTTGCCTGCACTTAACAAGTGAAGTAAAATGTTTCTGTTGTGTGGTTTTTATTATTGTTGGGTACTTGGGCTAGACATTAAATCCAGGAGCTTGTAAATACTAGGCAAGCACTGTACCCCCAGTCCTTGGGGGTTTTTGTTTTGTTTAATAATCTCCTTATGTAGTCCTTGAGGACCATTGACCTAGCTTGTCTTAACTAGTAACGTTGTATATTACTATCAGTGCAGGAGACAGATACAGAGGCAAACAAATTTTACTGTATATGTGTGGCAGCAATTGCAAGCGTGGCGGAAGGCTGGAACTTGTTCTGATCCGAGAGAGTGTACGTGCAGTCATATGTCATTATATTGAAAGGAACAGGGTGGAGTACATGGGTTGGACCTTTCAAGCTAAAATCTTAGGGAAGCAAAACTACCCATGTCAGGTGGATTGTGGCTCGTCAATAAAAGCAGGAGATGAAGCAGTCATCTTGGTCATGAGTTTTTTAATGGTGGGAGGGCTTCACACAGACTAAGGATGTGGTGTACACTAAGCTATTCCCAGTCCTGGTGATGTGATCCTGTGTTTTGCCTCTTTAATTATCAGATATATTGAAAGTACGGTAGTTGTTTTTGTTTGGTTGGTTTTTCAAGACCTGGGTTTTTGGAGACCTGGCTGTCCAAGAGCTCAAGAGATCCCCCTAGTCTTAGCTTCCCAAGTGGGAGGATTAAGGGCATGTGCCACCACCTCCTGCGTACGATAGGTCTTGACTCCAAGTATTCTGGCCAGATGATGTTAATTCATGTCTTCTGGATTGGTCAAGTGGCTCAGCGGGGGAAGACACGTTCAGCCAAGCTAACCACTGAGTGGAACTCAGGAACTCAGGTGAGAAAGAAAGAACTAACTCCTCCAAGTTGTCCTGTGACCTTCACACACACAAAATAAATTAAGAGGTAATACGGGTTCCAAAAGAATAAAAAAAAATCCACATCTGAATTATGTTTTAATTAATGTATATTAGTGGTGGCTCATAATAAGACTCACTAAAGCATTTTCTTATGTGTATATAAAATATTTTTATTCACTCTCCATTACTGTCTCTTGCAATCCACTCCCACTTACATGCTTCCTCTTTTCCCAGTTATCACCAGTCTGTGCCAGAGAGAGAGAGAGAGACCATCTGTCTGTCTGTCTGTCTGTCTCAATATGTAATCCTGGCTGGCCTAGAATGATACAGATCAGGCTGGCCCTGAATTAACCTAGAACCAGCCTTTACCTCCCTAGAGCCAGCACTTACTTCTATTTGTATGGTTTTGTATGTGGATTTAAACTTGATTACAGCCTCATGGAAACCTTTCCAGTGACTGGAAATACACCACTGAGGAAATTTCTCTCCCTCCCTCCCTCCCTCCCTCCCTCCCTCCCTCCCTCCCTTCCTTTAGCAGCTGTTACTGACACACAAATCCCCATAGAGGGGAGGGCCCTTCCAGTCTTGTGGAGATCTTGTACTGGCGATCACAAACACTGTTATGAGTTCAAGAGTACAACAGCTAGGGGCTGTAAGAAGGTTCAGTTCAAAAGGCACTTCATTGCCATAAACCCTGATGGCCTGAATCTGACCCTCAAGACTCACTTGATGGATGGAAAGAGAAAATTAATTCCACCAGATTATTTAAGTACAACAGCAGGATCATGCTTGAAAGTTAGTGTCTTGTACCACTCTTCACTTCTTCCAGCTCTTCTGTTTGTCCTTTCTTCCAGTGTTCCTTGTAGGGGATAACCAAGATGTCATGAATCTCAATTTTAAAGAGAGGGGAAAAAAAAATCAACATTCAGGTAAGGAAAATTGCTTAGCAGGTGAAATAGAAGCGTGTGGCCCTGAATTGAGGTAGCCAGTGCCCACATGCAGAGCAGGGCATGCCTCCCCACAGTCAAGCCCAGCACTGGGGGCCTGAAGACAGGAAAACACCAAGAGCTTGCCTGCCAACCAGTTGAGCTCAAGTCAAGTTCAATGAGAGACCCTGTCTCCAAAAAGGAGGTTTGGGGACAGACTAGACACATGTCTTTGATCCCAGCATTCCTGGAGGCTGATATAAGTAGGCTTTTATCTGAGTTCAAGGCCAGCTGGTCTACATACTGAGACCTTGTCTTGGAGAGGGAGAGGGGGTAGGGGGGAGAAAACATAGGAAAATGCTTTTGTGAGCCTCTTCGAGGCTATGACAGTCACTCGCACTCCAGCTCACAGCCCGTGACTTAGTTTGCAGACTGATGCCCAGAAGTTGTCCTCTAACCTTGACAAGCATGCCCTGGCAGAGGTGTGCCTATTTTCTTTGATTCTAACCTGTCTAGCCATACTTTCTTTTTGAGGAGAGGGCAATCCCTTCCCCCCAAATAGTATGGAATATAAGGCAAGCACTCTTGTCGACCACATTCCGGCACCTCCTTGCTAAAAGGTGTTAAATAATGTCATCTCTTGCCGTAATAAACCGTGTTTGAAAGGACTTGGAGATTCAGCTCAGTGGGTAAGAGCACTTACTTTGTTGCAGAGGACCTGGGTTTGGTTCCCAATAGTCACATGGTTGCTTCAAACCATCCATTAATTCCAGTTCCAGGTGATACTGTACCCTCTTCTGTGAGCTGAAAGCATAAGACCTGTGTATGTGCAAGTAAAACAGATATAAATTACAGGCGTGGTGATGCACCCCTTTAATCTCAGACTTGGAAGGCAGAGGCAGGTGGATCTCTTGAGTTCCCAGGACTGCTAGAGCTACATTGTAAGACCCTGTCTCAAACAGCAACAAAAAAGACTGATCCCCAGAAGTTCTGTAACCTCGACAAGCGTGTCCCACAGGGGGGTGTGCCTATTCTCACACATCATACACAACTTTAAGGTTCATTTTATGTCTTTGATTGTTTTGCCTGTATTAATGCATATGTACCACATAAGTGCAGTGTTCAGAAAGGTCAGAAGAGGGCATCACATCGCCTGTTGGAAGTTACAGGTGGTTGTGAGCTGCCATATGGCTGCTGTGCCTGAACCCAGGCCCTCTGCGAGAGCAGCAAGTCATGTCCACTGAGCCACTTCCCCAGCTCTTTATAATTTTTATAAACTTTTTTTTTAAAGCTAGCAAGCAAAATGATTCAGTGGGTAGACATGCTTGCCATTTGAAAGCCTGATAATCAGAGTTTGATCCCCAGAATTGAAAGAGTTGTCCTCTGATCTTCGCTGTGCATACATGTTCCAGCACTCATATACAAGAACACAGCATGCACAACTGAAAGGGAAGAAAACCCTCAATTCTAGTACTACTCAGTAACTTACCTAAAACTCTGGTCCAAAATCCAGCTCCTCCCTTTTGTCATGAGACAAAATTTCCTGTAACCCTGCATAGTCTTGAACTTGTATGTAGCCAAGGATAACCTTGAACTCTCTACTCTGTCTCTGCCTCCCAAGTCCTGGGATAACAGGCATGTCCTGTGCACAGTTTTTCATCCTTTCTGTTACGTTAGCTGTAATAGCTCTTCTTGGCTTTCAACTTGACTACATCTGGAATTAACTGAATCCTAAGGGGCTAGGTACACCCCTGAGATTTTTTTTTTTTCATTAAATCATTTGAAGTGAGAAGACCAACTTTTTTCTTCTTCTTCTTTTTTTTAAGATTTATTTTTTTTATTTATGTGAGTATACTGCAGCTGTCTTCAGACACACATTAGAGGAGTGCATGTGGTTGCTGGGAATTGAACTCAGGACCTCTGGCAGAGCAGTCAGTATTCTTAACTGTTGAGCCGTCTCTCCAGCCTGGAAAGACCAACTTTTAATCTGGGTCTTTTGAGGTGGATCTGAATTACACCTGTTGGTGGCGGCCTTTTATACAGGTCATGAAAGAAGAGTGTCAGTGTGTGTGTGTGTGTAAAGCCTAGATCCTCTTTTTTTTTTTTTTTCCCTCCCCCCCCAGATCCTCTTCAAGAGGAACAAATGTTCTTTAATAGCTGAGCCAACTCTCAGCCCCACCCAAACAAGGTATCAATATATAGCTCTGGCTGTCCTAGAACTCACGTATGGACCAAGCTGGCCTCAAAGTCACAGAGCTGTGCCTGCTTTGTCCAGGCCTGGCTGACCCTCATGGGAGTGGCTAGTGAAGCTTCATGCAGCTTCCATTCTGTGAAGCACGGCAGATACAAGCTGCTTCATCCATTTACTGGCCTTCAGGAATGGCATGTGGTGGCAGAAGCTGGTGCCATAGAGAAGGGCCACATCCATTCCTAGAATGTGTGTCTTGCCTGATCTGCAAAAGAGGCAAACATGGGGACCTGAGCTATCGGTTCCATCCACCATCTGTAGACTACAGCCCGGACTTCGGGAGGACACCTCTCAGGTAGGCCCTGGAGGGGGAAGACAGTCCTTAGACTTTATGACCCTTAGGCAACCAGGTACTGCCTTGTACATACCAATGTTTGCTTAGCCCGGCCAAGTCATCAGGTATGCAGCCAGCCTGGTCATCCATACCTGTTCTCCGTTAAAGCCATGTGTTTTGTGAGCCAGCCCCTGAAGCTCTTCTTCATGATGGAGATCTATAGTTTTCAGCTAGCCACCTGCCCACTTCTAGGTTTGATGCCCTGACAGGCACAGCTAGCCCCCTTGTGGCAGGCTCTCCACCCAGGGAGCCAGCCAAGGTGGAGTGGTGTGACAAGTGTGGCTGGCACTCAGCTGTGCTCACCTAGCATGTAGGGAGCCCCAGCTTCAGCCTGAGTGCTCACCTAGCATGTAGGGAGCCCCAGCTCCAGCATGAGTGCTCACCTAGCATGTAGGGAGCCCAGTTCCAGCCTGAGCACTGTTGATAGACCATGTACAATCTGTAATCTCAGCACATTTCTCTGAGAGCTCAGTAAGACTGAAGGGAGACTCCTTAATACTCAAGGCCACCCTCAACTACAGAGTGATCCAGTTCAAGGCCAGCCTAGGCTAAATGAGACCCTATCTCAAACAACAAAAAAAAAAACAACTCAACAAGAAAGTAGATTAGGAGCTGGGTGGTGGTGGTGCACGCCTTTAATCCCAGCACTTGGGAGGCAGAGGCAGGTGGATTTCTGAGTTCGAGGCCAGCCTGGTCTACAGAGTGAGTTCCAGGACAGCCCGGGCTACACAGAGAAACCCTGTCTCGAAAAACCAAAAAAAAAATCCCAGCACTTGGGAGGCAGAGGCAGGCAGATTTCTGAGTTCAAGGCCAGCCTGGTCTACAGAGTGAGTTCCAGGACAGCCAAGGCTGAGACAGAGAAACCTTGTCTCAAAAAAAAACCAACCAAACCAAAAAAAAAAGTAGATTAGGAAAAACTTCACAGATTCCTGCTGTTGTTTCCTAAATAATGAAGTATAAAGCTGGGCACAGTGGCTTGCACTTCTTATTGCAGCCAAGAAGAGGCTGAGGTAGGAGGATCACAGTGGGTTTAAAGCTAGCCTGAGCTATGACACAGTGGTGTTGATGTCACTGGGAGCACTTGCCTAGCATACACTTGCCCTAGATCCCATTCTGGTACCAGAAACAAGAAGATCTCTGTGAGTTCCAGGCCAGCCACAGCTACATGGGGAGAGCCAATGTAGTAAACAAATAGATGTCGACCACCAAGCACGACCCTAGAGCACCCACAAGAGTGGACGGAGAGGGGCCTGAAGAAAGGAAGGTTAAAAAAAATGGTTTTGTTTTTTTTAATGGAAGGAGCCAGGCAGTGGTGGCATACACTTTGATCCCAGCACTAGGGAGGCTGAGGATAATGATTCTCTGTGGATTTAAGGCCAGCCTGGTCTACAGAGCTAGCTTCAGGACAGCCAAGACAAAGAAACCCTGTCTGGAAAAGCAAAAACAATAGAAAGGTGGGAGGAGAGAACTCCACAGTTATCCTCTGACATCACACACAGACCATGTTGCATCTGAGTACACACACATGCACACAACACACCCGGGGGGATAATTATTTGAAGATTTTACTTTTAGATTAGTTCATGGATGTTTGCCTGTGAAACAGGTGTGTAGTGCCATTGGATGACTGAAGAGGATGTCTCCTTTGAGCTGGGATTACAGGTGGTTATAAGCCACCATATGGGGTTGGGAACTGAATCTGGGCCCTTATAAACACACTTGCTATCTCTCTAACCCCAACATGGGTGCTGAGAATGAAATCTGGGTCCTTTCCAAGAGCAGCCAGGTGTATGATGTGCTGGATGGTTTTATGTCAGCTTGGCACAGGGTAGCATTATCTGAGAGGAGACAGCCTCCATAAGATTGCACTGTAGGCAGACAGGCCTGTAGAGGACTTTCTAAATTAGTGATGAGTGAGAGAGGGCCCAGCCCATTGTGCAAGGTTCTGTTCCTGAGCTGGTGGTCCTGAGTTCTGTAAGAAAGCAAGCTGAGCAAACTTCTGCCTCCCCAGTGATGGGACTATAGCCTGGAACACTGGTATTTCCAGTTTCTCACGTCCCAGAGGTCAAATCCAGTCCTTGCACTTGTACAGTAAGCACTTTACCTACTGCTCCATATCTCCAGCCTTTTGTTTCTTTTTATCAAAAAATATATGCCACTGCCTGCATGTCCCATGGCTAGCATTTGGTCACTCCACAACAGAAGAGGTGGACTTCGGAGTGGTCGTGCATGTGCTTGTTCTGATGATAGGACACCAGAGGGCGCTATAGCCCCCCCACATGCCCAGCTAGGGCTTCTCTGTTTTGCCCTGAGCAAGGCTCAGCCAAGCAGGTGAGGGGATTAAGGTAGACTAGCTTCTTTGATAATAAAGAAATAGAATTTCAAAGGGGATGAGGCTCAGTTGAGACAATGTTTGCCTAGCATACACTCACGTCCAGTACCTCAAACTAGGCATGGTATTGGCTCACACCTGTAATCTTTGCACACAGGAGGTTTAGGCAGGAGGATCAGTTCAAGATTATATAGTGAATTACAGGCCATCTTGAGATGCTGAGAGCCTATCTTGAAAAAAAACAAAACTTGAGAGGTAGAGTCTGAGAAGCAGAGGCAGGTGGGTTTCTGTGATTTTAAGGCTACACCATGAGACCCTGTCTCAAAAGAAGAAATAAGGAAAAGAAAACCCCGCTAACCACTAACCAGTGGCTCAAGGCTTAAGTTGCAATGATCTGGGTTGACCGCTGTTGGAGGGTGCTTCAGTTTGTGGCAGCTGGGGCCATGAGGACCTAAAGAGCACTTACAGGGAGTGATCTGGATTAATGTTAGCACACTTCAATAATCACAAAATGCAAGTCTGATATAGAGGCACAAGCCTTTGATCCCAGCACTCAGGAGGCTGAGGCAGATGAATCTCTGTGAGTTTGAAGGCAGCCTAGTCTACAGAGTGAGGTCTACGACAGTCAGGGCCACATAGTGAGACCCAGTCTTTAAAAAGAATGACAAGGGGTTGGGATTTAGTTCAGTGGTAGAGCGCTTGCCTAGCAAGCACAAGGTACTGGGTTCGGTCCTCAGCTCTGGAAGAAAAAAAAAAAAAAAAAAAAAGACAAGAGAAAACAAAGTAAAATTTAAGTTTTAAAAAATTTTTCTTGCCGGGCAGTGGTGGCACACTTGGGAGGCAGAGGCAGGCAGATTTTCTGAGTTCAAGGCCAGCCTGGTCTACAGAGTGAGTTCCAGGACAGCCCAGGCTATACAGAGAAACCCTGTCTCAAAAAACCAAAAATAAATAAATAAATAAATAAAATAAAATTTTTTTCTTGGGGCTGGAGAGATGGCTCAGCAGTTAAGAGCACTGGCTGTTCTTCCAGAGGTCCTGAGTTCAAGTCCCAGCAACCATATAGTGGCTCACAACCATCTGTAATGGAATCCAATGCCCTCCTCTCACCAGAGGAGAATGACAGTGTACTAACATACATAAAATATTTTTAAATTTTTTTTCTTTTTAGACAGAGGCTTATGTTGCTGAGACTGTCTCCTAAAATATGCCCTGTACTCAAGTATGACCTTGAACATGTATATGTTTCTATCTGTGTGTTTGTGTATGTCTCTCCCTCCCTCTCTCCCACCCTCTGTCCAACCCAGTATATATGTATGCATCTATGTGTATGTGAATGTCTCTGTGTGTGTATGTGTATATCTCTGTGTTCTCTGTATTCATCTGTGTGAGTTCAGGCATATGGAGGTCAGAAAATAACCTTGGTGCCGGTTCTCTCTACCTTATTTGAGACAGGGTCTCTTTTTAACATTTTTTTGAAGCAGGGTTACTCTGTGTAGCCCTGGCTGTCCTGGAACCTACTGTTTAGACCAGGTTAGCCTCAAACTCAGAAATCCACCTGTTTCTCCCTCCTGAGTGCTAGGATTAAAGGTGTGAGCCGCCACTGCCCAGCTTAAATTTTTTATGCATTTATGAATTATGTATTTATGTGTGTGTGCACATGCCAGAGTGTTCATATGGAGATCAGAAGGCACTTCTCAGAAGTGTATTCTCTCCTTCCACATGTGGGTTCTGGGAATTGAACTCAAGTTGTCAGGCTTGGCAGCAAGTGCCTTCGACCCTGAACAGGGCCTCTCAATGACACACACACTTCTGTGTGTCAGTCAAGCTAGCTGGCACACAGAGTTTGGAATTTTCCTGTCTTCTGTCTTCCATGACCCGTTCAGTGTGCTGTACGCACCCACTGTACTACTGTGTCCAGGGTTACTTGAGTTCTAGGTATCTGAACTCATGCTGTCAGGCCTACCCAGTGTCTTAGTTACATCATGACCAGGACAACTTATAAAAGAAAGCATTGAATATGAGCTCATAGTTCCTGAGGGTAGAGGCTACAGCCATCATGATGCAAAACAGGCAGCAGGCAAGCATAGCACTGCAGCAGAAGCTGAGAGCCAGTAACCGGGAATGATGTTGATGTGAGTTTTTGAAACTTCAAAGCCTACTCCCAGTGATACCTATTTCAACAAGCCACACTTCTTAATCCTCACCAAATAGTTCCATCAAACAAGGACAAATCATTCAAACATGAACCTATGAGAGATGCTCTCATTCAAACTCCATATTCTACACCCTGGTCTCTATAGACATAATGCACAGTGTATTTAATCCAACTTCACAAGCCCATCCTGTCACTCTGTTGTATCTTTTGAGCTTCCTCAGGGGTCTCTCTTTGCTGCAGAAGGGATATTTCAACAATATTTATGTGTGTGGTCACATGTGTGCAGGTTGTAGGAATTGGTTATTTTTCCACTGTATGGATCCTAGGGACCACACACAGGTCCTCTGCCTTGGCAGGACGTTGCTAGCCCTGAGAATGGTCTCTGACAGCTATCCAGCTGAGACAACTCTGGTGGCACAGCTTCAGCCAAGGGTCACAATTGCAGCCCTGGGTTTGATACTTAGGTCACTAGAAACTGTTTCAAAGTCCCAGCTGCAACTAGTGCATTGCCACCCTCTAGGCTGAGACTCTCTGCAATAAGAAAGCCAAGAGAAGGCTTGGCCCTTGTCCTTTGACACCACATTTGTCAGGTTGTTACTGATTGGTTTTTTTGTTTTGTTTTGTTTTGTTTTACACCTCATTTACATACACAAATGTGACCAATTAGGATCACAAGGTACAGAGCCTGTGAGCCTTACTACACATGGGGATTCAGTCCTACTAGACAGGGGGTAGCTTGCTCCTTTCTGCCCCATGAGACAGGAAGACCTGCCCTTGACTGCCACTGATGGCTTACTGGAGTACCTAGCTGCAGCACATGTTGCCCACTCTGGGTTGGTATCCCAAGCTGATAAGGAAGTTCTGGTCTTCTGTTCTCTTGTCTGGGCTGTTATGGCTGTACACTGACTGATCCTATCCAGGTGAGCTGTTACTCCTAAGTAAATAAAGCTCTCATGTGTCCACTCTCCCCTGCCTGCCCACACCATTCTTGAAGCAGGTATGGCCAGCACACATTTGGACACAGGAAAATTGGCTAGCTCCTTAAATATGGAGTCGGGACCATTGTAGATGCCATTGGGACAGGAAGTTTAGGGACAGGAAGGAGCAAGCCACTCCCTGGTCCAGCAGGAGAGAATCCCCATCTGTAGTCAGGCTCAGAGGTCAGATATGAAATGTGTAGTGATAGTTGATTAATCCACTCGAAGCTCCCTGGTAGATGTGCATACATCTCACTTTGGGGCAGGAGCCCCAATGTTGTGGGTTCCCAAATGAAAGACACACACACATACACACACACACACACATATGCACATACATACATGTACACACACACCACACACACACATATGCACATACATACACACATGCACACACATGTACACACAACATACACATATATGTACACACATACACATAAACACACACACATGTACACACACACCCCACATACACACACATACACACATGCACATACATACACACATATGCACACACATGTACATACAACATACACATATATATACACACACACACACACACACACACACAGCCTTATTTTTAATATACCCTAAGTGGCTCAATGGTTGGGCCACTCCCAAACTTCCATGTTGCTAACGCCTCCCCTCTGATACTCCTGATTTATTACTTACTAAAATCTATATTCCGTCTCTGCTACCTCAGACCCAATTGGGGAGAGGCCCCTTGGGGCTGCTCTTCCCCGGCTCATCCATGATTGTCACTCTGTCTTCTGCAGCTCTCCTGTCTGATCCTCCTGCTTCCTTGTCATGGCAGTACTAAATCATCATCCTTCCCGTGGTTCCCTTGCCCTGGAAATCTAAAGTCCTGTCTCTGTCTCTCTGTCCAGCCATTGGCCATCAGCAACTTTATTCACCAATCAAAGCCACCTGGGGGCAGGGACCCTCAGCATCTTGCAGGCAGATGTGCGGTTCCCCTGTAATTTGAGGAGCCAAATTAACACAAATACGATTAGAACCAATCCACAACAGAAAAGTCTGAAAGTTCAGAGGCTCTGCACCTTGGGATCTAGACCAAGTAGATCCTGATTGGTTACATGTGTGTATGCAAATAAGGCATAGAACAAAGACCAATCAGGAAAGACTTGTCAAATGTGTCATTAGAGGGCAAGGGCCAAGCCCCCTCTTGTCCTTAGGACAGCAGTACATCAGCATGTTGGGGGAAATAAAGGGGGCTGATGAAATGGCTCAGCTTGTAAAGGCTCTTGTTTCTAAGCCTGAGGACCAAAGTTGGATTCCTAGAACCCACATGGTAGAAGGAAAGAACTAATTTCTGCCTTGTCAGAATTGTTGGCAAGTTGTTCTCAGACCTCCACATAAAGAGGCTGTATCAGGGGCTGATGAGATGGCTCAGTGGTTAAGAACACTGGCTGCTCTTCCAGAGGTCCTGAGTTCAATTCCCAGCAACCACATGGTGGTTCACAACCATCTGTAATGGGATCCAGTGCTCTCTTCTAGTGTGTCTGAAGACAGCTGCAGTGTACTAATATAAATAAAAAATAAATCTTTTTTTTTTAAAGAGGCTATATCAATCACATTGCATTCATCCTCACAATAATAAGTAGATAAGTAAGAAATAATAATTTTTTGAGATAGAGTTTCTCTGTAACAGCCCTGGCTGTCCTGGAACTCACTCTGTAGACCAGGGTGGCCTTGAACTCACAGAGATCCACTTGTCTCTGCCTCCACAATGCTGAGATCAAAGGCATGTGCCACCACCACCCAGCTTTGAAAATAATTTTAGCAATATATATCTTTTTAAAGAAGCAACCACTGCACACACCTTTAATCCCAGCACTTAGGAGGCAGAGGCAGGTGGATCTCTGTGAGCTCTAGGCCAGCATGGTCTACAGAATGGGTTCCAGGACAGTCAGGGCTATGTAGAAAGACTTTGTCTCAAAGAGGAGGAACAGGTAGGGGAGGAAGAAGAGGAGGAGGAGAAGCAGAAACAGGAGAGAAGAAATGGAGGAAGCCATGGCAGCTGTGACTACTTACAACCTACATTCCGTTGCTCCCACAGGAGGTGCTGAGGCAAGTCATTGGTTTCTTCCACGAGATTTCAGCCACCCTTTTTTCCTGTACCTCCAGATGGCAGTATGTAATTCTGTCCCAGCTGCATAATGGGCTCATAGTCTTAGGAGGTGCTGGGAGATACAGACTGTGGTAGGGGTATCTGTAGTGAGGCTCTGTCTATGCAGCTATGAAGTGGTTGTCATCCATGATGGGAATATTGTGGAGTCACATTCCTGTAAATAACTCCTCACCTACACTGTATAAGTCCAATCAACTTGATTTCCCAACTGGGACTTCAGGGGAACTACATTGTGATCTGTCATTGGTGTTCTGTCCTGGAGAAGACCAGGTCTGTCTTTATATTTCACCTAGAAAAAGACTGGGTGTGTGGTGATGTACATCTTTTATCTCAGTACTCAGGAAGCAAAGGCAGGTCGATCACTGAGTTTGGGGCCAGTGTGGTCTTAAATAGTTTTAAGCTGGCCAGGTCTACATAAACACTGTATCAAAATAACAGCAACATTAATCATCCAGTGAATCATCCAACAGGAGTAAGAAAGCCAGCAAAATGGATCGGTAAGCTCCACTGGTGGGACCTGGGGCAACAGAAAGAGCATACTCTGGAAGGCCTGAGCCCTCTGATGTGGGGGGTGAAATATGGATACATAGAAAGGGCCAGAGTCTGGAACCTTGAGATGTGTGTGTGTGTCTGTGAATTATGTGTGGTGTATGGACACTGGTAGAGTCCAGGGGAAGACATCAGTTTCTCTGCTCTGTCACTTTCTTTATTTTTTAAGATTTATTTTATTTATATAAGTACACTGTAGCTGTCTTCAGACACACCAGAAGAGGGCATTGGATCCCATTACAGATGGTTGTGACCACCATGTGGTTGCTGGAATTGAACTCAGGACCTTTGGAAGAGCAGTCAGTGCTCTTAACCACTGAACCATCTCTCCAGCCCTCCACTTTATTTCTTGAAACAGGGTCTCTCTGAACCTAGGTCTAGGCTGGGAGCCAGTAAGCCCCTGAAATTCTCTTGTAAGCTGCCCCCACCAATAGTGATGTTACATGCTTCTGTGTGGTCGGCGGGCAACATCCTGCGCTTTGTGTGGTGCTTGGGTCTTTATGCTTGTACAGGTCTTCTTACACAGGAGCCTCTGTATAGCTCCTGTCTCTATGGCTGTCACTTTTCATATGTCCTTGATCCAGTTCCTTGTTTGTGGACATCAAATATGGCAGTCTAGGTAGGTGTCCTCTGACTTAGATCTGCATCATAAAATGGAATTGACGTGTCTTAGCTTCTTTCTTTCTTTCTTTTTCTTTTTTGATGTTACATGCTTCTGTGTGGTCGGCGGGCAACATCCTGCGCTTTGTGTGGTGCTTGGGTCTTTATGCTTGTACAGGTCTTCTTACACAGGAGCCTCTGTATAGCTCCTGTCTCTATGGCTGTCACTTTTCATATGTCCTTGATCCAGTTCCTTGTTTGTGGACATCAAATATGGCAGTCTAGGTAGGTGTCCTCTGGACTTAGATCTGCATCCATAAAAGTGGAAAATTGGACAGTGTCTTAGGGCTTCTTTCTTTCTTTCTTTTTTCTTTTTTCTACACAAAACAAGGTTTTTCTGTGGAGTCCTGGATATCCTGGAACTCACTCTGTAGACCTGCCTCTGCCTCCTGAGTGCTGGGATTAAAGGCATGCACCACCACTGTCTAGCTGTCTTATGGTTTTTATTACTCTGAGAAAACACCATGAGCAAAAGCAAGTTGGGAAGGAAGGGTTTATTTGGTGTACAATTCCAGTAGTAATTATCATTGGAGGACGCCAGGTACTCAAACAGGGCAGGGACTTGGAAGCAGTAGCTGAAGTAGAAGCTGTGGTGGAGTACGGCTTACTGGCTTGCTCCCAGTGGCTTCATCACCCTGCTTCCTTATAGAACCCAGGACCACCAGTCCAAGGATGGAACCACCCACAATGGAATGGGCCTTACCCCATCAATAACTAATTAAGAAAATGTTCTACAGCCAGGTCTTATGGAGGCATTCCTCAATTAAAATTCCTTCCTTTCAGTTAAGTCTAGTTTATGTGTCAAGTTGACATAAGACTAGCCAGCACCAACAGTCTCCTTTCAGCTGGTTTCCACACCACAAAGTTTTCACAACCGCCTAAAATTTACATTGGCTGGGGACAAAATGTTCAACACAGGAAACTATAGAGAATATTTCTGTTTTCTTCATACTTAGATTTGAACCCAGGGCTTCAGACATGCTAGGCAGATATTTTCACTGGGAAAATCCCAGGCCTTTGTGGGACATATTAAACCTATAAGAGGGCATGTCAGAATTTCTGCTCTTCTAAGGAAGGATGGATCATACTCCATTGTATGGATAACTTTTTTTTTTTTTTTTTTTGAGACAGGGTTTCTCTGTGTAGCCCGGGCTGTCCTGGAACTCACTCTGTAGACCAGGCTGGCCTCGAACTCAGAAATCCGCCTGCCTCTACTTCCCAAGTGCTGGGATTAAAGGCGTGCGCCACCACTGCCCGGCATATGGATAACTTTTTATTCATGGTAGTTCATGCCTTTAAGAGGCCAAGGCAGAGGGTTGCTGAAAGATAGCCTGGTCTGCTTTACAGATGATGCAAATCTCTGTTTCAAAATGCCCTTCTTGCAGGGTGGTGGTGGCACACAACTTTAGTCCCAGCACAGATCTGAGTTTGAGGTCAGTCTGGTCTACAGAGCAAGTTCCAGGACAGCCAGGGTTACACAGAGAAATCCTGTCTTGAAGGCATAAAGAAACCAAACCAAACCAACAACAACAACAACAAAACATCTTCCTCCAAAAAAATAAGAAAAAAGAAAAAGGTGAGTGAAAAAAAGGAAGGGGAAAAAAGCAAGAGGCAGGGAGGAAGGAGACAGAAAGAAAGAAAGGAGAAAGTCACAGATTTGTGAGGCCTGGCTCTCATCACCCTTCTTTTTTTTTTTTTTTTTGGTTTTTTGAGTCAGGGTTTCTCTGTGTAGCCTTGGCTGTCCTGGAACTCACTCTGTAGACCAGGCTGGCCTTGAACTCAGAAATCTGCCTGCCTTCTGCCTCCCAAGTGCTGGGATTAAAGGCGTGCGCCACCACCGCCCGGCCTCTCATCACCCTTCTGATAGGACAGATCTATGTATCTCTAACTGGCCTGGAACTCACTCTGTAGATCAGACTGGCCATGAACTCAGAGATCCCCCTCTCTGTCTCCACTGTGCTGGGAATAAAGGCAAACACTACTGCCTGGCTCAAGAATTATTTATGTATTTCTTTGTACATGGGTGTTTGGTCTGCATGTTCATCTGCACATTAGATCCTATAGGACTACAGTTATAGATGGTTGGGAGCTTCCATGTGGGTGCTAGTAACTGAATTCAGGACCCCTGGAAGAACAGCCAGCACTCTTAACCACTGAGCCATCTCTCCAGCTCTGTCAGTGACTTTGGTGAGTCATGGTTTCAGATGGTGTTAGCTCAGGGTTACATAACTGAGCTAACTATAACTATTTAACTGAGTCTCATAGGCCCCACCCACTAGGCTTCATACTGGGTGCTTCACCTTGGTGCCAGAGGCTGTGGTTCGTGACCTAGCATGCAGGAAGCTGAAGGTTTGGCTCTCAGAACTGAATAAACTAGGCATGGTGATGTGCACCTATAATCACAACACTTAAGAAAGTCAGAAGTTCAAGGTCATTTTTGGCTAGTTGTTCAATGTCATTTTAGGTTATACAAGATTCCATCTCTAACCAACAAACAAAAAGATGGGTGAGGGCAAAAGGCCCAGTGGATAAAGACACTTCCAACCAAGCCTAATGACCTAATTTGGATTCCCAGATGGTAAAATACAGTAGAAGGAAAACATTGACTTCCCTAAATTGTCCCCTGATCTCCATGTGTGCTGAATGTGCATTTTCCTCCCCAAAGCAGGAAAAAGGACAGAGAATGTACAAGGAAAGGCAGAAGAGACAGATAGAATAAGGGTGGACAGTATTGCTGGTGGGTTCCATCACATCCGGGTCACACTCCAGGGTCTGCTTACCATGAGCGTGGGAATCCATAGAAGTTTCCATCTGGTAGTGGTAGGGCTTGCAGTGTAATTCCAGTGCTCAGGAGGCTGAGACAGGGTCATAAGTTTGAGTTCAACCTAAAGAAAGTGCAAAGCCTTTCTCTAAAATCAACCATGACTAAGCCAGTTCAGTCAGTCAACAGGTTCTCCAGCACAGGAATGAAGATTAAAAAGAAAAAAGACAATTATACAACTAATTGTAGCATGACCCCAGCCGGTTCTGAGGGTGAGGCAGGTTTATTTTTTCCCAATCTGGTTTTATACCATTTTAATTACATGCAATTAGTAAGATCAGTTCTAGGTTGAAGAATAAGCAAGACAATAGATGCAAATAGTCAAGAAACAAGCAAAGCAATAAACACAAATAGTCAAAGAACAAGTAAGACAATAAACAAAGTCCCATGATTACTGTTTCTAAGGATTTATCAGGATGACCAAAATATCTGAGCCTACTTCCCTGACCTAGCCCAAAGTCATTTTCATGCCTGAAGCCTACTTCTTTGTTCTAGCCTAAGATTTAGATTCCTGCCTGAAATTACTTTTCTTGCCCAATGTCAGATTCCTGCCTGAAGCTCATTTCCTTGTCCTTGACCAATTTCAGATTCCTGACAGGCAGCCCCAAAAGCTCTCCACATCTCCCCCTTTTTTTATTTCATAAAGGAAGACTGAGCCTGTCTTAGGTTGTTCTGACAAGAATGCCTTCCTTACCCATAGTGGAATATGCATTATCAAAAGCAATGCACTTCTGTCTTAGGTTGGTAAGGCTCTGTGGAGAATCTTACCTGTCCTTGGCTTGCCAGCCTGTTAAATTAATAACTCTGTCTGGAGATCCATTTTCTTTTCTTTTCTTTTCTTTTTTTTTTTTGTGGTTTTTCGAGACAGGGTTTCTCTGTGTAGCCCTGGCTGTCCTGGAATTCACTCTGTAGACCAGGCTGGCCTCAAACCCGCCTGGCCTGGGGGTCCATTTTCAGTTTCAAGCTTTTTTTTTCATGTACTTAGGCCACCAACATGTTGATGTTATTAAAGACAAGCTTTAACATGATGGGCAGAATAAAAGTATTCCCAGGGCTGGGCAGTGGTGGCACACACCTTTAATCCCAGCACTTGGGAGGCAGAGGCAGGCAAATTTCTGAGTTCGAGGCCACTCTGGTCTACAGAGTGAGTTCCAGGACAGTCAGGGCTACACAAAAAAACCCTGTCTCAAAAAAAAAAAAAAAAAGATTCACAGGACCAAAAGGACTAGCATGATCAAACTATATATACCATTCTTGAAGCTTGACCAAGATGGAAATACTGACCTCAGGTCATGAATAATTTTATCAGCAGTATCTATTGCATCAAAACTCAGCAGAGCCGGGCGGTGGTGGCGCACGCCTTTAATCCCAGCACTTGGGAGGCAGAGGCAGGCGG
Source organism: Mastomys natalensis (assembly GCA_021653895.1). Taxonomy (NCBI): domain Eukaryota; kingdom Metazoa; phylum Chordata; class Mammalia; order Rodentia; family Muridae; genus Mastomys; species Mastomys natalensis. The sequence goes on from JAJTUV010000695.1 coordinate 467,084, forward strand.
ATTTCTGAGTTCGAGGCCAGCCTGGTCTACAGAGTGAGTTCAGGACAGTCTGGGCTACACAGAGAAACCCTGTCTCGAAAAACCAAAAAAAAAAAAAAAAAAAAAAAAAAAAAAACCTCAGCAGAGTGACATTCTTTAAATTCATCTCACTATGTAAAGTTAAAACATCTAGAGAGGTGTTAGAATTATGCCAAATACCCTGCAAAAGTCTTTGAACATTTTCCTAATTATAATGACTATCATTGTAAATTTTATAAGTGACACAAATCCATTGGCATTTAGCATGACACTCAAGACATGGCTCCTTACTCTTAAACTCTGAACCTCCTCTCCAATAATTTGAATAGTATCATAAAGAACATCAATTCATTATTTCAACACCTATCCAAATCCTCTTGAATACTGAAAACATTAGTAACATTTTTTTGCTAAATGATTAACAAAAGTAGTTGTCTTAACTTCTTGTGTCAATTGCAGAAGCAGTGGTGCTAGCTATTAATGTAATTAAAGCTGTTGTACCAGCAATAATCAAGCCTGCTACCCTCTTGCTTCTGCTTAAAGCCTGAATCATGTCTTCCAATACTTGCAAGCTTTTTCAGAATACCAAGTTTCTGTAATACAGGGAATAAAACAAAAGCTGATTGATAGACCACTATAATAGACATGCCAGATTTCAACACACTAACACAATTAGAAACTGTACAATCAATACAACTTACATTAAATACTGTAGAAGAAACTTTTTTTGTTGTTGTTGTTGTTGTTGTTGTTTTGTTTTGTTTTTCGATACAGGGTTTCTCTATATAGTCCTGGCTGTCCTGGAACTCACTCTGTAGACCAGTTGGCCTCGAACTCAGAAATCCACCTGCCTCTGTCTCCCATGTGCTGGATTAAAGGCGTGTGCCACCACCACCCGCAACAAAAGTATTTTTTTTTAATTTGTTTTTAAGATTTACTTATTTATTTTATGTGAGTATACTGTTGCTGTCTTCAGACACACCAGAAGAGGACATCAGATCCCATTACAGATGGTTGTGAGCCACCATGTGGTTGCTGGGAATTGAACTCAGGACCTTTGGAAGAGCAGTCAGTGCTCTTAACTGCTGAGCCATCTCTCAGGCCAACAAAGGTAATTTTAACACTACCAATCAATAAAAGATTAAAAGCCTTAACACATGTATTAACACTTGTTCGAAGTCGAGATCCATATCCCAATTTTATCTATTGCTAACGTATCTTAAAAAAGAACTGCAGCTAACTTTCAAATATGTCTCTGAAAATGTCCAGAACCAGTCTTCCAAATGAAGACTGTCATTTCCAATATTGTATTTATTTCTATACCAGTCCATGATTGTGTCAGAATAACTGGTCACATTAAAGGAAAGAGAAAAGCCATTATAACTTCTCTATTTGATTAATTTTTTGAAGACAGTTTCCACAGTCTCCATGTTCTCTGTCCCCAACGGTCTAAAAACTTGAGGCCAGGCAGTTTGTCCAATCTGGGATATAGGCAAGCAAAGGTGGGTCAAGAACATATGTCCAATACAACTTCCCAGTCACCATTGTCAGGGCACTCAGGAAGCTCACAGGTCAGCATCATTCTTTGTCCTGGCATCAGCATGTCTCACCTGTCGCTCTGGTGGCCACCATGCTCCTTCAGCATCCTGAGGAAAAAAACACAAACATGCTCTCTTCCCCATATTAAATACCTGATCAGGACCATGCCATATGCCAGTATGTGGATACTGCCATTTCACCTAGGCATAAATATGCCTAGTTGTAGGGTGCCATAGACACTCAGCAGAGAGTTCCTTGATATACAAATTTTAAAATAAAAAGAACATGATTTAAATAATTTGTGGTATATAGGGATATAATTCCCCTTTTTTATTTTATGAAGATACTGTTTTTAAGTTTCATGGGCCCATTCCACAATACCTTGTCCTTGAGGATTATAAAGAATCCCAGTAATATGGGTAATATTAAATTGTCAACAGAAAGTTTCAAATTCTTGACTGCAATAGCCAGTTCCATTATCTGTTTTAATCTGATTGGATACACCCAGTATAGAAAAACAATGCAGGCAATGACTAATTATGTTTTTAGTTGCTTCTCCTGTTAAACCAGTTGCAACTAGAAAGCCTGAAAGGATGTCAGTAGTCACATGTACATATTTTAATTTTCTAAAATCAGAAATATGCGTAACATCCATTTGCCATAATTAATTAGGTACAAATCCTCAAGGCTCAACACCATTATGTGGTACAGGTAGAAACTGAGGACATTCAGGGTAAGTCTTTACAATTTGACGTGCACATTCTCTAGAAATACCAAATTGTTGTCTCAAGCTATTACTATTTTGTTTTTGTTTTTTTTGTTTTTTTTGAGACAGGGTTTCTCTGTGTAGCCCTGGCTGTCCTGCAACTCACTCTGTAGACCAGGCTGGCCTCGAACTCAGAAATCCGCCTGCCTCTGCCTCCCAAGTGCTGGGATTAAAGGTGTGTGCCACCACTGCCCGGCGAAGCATTACTATTTTAATGATAAAAGAATGAGGTTGTAGCTCTTGCTCTCTTCATCTCTTGCCTTTTTGTTCCTGCCCTGTCCCCTCGCCTATTCCCCATTTCCTTCTCCCTCTCTCCACATGTTCATGGCCCGCCTCTACTTCTCTACTCTCTCCCTCTCTCTGCCTTTCTCTGCCTCTACTACCCTCGTAACTCCCCTCCCCATGCCCTGAATAAACTCTATTCTATACTATAAAAAAAAATATGAGATTGTATGGCCAATTGTTCCTGTGTAAGGCCTATAATCTGCCTGATATACAAATCTGCTGTGGCACTGCCCTTACTAAAGGGTCCTGGCAATCCAGTATGAGCTCTTAAATGTCCTATAAAGACAGTCCTTTTAAAGAACAGTACTTTCTCTTAAATTGAGTTGTATTTGCACAAGTAATTGCAAAACTTGAGAATTAGCAGTATCTAAAAAGGAACAGTTTCAAGTAATTGTAAACCATGAGCTATATATTGGCTATCAGTATACAAATTAAAAGCTTGATTTTTCAGCATTTCAAAAACAGTGGCTATAGCACATAGTTGAATTATTTGTGCTGAAGTAAGGGAAACTCAAAAGAATGAACATTTGATCCAATTACATATGCTGCCTTTCCATTAGATGAGCCATCTGTAAATATAGTAAGTGCATTTTCTATGGGCTGCATGCATAGAGGAAAATTGTAACAACTTGCCTTTTGGATAATGATTATCAATTTTGCCTGAAAAATTTGCACATGCAATAAGCCAGATATCAGTATTCTGCAATAACCAATTTAATTGCTGTTTGGAATAAGGAATAAATATTTCATCAGGTTCTTTCACAAAATATTTCCGTGATTCTATCCTACAATTCTATATTAACATAGCAACAGTTTCATAATAGGGTGTTAAAACTTTACTTGGAGATGAAGAAAGATGAATCCACATTAATGGTCCCTTTTGCCAAAGAATTGTAGCAAGGATGCCAGGAGCCAACAATTGGTTAGTCTCTATAATGTATCTGTTGTTGGCTGATAGCTTCCTCTACTTTCTGCAAAGCCACTCACCCCTCATTAGTTAATTGTTGAGGGGAACCAGGATTTGCATCCCCCTTGAGAATATCAAACAGAGGTTTAAGTTCTCCTGTGGTAAGCTTAAGATGAGGTCTTAGCCAATAAATACCTCCTAAAAAACTTTTGAAATCATTTAAAGTAAGTAAATTATCTTTTTTTTTACTTGAATTTCCTATGCCACAATTTGTTTGGGACATAACTAACTGATGTCCCAAATAATGAAAAAGATATTGCCTTTGAATCTTTTCTGGAGCAACAAAATTGTAAAGCTTGTTTTGTAAGAGCAAAGGCTTGTAGTAAAACTTCAGAGGGATCAGCTAATACAATGTCCATATAATGAATAATATACACTGAAAGATTCAAAGTCCTAATTTCTTGTACTGAAGCAGCAACAAATTTTTGACATAAAGTAGGGCTATTATCCGTTCTTTGAGGCAAAACTTTCCAATGATACCACTTCATGAATTCTTTAAAATTACAAGCAGGCACATTAAATATAAACCCCCCACAGTCACCAGGATGCAAAGGAACAGAAGAAAAACAATCCAAGCCAGGCCGTGGTGGTGCACTGTGGTGGCGCATGCCTTTAATCCCAGCACTTGGGAGGCAGAGGCAGGCGGATTTCTGAGTTCAAGGCCAGCCTGGTCTACAGAGTGAGTTCCACGACAGCCAGGGCTACACAGAGAAACCCTGTCTCAAAATACCAAAAAAAAAAAAAAAAAAAAAAAAAAAAAGAGTTTCACAGAGTTGCCCACTCAATAGCCAAGCAGCCTGGTCTCTGTTTATCACCAACCCCTTCCACCCACTTTTCTCTTTTCTTGCCCTTTGAAGAAGTCTCATATAGTCCAGCTGGTCTCAAATTCACTTTGTAGATGAGGATCTTCGTGCCTCTACATTTCTATTTCTGAGACAACAGGTATGTATCTCTATGCCTATATGCGTAGTTCACTCAGTGTTAGTGATGGAACCCAGGGTTTCATGCATGCTAGTCACACACTATAAGCAAGAATTATACCTAAGTATAAGATGATACTTAAAAAGAATCTAGCCAGGTGATGATGGTGCACACCTTTAGTCCCAGCACTCAGGAGGCAACAGTAAGCAAATCTCCAAATTCGAGGCAGTCTAATGAAGAGCTACACAGAGAAACCCTGTGTTGAAAAACAAAAACAAGCTGGGCAGTGGTGGCGCACGCCTTTAATTCCAGTACTTGGGAGGCAGAGGCAGGCAGATTTCTGAGTTCGAGGCCAGCCTGGTCTACAGAGTGAGTTCCAGGACAGCCAGAGCTACACAGAGAAACCTTGTCTCGAAAAACCTAAAAAAAAAAAAAAAAAAGAAAAAAAGAAAAACAAAAATAAGCCGGGCAGTGGTGCCTTTAATCCCAGCACTTGGGAGGCAGAGGCAGGCGGATTTCTGAGTTGGAGGCCAGCCTGGTCTACAGAGTTCCAGGACAGCCAGGGCTATACAGAGAAACTGTGTCTTGAAAAACCAACCCCCCCCCCCAAAAAAGAAAAAAAAATATATATATATAAAATAAAAAATTAAAAAGCTATTATGGATAGTAATGGTAGCATATACCTTTAATCACAGCACTCTGGAGACCAAAAAAAAAAAAAAAATTCTAGTATGTAATTTGGACATGGTGTTGTCTGTAATCCTAGTACTCACGAGAAAGTGTTGGAGGCTCCTAAATTGAAAGCAGTTCTGGCTGCATAGGTAGCCCCCTAGAGGTCTTGGGAAAAGAATGTGGGTCCTCTGTAAGAGCAACTGCTCTAAACTGCTGTGCCACCAAAATTTATTTTTTGGAGAAAATCTCATTATGTAACCTTGGCTGGCCAGAACTCACTATGTGGATACAGTTGGCTACAAAGAAAGATCAGCTTGCTGTGATTAAGGACAAATGCCACCAAACCCTGTCTGAAAACAAACTTTAAAACCAAAACTGAGGTGGATGTGGTGGTGCATGCCTTTTGTCCCAGCCTTGGGGGCAGAGGCAGGTAGATCTCAGTTCCAGGTCACCCTGGTCTCAAGATCCAGTTCCAGGTCAGCCAGAGCTACACAGAAAACTCTGTCCTCGGAAAAATGAAAACAAAAAAGCAACCAACCAAAAATACCATGAGTCTGTCAGTCTTGGTAGCTTGGGTCTGTAATCCTAACATTTAGGAGGCAGTAGCAGGGGGATCACTGCCAGTGATTTAATGGCCTGAAACATTTTTGGTTCTACTTTGTGACAGAAAACAGCCTTTCTTGTTTGTTTATTTAGAGGTCTCACTTTATATCCATGGCTGCCCTGGAACCTATGTAAAAGAAAGATCAAGCTGTATTCTGACATGCATGCAGCACTCAGGAAGGAAGACACAGAGCAAGTGCCAGGACAGTCAGGGCTACACAAAGAATCGTGATCTTAAAAACCAAACCAAGGGTCTGGAGAGAGATGGCTCAGTGGTTAAGAGCACTGCTGCTCTTCCAGGGGTCCTGAGTTCAATTCCCAGCAACCATGTGGTGGCTCACAACCATCTGTAATGGGATCTGATTCCCTCTTCTGGTGTGTCTGAAGATAGCTACAGTGTACTCATATACATATAAAATAAATCTTTAATTAAAAAAAACAAAACAAAACAAAGACAAGCAACAAAAACAAGAGACAAGTTGGTAACAAACTCAGAGATCCACCTGTCTCTGCCTCCCGAATCCTAATATTTTAAAACCCAACCAGAGGCTTGGAAATCTCCACATTTGTACAGAGTTCTACACTCACTCGTCCTTCCAAGGATTATGGCTTTCTTCGAAATTGTTAGCATTCTGTCTAAACTCCACCCCCACATTACCTGGCTATAGCCAGGTAGGCCTGACCCACTATAAAAGGGGCTGCTTGCCCTCCTTCCCTCCCCCTTTCTCTCTTTTGATCCCTCTGTGCCCTTGCCCCTTCCCGCTTCCCTTCCCACTCTCTCCTCGTGCTTATGGCCAGCCTCTACTCCTCTGCTTCTCTACTCTCTTTCTCCCTCTGCCTCTACTACCCTCCTGGCTCCCCTCCCTATATCCTGAATAAACTATTCTATACTATACCGGGTGTGGCTGGTCCCTCAGGAAGAAGAGATGCCTCGGCATGGGCCCGCTGAGACATTCCCTTCCCCCACACCTCACCACACACCCACAGAACATACTGTTTATCTCTTTATCTTTTTATAAACACATCAGAAATCATAAGGAAAATTGTGACCACGGCTATTTCTACCTTACACTCTGTGCATTTTACTTATTCATCCGGCTCCCCACAGAATGTGAACCAGAGGGCGGCTCATAGCCGATTGCAGCTCAATAAATATTTGGAAAGCTAATTACTGGGCCTTAGCTGGTTCTGCAGGAAATGTGGTCAGGGCAGAGCTTTGCAGAGCAGGCAGGGCCGCGCCAGGATCAAAGCGTTTCCCAGGCCTGCCCTAGTTCCGCGTCTGCTCTGCCCTGTCCTTGGACAGTCTGGTAATCTCTGGGCTTCATTTTCCCCCCCAGGTGCTCATTTCCGCGCCTAAGGACTCGCCTTTTATCATTACTATCTCCATCTGGACCACCCAGCCCCCTCCCCCAACCTTAAGCGTCGCCGCAGTGCCGCCCCCTCTGCGCATGCTTCTCGGCTTGAGGCCCAATTTCGTGCCTTGGATATAGGTGTGCGCTTGCGCAGAGCCGCCCAGAGCCCCACAGGGGCGGTGCACCAGGATCTTGTGCGGCTACTGGACCCGCCCACCATCTCGCTACCTCAAAGGACCGGTGCTCTTGCGCATAGCGAATGGCTGAGCATGCGCACAGGGAGCGGAAGGGTGGGCTGGCGCGCGCACGAGGCTGGACGGGCAGCGGAAGCAGAAGTGGACTGGGTAAAAAGGGAGGCGGGGGCGCGCGTAGCGGGCGCGCGGGCTGCGTGTGTGCTGGGGGGGGCGGCCTGCCGAAGCTGAGCGGGCACGCGCGCGAGGCTTTCCCACTAGCTTGGCAGCGGCGGCGACTGCTTCTTTGTTTCCTGAGGAGAAGCGAGACGCCCCCTCTGTCTCCGACCCCTCGTGGAGGGTTGGGGGCGGCGCTAGGAAGGTTACGGCGCCGGTACCTCTAGGTAAGGGATGGAGACTCCCGGGCGGAACGAGGCTCCCGGGGCTTGGGGAAGACGGTTTGAATGAAGCCGAGGCGCCGGGAGGGGGAGGGGGCAGCTGGGCGATCAGAGCGGGGTCGGGGTACGGCGGCGCCTGAGGGTCAAGAAGCCTTGCGCGCGCGGCTCAGGCCGCAGTGCAGCGAGACCGCGGCGTCTTTCAGGCTCTGTGGCTGGCGAGGCTGGTGGCTCTGGGCCGCGTGAAGGCCGCGCGCGCGTTCTCGTGGGGTCTTGGGACAAAGCTCCTTCCCTTTGGCGTTCCAGATGTCCAGATTCCCCACTTGAAATTCTGTGAACCCCAACTTTCAACAGTGGCTAGGTGTGGTGGGCTTTTCTGGCCTCGTTTGTAACGGGTGCGATGCCCCATGGACGGGCGTTGGGAGCAACATTTTACCTCAGATATTGATGCCCAGTGTAGCTTGGACACAGTCATGAACCCTCTTCGGTCCCCAGACCTCACTTTTTCTATTTTTATTTTTTTTGATAAATTCCATTATTGCATATTTTAAAGGAAAAGTAAAGAATTTCTTCCGTGGCTTCAAAATGTTTGCCTAAAAAGTGAAAGCTGCCTGGAAACGTTTGCTCACGGCGGCATTGTTTTTTTTTTTTTTTTGAGTCCCTTGGCCTGTCCCATTTCAGATAGGGCTTTTTATTTTAAAACATCGAAGGCAAGTGTTTGTACGGGTCCGAAAGCATCGGCTTTTACCTCCAATGACTTCTCAGGAACTGGAAACAAGTTTTTTTTGTTTGAATTGACAGACAGGCTTTGAGTTTGATGCCCAGCGCCGGCTGTCAGCTAGATGTGTGGCCTTAGGCGAAATGGCTAATTTCTCCAAACCTCTTGGTTTCCTCCTTTGTACTAGGGAATTACTTTTTACTGATAGGATTGGGAAAAACTAGGCAAATAGTTTCTGCATCATCATTATTCTGTTTTTGAAGACAGGATCTTATAACCAAGGCTGACCTCCACCTCCTCATGTAGACCAGGCTGGCCTTAAATTCCTCATGCTCATCTTCCTGCCTCCACCTCCCAAGTGCTGGGATAACTTATTCAGCCAGGCTTCCCGCACTGTTATTGACTGGTCCAGCAGATAGTCGAATCCCTACTTTGTGTTAACATGTCTGCCAGCCTCTGCCCTCTGAGTGCTGGGATTAAACTCTTGTAAAGCCATGCCACTTGGGCCCACTTGTGTTTGTTTTGTTTTTTAATTAAATTGGTTTTATTTGTTTGGTTTTTGAGACAGGGTCTTTCTGTGCAGTCCTGGCTGTCCTGGAACTTGCCCTGTAGACCAGGCTGACTTCTAGCTGAACTGAGAGATTTGCCTGCCTCTGCCTTCAGAGTGCTGGGATTCAAGCTGTGAGCCACCAGTGCTAAGCTAGTTAAACCGTTGCAAGTCCTTATTTATTTGTGTATGGAGGTCATTTCTCCCCTTCATCGTGTGGGTTCCTGGGATTAAACTCAGGTGGTCAGTTTTCGGTGCAACTGCTTTACCTGTTGAGTCATTTCTCCTGTTCTAAGTCTCTAAGTGTGTTGAATTTTTGTTGATGTTGATCAAAGTTGATCCTGTACATGCTAGGAAAGTGCTCTACCACCAAGCCAGTACCCAGCAAGCATGCTTTTGATTTTGTTATTTTCTTATGAATGTGGGTTTTTTTGTTGTTGTTTGTTCATTTTGAGCCTGGAACCCATGGCCCTGTGCATGTTAGACATGAAAATATATATATATATATGCATATATATGTATATCCCCAACCCTTTGGCCTGCCATTGAAGCCTCACAGCCTATCTTGTGAAGGGACAGAGTGGTTGCCCGAGGGAGCAGTGGTGGGCATAAGTCTAGAAGGGTGCATGGAGGAGGAAAGATTTGTCTCCCCCACCCCATAGCTGGGAATGGAGTGGTGCCAGCAGAGCTACTGCTCTGTCTGGTCTCCAGCAGTGCAGTTGGAAGGGGGCAGTAGTGGAACAGGAGAGGAGGGGCCTTGGGAGGGATGAACTTGGGTGATTGTTACAAGATCCAAAGCAATAAATATTTGTTGCTGCTGTTTGGCTTTGAACTTTCCAGACCATTGCTCTTCTAGCCTCAGATGTCACTGCTTTGAAAGTGATGAAGTCACTGGTGAAGTCTGAGGTTCTGGTTTGGTGGTTGGTTTGTAGGTGCATGTGAAAGGTGTTAGTTCTTTTTTTTGAACTTAAAAGTTTTTGTTTGTTTAATTTTGGGTGATATATGGAGGTCAAAGAACAACTTTCAGGAGTGGATTTTCTCCTACCACATGGGTCCTGGGGATTGAATTGCAGGTCATCATATTGACAGCAAGTGCTTTAACCTGCTGATCCTTCTTGCTGTCAAGGGTGCTAGTTCTTCAGTGTTCTCTAATTCATGTGCAGCCCCGAGTCCTGGCACTCACCTGTCGAACAGGTACCATTGGGATGTCACTGTACCTGATGATAGGTTTGAATGAAATGACAGGCGAACCTGCTAACTATAGTGAATACCATTTGAGTTTTGTTTGTTTTTCAAGACAGGGTTTTTCTGTGTAGCCCAGGCTGGCCTTCATCTGCCTGCCTCTGCCTCCAGAGTTCTGGGATTAAAGGTGTGAGCCACTACCGCCTGGCATGGACATTATTTGTTAAAGTTACTATTCTAGTTTCATTTCTATTAATTCTTTTCTGTGGTGCTGGGGACAACCCAGAGTTTACATATGATAGGCGTGGTGGTTTGAGTGAGAGAATAGCCCTCATAGGCTCATATATTTGAAAGCCTGGCAGAACTGGTTTTAGGAAGGATTAAGATATGTGTCTTTGTTAGAGGAGGTGTTTCAGTGGGGGTGAGCTTGAGAGTCTCTCTCTCTGCTGCCTCCTTGTATATCAAATGTAAGCTCTCAGCTACTGCTTCAGGACCATGCCTGCTTGTTGCCATGCTCCCATCTGCAATGGTCATAGACTCAGCTCTGAAACTATAGTCAGCAGCCCAAATAAAGCCTTGGCTGTTGTTGTCTTCACAGCAATAGAAAAGTGCTTTGCCATTAGGCTATACTTTCATTGTTTGTTATTTTTTTTTATGGTAGATATGGGTGCTGGGAACTGAACTTGGGTCCTTTGCAAGAGCAGCAAGTGTTCTTAACCTCTGAACCTTCTTCCCAGATCTCATGTAGAACACATAAAATATTTACTGTCCATTCGTAATTCTAGAAAGAATTTTGTTTTTATTTTATTAGCTCATTCATTGATTGTCAGTCTTTTCTAATGCATATTTAATTTTTGCAAATTTATTTTGTGCGTGCATATGCAAAAGGGAGAAGAGGACATCACTCTGTCTTTCCACTGTGGGAAACAAGATCCTTGCTCTGTCAAAAGCAAGAAATTACTGGAAGTGAGACATTTTGTAATACACTGCTTTTGCAGGAGGGATGCCAGCATAGAGAATAGGAAAAAATGGCTAGCTTTAAAAAAAGAAACAAAAAAACAAAACCCAAAGACTCTGGGTCTCATTGTGTAGCAGGGCTGACTTGGAACTCATTACTTAGACCTGGCTGGCCTCAAACTCACAGAGTTCCACCTGCCTCTGCCTCCTGAGTGCTCCACCACACCCAGCTTTGTTTTACATTGTGTGTGTGCGTGCGTGTGTGTGCGGCGTGCGTGCGTGCGTGTAAAATAGTCAGGAGGTCAGAGGTCAACTTTCAGGAACTAGTTCTCCTTCAATGAAGTGAGTTATAAGGTTCAAACTCAGATCATTGGGTTAAGTGGCAAGTGCCCTGGGTTTTTATTGCTGCATTGTAACCAAAAGCAAATTGGGGAAAAAAGGGTTTATTTGGCTTACACTTATTGACATCAGAAGTCAGTACTGGAACTCAAACAGGGCAGGAACGTGGCTATATGCAGGAGCTGATGCAGAAGGCATGGAGGCTTGCTCAGTCTGCTTTCTTATAAAACCCAGGACCACCAGCCCAGGGATGGCCCCACGAAGGGTGAGTTGGATCCTCCCCATCAATCCATAATTAAGAAAATGCCTTAGAGCCAGATCATATGGAATCATTTTCTCAATTGAGGTTGCCTCCTTTCAGATAACTTTAGTTGATGTGTCAAGTTGACATAAAACCAACCAGCACATGCCTTTAACCTGCTGAGCCATCTTGATTGCTCTGAACTTTTTGTTTGTTTTGTTTTTTTAAGACAGTGTTTCTCTGTGTAGATCTGACTGTCCTAGAACTGGATCTGTAGACCAGGCTGGTTTTGAGATCCTCCTGCCTGTGACTCCCAAGTGCTGGGATTAAAGGCATGTAGTGGCTTCACCTTGCCCCAAGTATTTTTTTGAGACAGTCTCTTGCATAGCCTGGGTTGGCCTGAAGTTTGCTATGTAGTTGAAGGTGATCTTTTACTGTTTGTTTGTTTGTTTGTTTGTTTGTTTTCCTTTTTGATAGAGTCTTATTCCACATATTCCAGGCTGGCCTCAAACTCATGGTGATCCTCTTATCTCAGCCTCACAAGGACTGGGTTTATAGGCTTGGATATCATACCTGGCTTAAGGCCTTAGTGTTTCATTTTTCTGACTTCATCATTAGGTGTACCATAGCATCTCACTGAGTGGCTAGCAAGGGTTCTGTGTTCTCATAAGCTGTAGTAGCATTGAAAAATACTTGAGAGTTCAGTGATTTTGATTTGTTTTGTTTTTTGGTTTTTTTTTTTTTTTTTTTTTGGTTTTTCGAGACAGGAGTTCTCTGTGTAGCCTGGGATGTCCTGGAACTCACTCTGTAGACCAAGCTGGCCGTGAACTCAGAAATTCACCTGCCTCTGCCTCCCAAATAATAAAGATCCACCTATCTCTTCCTCCCCAGTGCTAGAATTAAAGATGTGTACCACCCCTGCCTGGTATAAAAACTGTTCTTTGATTTTTTTTTTTTTTTTTTTTTTTGGTTTTTCGAGACAGGGTTTCTCTGTGTAGCCTGGGCTGGCCTGGAACTCACTCTGTAGACCAGGCTGGCCTCGAACTCAGGGATCCGCCTGCCTCTGCCTCCCAAGTGCTGGGATTAAAGGCGTGCGCCACCACCGCCCGGCTGTTCTTTGATTTTTACTGTTAACAAAATGTCTCAGAGTTTAGTTGTTCTTATAAACACAAACATAAATAATTAAAGTGAATTTTTTTTAAAGTGTGCTGGAGAGATGACTCTGGTGGAAAGATTGTATACTTTTCTTTCAGAGGATCACAGTTTGGTTTCCAGCATCCACAGTGGGTGTCCATAACTACCTAATTGTCATAATTCTAGCTCCAGGAGGATCTGATTTTCCTTGGAAACTTGTGCTCATGTGCATATACCCACTACATAGATACTCAGATACACATAAGTAAAAATAATAACATTTTAAAATTCTGTGTTATGGGGGCAGTGGTGGCACACGCCTTTAATCCCAGCACTTGGGAGGCAGAGGCAGGCGGATTTCTGAGTTTGAGGCCAGCCTGGTCTACAGAGTGAGTTCCAGGACAGCCAGGGCTACACAGAGAAACCCTGTCTCGAAAAACAAAACAAAACAAAAATTCTGTGTCCCTGTGTTGGTATATACAAGAGAGTGCAGGTACCTCTGGAGGCCAGAAGAGGACATGAGTTGAATCCTCTGGCTGGATCTGAAGTTACAGGTAGTGTGAGCTGTCCTGCATGTATGCTGGGGTTGAACTTTTGTTCTTTGTAAGAGCAATAAATGCTGAACCATCTTTTCAGACCCTAAAATATAGAAAATAAAATGAACTGGTAATGTGGCTCAGTGGTGGAGCATTTGCTTAGTGTATTTACTCCTGGGTTCAATCAGTCACATTACACACTGAATGTTTAAAGGCTCTGAATGAAAGTGGCAGTATTACCTGGGTATGTCAGGGATCTGTCAGTCAAGGCCAAGAGGTCTTACTGATGTCATATCTTAGCAGAAGTGTTAAGCTCATTAAGGTAACTAGTGATTTTGGTGTTTGCTGTGTAACTGCAGCTGCTGCTATGAAGTTTTCCATATGTGGAGACTTTAGGGATTGACTTTACCATAGCTGCATGAAACGAGGGGCTCTTGTTGGCTTACCTTTGTTTCCCACCAGGAAGGCCCTATATGCAGAAATAAGCAAGTGGATGTTAGCAGACAGGACCAGCTCTGATCCTTCCTGTCGTTTGTACCCCAGGCTGTTTTCTAGAGCTTATGAGATGGACTCAGGCAGCCAGGCTGGCTTCAAATCATTATGTGCCTGAGAATGACTCTGAATGCCACCGGTCACCTCTCAGATGCGAGGGTGACAGCTGTGGGATATACTGTTTGGCTTTTTTGATGGGTAGGATGGGGACTGTTTAGGTCTCATTATATAGTTCGAACTAGCCTGGAACACAAATGAAGCTCCTGATAGCCTTGATGTTTGGGTCCTTCTGCCTCACCCTCCTATGTGCTAAGGTTAGGGTATGTGCCACCATGGTCAGCTAACAGTTTGTCTTTTGTCCCATGTGTTCACCAGTCAGTGAGGTAAAATTGCTCGGGATGTAGCTTGGTTTGTAGAGTGCTTGCCTGCCGTATATGAAGTCTTGGGTTCCCTACTGTATAAACCAGCATGGTGATGCATGTCTGTGACCCCAGCACTTGGGAGGTAGAGGCATGAGGATCAAAAAAGTGCAGGGTTAAGCTGGGTGTGGAAGTGCATGCTTTTAATCCCAGAACCAGAAGTAAAGCTAGGGGCCGGGCGGTGGTGGCGCACGCTTTTAGTCCCAGCACTTGGGAGGCAGAGGCAGGCGGATTTCTGAGTTGGAGGCCAGCCTGGTCTACAGAGTGAGTTCCAGGACAGCCAGGGCTACACAGAGAAAACCCTGTCTCGAAAAACCAAAAAAAAAAAAAAAAAAAAGTAAAGCTAGGCAGAGGTAGATGAGTTTGAGGTCAGCCTAATCTATAGAGTTCCAGGTCAGCTAGGCTACATAGTGAGTCTGTATCTCAAAAACACAAACAAACAACAGGACAACAAGCAGTGTGTCCATTTTTAACAGTGGGGACTGTCAGTTTTAAGTTGTTTTGCCAACTGGTATGCCTCACTGGCTCAGGAAGCAGGTGGCTACATGACAGTTGCTCCATCACCTGTGACAGTGGGAGATGTCGATCAGGGACATCTGATGTGTTCTTATGTGTCCTAAAAGTCTCAGGAGAATTGCAGTGTGGGCCATCTCACTGTGCCCTTGGAATTTAATCTGAAATCCAGGTGGACCTGTGTGATGCTGATGGTAGCCATTGCTGTTTACTTCCTAGTACATCCTCTATCTGTAAGAGCTTCAGTGACCTCTGTAGTGTCCTGTCGCTCCCTGCTTCTCTGTCATTCATCGCCTTTTGTGCCCCAGGTAGGAGCTTCTCCCACCTACATTATTTGAGTATACAACAAGCTAGTGGGAGCTAGCGAGAGGCCTTAGTGGGGGTGGAACCAACCTTAAACTAGTGAAAGGATATGGACAGAACAGCTTTGTGTAACCTTACTGCAGATGTGGGGACTGGGAACAGCCTAGCAAGTAGTGAAAAGCTCATCCAAGGGGTGAAAAGACTAAATGTGCTATATCCTTGTAGCCCCGCAAATCACTGTTGAATTCATAAAAATCCCTTAGGATGATGAGGCCAACCTGGCTCTCTCAGGGCCTGTAATACTGAGCTTTTTTTTTTTTTTTTTTTAATTTATATTGGTGTTCTGCCTCCTTGTATGTCTGTGTGAGGATGTCAGATCCTCTGGAACCTGGAATTATGGACAGTTGTGATTGTATGATTGTAGGTGCTGGGATTTGAACCTGGGTCCTAAGAGCAGCCCTTGCTCTTAGCCATAGAGCCATCTGAAAGCCAGCGCCCCAGTGCTGAGATCTTAAGTGGTTTTCAAGTGCATGAAAATAGAAAGGATGCAGGATCCCAGATACTATACACAATTTCTCCCCCCTCTTCCTCCTTTCTTCCCTCCTTCTCTTTCTTTCTTTCCGACAGGGTTTCTTTGTGTAGCCTTGACTGTCCTAGAACTAGCTCTGTAGACAGGCTGGCCTCATGGTGACAATGAACATCTTCCTTAATTTCTAAGTACTTTGTATTTTGAGCTTTTGAAACCAGAGTGCATTGTTTGGTCTAGTCTACAAGCCCGTTGCTATGGTGGGTACAAGCAGTTAGTGTTTACCCGGGTGCTGGAACTCAACTGTGATGCTTTCAGAGGAAGTGCTACACTCACTGAACCCTCTTCCCAGCCCCTATGGTTTTGTTAGTGAAGCTGGCTACCTTGATGCACTTGTCTTCTGGTCCCTATGCAGAGGTCCCTTGTTCTTTCCCAGCAGCCTGATGCTTCAGAGACAGCAGCTAGAGGAGCAAGTGCTGTTTTTCTTTTTAGGTTGATTTTTATTTGTATGTGGATGCATGTGTCACATGTGTAGGTACCCAAGGAAGCAAGGAGGGTGTCAAAGCTCCTGGAACACTGGATTTGTTTTCGTTGGGAACTGAACTTTGGCCTCCTTAAAGAGCTGTTGCTTCAGCCCCCAAGTGACACTTGCAAGAGCCTCCTGTACTTTATGTGGTGGTTTACATGGTCATGGTTCTCATAATCTCAAATGTTTGAGCCCCAGTTGGTGCTGCTGTCTGGGAAGGCTTAGTAGACCTTGCTATAGGAAGTAGTTCAGTTAGGTAGGGATTTAAGAGTGTATAGCCTTAGCCGGGCGGTGGTGGCACACGCTTTTAATGCCAGCACTTGGGAGGCAGAGGCAGGCAGATTTCTGAGTTCGAGGCCAGCCTGGTCTACAGAGTGAGTTCCAGGACAGCCAGGGCTACACAGAGAAACCCTGTCTCGAAAAACCAAAAAAAAAAAAAAACAAAAAAAAAACAAAAAAAAAAAAAACAGAGTGTATATTACCCTTACCCTACTTACCCTACTTTCACAGCTCCCTGTTCTTGTTGCCATGCCTGCCACTTGCTGCCATGCCTGCCACACAGACATGATGGACTCTTAGTCCTTTAGAACCATAAACCAGAATATAGTCTGTTTTCCTTAAATTGTCCTTTAGTCATGGTGTTTTATCACAACAATGAGTAACTAATAAACCTTCAAAAGATGATCTTTTTCTGTTTTCTTTCTTTCTTTCTTTTTTTTTTTTTTTTTTTTTTTGAGACAGGGTCCATGCTATGTTTGCTTTCCTGGATAGATATGTCTCTATGTAGACCAAGGCTAGCCTGGCTTCTTAATTCGAGGTCTGCCTACTGCTGCCCCAAGTGTTGTGATTAAAGGCCTGTGAGAACAGGTCTGGTCCTCAAAGGGTGATGTTAAGCTGAGTCCTGGGGCACCTGTGTAACCCTGTCAGTGGGAAATTAAGGTCTGCAGAATCTAGAGATCTAGCCTGGGCTATACAATGAGATAATTTTTTTCTTTTTTTTTTTTCTTTCTTTCTTTTTTTTTTCTTTTGGTTTTTCAAGACAGGGTTTCTCTGTGTAGCCCTGCTGTCCGGGAACTCACTCTGTAGACCAGGCTGGCCTTGAACTCAGAAATCTACCTGCGTCTGCCTCCCAAGTGCAAGATAATTTCTTAAAAAACAAAATGAAGTCAGTTCAGGAATATTGTTGAGCAGAGGCCATAGCAGTCAAATGCCCTTGCTTACAGCTCATTGACAAAGGGGAAGTTGACTTGTACTAGGTTTGGGATTGTAAGGAGATGAACTAGAGTTTTCTGGTGCTGCTTGCAGGTTTGTTTCAGCTTTACCTTGCTCCTCTAGCTGCCTAGGAAGTGAAGGATCCGGTAGGATTAATGTTTTCTTCAGGTAGCAAGCACCTATAGTTTTGTTTATTGGACCTAGGTTCCTAGCAGTCAGGATTGATTGGTTGGTTGATTGATTGAGACAGGGTTTCTTTGTAGCCCTGGCTATCCTAGAACTAGCACTGTAGACCAAACTGGCCTTGAAATCAAATCTACCTGCCCTCCTCCCACCTACCTACTCTGCTTTTTCTTCTGATTAGCCTTAAAACTGAATGGAAACAGTTTAGACTTTAAAAAAATGTTTATAAGTGTTTTGTCTGCATGGTGCATTAGTGCACCACTTTTGTTACTGGTTCCTGGTACCAGAAGATATATATTGGATTGCCTAGAACTGGAGTTACACCGTTGCTCCCAACTGTGTAGGTGCTAGAAATTGAACCTAGTTCCTTTGGAAGAGCAGCCAGTGCTCTTGCTCTTACCCCTGAGCCATCTCTCCAGCCCCAGAAGCAGTTTGGATTTTTAACCTTCTATCTAGAAAATTGTCTCCTTTTCAATTTTTGTGTTGGTTTTGTGTTTTCGTTGAAGACAGTTTCCCAGGCTAATATCAAATTAGCTGTGAAACCTCAAGAACTCCTGATTTCCTTTATTTTCTCCTGAACCTGAAGCTTGTTTTAGCTGAAGGATTTGTCTTCATCTCCCAGTACTGGGATTGTAGGCATACACAACCATGCAAAGCTTTGGACATGGGTGCTGAGGAATTGAACTCAGGGCCTTATGCTGTACAGCCAGTGGGGTTTTGTTTGGTTTTGAGAGAAAGTCTCACCGTGTAGCCCTGGCTGACCTAGCAGGGTTTTCTCATTACTGTTTTGGAGACTTAATTGATAAAATCAGCCATAGGGAAAGAAACTGTAGAAAAGCTGGTCAATTAAGTGCTGAGAAATACTGTTTTGAAGGGCACTCCAGGAGGCCCAGGTAGCTTCTTGGCCCAGGCACCCTGAGGAACCACCAGCCCCTTCCCTCACCCCAGTGGTCAACCCTTGGAAGTGCACCACCATACCCTGATCTGGTTTCTCTGCCTGAGATACAGTGTTTCTTCAACCAAATGAAGGCAAGTTTTGAGACTTCACAAATGACTTCTGATTTCTGTTTCTATATCTCTTAATGATAAGAATATATTACACCATCATCAGGAAAGGTGATTTAGATAAAAGGGAGTTGTATCTCAGACCCTGTCTCAGGCTACAGAGTTGTTATAATGGTTTCGGATTGGGTAGCTACAAAGAAATGATTTTCCCATGGTTTAATTTTTTTTTTTTTTTGTTAAATATACATATGTTTTTAGTATGTATATGTGTGTGAGCCATCTCATGAACCCTCACAGTTCTTTTTATTGTTTTGCACAAGAGCATGTATTTGCATGTGGAGGCCAGAGGATAATCTTGGGTGTCATTAGAAATGCCATTCACCTTTGAGAGAAGGTCTTTTATGGTCCTGGGGTAAACCTAAGACTTCATGTATTCTATTCATGTGCTGTTCCACTCAATTACACCCAAGCCCTGAGTGAGTCTGTCTGTCTGTCTGTCTCTCTCTGTCTGTCTATCTGTCTCTCTCTCTCTTTTTAGGTTTTTTGAGACAGGGTTTCTCTGTATAGCACTGGCTATCCTGGAACTCACTCTGTAGACCAGGCTGGCCTCAAACTCAGAAATCCGCCTGCCTCTGCCTCCCAAGTGCTGGGATTAAAGGTGTGCGCCACCACTGCCCAGCATTTTATTTTTCATTGTATGTGTGTGCGCACTTGAGTTGAATGCCCATGAAAGCCAGAAGATTCTCTAGAGCTGAAATTACAGGGACTGTCAGCCACCTGGTGTGGGTGCTGGAAACTAAACTCAGGTCTTTGGTTTTTTTGAGACAGGGTTTTCTCTGTATAGCCCTGGCTGTCCTAGAACTCACTCTGTAGACCAGGCTGGCCTTGAACTCAGAAATCTGCCTGCCTCTGCCTCCCAAGTACTGGGATTAAAGGCGTATGCCACCACCGCCCGGCTTTTTTTTTTTTTTTTTTTTTTTTTTAAGGGTATTCATTTATTTATTTTATATGCGTACACTGTAGCTGTATTCAGACACAACAGAAGAGGGCATCAAATCCTACTGTTGTGAGCCACCATGTGGTTGCGGGGAATTGAACTAAGGACCTCTGGAAGAGCAGTGGGTGCTCTTAACTGCTGAGCCCTCTCTCCAGCCCCTAAACTCAGGTCTTACAGAAGAGCAGCAAACACTTTTTCTTTTCTAAAGATTTATTTATTATATATACAGTGTTCTGCCCACAGCCAGAAGAGGGCACCAGATCTCATTATAGATGGTTATAAACCACAATGTTGTTACTAGGAATTGAACTCAGGACCTCTGGAAGAGCAGCCAGAGTTCTTAACCTCTGAGCCATATCTCTTGCCAGCCCCAAACCCCCTTTTCTTTATTTCTTCTTCTTCTTTTTTTCTTTTTCTTTTTTTGAGACTGGGTCTCTATTATGTACCTCTGACTATCCTAGAACCTGCCATGTAGACCAGGCTGATCTTGAGCTCACGGAGATCTATCTGCCTGTGCCAGCTGAGCGCTGAGATTAAAGGTGTGAGCTACCACACCCTCTTGAGCAGCAAACATTCATAACCACTGAGCCATTTCTTCAGCCCTTTATATTCTATTTTTATTTTTGTGAGTGTTTTTGTATCTGTATAATTTGTATATAGACCCTGTCTCAAATGTGAGAGACCCAAGGTTATCCTCTGGCCTCCACACACAACATACATGCCTTTATTTGAGTATGTGCTAGTCCCTGGGCTTGTGTGTTGTCGTGGCACACGTCTTGAAGAAGACAGTCTATAAAACTCAATTCTCTTATTTTACCACATGGGTCCTGGAGTTTGAACTCAGATTAGGCTTGGCAGCAAGTGCCTTTACTAGCTGAGTCATCTTGCCAATCCCTTCACCCCAATTCCCATTTTTGAGATAGGCTGTAGCTCTCTGTGCCCAATGTCCTGAATAATGGAATTTCAGGTGTGTAATACCATACCTGGCCCTGAATTTGTCTTTTAAATGTTAATACAATTATTTCTTCTTTTAGTGTGTGTCTGGATGTGTATGTGAATACGTTTATGTGTGCCTGTAGAAGTGAGAATGGTGTTTTCCTTAGTTGTTCTTCACCTTATTCTTTGACACAGAATCTCTTACTGAATCTGGAGCCTGTGATGCAGCTAGACTGAGCAGCCAGAAGGTGCGTAGGATTGTACTCCTATTGCTAGGGTTACAGATGGGCACTGGTGTGTTCAGCTATTACAAGAGTGCTGAGGATCAAAACTTGGGTCCCTGTGTTTATATGACACGTACCTTACCCATTAAGCTGCTCCCAGACCCCAAATTTTAATGTACCTTTATATCATGGCTTTTTCTAGAAAGGCTGTGTCATTTGCTAAGAGTTTACTTCTGTTGAATTTATGGAGTAGAGTTTCATGTTGAGTCTTGGTCTTTCTCTTTCCTTGTTAAGGAAAGTCAGTAAGCCCTAAGAGGTTTGAAGGGCAAACTAATACTCTCTACCCCTCAGCCCTTTGTATTGTGATCAGAAAGATGGCCCGGAAAAGTTTAGGCCTCATCCATGTCCTCACTCTCTGGGAGTTCACTCTGACCAATTGATTGCTTGAGCTTTCTCTCCTTTCTTTCGCTTTCCTTTTTTGTTGTGATTTGTTTACTTGTTTTGAGATGGGATCTCTGTGTCCTCCTGGCTGTTCTGAAACTCTCTTTGTAGACCAGCTGCTTTGAACTCTGCCTGTTTGCCCTCTGAGTGTTAGGATTAAGGGAATGAGCCACCACACCAGACTTGGTTTTGTTTTTGAGATACTGTAGCCAGGATGAACCTGGAGTTCACTATATAGCCAAGGTTGACCTTGAACTTCTGGTCCCTTACCTTGTTAAATAATCTCTCCTGCCCCCGTTAGAATCTTTTGATGGGCTCATAATAGCCTTACCATCCATTGCCTCCTGGTTTTTCTGTGGGTCCTAAGGTAATCTCTAGAGTGGTAAACTCAAGATAGGCTTTCAGGGACTTTGATAGCTATGAAGGGGTTGGAACCATGTGATACTCCTCACAGATTACTTCTAGAGTAAGAGAGGTAAGTAGTTTAGTGATCATTTAATGTATCTCTCTTGGCTGTAGGTAGGTGCTTCAGTGAATCAAGGTCTGAAGTCTTATATGTGGGCAGTATTTTTCTCTTTTCTTTCTTTGTTTCTTTTTGCCCTCATTGTTTTTGTTGTTGTTCTTTTTGTTCTTGTTCTTTTGTTTGTTGTTTGAGACAGGGTCACTATGGCACGCTGGCTGGTCTGGAAGTAAGTCTGTGTAGACCAGGTGGTTTCAAACTCTCAGAGATCTATCTGCCTCTGCCTTCCTCTGCTGGAATTAAAAGTGTATGCCACTATCCCTGGACTCATTTTTTTTTTTCTTAACTGACAAGATCAGTTAAGGATCTGGTTCTCAAGGATCTTGGGCCCTGAGGAGAACCTCTGGCTCCTCTAGCCTTCCTTTTACCAGCTGTTCATCTCTATAAGGACAAGTTAAGGCCTTGACTGTGGCTTTGCTTCGAAGTATGGAGGGAATTTTCTCTCTGTGTTGACCTTTTTTCTTTGTGGACTAGATGCTGATTAGAGCTCACTGATTTTGTGTGTGTATGTGTCTGTCTGTCTCTGACCTTCATGAACAAGAGAGCAGATGATGCCACAGTTAAAGGACAATTTGAGAGTTGCCCCACAGTCCCCTAGGGACCTAGCTGATCTTGGAGGTAAGGGGAAGACATTCTCCCTCTGACCACATCAGTGTAGCTTCCTAGTGTGGTTATTTACACACCCAGAAAGTCGGTTTCACCAGTCTGTTACTTTAACTACCATGTGATATTTAGATAAGGCTGGGGCAATACCTAGAAGTAATTGGTGGTGGTAGGGGGCAGTGAGACAGGGTCTCACTATGCAGTCCTGGCTGGCCTGGAACTTGTGTAGGCCAGGCTGAACTCAAATTAAGAGATCCTCTGCCTCCCTATTACTGGGGTCATGGACCTGCACCTTTATCCCCTGCTTTCTGAGCTGATTTCTTTTCCTGAGATAACATTATTTTCTTCAAAAAGAATAAAAGAAAGGTTTGGAATAAAGGTTTGTATAAGGCCTGCAAGATAGGGCACTGTGGGCTGGGTGAATCTGACTGGCCTTTGGTCCCTTCTTTGCTGTTCTTGACATAACTGAACCCATGTCCCAGATTCTAGGATGACCAGAATTTCTTTCCAACAGGAGACCACTGCCTGTAGCTCCTGTAAAGATGTCTACTCCAGACCCACCCCTGGGTGGAACTCCTCGGCCTGGCCCTTCCCCAGGCCCTGGCCCTTCACCTGGTGCAATGCTGGGCCCTAGCCCTGGCCCCTCACCAGGTTCTGCTCACAGCATGATGGGGCCAAGCCCAGGACCTCCTTCAGCAGGACATCCCATGCCCACCCAGGGGCCTGGAGGGTACCCCCAGGACAACATGCATCAGATGCACAAGGTAGGTATCCTGTGATCTCATTCCTGTACTCTGTTCCTGAGACTTGCTTTGGTGTCTCATACAAAGCTGCAGGAGTCTCTGTGCATTAGAGGAGAGAGGTCTTTGTGGAGGTGACTTGGCTTGGTTCAGATTTTTACCCTAAAGTGTGCTTCTCTGGATCAGGCTGTTGTTCTGAGCCAGAAGGCTGAGCAGCCATTCCACTGTTTCCTATACTCCTTGTGCTTTCTTTGTTATAAGGAATCCCCAAATTTCTCCAAGAACGCTCCTCTGGCTGCACTGGTGGCTTACATATTTGAAGCAGTGGCGAGTACTCAGTCTGCTCCCGAGCTTGCACTCCAGACTGCCATCTTCCTTTGGTAAATGTGTCAGCATTGCTTTTCCCAGCAAGGCTGCCAAGCAGCTCTCCTGTCCTCAGGCCTTAGTCTTCTTCCTCTTAGGACTGACTGGGAGTAATGTCAGCATTTGTCTGGGCCCATAGAGGCTGGGGTGTAAGAAGATGGAGCAGGAGGGTTCACCATAGCGGCATTGTCAGTTGCTCCTCTTCCCTGCAGGGTTGTTCCTGTGTTTGCTTCCTACCCCTGCAGGTTTCCAAGTATAGATTGTGTTCCCTAACCACAAATGAGGAAGGCCCTCACATGCCTGTCTCATTCTCATTGTACTCTGCTTCTGAGACATCTCCATCTCTGGTTCCTGGACTGTTCTGTCAGCTTAGTAGAGCTCTTTTCCCCTATGACGGAAGCTCTGGGTCACATGCATGAGCTTACCATCTGGTTTACAGGGTCCTCCTTGTGCTGCAAGCTACATCTCCTTTACCTGTACTTCTTCTAGCATTGCTCACATTCTACTGCCTCTGAAAGGTGCCCGTTGGACACCTACCATTTATCTAGAAATCTGTGTATTGGAGTCCTGGCTGACAACACCTCAGTGAGCCCCTTCTATGCTGTAGGCAACACTGTTGTTCAGCATACACAGTCTTGAGGAGCCTGCCCACATCAGTGGCCCCACAGGAAGCTGTCCCCATGTCCCTGTCTCAGCTTCCTTTGTTACAGCTATACTGAGTGTGTCTTTGGTGTCACTCTGCTTCATCACATGTTGGCCTGTGAGTTTTTGCAAAGCAGAATGCTTAATAACCAGTCCTAGTTCACAGAAGGGTCTTAGGCAATCTCTCTCAACAGCCACTCTAGCCATTGCCCTGGGAGGCATACCTACTCCCAAGATGCCATGTGTCACCTTCCCTCCACATGCCAGCATCCTGCTAACATTGTGCTCTGTCTCAGTGGTGGGACAGTTCTGTAATAGCCTTTTCTTAGCTGGCAGCTGCTGAGGCCTTGAGGACAGTGGGGCATCTATCTCACTGTTGTCCAGTCTTTATATGCAGCAGATCTTTTTGCATGTCTGCTTGATTTATAGTCTCCAAGGGTGAGGGTGAGGGCTTCAGGGTTTCGTTTGCAGCCAGTCTACTTGGCACAAAGTGCAAGGAACCAGGACATCTTTCTTTGTGGTTCTTTTCACTGGCTTGAAAGACAGCTTCAGGTCTCCACTGCCTAAGTAGTCACCTTTTCCAGTAGCTTGATTCTGCGTCTGTCCTGATACCCAGAAGGTGTGGGGAGTGTGCCTCAGAGCTAGCCCTATGGCACCCTTGGGTGGACCTCTGTGTGGTCTTCTTTCTCAGCTTTACTTCCTGAGCTTTGTGCAGCTGCCTCTTGTCCTTGGCTGACCTGTGTCCTTGTACATCTCACAGCCTATGGAGTCCATGCATGAGAAGGGCATGCCTGATGACCCACGATACAACCAGATGAAAGGGATGGGCATGAGGTCAGGGCCCACACAGGTATGGGACCTCCGCCTAGTCCTATGGACCAGCATTCTCAAGGTACAGTCTGGGTCATTTCTTGTTTCATGTTGATGTGCCTGGAGCTTAGAATCTGCTTTCCTCAGTGGGGATTTCAAAGACAGCTAGGACAGCTGAGCTGTGGGGAGGCCTCCCTGATGAGGTGTGGCTAGTGCGCTGTATAGCCCACTTGCCTTGGAGCAGTCTCATACTGAACAGGTGGGACAGAGGTGATTGATCCGCATGGTGTTTGAGGTCAAGGCTTAGCATGGTGGAGCCTAGGGGCTGG
The DNA here is from genome assembly GCA_021653895.1 of Mastomys natalensis. NCBI lineage: Eukaryota > Metazoa > Chordata > Mammalia > Rodentia > Muridae > Mastomys > Mastomys natalensis. Next base: position 492,210 of record JAJTUV010000695.1, read on the forward strand.
CAACTCCAGTGGTGCTTTAGGACACTGCTTTAGGCAAGTTGACTTTTCTACGTGGGAATGATTGATATAGATGGCTTGTTGAGTCCTCTCTGTCACCAGGGGCCAGTAAGAAAGGTCCTGGGATTCACAGGAATGACAATGGAAAAGCTGGCCTGGCCAAGGGCAGGCTTGATGGAGCCTCCTTTGCAGTTTTCACCTGTACCCCACTGAAACGTGTATCCAAGCTCGTGACCACATTAGCTGCTGGGCTGAGGCTCCTACTCAGCCACCTCCCTCTGGGTGCTCTTGTTTGACTCAGGAGAATGATGTTGCCTAGTGACCTCTCCAGGGATGCCAGGTGGTGTGGATGTGATTTAGCGTCATAGATGCATGCTGTGGAGTGACCACTGACCAGTCTTTCCCTGCAGGTTACCCCTCACCCCTAGGCGGCTCTGAACATGCCTCCAGTCCTGTCCCGGCCAGCGGCCCATCTTCAGGCCCCCAGATGTCCTCTGGGCCAGGAGGGGCCCCACTAGATGGTTCTGACCCCCAGGCCTTGGGGCAGCAAAACAGAGGCCCAACCCCATTTAACCAGAACCAGCTGCATCAACTCAGAGCTCAGATAATGGCCTACAAGATGTTGGCCAGGGCCAGCCATTGCCCGACCACCTGCAGATGGCCGTGCAAGGCAAGCGACCAATGCCTGGAATGCAGCAGCAGATGCCAACACTACCTCCACCCTCAGTGTCCGCCACAGGACCCGGACCCGGACCGGACCTGGCCCTGGCCCAGGTCCAGGACCAGCCCCTCCAAATTACAGTAGACCCCATGGTAAGGCCTACATCCCTGCCCCTGGAGTGAGGGGAATGCTCAATGTGGATAATAATGGCAGGCAACCGTGGCACCTAGGACTGTTGCGATGGTGGGGTTGTGTCTAGATAAATGTCATTTATCCATCTTTCTGGCCTTATTGTGGTGGGTGGGTATGTTCCCTGAGCTGATATGAGCGTAGGCTACGAGGTTTGACCACAATTTCATTTATGGTACTTGCTTTCCCTTCAATGTAGGTATGGGAGGGCCCAACATGCCTCCCCCAGGACCCTCAGGTGTGCCCCCCGGGATGCCTGGTCAGCCACCTGGAGGGCCTCCCAAGCCATGGCCTGAAGGTAAGTTTCTTTTCTATTGGTGACATGCCCTACCTCCTGTCATGAACCTAAGCTTATGCAGGACTCCAAATATTAGGCTACAGTTCTTCACCCCAGAGACCTCGGGGTTCAGCTGGGGTCTGCAGGGTACTTATCTTCCTTATCCTATGGGTAGGGATTTGTTCTGCAGTCTCCTGCAGGGGATGTGTCTACTATGGGGTTCAAGGAGATGGCTTGTTATAGCTATGACCACAGACAAGCTTACTCAGGATAAGGGGCTTCTGAGCTTGGAGGAGGGAGGTGTCCAGCATGATTTCCTTTTCTCTAGTGAACACCCCCAGTGGAGGGAGATAGAGGGCAAAATAGTTCAGTATCCTGTCAATCTGCTAACTACATGTGGTCTTGTCCCTGTCCTCTCAGAAGTGACTCTGGAAAGTTTAGTTGAATATTTCAGTGTCTTCATTTGGGTTGGGACAGTGGACCTTGACTGTCTTCTTGGGATCTGAGGTGAATCATTGTTTATTGAAATCTGGATTGTTTGATATGAACTAGAGTCATTCTCTCCATCTGAGAGAGAAGTTATTCAAGACTCTCAGTAGATACCTGACATGCAGCAAACCCATGCATCCCGTTGTTTTTTTTCATATACTGCCTGTTTATCAAACAGAGTAACAAGAACTAATGATGAAACACATCGCCCAAGATAGTCTAAGCAGAAGGGGTCTCAGGACGGTGGGCACTGAAGCTGCACTTGTGATGCTGCTGTGAGGAAGCAGTTAATGATGCAGATGTAGAATTTGGTGTAGCTATTCAGAACAGCACACAATTGAAACTTAGTAATCGTTTGTTCCTGAATTTTCCATTTAATATTTTTAGACTGCCGTTGACCAAGGGTAATTGAAATGGCAGAGATGAAGCTGCTAAAGGGGAGGGTGAGCTTCTGTAGAGGAAAGACGGGCCTGCTGTCGCTGGGAAGTCAGGCACAGAGAAACCAAACACTGGGTGGTTAGAGCTGAGCTGTGGGACAACTGAGCTGGAGGGTAGGAGTGTCTCGGTTCTGGCCTAGGTGCGAGGTGGCTGGAAGGGCAGTCCTGGGGGCCCAGAGGTCAAGCAGCATACTCCACTTGCCTCTACAGGACCCATGGCCAATGCTGCTGCTCCCACAAGCACCCCACAGAAGCTGATTCCCCCGCAACCAACAGGCCGCCCTTCACCTGCACCTCCTGCTGTCCCACCTGCTGCCTCACCTGTAATGCCACCACAAACACAGTCCCCAGGGCAGCCAGCCCAGCCTGCTCCATTGGTGCCACTGCACCAGAAGCAGAGCCGCATCACCCCATCCAGAAGCCCCGGGGCCTGGACCCTGTGGAGATCCTACAGGAGCGGGAGTACAGGTGAGCACCCAAGTGCTACACTGCCAGTGTTGATTGCCAGGTACAAGGGAATGCTCTCTCGTCTTCTTAGGTTCAGTCCCGTCCAGATCCTTTGCACAGGCTGGCTATCAAGTGAGGTGGTGGCCACTTGTGAGGTGCCTGGTCCCACTCCTTTTCTGCCTTGCACTTGTGCTCTGGCATTGCTGCCAGTGCTTACTGCTTTATCCTTTCTAATGGGACTGTGAGCCACAAGAGAACAGGCAACTTTTCTGGCCCCTATTCATATGTTAAGGTTCCATATGAGAAATTGCCTTGGCACATAGCAGGTGCTTCATAAATAACTGTAGGAGGATAAAGTATGGAACTTTTTCCACATAGGGTTACTGGGAGAGTTAACCTGTAGACAAAACATTAATGCCCATAGGCTTTGCAGATTTCCACAGCCAGGTGTCTCATGCTGAAGCTGGGCTGCCTAATGCCACAGGCCAACTCTCATTGCCCATATGGAATTAACACCTAGCTAAGTCACTGTTCTAGAGTCCCTTTCTATTGCTGTGATAAAACACCAAAGCAACTTAGAGAGGAGAGGGTTTATTTCACCATAGATTTCCAGGTTACAGTCTATCACTAAGGGACCTGAAGCAGAGTCTAAGGAGCAACACTGCATACTGTCTTGTTCTCCAGCTCATGCTCAGCGAGCTTTCTTATATAGTTCAGACCTGCTTCCTAAGAATCATGTTGTTAGGGCAGGACATAGTAGTGTATGTCTTTGACTTAGCTCTCAGGAAGCAGAGGCAGATGGATCTTCATGAGTTAGAGGCCAGGTGGTCTTCTAAGCAAGTTCCAGGACAGCCAGGGCTACATAGAGAAATCCTTTTTGGTCTTTTCGAAAGGGCTGTGGTGGCGTCGGTAATCCCTAGACGAGGCAAGGCTGCTCAGGATCGCCGCTGCTCTGCTCCAGGCGGATGGCTACACAGAGAAATCCTTTCTCCAAAAAAAAAAAAGAAAAAAAATTTCGGGCGGTGGTGGCGCACACCTTAAATCCCGCACTTGGAGGCAGAGGCAGGTGGATCTCTGAGTTCGGCCAGCCTGGTCTACAAGTGAGTTCCAGACAAGCCAGGGCTACCAGAGAAACCCTGTCTTGAAACCCAAAAGAAAACAAGAAAAAATTTTCATGGCTTCCCACTAGACATCTGATTAAGGCAGTTTTGCGTTGAGGTTCCCTCTTGCCAGGGGTTGTGTCATCCTGACAATAAAACTAACAAAGACAGTTGATCAAGTCTTGGCCTTTGTGGTCCCAGACCTGTTTTCGAGAGCACTCTGAGGCTACTTGCCTTGTTCGTGTGGTAACTGGAGTCTTTTCTGAAGATCCTCGTCTTAACAGCTGCCTGGGCTCTGCCTCCTTCGAGGCAGACATTCTTTAAGACTCTAGCTTTAAAGATAGGGACCAAGTGACTTCTTATAGAAATGTCCTCGCCACCTTCGTTTCCTATCTTGCCCAGGCTGCAGCTCGAATTGCACCAGAATTCAGGAACTTGAACCCTGTCCGGCTGGGGACTTCGACCAAGCAACCATTGAACTCAAGGCCCTTAGGTGCTGAACTTCCAGAGGAGTGGGTGGTAGGCTCAGCTTTGTGTCCGTGGATGCTGGTTCCAGAGTGCTTTGAGTTATCTTGGATACCTGCATGTGTGGCAGTCAGGACCCAGGAGAGTAGTTCACTGTCCATGCGGTGCAAGACCTGGCCATGTATAGCCTGTGCATACATGGGTATGGGCTCCTGAGGTTGCAGTTGACAGCTGAAAGGCTGGGGTCCTGGTGAGTCTCTTCCTGAGGGTACTGTGCTTTTACACATCCGCTCAGGAACTGTATGTGTGTGTGTAGAAAAGTCCTGATCTCTTAATGTTCTGTTCTTTGCTTGTCCTACCTGCTGCCTCCCAAGCGTCCTGTGCCTTCCAGGCATTTTGTTGTAGGATCATCTACCTAGCATGTGGTCATCACTTGTGAACATCTCTTCAGACGGCACAAACCCATCATGCCTAATGCCAATGTCTTACTTTCCACCCTAAAGCTGCGTCAGGAGGTGGTGGTGTGCATGCGAAGAGACACGGCCCTAGAGACAGCCCTCAATGCCAAGGCCTACAAGCGCAGCAAGCGGCAGTCACTTCGGGAGGCCCGCATCACTGAGAAGCTGGAGAAGCAGCAAAAGATTGAACAGGAGCGCAAGCGCCGCCAGAAGCATCAGGTGCGTTCTCCTTGTAGGGTGTGCTCTGCTGATGAGTCTCTCCATGGCTTAGCCAGAGTGTCCTGGGCACAGCAGTGTGCCAGTACACAGACCAGACAGTAAGAGAAGATGAGCAGTGATCGTATCGGGCAGGTTCAAAAGGTGGGAGGAGAGGAGCAGGGCCTTTAAAGAAGGATGCACCTCAGACAGAAGAGGCTCAGTGAGGTTTCCATGAGGAGGCAGAGCAGAGAGACTCAAGCAAGGGTGCCATGCTGAGGAGGGGCAGTGGCCCTGGGGCTGGAACATGCTCCCATGTTTCATCTAGAAACGAGGATGGGGTAGTTGGCAAAGTGAGCCACAGGGAAGGTTTGGGCTTTGGCTCTGAGCAAGGAGAAACCACAAGAGACTGACTTTTACAAAGTCTATCAAGGAAATGAAGGTCCTTTGTCAGATAGGCTTGTTAATGAATCAGTCTGCTCATGTATTCATTTGCTTTATTTTTGTTAAGATTTGTCTAGCTTTATGCATATTTATTTTATGTGAACATCACGTGCATGCCTGGTACCCAAGAAGATCAAAGAGAACACATCATGTTCTCTAGAATTGGAGTTAAAGATGATGGTTAGCTACTGTGTAGATGCTGGAAAGTGAACCCATGTTTTCTGCAGGAGCAAGAAATTTTCCTAACCCCTCAGGCATCTTCCAACCTTGGTTTTTGTTGTTTGTTTTCTGAATAGAGTCTTGCTAAGTAGCCCTGACTGTTGTGGTACTCTCTGTATAACCCAGACTGCCTGTCAGACTCAGTAATCTTTGTACCTCAGCTTCCTGCAGGCTAGGTTACAGCTGTCACCATGATGGGCTTGATTGCTCCTTTATAGTTTATCCATTTTAAAAACATGACTGTTTATTCTAGGATATAGTGTACTTATTCACAGACTGAGGCAGAAATAGTATATAGAATTAAAGGCAGCCTGAGCCTCAGATGCAGTTCATTGATAGAATACTTGCCCATCACACACCACATAGTCATCGGTTCAATTTCTAGCTTTACACGTAAGAAAATACAAAAAGTTAATGTTCTATGTTAATTATGGTTAACATTTTGGTAGTTATCATTCCATTTTCTTTGTGTGTGTATATATTAATGAGATGTTAAATAGCAGAACTGTTAAGATGATTCAGTGGGTAAAAGTTAACTGCCTACCATTTTAGTAAAATTCAGATACATTGATCTATGATTCATCTGTGCAATATTTCCTAGTTTTCTATAAATTTTGTCACTGTAGCCCAATTTGGGACATACCATAACTTCTTTGCTTTCTTGAGGCAAGTTCTCACTCTTAGCTCAGGATGGCTTGGAATTCAGATCCTCCTGCCTCTACCTCCCAAGTGCTGGGAGTATAGGTGTGTATCACCTTACTCCTAGCTTTGGGCTAGTTTTTTACGTTTCATAATTAAAAATTGCCCTGGCAGTCCTGGAGTCACTGTGTCAGAATAAGTTCCTCAAAGGGACCCAGCTGAGCAAAGTGTAGGAATAGAAAGCATGCGTAGAACTTGATTCATAGGGTCAGGTTGCCTCTGGCAGAGGTGCACTTGAGCCAGGCGCAGGGGTGCACACCTTTGATCCCAGCACCTAGGAGACAAAGACAGGTGGATCTCTGAGTTTGAGGCTGGTCTGGTCGACATAGTGAGTCCCAGGACAGCCAGAGTTATATAGTGAGACCTTGTCTCTAATCTTTCCTCAACAAAAAGGACAGGTTCACTTGTACTCCCAGCTTTTGGATCCCAGGGACCTTGTCATTGCACAGGGGTTAGCAGCAGTTTGTCGTGAGCAGAGCTGATACAGTGGCCTTATTCTGTGGACAGTACCCTTTTTCCTTGAGGTGCTAACGATGGAACCAGAGCTCCATATATGCTGGAGAAGTGCATTGCCACTGAGCCAGTTCCCAGTGCTCTTTTGTCTTTAAACAAGCTATGGGTACAATTTTGCCTGACAGCCCTCAACATTGTCTCTCTGCAGGAGTACCTCAACAGCATTCTGCAGCATGCCAAGGACTTCAGGGAGTATCACAGATCAGTCACAGGCAAACTCCAGAAACTCACCAAGGCTGTGGCCACTTACCATGCCAACACTGAGCGGGAGCAGAAGAAAGAAAATGAGCGCATTGAGAAGGAGCGAATGCGGAGGCTTATGGTACACACCAGTTTTCTTGCTCCTGATCCCCGTGTGTACTGGGTGTGGTGAATGCTGTTATATATAAACACTCTATGGCTTAGCTTAGAAGTGGAGCTGAAGAAAGAGCCACATGGATTTGGGAGGCAGAGGTCTGGGCCTTCACCTTCATCTGGCTGTAAGTGCAGACTAGTTCTGACTCCCTTCTGCTCTGGGTCTCCTGTGAGTCACAGAAGGTACAATGAAGACTTTATCCAGATGACACTTCATCATGGTGCAGTTGCTAACTGGACAGATACTGTTACCAGCTCTGGGTTTGCCCCCAGCATGTATACTGGGGTCACAGAAGGGGGCAGAATAATCCTTATCTCCATAGGACTCCTGTTTGCCTTTGAAAGGACAAAACAGACAGTATAATTGGGTAGAAACAATGAGGCAGGCCTAGGGCTGGGCAGCTGTCAGACTGACTTGGAATAGAAGCTGTGGGGTGGGTTCATTGCACAGTGCAGAGCTTGATAGGGGAGAAGAAAGGGCCCAAGAAGGAGAGAAGGGCAAGGAAGCAGGACACCAAACACAAGGCACATAAGGCGCCCTCTGGGCTCTTAGAATCTCATGGTGCTGGACAGCAGGACACTGGATCCAGGAGCCTGCAAAGCTGGATCAGGTGGGGCTTTGCAGGCCGTCAGCAGGGAACTGGATTACTGGAAGAGTGCCCAGGGGGCTCGTCTGCTGTGTGGTGCTTTTTGTGTAAGCACCAGACTGTGCTCAGACTCTATAAGATTCACCTGCTGCTTCTGCTAACCGAGTGCTGAGATTACAGGCATACATCATGATGCCCAGCTCCAGCTTTTATTTTTTGGTAAAAGGATATAAGGAAGTCAAGGCTGAGATTTTTGGTGATAGGGCCCAGATCAGGTACAAAGGTTGGGATTTGTGATATGTTTTTTTGGAGAGAGAGTCTAGAATTCTCTTTGGTGTGTGTGTGTGTGTGTGTGTGTGTGTGTGTGTGTTTTGAGACAGGTTTCTCTCTATAGCTCTGGAATTCTCTTTGGGTGTGTGTGTGTGTGTGTGTGTGTGTGTGTGTGTGTGTGTGGGGTGTGTGTTTTGAGACAGGGTTTCTCTCTATAGCTCTGGCTGTCCTGGAACTCACTCTGTAGACCAGGCCGCCTCGAACTCACAGAGATCTGCCTCTTGAGTGCTAGTATTAAAGGCCTGTGCCACTGCTGCCTTGCTAGAACTCAATTATGCCCTATGTGAATGGCTCATGACAAGACCTATATTGTCTGGCTGTGCCCTTGAGATTCAGCATGGGGTGGCAGTGATTACAGTAGCACTCATGGAGAGATCCAGCATGGGGTGGCAGCGGTTACAGTAGCACTCATGGATGAGCTTCTGCAGTTCCTCAGGTATGCACTCCACAAGACTGTGTCTCACTCTGCCTTGGTTTTACAGGCTGAAGATGAGGAGGGCTACCGAAAGCTCATTGACCAGAAGAAGGACAAGCGCCTGGCCTACCTCCTGCAGCAGACAGATGAGTATGTGGCCAACCTCACAGAGCTGGTGCGGCAGCACAAAGCTGCCCAGGTTGCCAAGGAGAAGAAGAAGAAAAAGAAAAAGAAGGTTCGCTGGGCTTGACTAAGCACAGACACCCCTTGGAATTGGCTTGGCTGTATGCTTAGTGGCCTGGGCTTGTAGGGTCAAGCTGACCTTGTCTCTCTGATTTACAGAAGGCAGAAAATGCTGAAGGACAGACACCTGCCATTGGACCAGATGGTGAGGTGAGAAATGGAGCGTTTCTTACAGAAATGCTCGCTGGCCCGATGATATGTGTTTCTTTCAGTTTGTTTCTTTAAAAATATTTTAAATCACCTTTTTTTTTTTTTTAAGTGGGGTCAGTGATAAAGGTTTTGTCTTTCCTCCTGGGGTGGTATTCACATACATTTACCTACTAAGTCATTTTGCCAGCCCAGGGCTGACCTTGAACTTCTGATTGTCTTGCTTCTACCTCCCATACTGGACTTACAGGTGTGGGCACTATGTCTGGCTGCTTCCACTTAGTTGGGTTTTGTTTTCTAATTATATTTTTGTATATTTGTGCACACGTCTGCACTCAAATGTGCATAGGGCATTTCCTAGGCAGCTTGGACTGCAGGCATGTGCTGTTGTACCCAGACAATATGCTTATTTCTGACCCGACTCCCTTCTGTCTATTTCTAAAATCAATAGTCTCACTTCTGTCAGCCATCATGGATTTATATATTTGTTTAGTTGTGGAATATACAGGCCATCTATTCTGAGTACCTGTCCAGTGCTCTTGTTGGAAGTCTCAATTAGATCTCAGCCTTTGTTTTCATATCTTTGGTTGGGACTGTGTTTCACAGTTTCTTGGCTTGACCTCTCCCCTTGTGCCTTCCTTCTGATTTCCGTCATTCAGTCAGTCGACTCATGTGCTTAGTATATTGTTCCAGAAAGTCAGCAGGCTGTGTTGTCTACTTGGAGAGGAGATGCTGTACACACTTTTTTCAGTTCCTCAAGTCTGACAGTCTCATTCAGTGCACCTGTTATGTGTGTGTTGGGGAAATGGTATTGACTGGCTGTGAGTCCAACCCATCACCTTCTGTGTGGTAGGCACCTGTCTACCAGTGCACTGCATTCCAGCACTCAGTGACAAAAGAAACAGCAGAGCAGATGTGGTGGCTGGCACCTGCCTGGTAGTCTAGCATGTGAAGTCAAAAGTGAAAGTTTACCCTAAACTAAGTTCAAGGACACTAGGGCCATATAGCAGTATCCTGTTTTACAAAAGACAATTACAAAAGTATAAAAAATTGTTTGAAAAGAATCTTGAAGTCTTTCCCAGATAGAAACCCTGCCTCACAACTAGGTTGTTGCCTCCTGTTGTTTTCTATGCAGGCCTCAGGCGCTCTGCTAGTTCCTACCTGGCCTGGCATCTTTTCAAGTCAGATCACATACATGCTTATTGTTCTGTCCCCTGAGAAGTTGCTACTCCCCACTTATTTGAAAGGCATGTGTTTGGTGGAAAAACTCAAAATACTCTGTAGGCAAGCACATGTAGACATGCAGGGCATTCTGTGACCTTCACAGCCAGCATAGTGATGAGCTCTGTTGGGGAGGGGGTAAGGGAAGGGGAGAAGGCAGTTTGCCTCTCAGCTTGGCTGAGTAGCCAGTGTTGGTTCCAACTTCAGGAGTCTGACCTCAGTGGTTTATTTTAAGTGTATTTAAGCACAGCACAGATTGGTGAAAGCTATTCTGGGAATAATTTAACTCAGTCCCACATGTACAACATGTACAACAAAGCACATGTAAGTCTCCCTGAGGACAGATCAGATGTGACTGCTTCAAGACTACTTGTAAAGTCCATAAAGATAGGTTCTATAGATTGACTGAGAAAAATAAGTTCATAAGGGTCTGGGGAGGGCCCGATGCTGGAAAAGTCTCTGGTCACACAGATAGTGCAAAGATTAGCAGGCTAGAAAGAGTGTTTGTGTCAGCCTTCTGTGCCAATTAGGTTTTCATTTCTTCCCTTGAAGGGACCCCTTGTGTGATTGACATTCTAGGTTTCTCTAGTAGGTTCTCAACCTTACTAATGAATGCTGTGACCCTTTAATATTGTTCTTTATGTTGTAGTTGCCAACCATAAAATTATTTTTGTTGCTACATTTTAACTATAATTTTGTAACTGTTGAATTGCCATGTAAATATCTCTGTTTTCCAGTGGTCTTGGGCAGCCCTGTGAAAGTGTCATACGACCCCAGGTTGAGAACCACTGTTCTAGGCCTTGGTGCCTCCAACACAAACACATTTGGATGCTTTTCATTCCTGTGTATTTGGGCAAGCTCTCTATGACACTGTGTTTGCATGTTTGGACTGGTGGTGTTAGGCTAATTTCAGGTCGTTTGTTTCTTGGAGCTATTAGGAAAATGTCTCACTGAGGACCTCTGTATAATGTTCATTTTTGGATTCTTTTGTTTGGCTTTTCTGTTTCACGCATATGTATCTGTTTGCAGGTGTATGTACATGTGTAGGCTAAAAGGCAACTTTGAGAGTCATCCTAAGAAACCCTATCCACTTCCTTTGAGACAATGTTTTTTATTGAGCTAGAACACAATTTGTCTGGAGTTTGGCCAGCAAGTCCCTAAGATCCTCCTGTGTCTGTCTCCCAGTGCAGATATTACTAGTGGCCTGCCTTTTGTTGTGCACTCTGGGGCTCAGACTTAGGTGCTTATGCTTGTGAAGCAAGCGCTCTACCATTATCTTCTGTTAAAGTTGGGTCTTATGTAGCCCAGGCTCACCTTGCAGTCTCTATTTGGCCATCTCTGATCTTCTTGCAATCTCTGATCTTCTTGTCTTTCACTCCAGGGTTACGGCAGTACAGGTGTGGATGGACTACTGTATTGCTCTTCCCTTTTTTAACTAACAATTTTAATTAACCAATCAATTAGTCCTTTTGAAACAGGCTCTCACTGAGTAACCATGCCTGGCCTAGATGAAACTCATTATGTAGATAGACTAAGCTGGCCTCAGTCTTACTGAAATCTGCCTGCTTCTGCCTCCTGGGTGTTAGAGCACAATGCCTGACAGACCTTTTATTTTTTTTCTTAATATTTTTGAGTGTTTTGCATGTACATATATCTGTGTATCTTGTGGATGCCTGGTTCCCCAGAGATGTCATGTTCTTGGAATAATGGATGACTGTGAGCTGCCATGTGGGCTGGGTTTCTCTACAAGAATAACAAGTACTCTTAACTGCTGAGCCATCTTTCTGGTCCCTGAGCAGTTTCTTGTTTGTTTGATTGTTTATTTGTTTATTTATAATCTATTTATTTAGTGTGTGTTGTTTTGTGTGCATGTATGTGTAGGTTAGATTGTTGAATCCCTGGAACTAAGAGTTGTAGACAGTTGTAAGCTGCCATGTGGGCGCTGGGAATTGAACCCAGGTCCTCTGGAAGACCAGCCAGTTCTCTTAACCATTGAGCCATCTCTCCAGCCCCTTCTACTCCCCCACCTATAAGGTAGTGTTTTTCTGTGTAGACTGGGCTATTCTACTGGGCTATTCTAGAACTCTATGGAGATCCACCTGCCTCTGCCTCCTAAGTACTGGAATTAAGGGCATACATACATCACTGTGTCTGGCTATTGTCTGTTATATAGTACAGGCTGGCCTTGAACTTACTGTATAGCCAAAGCTGGCCCTGAACTCACAGACCTTCTGCATTCCTCAGCCTTCTGAATGCTAGGATGATAGACATGCCCCATGTCCACATCCACTCTACATGACCTTTGATAAAAGTTGACCTTTTTATATCAAAGTCCTTTCGATGTCTCTTGCCTTGTCCTCTGTTATAAGTCTATTGTGCCCTATATAGTTGATGTCTTGCTCAGCTCAGGCTGTAGTAGCCAATACTACTGACTGGGGACATGAACAGCATTCTATATAGTTCTAGAGATAGAAACAGCAAAATCAAGGTGCCCACATGGTGAGTTTTTGGGAGAGGACTCTCTTCCTGAGTTTGGAGCCATCCCACATGCTGTCTGTGTTGTCATGCAGGGAAAAGGAGAAAGGCATGAAAAGTCACTGTCTACTTTCCCTAGCTCTTAGGTTTCTGCCAGGAATGGAAGCTGGAGCTTTGCATACTCTTAAGCACATGCTGTACAGCTGAGCGCAGCTAACCCCCAGGCATCATCAGTCTTCCTTCCGTGTGGCCCCAGGGGGCTTGTTTTAGTCCTAGTCTCTGAGGCAAGTGCTTCCTCCCAAGCATTTCAGGAAGGCCTCAGCAGTGGCAGACTTGTATCTTAGGCTGGCCTCACGCATACTGCTGTGACTATTCCGGATCTAGCCATTCTGGGGGATTTATACAGGATATTGTTTTAAGGTTTCAATTGCTTTGATAAAACACCACAACCAAAAGCAAGTTGCAGAGGGAAATGTTTCACGTCAGGTTACACATAACTGAGGAACTGAGGACAGGAATTTAAGGCAGGAGCTTGGGTGAAGTAAGTGATGCAAGGACTGGAGGAAGCCTACTTGTCCAAAACTACCTGCCAAGATGACGTCAGTCATCAGTGATGATAATGCCCCACAGGCTTGCCCATAGCACATTCTTAGGGAGGCATTTTCTCATTGAGTTCTCTTCTCAGATGACTGTAGCTTCTGTCGTATTGACAAAACACTAGCCAGCATAAATGTTCTCTTGAATTATTGTAAAAGAATGTGGGTTGCCATATTACAACACAAAGTCACTGTGGGGGTTAAAGTATTTTGTTTTATTTTTATTATTTGAGATAAAGTCTTACTGTCTAGCTGAGACTGTCAACCTGTTTCAGCCATTGTGCCCGAAGCACAGAGCCACTTTTCTAAGCCATGTAGGGGTCCGAAGACAGCAGACTTGCCTCAGAAAAGTGAGCTTTTGCCGGGGGTAGTGGCGCACGCCTTTAATCCCAGCACTTGGGAGGCAGAGGCAGGCAGATTTCTAAATTTGAGGCCAGCCTGGTCTACAGAGTGAGTTCCAGGACAGCCCAGGCTACACAGAGAAACCTTGTCCCAAAAAACCAAAAAAAAAAAAAAAAGAAAAGAAGAGTAAGCTTTAGGGGATGGTGCTGAGTTGGCACTGTAGCATTTCCTCTTCCAAGTTTCTGGTGCTAGTGTTACTTAGTGCTTGTCCCCAGCCTCACTCGCTTTTTAGTTACGGTTGTATGGCTGTGGAAAATTGAGGTAAGAGGCTAGAGAGATGGCTTAGCAGTTGAGAGCATTGACTGGTCTTACAGAGGGCTTGGGTTTAATTCCCAGTGTATGCATGGCAGCCCCTGACTTTCTATAACTCAAATTTTAGGGGATCTGATGCCCTCTTCTGGGGTTCCTCTTGGGCCACCAGGCACATATGCAGTGAACAGAAATATATACAAGCAAAAAAAATTTTTTTTAAATATAAGATAACTGAGACTCAGCCCGAGGATTTTAATCCAAATTTTAGGGTAGAGAAAGTACCAGGCCTTAGCCCTGTTTACCTTTCTAAAGTGACGTGCTGTGTCTCCTCTTCTCTGCTTGTTTTCTGATTCTGTAACTCAGACCAGTGGAAACTGGGGAGTCTTGGCTCATGACACTCACTTTGTTTCAGCCTCTGGATGAGACCAGCCAGATGAGTGACCTCCCTGTGAAGGTGATCCATGTGGAGAGCGGCAAGATCCTCACTGGCACAGATGCCCCAAAGCCGGGCAGCTGGAAGCCTGGCTTGAGATGAACCCAGGGTGAGTTAAATGCTTCCTTCATGGGACGTGGCACCTGGGGCAATGGTACTTGCATTTGAGGACCAGTCCAGGTTCTAGAGAAGGTCAGTCTGCTACTTGCAGGCAGAGCTCCATCCAAATACTGCTGTTTTTCCTAGGTATGAAGTAGCTCCCAGGTCAGACAGTGAAGAAAGTGGCTCTGAAGAGGAGGAGGAGGTAAGAGGCCATTTTATCTTAACTGTTGTTGGGGTTTCCACCTTGTTTGTGGCTGTCATCCTGTGGACTGTGCCCTGTGTGCTGGCCAGGGGCAGCCAAAGCCCTGGGCTTGCCTGGAAGTGGTGCTTCAGAGCTTTGCTGACTTGTGGACTGTTTCCATTCAGGACAATCCAGTCTCAGTCATTTCCTTGGTTGCACTGGCCACATTTCAAGCGCTCAGCATCACTCCTCTGAACACCCTGCTGCTTTTGCCCGTTCTTCATCAGTGCTGTGATTTAACAGTCATGAGTCATGCCCCATATATGCGGCCGCCACCCAGTGTTCTCTTGCTCATGCCTCTTGATGGTTCCTGCCTGTATCCCTTTCTCCCTGGGCTTTGTGTTCCCCTTCTTCTGTCTACATCTTTAGGCCAATGGAATGCCATCTACTCAAGCCTTCGTTGAGTTGCTACGTTAGAAAGAAGACTTGTGGTTTTTATGTTCAGTGGAGTCTTGAGTGCCATCTGTCTACTTAAGAGTCAGTTTTAGTTGTGCGCGCGCACACGGCACACACACACACACACACACACACAACATATAAGCTGTTTGTTTGTTTCAGATAGGGTCTTGCTATTTTGCACATTCTACCTTGAAGCTCAGACATGCAATCTTCCTGCCTTTCTGAATGCTAGTGTTATACTTGTTCACTACCATGCCCTGCAGAGAACACTTTGTTCTAATTTAAACAGCTTCATTGAGATGTAATTTACATAAATTAGTGATTTATGTAAATTAGATCTCAGTGAAACTTAGTAGTGTAGTTATTTCTTAGTTAACCTAGGAATTGTGGATCAGCTCCTCACACCAGTGTTAGAATGTCTTAGTCAATCAGAAAGCAACCTTTAAGCTGTCTGTGCTGTCTGCTGTCCCTCCCCTTTACGCCCAGGAAGCCAAAGAACTGTTTTTATTTTGTTCGTTTTGTTTTTTATTTCTTGTTGGATGAGTCTTCTTGTATAGCCCAGGCTAGCTTCAAACTTAGTATCCTCTAACTTGAGTCTCACGAATACTAGGATACATTCATGTACCACACACCCAGCTCACCACTCTGCTGCTTTCCATCTCCAAATTAGCCATTTGTAGACGTGCTGCAAATGGAGTCGACACACCAGTGTGTGGCATGTTATTGAGGTTCATTCATGTGTTGTGTGTAGTGAGAACTTGTTCCTTTTTATTGGCTGCATTGTGTTCCATTGTATAACTATACCACATCTTGTTTACCTGTCTGCCATTGGTTGACACTCGTATTTCTGTTTTAGTATGAATACTTATGTTGTGAACATTTGCAGACATGGTTTGTGTGGACATATGTTTTCATTTTTCTTGGGTAGATGCCTAGGCGTGGAATTGCTGGGCCACATGGTAAGTTTATGTTTACTTTCTAAGACTGCCCAACTGTTCTCCAAAGTGGCTGTACCATTTCACAGGTTCCAGTTTCTTCATGTTCTCACCAACACTTGGTATTGTCTGTCCTTTTGCTTGTGGTCATTTTAGTGAGTGTGTGATGGCATCCCATTTGGTTTTCATTTGCATTACTCGTAAGTAGTGATGTTAAGCATCTTCATGTGCACATGTGGGCCATCCAGCCATCCTCTTCAGTCTTGCCTGGTCTTAACTGGGCTGCCATCCTAATGAGCTCTCTGCCCTCACTTATTCTAGACTTGCATCTCTGACCCAGTGTATAATTTGCAAATATCTTCTCCAGTATGCTTGGTTTCTTACTCTTTTTCTGTGTGTGTGTTTTACTTGTATGTGTGTGTGTTTCTCTTGTGTGTATGTATATAGTGTAGGCACACATGCAACAGTGCATATGTAGAAGTCAGAGGACAGCCTGAGATGTCAATCCTTACCTCTATCTTGAGCCTGAGACTGTTTACTCCTGTGTTTTCAGGCAAGCTTCTAGGGATTCTTCTTTGTCTGCCTCCCGTCTCACCATAAGAGCACTGGGATTACAGACATACAGTACTGCACCTGGTGTTATGTTGCTTCTGGGGATTGAACTCAGGTTCTCACACTTGTGTGCAAGCGGTTCACTCATGTAGCTGTCTCCCCAGCTCCCAGCATGTGTTTTATGGTTTCTTATTGCCTTTATCTTCTGTAGGGTCAGAGTGATCACTCCTGTATTGTTGATTTTGGTACTTTAGTGATTTGTTTCACTTAGTTGATTGAGCTAGGCTTAAATTATTGAAGTAAAACTTTTGGTTTGGGATATAAATAATGCTTAAGTCTATATGATTTTGGTTTTAAACTTACTAATTTTATTCATGTGTGTATGTCTTGTGTCTGCTGCTGTCAGCGGGGCCAGAAAAGGGTATTAGATCCCCTGAAGCTGTAGTTGCAGGCAGTTATGAGCTCCTGACATAGATACCGGGATTTGTACTCAAATCCTTTGGAAGAGCAACATGTGCTCTTAACGGATGAGCCATCTCCTCAGCCCCTAAACCTGTGTGTTTAGCACTATTCATTATTTATGAGATGGGCTACATTCATAACTTTGGTTTTAAGATTTTTTTCTTACTAGTATCACTTAGGCTTGCCTTGAACTGTTAGGCCAAATCTCCCTGTTTTAGCTGCCCCCCCCCCCCCCAGCATTGGTAATTATAGTTGCATGTCATGACACCTGGCTTTATAAATACTACTTTTTAAACTCTTCCCCCACTCCCAAAAACCTAAGCATTGTACTTGCTAGATAATGAGTTTGGCTTGTTAATTGTTTATTTGTCTGGGAGGTTTTGTTTTGTTTTGGTATTTTTAAGACAAGTTCTCTTTATTATGTAGCTCTCACTGCCTTAGAACTGGCTTTGTAGCCCATTCTGGTCTTGAACTCAGAAATCCACCTGCCTTTGCCTTCTGCAGTGTTTTTATTTTTACTTTTGATACTGGGGTTGAAATAAGGCCTCCCATAATCGAGTGAAGTACTCTACACCACGGAGCTCAGGCTCGAGCCACTGTGTATCTTATCTGGTTTTGGCACTCAAGAAAGTTTTATTGAAAGCAGAAGTATGCACACATACTCATGATGCACAATGGGGATTCCAACCCAGAATCCTAATATTTTAATTTTATTTTGTTGTTATCTGATCTGAAATACTCTTTAAAACTTCTTCTAAAATGTGTTACCACGTGTGTATGTGTGTGAATGAGTGTGGGCGTGTGTACTGTGTGCATGTAGAGTTGGGAGGACATCTTTCAGGGTCAGATCTAGATCTCTTTTAGGTGGGCTCCAGAAATAATACTTGGATTATAGGATAGTGTAGCATTTGCATTGTGTTACTGGTTATTACTTTGTTTTGTTTCTGATTTTTCCTTCTTTTCTCTGTGCATGAATGTATGCAGAGATGAGCTTTTGAGGCTTTTTCTCTGCAATGCAGGCTGCCTTGACCTCATGGCGATCCTCCAGCCAGAAGTGTGACTTTACCTTTCCCTCCCTCCCTCCCTTCCTTCCTTTTTCCCTTTTCTTCCTTTTCTATATTTAGCCTTTTTCTGTTGAAATGATTTTTGCTGTGTTTGGGTTGGTGTGGTGGGTTTTGTTTTTGTTTTTAAGTTTGCTGACTTACCTTTTCTGTAAATTTTGTTGGAGCTATACATTTATTTAGTAATTTCTTTGTAAGCACACAGATATAGTAACATCTTACTCCATTACATTTTTTATATATATAGTATAGAATAGAGTTTATGTAGGGCATAGGGAGGGGAGTTTTGGGGGGGGAGGGAGGGAGAGAGAGAGAGAGCAGCGCGCGCACATGAGTGAGTGAGCGCATTCCAGGAGAGCATGCGAGCATGCGTGCACATGCACAAAGAGAAGTAGATGCCGACCTTGAGCACAAGGGGAGAGAGGTGGAGGGGAGTGGAGAGAGAAGAGGAAGGGGAAGAGAACAGAGCAGGAGCAAGAAGGAAGAACAAGAGCTCCATTACATATTTTTAGTTTTTGTTTTTTTGTTTTTCAAGACAGGGTTTCTCTGTTAGTCCTAGCTATCTCTCACTCTATAGGTCTGTCTTAAATCGCCTGCCCCTGCTTCCAAGTGCTGGCATAAAGGTGTGCCACCACTGCCAGCTCATTTGGTTTTTGTGATTAGGAATGGTTCGAGCCAGGTAATATGACACTCCCAGTGATAATGAACTCATGATCCTCCTTGCTCTCAATTTCCTGAGTGCTGAGATTGAGATTCTTGAAATTAATGCATTATGATACTCCCCAACTTTTGGAAGATGGTATATGAAATAGAAGAGAAAATATTTTATAGTGGTTTACATTAATGTGTATATATACCATTTCTGATGCTCTTTTGGAGTTCTCCAAAAATTTGTTTTATTGTGTGTCTGTATGAATGTATGCATGTGTGAGCATGCAGAGTCCTGAAGAGGGTATCATATTCTGAGAGTTGCAGGTTTTTGCATGTCAAGCTCTCATGAGTGGGCAGCAGGCACTCTTTTTGTTTTTCGAGACAGAGTTTCTCTGTATAGCCCTGGCTGTCCTGGAACTCACTCTGTAGACCAGGCTGGCCTTGAACTCAGAAATCTGCCTGCCTCTGCCTCTCAGTTGCTGGATTAAAGGCATGGCCACCACTGCCGGCCGCAGGCACTCTTACCTTAGAGCATTCTCTTTAGCTCTTCAGTGATGCTTCTTTCCTCCATGGATTAAATATCTGCTAATAATTATCCTTTGGTTTTGTGTGTTGTGTGGTATCATTGTTTGGTTTGGTTCTTTTTCACAGTTTGCTGGGAATTGGTCCCAGGTGTTTATGCAGACTGGCAGGTGCTCTACCTCTGAACCACACCCCTGCCCTCTTAGAAAAGTTTCATAGTCTGTCTGCAAGCAACAGGTGCTCCTCAGTCTGTTTTTCTCTATGTTCAGGCATGACTGCAGGTGTCTGCAGAAGCCGAGAGGATGGCTCATCCTCTGGAGCTGAAGTTACAGGCCATTGTGAGCTGCCTGGCATGGGTGCTGGGAACCGGACTTGGTTCTTCTGCAAGGGCAGGAGTATGTTGCTCTTAACTACTCAGGACGTTTTGCAGCTTCCCTGTTGACCGATTGTTTCAGATGAGATTTCAGCTACCTATTACCACCTTCTTTGTTACCTGATAGTTTTGTTTGTCTCTTTTGGCCTTGTAGATAATCTGTCTGTCTTTGGTTTTTTTAGTAGACTACACACAAAGCTGTCTTAATATTTATCCTTCTCGATGTGTGTCCCCCTTGTCTGTGGATTCTTTTAATTTTGTCAGAGTAGGAAGTGGATAGATGATGTAGTAGTGCTTTGTGGTTCTGTGTTCATTGACTAGAGCAGAAGCCCAGCTCCTCAATAGCTCTGTACACACACTATAGATAGCCTGCTTGGAACACCTGCGACATCTGTGAAGAGGCAGGAACTGCCGAGGTCTTATTTATTTATCTCTTTGTTTATTTTTTTGTTTTGTTTTTTGAGATAAGGTCTCACTATTTAGACCAGACTGACCTCAAACTCAGATCTCCCAGTTAGCTCTTTCTAAGAGTTACAACCCCTGCTCATCCAGGACTATAGCTGTCTTAGGATTCTTTGTTGCTGTAGCAAACACCATGACCTAAAGCAGATTGGGAAAGAAAGGGTTTAGTTGGTCTTACAACACCCAGGCCACTCCCCATCACATTCAGAAGAGGGATAAGAGAACCAGGAACCCCTTCAAACTTGTCTTCAGGATCCTGATGTGAGATCAGAGTTTAAAGGACCAAAGTTGTGCAAATCGATCAGTGCCTGTCAAGGTGTGGTTCCACCCACCACTGACCCATCATTGTCTGGGTTTCAGCCTCATCCTGTCAGGTGCTCTGACAATTACTAGAATTGTTTCAGATCTCTTTCTGAGAGACACCTTGCTCTTGTGGTTGGTGTTGTTTCCTTCTAACATGAGATTTCTGGGGAAATTCACATTGTTTGGAATCTATTGTTTCAATAGTCAAATAGATTAGACACAGTGTTTTGTTTTGAGAGTATCTTTATTTCTGCCAGACTGGTTACAGACCCTGTCACCCTTGTCTGCCTCCATGGCTCCCATCCACAACAGACTTGGGTGGGCTAGACTGAAGTGCAGTAAGATGCAATCTCCTGCCTTTTTTCCCAGAAGTTAGCAGCATTTCCAAGATGAATGTGCTGTGCCCTGCCTAACTCTTGGAGCTTGAATAGTCACTTTTTCCAATCTTTTCAGTTTGTATCTCCTGACCACCTTTAGTACGTTTGACTCAACCCTGTCTTCTTCTAGCCGTGCTGTACTCCATTAGATAGCTGCTGATTTTCTGCATTTGTTGATGAGCCTGGACCTCCTTGTTCCCAGTGATCTGGAATTGTGTTGCATGGTGCAGAGAAAACTTTGTCAGAGTTTGATTAGAACTGTTTAACAGTTAGTAAAAAACACATTTTGTACCATTGGGGTTGAACCTTGCCATATGCTAGGCAAGTACTTTTCACTAAGCTATATCCCTGGTTGTTAATTTTTATTTCGAGACAAGATCTAACTACATTGCCCAAATTACTCAAATTATAATCTGTATTCCTCAGGTTCCTGATAAGCCGGGGTTAGAGCCATGTGGCGGTTACATTCAGGATATTAAAATCTCTCTACCAATTCTATGATAGTTGAGAAGAACCTATGGTGAACCTGCAAGGTTCATATAGGAGAACAAGAGTGCTCAGTGCTGGGAAATGCATTACTGTGTATTTGTTGAACATGATCTTCAGAATTCAATGTCACCTGCTCAATAAATGCAGGGAGGCCCTTTAAGGAAATAACTAACCTTTAGTCATCTTACTGGAAAGGCTGTGTAAGCTAAGATGCCCATTGTCTCTAGGTAAGCAAAAACTGGAGGTAGAGCACAGGCAATTTTTAGGGAAGTCAGCTGTGAAACTGGAAAGTTGTTTAAGTTAATAGAGTGTAAAGGTTGTGGGGCTGCTTTGTAGAGCAGCAGCTACAGAGATGCCCAAGATACCCTTGCAAAGAACATGCAGTCTGCTAGGGAAACTCGATGGGAAGAGCAGTAAGTCGGCAGACACCACTACACTGGGAGGAGCAGCTCTTCTCTGGAATTGCTAGGAAACAACACTAGGGAACCAAGATGACATGGCACCTCTCTTGGTAGGAGGAAGAAGAGGAGCAGCCTCAGCCCGCACAGCCCCCTACACTGCCTGTGGAAGAAAAGAAGAAGATTCCAGACCCAGACAGCGATGATGTCTCTGAGGTGGACGCTCGGCACATTATTGAGTAAGAGGTCCCCATGCATCCTCATCTGCAAGCTCTCTTTAAAGTGGCACCAGAACCAGTGGCCAGAGTGCCAACCTTTCCCTTTTCGTTGTGCTTTGTGTCTGTCTTACTGTACAGCCCCGAGTGGCCTCAGATTGATAGTGTCCTCTCCCTAGGTGGCATTCCCAGTCCTGACAGAGCCACTCAGGGCCACATTTGTTTCCTACAGACTTCATTAGTCTCTGTAGTAATTTACAGAGAATGATCCCTTGCTCATCATAAGCTTTTGAAGTGCGGCTGGGCAACAATACAACAGGCCTGTCCATCTGTCCGTCTAGCCTCCCCATTTCCTCCAAGAAACCTTTGTCTGGTCCTGTGTCCACTTCCAGACAGGGTAGCTGCATTCTCTTCCTTTTTCTTTTGTTTGCACACATGCATCCAGGCATTGTGGTGTGCGTGGCTTCTCAGCAAGCATCTGTCGGGGGATGGCCTCATGTCTGCAGCTCTAGAGAGCTGCTCCCATCTTATAGCACAGTATTACAGCCACGTGCTCTGCTGTCTATTCTCTGCTCACCCTGGGTGCTGTGCATGCAGATTCTCTTCTACATTTTGCTCTTGAAACCACAGCTAAAAATTAATGTATTGATTTAATCTTTGTGGTAAGAAGTCGATGGAGACCATTGTAGATAAATAAGATAAAGACTTGAGTTACTCAAATCTAAAAATCCAAAATCTGAAATGCTCCAAATTCCAAAGTTTCAATTTTCACAACAGTTTTTATTTTCTGATTGGGAATTGTGAAATTAAGATCTCTAATAGATATTCCACCAACTAAAAAAACTCCAAAATCTCAAACACCTAAGAATTTCAGATAAAGGGCCAGCACTTGGGAGGCAGAGGCACGTGGATTTCTGAGTTTGAGGCCAACCTGGTCTACAAGTGAGCTCCAGGACAGCCAGGGCTGTACAGAGAAACCCTGTCTCGAAAAACCAAAAAAAAAAAAAGAAAGAAGAGAGAAGAGAAAGAAAGAAAAAAAAAAGAAAAATCAAAGAATTAGATAAGAATGTTCAACCTGGTGGTGTCCCATGCCTTTAATCCCAGCAATCCAATGTCAGCTTGCTCTGCAGAGTGAGTTCCAGGACATCCAGAGCTACACAGAGAAACCCTCTCTCAAAAAAGAAAGGAAGGCAGGCAGGCAGACAAAAAGAAAGATAGATTGATTCAACCTTGGGGACTGGAGAGATGGTTTAATAAGGTTAAGATGACTTGCTGCCTTTGCAGAGGCCCTGGAGGCCCTGGAGGCCCTGGATTCAGTTCTCAGCACCCACTTGATGACTTCAACCATCTGTAACTCTAGCTCCAAGAAATCCTGTGGCTTCCATGGGTACCAGACACACACATAGTGCACATGCATACATACATACTACATACATACACATTGGCAAATATTTGTACATATAAAATAGGTGAGTCTTTAAAAAAAAGAAAAAGAATCTTTACTGCTGAATCAAAGACTCACACCCCATGCCTAACTTTGTTTTATTTTATATTTTTTTAATTTTAAGATTGAATCTCATCCTCTAGCCTAGGCTGGTTTGAATCCTTTACTTCCTGAATGCTGGAGTTATGTGTGAATGTAACCGGGTCACACAGTTTAAATGACTTTTTAAATGGGAAATAAACAGCCATTGAGATGGCTTCTCTGGTAAAGGCATTGCCAATCCTTAACAACCTGAGTTCAGGTCCCTAAAACCCATATATTCAGTGACACATTCATTTATCCCCTATACACCATTAAGTTTATAATTGTTAGAAAAAGAGAGGCTTTGCTAGGCAGTAATTGTGCATGCCTTTAATCCCAGTACTTGGGAGTCAGAGGCAGGCAAATTTCTGAGTTTTAGGCCAGCTTGGTCTACAGAGCAAGTTTCAGGACAGCCAGAGGTACACAGAAACCCTGTCTGGAAAAGAAAGAATGGGAGGGAAGGGAAGACTGGCCGGGCTAGAAAGATGGCTCATACCACTCTTGTAGAGGACCTGGTTTTTGTTCCCAGTACCAGTGCTGACTGGTTCACAATTGTCTGTAACTTTAGCTCCAGGGAATCCAATACTACCTTTTGGCCTTTGAGGGCACGTTTACTCATGAACACAGTACCCCTCTGCCACATAGACACATAATTAATTAAAAATCAAATCTTTTTTTTAAAAAGAGAAAAAGAAAAACAATTATTGAACCAGGAATGAAGTAGATTCCTGTGATTCTAGCGCTTAGGAGGTAGAGGCAGGATTCAAGGCCAAGTATGGTCTATATAGCTAGTTTTAGACCATTCAGGGCTATAATAGTGAGACCCTGGCTTTGAAAAAAAAAAAAAAAAAGGAAGTGAAGGGCCAGTGAGCTGGCTCTGCTGGCAGTGGTGATTGATGCCAAGCCTGATAACCTAAATTTGGTCCCCAAAGCTCTCATGGTATAAGCAAAGAGCCAACTTTGACTCCCACATATCTGTGGTGGCGTGTGTACACTCCTACATACACACAAATAAATGGTGTTTCAAAACCTCAGAAAGTTAAAATGAAGAAAAAATTCTTGAGCCAGGTCCTGAAATGTGTGGCTTAGGCAGGAGAATGATAGGTTCAAAGCTAACCAGGGCTATCTACATATTGAAACCCTGTCTCAAGTTTAGGATAATCTTAAGAAATAGCAGCAGAGTGAGCTTAGATTGTGTCTCAGAAGCGTCTAGTTACAGACAGTGCTGGTGTCTGCAGCTCAGTGTGCGGGGTGAGCAGCTGCCCACTCAACACCAGTGCATTCTGTCACGGGGTGTGGCAGGACCACGCTCGCCATTGTTGTTGGACTTGGAAACCCATGTCGTCTCAGGGATGATCATCTTGTCCTTCTTGGGTTAGAGTAAGTTGCTACCTGTGCTGTGGTTCCCACCTCTGTCCCCTGCAGTTTCTAAGTCACAGGCAAAGGCAGCTGCTGCAAGCTAGTGGCAGTTCATTGTCCCAGACAGGAGCCTGTGTCCCTCATACAGCATGTGCTCCCTCCAGGAATGCCAAGCAAGATGTGGATGATGAGTACGGCGTGTCCCAGGCCCTTGCTCGTGGCCTGCAGTCCTACTATGCTGTGGCCCATGCAGTCACAGAGAGAGTAGATAAGCAGTCAGCCCTCATGGTCAACGGTGTCCTGAAACAGTACCAGGTAAGACAAGAGGCAGCTGGGAGGCCGGGTGGCTGGTGGTTGGACTTAGGTAACATTTACTTTTCCTGAAGAGCCATAATTTTCCCATCTGGTTTTGGTTTTAGTTTTGTCTTCTCTGAGACAGGGTCTCATTGTGTATTCCAGGATAGCTTTGAACTAGCTATGTAAACCAAACTGGCCTCAAACTCAGCAGAGATTTATCTGTCTCTGCTGATAAAAGGTTGATAACAATACATCCAGCTAGTTTCCTCATGTAAAGCAGCTGTGGTCAAGTATGCTGGCTACCAGAAAGCATTAAAACTTGAGTAAGCCGCCAGGTGCCAGCACAGGAGCATTGTATGCACAAAGGACTTAGGCGCCCTCAGAGAGCCTCTCTGTCCAGGCATGGTCCTCATAGAGATGCTCTGCAACATGAGTCAGATCTGAAGTTACATGGAACTCTGACTTTCTTCATGGACCAGAGGATGGCCCATCACATGGGAGGGTTTTCTATGGGGGTGAGGTAGGTAGGTAGGTAGGTAGGTAGATAGATAGATAGCAGACAGACAGGCAGGCAGATAAAAATAAATCAGAATTCAGATCTCTAGAACTGACATGAAATCGAGGCAGGTAGTGTGACTTCCTGTAATCCCAGCACTCGAGGTGGAGACAGCATCTCCAGGCAATCTGGCTGGCTAGACTTAATACATTATAGAGCTCTGGGTTCGATGAGAGATCCTGCCTCAGTAAATATTGAGGAAATTGGGAGTAATCAAGGAACATTGATAAACAACATCTAGCATCCACATACATATGTATGTGCATACATGGCCTATGCATCATACACATTAAAAACAGAAGTTTTAGGTGACCCATGCCTATACTTGAGAGCCATTCAGGTCTCCTTGCCCAGCACATCTGTCTTCTGAGCTCTTCTTTTTCTCTTAATCCATGCACTTAAGCCTGTCTTAAGCCTGGGTTTGATTCTCAACACCCACTGTGGTGGCTTAAATGTTTAAGTACAGTCTCAGGGTATCCTATCTGATGACTTCTTATATCCTTCACGGACACCAGACACACCTCTGCCACCTGCAGACAAAATTCTCACATAGAATAATGAAATAAGTCTAAAATGTTAAAATAGATTTTGTAAAAAAAAATAGGTCAGTTTCTGAGGTGGCATCTCATTTGTGTGGTTTCTGTGACTTCCACCATGTTGTGCTTTGGCTGGGGCCAGCATGTAATAGTGATGCTACCAGCCTCATCTTCAGACATTGGTAAAAGACCTGGAGTTCAGAGTGCTTTATGAGTGACTTGAGTGTGCAGTGAGGATTGGGTTTGTGGTTTGGATGAGTACAGTACAGTGCAGAAGAGATACAGTCTATAGCAAAGGCAAGAAAACAGGAGAGTCAGTGTCTCTGCTGCAGCATGTTCCAGCTAGCAGAGATGGAGAAGTGTGACATGGAGAAGGCTGCAGTAGTTTAGAGGTGTTTCTGCTGGGAACATATGATGAAACATGTAGTCATATTCTTTTGATAGCTCTTACATTGTTGGGTGACAGTGAATGCAATTACATGGCTTTCGTTAAAAAAAGCAAATAAAGGAAAAATATTACATAGAGTCATTCTTAGCACAGTCCCATGATTTTACAGTAAGTATGGCTGGCAGTAAGCACACCAGGAAAAATGGGGTGGGGTAAGGTAGCCACAGGTAGCATATTTGTTGTGTGAACTTGGTGCTTACATTTTGCCCTTTCAGATCAAGGGTTTGGAGTGGCTGGTGTCCCTGTATAACAACAACCTGAATGGCATCCTGGCTGATGAGATGGGTCTGGGGAAGACTATCCAAACCATCGCGCTCATCACATACCTCATGGAGCACAAGCGCATCAATGGGCCCTTCCTCATCATCGTGCCTCTCTCGTATGTATGAGCCCAACTCCATTCGCTGCCTGGGTGCTGCATGGGTTTCTTTTTCTTGCAGGGTGGAAGTGAATTGTCTGTAGTGTGTGGCCCAGGGTTGGTCTAGAGCCTCTCTGTGACCACCTTCTATTTGTCTTCATGTAATCTTTGCGTCATAGATACCTTCTGTCTGTCTTTACTTGGTTGTTTCTCAAGTACAGAATAGGATGAGACATTGCTTCAGTCATGTCTACATTTGGGAGACACAGTAACCCATTGCTGTCTGCCTCTAGCTTTAGAGGCAGGTGTATGGAGCCCACCCATATTCCATGAGTTCCCTTGCTCCTACTGGGGGAATTGGTAGGGCTACTTGTGGCTCTGTTAATGAAGACTGTTGTGTTCCCTTGTAGCCATTGTGCCCTGCATAGGGCCCAATGTCCTCTTGTGTCATATTTCAGCTAGGTATACACAGCACAGGTGCCCACAGGTGCTTGCATGTGTGTGACATCTCACAGAGTATCCCACTCACCACTTCTTGGTTCCAGTGGATTCTTGTTTTCAGCAGTTCTGGAAATCTGTTGAATTAAAAAAAAAAGTTCATCTGCCTCAGCCCTCCCTTGTGCTGGCTCTCCCCGGCATAGCCTAGGTTCCGTTTCTGTCCCTGAAGCAGTTCTTGTGTTCATTATTCTGCCCAGGCTCAGTTGTTAGGGCTCCTGTATGGCCTAGCATGCTTCCTCCATATTTCCAGACAGACTGTCACTATCCGTTCCTGGCTGGCCTTGAGTTCAAGATTCTGCTTTAACTTTCTGAAAGCCTCTTCACTATTTTTTGTTGGACATGTTGGGTATGGAGCCAGGGTTTTAGAATCCTGGGCAAGTGTTCTACTACTGCACTGTGCCCCAGGCCAGTGCTGCCATGTATTTCCCAAGCTCCTGCTCCATCCTCACTGTGGGTACCATGGGGTTTTCTCATGGCTAGATGGTCCCTGTGGCTGTGGAGGTGAAGTACCCTCTTTATCCTTTGTTGTCCACACCGTGCCCATAGCAACGCTTACCATGCTACTCAGCAGGTTCACTGCTGAGTGCTTGTGGTTTTTTCTACTATATTATTGTATTGAGTGCTCAGGGCTGTGGATGTGGATACTGCAAGCAGCCTCTGGAGTCCTTCCCTTTTGACATTCCATTTATTATCAGTAGGCATGTATATACGTATGCTTTAGCCTGTCGTTAACATTGGTTTGTTTCTTTTGTTTTCCCATTGTTCTAATCTGGCCTCTTAGCTGCCATCCCTATCCCTGTAGCAAGTTCCACCTGAGGTTAGAGCACTTCTTACTTTTTGTCCAGCTAGTTTTTCCTGGCACCTCTTTCCATTTCCTGCCCCAGTTCTGGATCAGCTTAGGGATTCCCTAAGGAGCCCCAATGTTAGCAACTATACTGTGTACTCAGGTGGCTGAGACAGAAGGATTTTTACAAGATTGAGGCCAACCTGGGCAGCATGATGTTCCAAGCTTGTCTGGGATTTAGAATGAGGCCCTGTTTCAAGAAACACAGAAGAGGATAGAGAGATGGCTCAGGGGACCAGAGTTCAGTTCCCAATAATTAAATGAGACTACTTACAGCTGCATGGAACTGTAGGTATAGGAGATCAGGCGCCTTCCTCTGGTCTTGCTCTCTGTCTCCTGGTGTCCTTAGCAGCAGTCTCTGCAAGTCACAACAAGCAACTGAATCCCAGACTAGCTGCTTTGTCTGAAGCTCACAGCTTATAGTGAGAACCTGTCTTAGTTACAGTATTGTTGCTGTGACAAAACACCGTGACCAAGGCAACTTATAAAACAAACCATTTAATTTGGCTTACGATTTCAGAGGGTTAGAGTGGCAGAGCAACAGCATGGTGGCAGGAACACCTGAGAATTCACGTACTAATCCACAAGCACGGGGCACAGAAAGACACTGGAGCCGGGTGGTGGTGGCGCACACCTTTAATCCCAGCACTTGGGAGGCAGAGGCAGGCGGATTTCTGAGTTTCAGGCCAGCCTGGTCTACAGAGTGAGTTCCAGGACAGCCAGGGCTACACAGAGAAACCCTGTCTCAAAAAACAAACAAACAAAAAAAAGATTTATTTATAAAGAAAGACACTGGAAATAATGTGGGCTTTTGAAATCTCAAAGCTCACATCTATAGAGGTGTAAGAGTAACACCTCTTACAACAGACATACTCAGACGCCTTCCAGACATTCCACTACTGAGTCAAGAATTAAATAGATAACTTATGGGGCCTTCATTCAAACCACCACACGATCCTTGCCAGAGTTCGAAGCTCTTGCGCTCTCATGACTATAAACTGAACCAACTACGCCCTTCTTAATTCCTGTCCAGACGGTTCATGCTGTCCCTTCCCACCCTTCTGACTAGAGCTCCTGTGCCCTGGAGTGTCTTAATGTTCAATATTCAGCTCTTCTATCTTGCCTCTGCACTGCTGTCTCCCATGTGATGTCTATTGCCTGCCCTATATTCTTGTTATTTGCCTGATCCCTTTGCCACATGGCACTGCTGCTTGCTGCAAGGCTTTTTTTTTTTTTTTTAATATTTATTTTATTTATTTATTTATTTATTTATTAATGTATATGAGTGCACTGTCTGTCTTCAGACACACCAGAAAGGGCATCAGATCTCATTACAGATGGTTGTGAGCCACCATGTGGTTGCTGGGAATTGAACTCAGGACCTCTGGAAGAGCAGCAATGCTCTTAACTGCTGAGCCATCACTCCAGCCCACCAACCCCCTCCCCACACACACACTTTTAAATGTTGTTTTTGTTTACTCTTACTTAGTGACAGCCATTTATAGGTTACTTGCCTATGGGTACAAAGTGATTATTATACCATCTCTACCATCTCAACTGGGTTGCTAGAAGAATGACAGAGTAAAGGGTTAAGTTAACCTTTTGCCAGTGTGATGTCAGCAGCTTGAACTGTCATTAGATGGGATTCTGTTAAGTAGTAGCCAGAAAGTCTAGGAGTGGAGTTTTTGGGAAGAAAACCAAGAGTGGGGCGGAGGCTCTCTCTTGAGCTTAGCCAACTTCTCTCCCCTGCTCAGCCTCCTAGGATTCTCCAAAGGGGAAGACTCTCTGGTCCTCAAGACCTGTTCTGAGAAAGGTCTTGGTTCTGACCCCTCCCTTGTGCTCCTGGTCTCTGATTTCCTTCTGCTCTTCCTCTTCTATTCCTTCTGTGTCATCTATAGCTTCCATTTTCAGTCTAAGGTGGTCATAGGATCACCATGTCTCTTGTATTCCCATTTGTTAAACCCCTCGCTGGCACTGGGAGGCAAGCCACATGTGCTGCAGTACATCTGTAGCATATTACATATTCACTCACCAAGGTGTCTGTGAATCCCCACTAGGGCTGGCTGCCTAAGACCTATTCCTGGCTCTGCCCTGGGCCAGCTGTACCAGTACCGTATCTTTCCTACCTGGAGCAGGGTGTCTTTCCTCTTTGGCTGCTGCTACTCAAACTCCTCCCCACTCCCCGCAAAACACTCCCATTGGACACAGAGTTTACTATGGCAGTTCTAAAGACCAGGCCTGTTGGCTTCACTATTGCCTAGCATAGAACTTGACTGTCTCTTCCTTTCCCTTCAGGACGCTGTCAAACTGGGCGTATGAATTTGACAAGTGGGCCCCCTCTGTGGTGAAGGTTTCCTACAAGGTATGTCACAGGCTGAAGAAGTGTCCTCCAATTTGTTAGGTCTTGACCTAGGAGGGTGAAGGTGTTCAAAGAGAGAAGCCAGTGTGTGTTAGAGGCACAAAGGCTCCTAGGCCTGGTGCTTATTTGAAGCACAGGTAGTCTTAGTGGTAGTGTATAACAGGTAGTTTCATCCAGGTGGTGCTGGCGCATGCCTTTAATCCCAGCACTTGGGAGACAGAGGCAGGTGGATTTCTGAGTTCAAGGCCAGCCTGGTCTACAGAGTGTGTTCCAGGACAGCCAGGGCTATACAGAGAAACCCTGTCTCGAAAAAAGAAACAAACAAACAGAAAAAGAACAGGTAGTTTCTTATTTTGAGGCATACTTTTTTAAAGTCAAAATCAAATGTTTCATTTGTAGAACATTGTTTCAACAGGATATATCTTAGTATACATAACAGACTAGAAGATTGTCTTCACTAGAATTCTGGATTAAACCCACTTCTATATGAGGACAGAATGAATATAGACCATTGGTGTGGCATGATGCTGGGTGTCCTGGGTACCTAGCCAGACTTGTGCCAAGCATCAGGCCCAACCCAAACAAATGTTCAATGCATTAGGAAGGGGCTTGCAACCCTGGGATAGTGGGCATCGGAAACTGAGGTGGAAAGGATACCAGTCCACCAATGCATGCCACTGTTTCCTTCTGCCTCAGGCTCTTTATCCTGTGCCTGTGGTGTAAGGATGTTGTTGCTGTGTGCAAAAGTTTAATGTGTCTAGAAAGTAGTCATGGAGGAGACTGGGGAATAGACATGTGTAAGGACCAGGCAGTGAGAAGGCCAAAGTGATTATTTTGGCTGTTGCCAGGTGAAGGAGGGGCCCTGTCTGCCAGAGTAGAGGCTCAAGTTTGGACTAGGAAGAGGGAAGTTGGTCAGACCCTGGAAATGGCTGAGGATGGTACTGGCAGCACAGTTCCCCAGGATCCTCTGTTTCCACTACTCTACTGCAGCTGTTCTGCATGGCTTAGTCAGAGCATACTGTCAGCCTTGCCCAGCATCATCCAGGCTGCCCAGCTTTATTCTTCAAGAACACTATTCATAAGTCAAAACTGTTTACATCCTGTCTCTACAGGGCTCTCCAGCAGCAAGACGAGCTTTCGTCCCCCAGCTTCGCAGTGGGAAGTTCAATGTCTTACTGACCACCTATGAATACATCATCAAAGACAAACATATCCTGGCCAAGGTAGCGTGTCCTCATGTAAAACACAACAGGCCTAGGACTCAAGCTGTCTAAGGATCTTGATGCCTGATATCATACCTATGTCATATAGCCCCTAGCAAGTTATCCCTCAGCACTTTGTCTGCATGTAGAACAGAGTACAGCTGGTATGCACTTGTATAAGGAAGGCTTGCCCTGGCTCCCTCAGCATCCAGACTAGGCCCTAGTTCAGGTTAAGATCCCCCCATAGGACCTGAATAAGTGCCCCTCAGCCATCTCCTAGGACCTCTGTGCAGAGAGACTCTTCTTCACAGTGTCTCCTGATCATGAGTGACCTTTCAGGTTGAGACAAGGCCTTGTACATGGTCCTGATGGGCCTCTCCCTGGGCTTGGGCTCAGGGAACATTGACTGTGGGTTTTGGAGGACTCTTGGGGAAGCAATTGAAGATGAGCAGTGAGTGAGTGCTGGCTGGAATGGTCCCCTGTCCATGGAGGCTATGGCCTTGCCTGATATTATTGAGAGCTGTAAGTAGCATGAAGTTACCCAATAGCTCTGCCCATGTGTATTGTCCTAGTGTGGACTGGGATGGAAGCTGAGGGGCAGGACTGGGCCCCCTGGGCTGGTGTTCCAACAGAGCGCGTTAAAGAGCTCCCTTGGGGATGGGGGCCTTCTCCCATAGTCTCATTTTCCTGTACAATGCCTATCAGTGTGTGCGCTCACTGCAGGTCCCTAGGCTGACATGTGAGTATACCTAGATCCCAGGAGTTGGCCCAGTGTAGTCTTTACATATAGACCATCTATCTATAGGTCACCACTTCTAGTGCAGTTCAAAACCACATCCACCCCGAGCCACCCATGGGGCCCTGAAACAACCTTGCTTGCTGGCAGTGATTTACATTGACATAAATGCTGAGCTTTTGTATCTTCAAATGGACAGGCCTGTTCTGAGTGATGGAAGTCCTTATGGTCATAGGAGACCTAACCGGGAATTCTCCTGCATTTCCTACCTGAAGCCTAACATTGTCTGTTCTTGTCCTTGGGGTCACTAGCAGACTCTGCGAAGGAAAGGCCTGACACTGTCCCTTCCTGGAAGCTACATTCAGATTGCTTGTATGCCACCTGCTCCACAAGCGTGGCTGCTTGTGGCCAGTGTTCCAGGTGCCTTCCTGGGGCCAGGGTGCTGGGCACTATTCCCTATTATTGTTTGGAAAGCCAGAGTACTTTTTACCCTGTACCTCTGAAAGCGTAGCCTTGGTTCAGCTCCACTCCCTGCATTGGAGAGTTTGTGTCTGCTGGTTCCTCCTAGATATGCTGGTCACTTTGCAGCCCTTCTGCCTCCTCTCACCACCTCTTCTTGGCCTTGCAGATCCGCTGGAAGTACATGATCGTGGATGAAGGCCATCGCATGAAGAATCACCATTGCAAGTTGACGCAGGTCCTTAACACACACTACGTGGCCCCTCGGACGCCTGCTTCTCACAGGCACACCACTGCAGAACAAGCTACCTGAGCTTTGGGCACTGCTTAACTTCCTGCTCCCCACTATCTTCAAGAGCTGCAGCACCTTCGAACAGTGGTTCAATGCACCCTTTGCCATGACTGGAGAGAAGGTAAGTGTTTGGGGTGGAAAGTGGCCTCTGAGGAGCCATCCCTGCTCAGCCACCCTGAGACTGACCATGTGTGCTCACTGCCCACATAGCAGCAGAGTCTGTGCTGTCAGACCAAGCAGCCCCCACGTCTTCAGCAGGGCAGAAACCAGATGTCCCAGTGGCAGCTATGGATCCCTCACAGGGATCAGGTCTTGCCCTTGAGAGTATCAGAGAGCTGAGAAAGTTTAGTTAAGACATCTGTGGGGCCAGGCTTGGACATTTATAAAGAGTTCTACAGTTACCATCTTGTACAGGTGCTATGTAGTGGGACTAAGTTCAAAGGCCATGTTGTCCATATCGTGTAAGGGCAGGTCTCTGGTGAAGAATCTGAGACTTCTAGTTCATAGTACTGGTGTTGGTGGGTTTTGAAGCAAGCCATATGCATTGGGAAGGGGTTGAAACAACTAGTCTTTGAATCTGGACAGAACCCAGAGGCTGATGACAGCTAATATTTGTTCCCCTTCACGCCTTCTCAGGTGTTAGAAACGTATCCATTGCTCTCATCCACAAGTTCCCCATCCTCCCTGGAGGCATGCTGAGGCAAACAGCCCCTGTGAAAGGGACACTGATGGTTTTTTTCAATCCATGTAACAAAGGAGGTTCTTCTCTGAGGCTCCATTCCCAGAGCCAGGGCCCAAAGCTTTATTTGTGTTCTTTTCCTCCAGGCCAAAGCTCTAAAAGGGATGATCAGATCGCAGCAGAAAAGCTCAGGCCTATGCCATCTTAGTTGCCTCTCCTTCCTGATTTTCACTTCTGTGGAGCTGGGCTTGATGCCACAGAGGCAGGCAGATCTCTGAGTTTGAGGCCAGCCAGGGCTACACATACAGAGAAACCCTGCATGGAAAAACCAATCAGTCGATCAGTCAAATACAAATAAGTAGATCCCTGGCTAACAAGATAGCTTAGCAGCTAAAAGCGCTTGCTACCAGTCCTGATGATTTGAGTTTGAGTTCCAGGACCCACAAAGTGGAATCTGAACCAACTGTGACTTCCTCAGAGTGTATCCACCCCCAAACACACACAAATAAGTGAACAACAACAACAACAACAACAAAACCATTTTAAATGCTAAACAATGTAGCCTTGAAGCAGAACAGCAGTACCCTGGATAAGCAGTGTTTCTTAGAAAATAATTCCTCTGAGGCCAAGAGAGGAAGATGTGTCCCTTGATGTCAGAACAGCCTTTGGCATTGATCAGACCATCTCATAATTCCCCAAGTTGCCTGACTTTAGTCAGCCGATGCTGTGGTTGTAAACACTGAATTGATACTGCCTAAGGGAGACCTAGCAGCCAACTGTCATATGTGTTCTTGGTGTGGGGTTCAGGCATAAGGTTAGCATGGTACCTGGCCATTAGGCTTTTCATAAATTACACAAAAGGCAACAGATTTTCAATTTCCCGAGGAGGGTCTTCCTCTTCTCCCAGAGGGCACACAGGTACCAAGTGACCACTGCTGTCTATGACACAGCTGCCCTTCCCATGCCCTGCCTCCCTCTTTTGGAGGCAGTGTTATAATTTACTGTCTGGCTCCCAGGTGGACCTGAATGAGGAGGAGACCATCCTCATTATTCGTCGCCTACACAAGGTACTGCGGCCCTTTCTGCTGCGGCGGCTCAAAAAGGAAGTTGAAGCCCAGCTCCCTGAGAAGGTTGGTGTTGGCAGAAGCCATGGGTGCCATTTGCAGGGCTGTTCCCAGGGTGAGGGCAGTCAGGTGAGCCTTCCCTGGATCTGCTCCACAGAATTGGAGTGGTGACTGATACCACTGTGCAGCAAAGCCAGGGCCTGGGTCAGAACTGAGCCCTGTCACTCATGTTTGCTGTGTTCTTGCCCAGACTCATGTCCACAGATGGAGGCTAGGGCTCAGGTTGGATCTACTGAATATCCTCTTCTTCCCAGATCTCCCCACTTTGAGGTCTCCTCCCTTTACCCCATGTCCTAATCAGTGCTGGTCACAAGACTCCACTTGGTGGCACAGGCAGCCCAGTCTAAGGTTGTATGGCCTGAGAGTGTTCTTTGCTCCACAGGTAGAGTATGTCATCAAATGTGACATGTCAGCCCTGCAGCGTGTGCTCTACCGTCACATGCAGGCCAAAGGTGTGCTGCTGACTGATGGCTCCGAGAAGGACAAGAAGGTTTGTTCCAGGTCCCTGTTTCCCCATTTCACGATTGTCTAAAAGGGGAGGGTAGATCAAGAGCACCATGGAATTGGAGATTGAGCACTCTGCCCAGGAGCCTTCACCTGGCCCTGGTCCCTCAGGCATTCACACAGCCACACTGTAATGCTGGTTATCATTTGAGGATGCTTATTGGGCTGCTTTCTGGAGTTCCCCTTGTTTAAAACACTGCCTTCCTCATGACAGCAGGAAACACAGGGCTAGCTGATCCAGAGTTGGAATATTACTAGGGAGCTTTACTTACCGAGCAGCTGAAGAGCCTCTTTATCCATCATGGCCTCTGCACCCTTCCTCTTGCTATTACTGAGGGTATCCAGACATTGGAAAGAGTGGGAGGGGGAGGCCGCGGCTCTCTTGGGAACATTCGAGAGTGTCATCCTCCACCTCCTCTAAGCAGGCCTGGGCTTACCCCTCAGGGAAGTACCAGTTTCTGCAATCTGTACCCAGCACCCCAACCATAGGTGCCTTAGGTGTTTTTCTGTTGCTCATCCCCTTTCTTACCTGTGTGTTGGAAGTATTGTGCCCCTTGCTCCCCTTCCTAGTACAGACCACCACACCCTTCTCTGTGTAGCTGTACAGTGAGTGTGTGTGTCCTCCGCTGTTTGCCATGTTTGCTTCCATTCATCCTTGTGCCAGTTAGTCTCTTAGGACTTCTCAGAGACATCCCCCTCCCCCAACACTGCCACAAAGATAACCACCAGCTTGCTCTGGGCCCTTCTACTACCACCCTGCCCAATCCCCTGCCCACCTCCATCTTGCCCCAAAGGCAGGACTCGATTTTGGACCATCTCATGTACCTCTGCAGGGCAAAGGTGGCACCAAGACCCTGATGAACACTATCATGCAGCTGCGCAAGATCTGCAACCACCCCTACATGTTCCAGCACATTGAGGTAAGGCCACAGCCTGTGACCTGGCTCTTGGAGGTAGAGCTGGGCTGCTTGTCCCTGATGCGTGTGGCATGTGTGTGCATATATGTATAGGCCAGAGGCTGGTGCCCTCTACTTATCTCTGCCTATGTTTTGGAGATAATATCTTTCATTGAACTCAGAGTTCATTAACTTTTTAGACATGGCTAATGAGCTCCACAGATCTGTTTTTCTCCACATGGTTCTGGGGTTGCTCACTTCAGCCAGCAAGACTGGCTTCTACTAAGTGCCAGGGATCTAACTCAGGTCACCATGAGTACAGCAGGGTTGAGGGACAAAAGTATCTGTCTCCTCAGTCCTTAGGATGTTCTTAAGAACAGCTAAGGAGCTGGGCATAGTGGGCTACTTCTTTAGTCCCAGCACTCGGGAGGCAGACCAAGTAGATGTGTGTGGGTTCCAGGACAGTGAGGGCTAAGTAGAGAAACCCTGTATCAAGCAAAACAACAAAAAAGGCAACCAGGCCTGGTGCACTCAGGAGGCAGAGGCATGTGAATCTCTGAGTTAAAGGTCAGCCTGGTCTACAGAGAAAGTTCTAGGACAGCCAGGGCTGCACAGAGAAAGGGAAACCCTGTCTTGAAACAAGCAAACAAAAAAGGCTTAAAGTATTTTCACTAGCCACTGTCTTTACATCTGTATCTGTTAAATTTTCCTTTTGCTGATATTTAACTTTGTGTGTGTGTGTTTGCGTGTTTGTGCGATGTGTGGGGGTGATGTGCATGCACATACATGAACACTGGGCAGTGTCACCCAGGCCTGCGACAAGGAAACACATGTTCTGACTTTGGGTGTGCCCAGTTCAGCTGGTGCTTAGCACACCCATCATGGGACTGAAAATGAAAATCTCTACATTGTTTGCTCAAGAGTCACCTCTGGGCTAGAGGAATGGCTCAAAAGTTAAGAGGTTAAAGGTTAAAACCTCTGTTCTTCCAGAGGTTCTGAGTTCAATTCCCAGCAACCACATGGTGGCTCATGACCATCTGTAATGAGATTTGGCCTACAGACACACATGTAGACAGAACACTGTATACATAATATATAAATCTTTTTTAAAAGTCACCTTGTTGGTATTTTCTGTGGGTTTAGGGACTCCTCCCTTGGGAAGTGTTCTCATTCCTGAGGTTACACATGTCTCTGTCAGGTCTTCCTACCCCCAGCTTATGAAGTGCTGCCATGGACAACATAGTCAAGTCTGTGACCACAGTCATCAGAGTAACTGTGCTTTTGGAGAATCTGGACTCTTGCTCCCAAAAAGCAAGCATGTGTTTGTATTCTTAGTGTACAGTTTCAGGGTTGCTCAAGACCTCTGATGCCTTAGCATTCCTGTTTGAGGGTGGTCTGAGGTGTCTAATGTCACACAGTCTTCTTCCCGTCCTTCACAGGAAAAGCACGAGGGGTGGCATTGGTGCACTGAGTCCAAGCTGGACATCCATATCTGGACTCTGTCACTGCAGGCTGCAAATAACCACCAGTGTGACCTTTCAGTCCTCTGCAGTAGCTGCCTGGACCATAGGCTTGACTGGGCATTCCCTTCCTGCCTTGGCACTGATCGATCTCTTGTCCTGTTGCAGGAGTCCTTTTCTGAGCACTTGGGGTTCACTGGCGGCATCGTGCAAGGGTGAGACGCTTCCCAGCTGTGAGAGTGTGTAGCAGTCTGCCGGGGGCAGGGGGTATAGTCTTGTTCAGTGTCTTCATTGCTGTGGTTAGCATTTATTTGCTATCTAAGGCCTCCAGACCTTAGCTCCACTGCCCATAGCTTGTGTTACACCTGAGCTTCAATCCACCCATTCTGCCTTTGATACCCTGTGAGCACCTTTACTGCAGCTTCAAATGCAAGCTCCACTTCTTTCTCTTGGGTGGTTGGGTCACAGTCTCAATGTGCGAACTAGGCTTAATTGGAGTCCTTGTGCCTCAGCCTTCCACATGCTAGGACCATAGATGTGTGATACCATGTTTGGTTCCAGATCACACTTCTATAAGCCCATGGTGTTGGCCTTGGATGCCATCTCTAGAATATCACCATGTGCCTTTTTCAGACATTCTTGAAATTAAGGCCACTTTTCCAGCCCTGCAGTGTTCACCTGTAAGGGCATAGCATTGATTAGGAAAGTGGTGGTGCTTTTTGCTGCACTGGAGACTGGGCCCAAGGCCCCCACTATCCTAGACAGGTGCTTCACTATCATATGAGGATCCTTTCGTCTATAGTCCGTTCCTAGTGTGAGCTGTTCTAACCTTATGGTGGTGGATCCACCATCCTCAGAGCAGCTCCAGCTCGGCCCTGGAGCTTCACATAGGTTCTAGGGGCTGAACTCAGGTCAGCAAGTTTACAGGACAAATATTTTACCCCTGAGCCAACTCCCCAGCCCACTGGGCCTCATGTCTGATCTTTTTTTATTCTACTTGTGACCTGGTGAAATGGCATGTATCTATGTGGTCACTGGTAATATACCCTGACTAAGAGTGACCTGAGTTTAGCTGTAGCTGTGGGTGTGCCTGCTTGGGAAGCCACTTCTTTCCTTGAATCTGCCCAACAGCCACATCTCTGTGGGCTCACAGGCGTGTGGCTGAGGGACTAAATGTTTCCCTTTTCCCTCCATGGACTAGATTGGACCTGTACCGTGCTTCAGGGAAATTTGAACTTCTTGATAGAATTCTACCCAAACTCCGTGCAACGAACCATAAAAGTGCTACTCTTCTGCCAAATGACCTCCCTCATGACCATCATGGAAGACTACTTTGCATACCGTGGCTTCAAATACCTCAGGCTTGATGGTGAGTAGAAGACAGTTCCAGCAAGAACTGTCTTTTTCTGTCCATTCCTGACCTGGTTAGATGGACTTGAAGTCCAGTGTATACACTGAACCTGAACATCCTAGCTGCTTGGAACAAGGAGGACCTGAAGGCGTTTAGTCTCCTGTTTGCTGGAGTCTTTACTGTCACTGCAGTGCTGTATTCTGTGGTGTGGGTTCTCACAGTGCCATGTCAGCTTAAGTTACCCAAATCATTGTCACGTGTACATGAACATAAGAGCTCTGCTAACATGGAACCTTGAGAGTTCTCCTACATGCAGCTCTCCTCCATTCTTGGCCTCATCCTTAGGTAGGCTCTAGTACTGCTCAGTGTTAGCAACAGAAACAGCAAGCTTTCACCCAACTCCCAGCCAGCTGTCTTACCCTAAACTACTTTGCCATGGCCTCTTAACAGGCCTGCTCCAGAGCTGAATGATGCTCTCTTGCAATAGGACCCTGGCCTGCTTGCACTGCCCAAGAGGCTCTGTGTACCAATTGCCACAGTATGTCTTTCCACCTTCCCTGCTCTCTACAGGATACTTTAGGGAGCAAGAGGCCAGCATTGTTAACAGAGCAAGTGATCAGGGAGGCCCTGGACTTAGTGTCCCACATTGTTATCCTGGGAAGACAGACTTGAGGACCTCAGAACCAAAAAGACTTAGCAGCTTTCTGTTTTCCTCACAGAGCCTTTACTGGGCTCAGGAGCTGGTGTGCCTTACTCTAGACCTCTGCCTCCCCTCTCCCATCTCCCTACTCCATCTTAAAGATGTTTCAGGGACTAACAACCTGGGCTTGATTGCTTCATCTTTTTGTCTGATTCTGTGGAGCATCATCTAGAACACGCTGACCAGAACTCCCATAGCATCCATCTGGCCTCAGCCCCTCCTTAGTAATGCCCCAGAGTCACCTTTGCTAAACCAACATCCTGTTCTATATGTTCACATATCTCAGTGGTGGCCAAACAGAGCTGAGGTCCAAATGGTTGGACCTCTTTCGCTGTCTCTTCCTTCTGTCTGTGTAAGCACCAGGTCCTACTTTATGAGGGTCCCTGTCTGCTCAAGAAGGAGCCTAAGGACTTTTATCTGTTTGGTTTCCACTGTGTGTGTTTCGTGTGGTGTGTAAGTATCGATACATAGCTGCTCAAGGGGCAGGTTAGAAGTCAAGGACACAGTGTGGCAAGTGAGCCGTGTCCTTGCCCTCTGTGAGCTGGAAACCCCGGAAGGCTATGTGGTTAAGCTTTATCATAGATTTCTTAAGCTAGCCACAAATTACTGCAAGGAGGTAAAGGTGCATGCCAGCCCTGTGGCAAGTAGTTCACTATCATGACCACTAGCCACTAATGCTGAGGTACGTGTTCCTTATTCAGAGTATGCATTAACCTTGTTAGCTATGTGGTATCTCACTCCTCATATAGGACAAGTGAACAAGTGTCAGGAAGCATTGTACCTAGAGATGGCAGCCCAGAGCCTGCCAGTATCTTCCTCTTCCAGTGCCTTGTGTTGTACAGGAGACAGCTGGTCTGTAGACACCCCCTCCTGTTTTTGTCTCCGAGTGTGGTAGCATTCGGTAATGATAAGCTGTACCTCCAAGTCACTGTCTGTAGAATACATCTGTGGCTCTTGTGACCTACAATACCATCCCTGATGCCAGTACACAAGCTCCGTTGGTTCTCCCATCCTGTCACCCTCATAACGCTCTTCTCCTGTGCCTATCAGGAACCACAAAAGCAGAAGACCGAGGCATGCTGTTGAAAACCTTTAATGAGCCTGGCTCTGAGTATTTCATTTTCCTGCTCAGTACCCGTGCTGGGGGGCTGGGCCTGAATCTGCAGTCAGCTGACACTGTGATCATCTTTGACAGTGACTGGAATCCCCACCAGGTAAATGCACTGGCACAGGAGAGAGGCTGTCTCCTATCTTAGTGTCCACTGCCTCCCTGATGTTCTCCCTGTCCTAGGAGCAGTGAGAAGTACGTTCACTAATCCACAGTGCTCATGTTGCCCTCCTGCTTTTCAAAGTGAAAGTGACCTCACACCCTGACTTGAGGAGAGCTATCTTTCCAGCGATCATATTTTTTATTCCTAGGTGTATATGGGCAGTAGCCAACTCAGGGATGAGCCTTTTGGCTCACCGCATAAGGCTCCAGGCTCCGTCCTTAACATTACAATGACCATATGGTTCTTGGATTCCATAGCCGAGGAAAAAGTAGGAAACAGGCTAGTGTACAGTACTGATGATTACCTGTCATGGGGGTGCAGCTCTTCCAGACCTGTCCTGTATTCCACACACAGTCCTGCTTAACAAAGCCAGACTCTGGTGACTCTCCTCATGACCTCTTCTTGCTCCCTGCCATATTGGCCCTGCCAAAAGGTATTATGGTGTGGCTGATGTGTACATTGAACAGCTGGAAGATGGGTAGCAAACTTACCCTGTCTCCTCGAACACTTACACCATATGGGTTTAGTTTGTAATGCACATGCTAGTATACAAGATGAACTGGTGTCCCAACCCTATCTTCACTCCGCATCTGCCAGGCCACACACCAATGATGTGTTTGATGTGTACTGCTATGATCCTGTGCCATTTAGCAGTCATTCATGCCTACCACCTCTCCAGAGGAGACAGTAGTAAAGAAAGCTATTTGACTGTTGCCTCTGCTTCAAGGTATTCCAGAATCTAGCAGCTCTGAGACATTTTTCCTCCAGCCCAATGGGCAAGTGTCTATTTTCTGTTTATTCAATGACCGTTAGCCCCAAAGAAACTTTGTTGCTCTTGGGACACGTTTGTAAGGACCCTGTAGTCCCAACAGTTTCTCAACCTGTGGGTTGTAACACCTTGGGGCCCCTAAGACCATCAGAAAACACAGATATTTACATTATGATTCATAATGGTAGCAAAATGCTCTGAAGTAGCAACAAAAAATTTTATGGTTGGGGGTCACCACAACATGAAGAACTATATTACAGGGTCACAGAGTTAGGAAGGCTGAGAGCCGCTGCTCTAGTCCCATCAGCTCAACATAAAACAAATGATTGCCAGTGCTGAGGCATTGTCTTCACAGGCTGGCCGCGCACACGGATAACCTCTGGCACGTCCTTCCCCAGTCTGGCAGATCTAGTGGTAATTATCCATCTGATGGGTAAATGGGCTAGGTGGTTACTGTGTCAATCCTGCAATAAATATCAGTGTAGTTTCTGCCCAGATGCTGATGGGCTATTTCCTAAAAGGTAGATAGATAATAACAGTCAAGCAGAGGCCAGTGCAGAGCCAGCAGGAGCACATCATCAATGCCAGCCTTGACAGCAAGCATCCTGATGTACCTGGGGACCAGCTGTCAAACAGTCCCTTCTGTTCCTATGATCACATATCAGTCTCAAATTGAGGAGCATTGTTGACACTCAGCCTGCCTACACAGCTCATGGCCCAAAGAGAATTTCAGACACTCTGCTAGAAATGGCAGAAATACTGTTGGCAGCTTCACTGCCACGCTATTAGGAGCTAACTGTTCTATTCCTTATACCATCCTCCTCACACCCATCTGCTCAATCTATACTGAAACTGAGAGAGCTCCTGTGATCAGCATAGGCCCATATATGTTTGGCTTTGGCCCAGGATTCACAGAATTTCCAGAAGCCCACAGCTGACTGACATGGCCATACTGTAGAGCTGTGACAAGGGCTGCCCAGAGTGTTGCTTTAAGAGTTAGAAGTACCCAGGGCTGAAGAGGTAGTTCAACAGTTAAGAGAATATACATGCAGAGACCCAAGTTTGGTACCCAGCATCCAGCATCTTCAATTCAAGGTTCTCTGACACCCTCTTCTGTGCCCAGTGGGTACTTGAACTTACACATAAAAATACATGTTCTTTTGTTTTTTGTTTTTGGCGGACGGAGGGGCACATGTATTGGGTATTCATATGGTCCCAGGAAAGCAGACATCTGCTATGGGTACAAGGCCCTTTCATTCTCCTAGGGACAGGTCACAGGTCCATTCATGGGTTCCTGGCTTATGAAGCTGCAGGCCAAGGCTAAGCTTGATGTCTAGAGTTCCCCAGACTGACCCACCTCCTCTCCCAAGGACCTGCAAGCACAGGATCGTGCCCATCGCATTGGGCAGCAGAACGAGGTGCGTGTGCTTCGCCTGTGTACCGTCAACAGTGTGGAGGAGAAGATACTGGCTGCTGCCAAATACAAACTCAATGTGGATCAGAAGGTGATCCAGGCAGGCATGTTCGACCAGAAGTCATCCAGCCATGAGAGGCGTGCCTTCCTGCAGGCCATCCTGGAGCACGAGGAGCAGGACGAGGTGAGCATGGTGCCGGCCTGGCTCAGCGTGAGTGGTGGATGCATGAGGCTTTCGTTTTCGGTTTTGTACCTTTTTTGCACTCTTGGTTTTTGTTTTTGGTTTTTTGGTTTTTTATTTTTATTTTTTTGCGTCCCTTTGGAGTAAAGGGAGTGTGGGCTGAGCAGAAAGAGGATGCGCACTTGCTTTCCCTTTGAAGTGGGTTTTTTTCTAAACTGCTGGTGACAGACGGCCGCATTGACAGCCCTGGAGACTGAAGTCCTGTATTTATCCACAGAGCAGACACTGCAGCACGGGCAGCGGCAGTGCCAGCTTCGCCCACACTGCCCCTCCGCCAGCGGGCGTCAACCCCGACTTGGAGGAGCCACCTCTAAAGGTGAGAGGGGTAGTTCAGTCTCCACGCCCACTCAACTCAGCTTCTTGCTGAGACTGGCCAGCAAGGGCCTGACCCCACAAAGCGTGCGTGTGCTTGTGCGAATGTGTGTGCCTCTTGCTGACGCGTGGGATCCCCACCGCAGCCAGCCTGGGACCTCCAGCTCATCAGCTCATCTTCGGACGGATTCCGCCGCTCACCTCCGAGCCTGGCCACCACCCATCCCAGCCCCACCACAGTCAGACTAAAGCTTTGCAATCTTGTAGGAGGAAGATGAGGTGCCTGATGATGAGACCGTCAACCAGATGATTGCCCGGCATGAAGAAGAGTTTGACCTCT
Organism: Mastomys natalensis; assembly: GCA_021653895.1. Lineage (NCBI taxonomy): Eukaryota > Metazoa > Chordata > Mammalia > Rodentia > Muridae > Mastomys > Mastomys natalensis. Next base: position 536,327 of record JAJTUV010000695.1, read on the forward strand.
TCATGGTGAGCACCTGGACTGGCACCACACAGACACAGTGATGATAGTGGCATCCCTGTGGCTAATGGAGCTGCTGCTCCTCTTCACACAGTTTCCTAATGCCTCCAGCTGACCCTCATGTTGTAGAGATAGTGCAGGACACCACACTACCGTTTCTGTAGACTCCAGGCTGCTTGCCCAGAGGCCCCTCCCTTTACAGAGGAGTTGAGTGGACACTGGAGGCCTGAGGGGCTATCTAGGGCCTGGGCTACAGATTCCCCCATGCTGCTAGGTACTAGTTGAAGTTTAGATAGAACTCTTTCAGTTCCATCTGGATTCAGTAGGCCTGGTATTTTCCTCTAAGGCCGCCCTGTGGACATACCTGTGTTCCAACGGTCCAACCTCTTACTGAGGTCTGCTATAGCAACCTGGTTGGGGCAGTCCCTAAAATGAAGCACTGTTAACTCATCACTAGTGTCCCTGTGAGGCCCATTCTAAAGGCTATGGCTTACTGTGCTAACTGCCTTCTACCCTCTGTCCACCACCTACGTCATAGCGCATGGACTTGGACCGCCGGCGTGAAGAAGCCCGAAACCCCAAACGGAAGCCACGCCTGATGGAAGAGGATGAACTCCCGTCCTGGATCATCAAAGGATGATGCAGAAGTGGACGGCTGACATGTGAAGAGGAGGAGGAGAAGATGTTTGGCCGTGGTTCTCGCCACCGCAAGGAGGTAGACTACAGCGACTCACTGACAGAGAAGCAGTGGCTCAAGGTACATGCCTGAGAGGGCTGTGCGCCGCAGACCGTGCCAGGCAGGGTTGGGAGCAGAGGCCGGCCTTCTTGGGTCATCCAAACTGATACCTTCCCTCATTGTTGGCTGCATTCACTGCTGCATGGCTTCCAACAGGAGGATGTAGGTATGTTTAGTTTCTACCTCTATAGCTGTCACAAGAAAAGAGCCAGCAACTAGCTAGCATGCTACTAGCTCTTGTGAGCTCTGAAGTATAAGCGCTTACTTTTTTATGAGGTTGACTGATGACTTCTCCAAAGCCTAGCTTTGGAGAAGGCTGAGGTTTCAGGTCCCTGCCTGCAGCTGAGCTGACTGCCCCTAGCACACAGAGGGGAGGACACATAGCAGCTGTTCAACCAGCGATAGCTGCACGTGATAAGTGAGGTCATAGCTGAAGAGTACCAGAGGTCTGGCATCAGGGCCTGTTTGGTGTTAGCAATCCACAATCTAGCTCAAAAGTCATGTTGTAAGCACAGCCCAGAACTAGCTATTCAGGAAGGCAGGTGGCAATCCAAGGTGATCTGTGTGGTCTCTTCCTGTGTGGCCAGGTAGCCCTGGAGCTCAGAAGACCCTCATCTAGAGACACCAGGGAAGCCAGTGTGATGGTCAAGTCTCTAATTCTGAGGTTGAGGCACGAGTTCAAGGGCAGCCTGGGTTACATGGCAAGCCCTTGTCAAAGAAAAGAACCTGCCAAGAAGTCAAACAAACTTTGGAATGGGCACTCCTCAGAATCCTCCAGAACCTAGGACAGGAACTCCAGGAAGATAGTCCTTCGTGTAGTAAGGCCATCACACTAAAGGACTTGATCATGTGTTTCACATTTACAAAGCACTAGGAGGCGTTAATGCAAGTCATCACATTTGCTAAGTTTTGTGCACAGGTTTTTGAGGTGGGATTTACATGCCACACACAGCTCCTTTTGAAGGTCCATTGCTAGAGTCAGGCCGTCTTCCTGTCAGCATTAGAGCAGCCTCATCATCCCCAAAAAAGCCCCACTCTTCCTGCTTGCTTCTGTTAACTCCTTTGTTGTCCTACATTGGCGACCACTAGTGCCCTTGGCAGTTTTTGTTTTTAGATATGGAATATTTCACAGATTTGTGTGTGATCCTTAGCAGGGACCACACTAAGCCTCTCTGTCCCGGTTTCAGTGTGTGTGCTGCCCGTGAGCACTACTTAGCGTAGTTTTAATTGATGGATTGGCATACTTTTGTGTTTTATGTAGCCCAGGCTGGCCTTGCACTCTTATCTCCCTGTGTCCTCCCTACCCCACCAAGTGCCCTTATAACAGGCAAGCACCACACTACCCTTCAAGTTATGTAACTGTTGTGAGCATAGCACCTTAATGCTGCATTCTTCAGAGTGCTTCATTATTTCTGTCCACCAGTCAGTGGGAGTTGGGGTTGCATTCCTTAAGGGGCTGTTTAGGATGATATATGGTGAGCATGTGGCCTGCCTTGCCATCTCTCATGTGTACATGGGAATGGTATCAGTAGAACAGATGGCCAGCCACACAGGCCAGTCCTTGGTCTTGCCACATCCTCACTAACTCCTGTCAAATCCAGCCTTGGTTATCTGGTTTTTGTGTTTCTTGCCCATTCCTGTATCTTCTGGAGAAGTTTGTTTGTGTCCCTTGCCATGCACCTCTGCCCTTTTGAGAAGATATTCTTACTGTGTTGCTTGGTTTGGTCCGACTCATGGGCTCAAACAGTCCTCCTGCCTGGCCACATGCGTAGCTGGAATTGTACACACACACAGTAGTGCCTACTTTCTCTTTTAAAAAATTTGTATTATGTTTCTATTTATTTGATAGTGCATTTGTGGGGCTGGGGGCTAAGGGTTGTACCCAAGCCATAGCATATGTGGAGGTCAAAGGACAACTTGGTAAGAGGCAACGTCTGACCTAGCACTATGGTAATAGTCCTGGGGACCAAACTCAGGTCATCAGATTGCCGACAAGCTACTTTTACTTAGCCATTTCGCCAGCCCCAGTAGATCTTTAAAATTTCTTATCATAGAAAGATAAAAGAGGTAGATCCCCCTTCTCTGTTTTCCTTTTAATCTCCTCTTCCCTTTTCTTCTTAATATTTATTTTATTTTTATTTGTGTGTATTTGTACATGCTCACAGCCAATGAGTTTAGAAAAGGGCATCTGATCCCATGAAGATGATGTTGCAGGGGAGAGGAGAGAGGTTGTGAACCATCTGACACAGATCAGATTCTCTGCAAAAGTAGTCTGAGCTATTAACCCCTGAGCCACCTCTCCTGAAGTTATTTACTAATGTTTTGTATGTACATGATATCTGGATATGAGTTTGGGCACACATGCCATGCCACATGGAAAGCAGAGGATTTGCAGGAGTCCGTTCTCTTCTATCATGTGATCTGGGGTGTGTCTGGGTTTGGTGGCAAGTTCTTGTGAACCATCTTAGTGGTACTATTTATGCTCCAATAAAGGAACATAAAGATTGGGGTTGGGGGGGAAGACTTGCCAAATTCAAGGTACAAAGATTTATCTCCATTTTCTGTCTTGTTTTTCTTTATACTTCCTGGGGTGGTCTGCTGTTTCAGCCCTAGCTGGCCTGGTAGTTATGTTCGTTCCCAAGGCTCTCTTCAAACTCATGGTGATCTTCCTGCCTTAGTCTCCCATGTGTTGGAACTATAGGTATGCGCCACCAGGCCTGGCTTTTGACTTTTGTTTTGAGAGTTTTGTAGTTTTACTTCTTTTAAAAACAGAACATTAGGGACTGAAGAATTGGCTCTGTGATTAAGAGCACTTGTTGCAAAGGACCTGGGTTCAATTTCCAGCACCAGTATGGAGGCTCACTACCTTCAGTACCAGGCACACGTGTGGTTCACAGATGTGTATGCAGCCAAAATACTCATACACATAAAATAAAAAATACATCGTTTTTAAAAAAGATTACTTCATAAGTGTCTCAGTATTTTTTCCCTAGAGACTTCTTTAGGTATGTAGGTGTTTTGCCTGTGGAGGCCAGAAGAGGGCATCAGACATCCTGAAACTGGAGTTAGAGATGTTTGTATGGGGAATAGAACCCAGGTCCTCTAGAAGAGCAGTGTGTGCCTTCAACCACTGAGCCTTTTCCCTGGCCCCTTTTGGTGTTAACTATTGGCTAAACTAGCTGGACATTAAACTCAAGGACATCCTGTGTCCTTATACCCCGTACATACCAGGGCTAAGGATGCACGCCACCATTCCTGGCTTTTATGTGGAGTACTACAGATCTAAACTCGGGTCCTCAGCTTGCACAACAGATGCTTTCCCGTTGAGCTACCTCCTAGCTCTCATACTTTTATTTCATACATTAAGTTCTGTGATTTGTTTTAAGTTTTCTATAGTATGAGAATGGGGTCTACTGTGAATGTTGTATGTGCTCATCCTGCTGTCCTGGCAGCATTTGCTGAAGAAAATTTTTTTCACAGGGAGCATATCTTAAATTATAATAAATTTACAGTCAGGTATGGTGGCATATGCCTGTTAGCCTACTAGCATTTGGGAGGTAGAGGTACGAGAATCAGAAATTCAAGGTTGCCTTCTTCAAAAACTCCAGTTTACATTAATGAAACCTCTAAAACTGGTCCTCTACCATGCTGCTAGTGGGCATGTGATGAGTGACATGCTTCAGGCTGGTCGCTCTGAGTGCCCAGATCTTCCAGCTCATCTGACTACTACTCAGGCCTGTATTCTCTTTCTGGACTGCTTAAATAAAGAACTGTAATTGGGCCACTCACATAATTCTAAAACATTTGCAGAGAACCAGGACACTGAAGGCAATTTGCTGGCAGGGTCATGCTCCCTGAAGGGCCTGGGCAATACCCTTAGCTCTCTCAGCTTCTAGGGCTCCAACAGCTCTTTATAGTTAATGGCCACACACACACACACACACACACACACACACACACACACAAACACAAATATCTCACAAGAAGCTGGAGGGCATGAGAAATGGCTCAGTGTTTAAAAGCATATCCTGCTCTTACAGGGGACTCAAGTTCAGTTGCCAGCACCCACATCAGGTGGCCCACAACCACCTCTGTCCCCAGCTCCAGGAGATCTGATTCCAACATGTAATTAAAAATTATAAAAAGAGCCGGGCAGTGGTGGCGCACTCCTTTAATCCCAGCACTTGGGAGGCAGAGGCAGGCAGATTTCTGAGTTTGAGGCCAGCCTGGTCTACAGAGTGAGTTCCAGGACAGCCAGGGCTATACAGAGAAACCCTGTCTTGAAAAAAACCAAAAAAAAAAAAAAAATTATAAAAAGAGAGCTGGACCTACTTCTCTGTGCTAGGACACCATGTTTGAGTCCAGAATCCAATCAGTACTGCTCCCTGCCAAAACAAAATCAACTGATTACAAGGACCTCATTTCTATATAAGGTCACCCACTTCCTGAAGTTCTGGGTAGATATGAATTTGGGGAACAGTTGCTCACTCCTATATGTTCAGTGAAGCCCCCACAGTTTGGTCTCCCCTGCTGCCACATGCCCTGGATGCTGCTTTTGTGACCCAGATGGTTTCCCTTCTCTACTGTGCTTCAGGTTGAAGCTTCGTTGTCACTTTCTGGTGAGATTTGGCCAGACCATACTGTGTTGTGTGACTGTCTTGAGAGCCTTAGGTGTGACACAGTGACCTGCTAGGTGTTTTGGATCTCCTCCCTGATCCCAAGCTCCCCTAGAGGATTCTTTTAAGTTAACTTGTTATTTAGCATGTCCTTCACCTCAGTACTTTTACCATGAGGAAACTGATTTAAGGAGAATCTGCTTGACAGTCTCCCCTCACCTCTAGCACAATGGAAGGGTGTGGCCTATGTAGCTCAGGGGCCAGGGCCTTGGCAAGCCTGTGTGAGGTGTTGAATCTTATCCACAACACTGCAACAAGTTGAGGCTTGAGAAGTGGCTCAGTGATAAGGACACTTAATGGGCCTTCCAGATGACCCAACTACAGTTCCCAGTACTCACATCACAACTACTATTAACTTCAGCTCCAGGGAATCGAGTGAGTCCCTGTTTTGGTCTCCATGTGGATCTCTCTCACACAGAAGAGTAATATAAATCTTTTTTTTTTTTTTTTTTTTTGTTTATATATATAAGCTTCTGGCTGTCCTGGAACTCACTCTGTAGACCAGGCTGGCCTTGAACTCAGAAATCCTCCTGCCTCTTCCTCCCAAGTGCTGGGATTTAAAGGCGTGTGCCACCACTGCCGGCCAAATCTTTTTTTAAAATATTTTCTTTTTCTTATTTTAATATTTTCTTCCTTTCAATGTGCATTGGTGTTTTGCCTCTATATGTCTATGTGAGGGTGTCAGGTTCTCTGGAATTGAGATTACAGACTGCTGGGAGCTGCCATGTAGATGCTAGGAATTGAACCCAGGTCTTCTGGAAGAGGATCCAGTGCTCTTAACTACTGAGCCATCGCCCCAGCCCCCATAAAATAAATCTTACATATACAAAAACACTTTAAGGTGTCCAAGGACTGGTTGGAATTAAATTAATGCAGCTAGCTAATGCACTGAAATATTGTGCAGGCAGACAGGCTGTGCATCAAGACACTGTGCTAAGCTGGTACCCGAGACCTGAATCCCATCCTCAGCATCACACAGAGTGAGAAAAGGAAGACAGTGGTACTGTAGAGAAGGACAAGAGTGGACATGATGCCACATGCCTTACCCAGAAGTGAGAACATTGAGGCAAGGGATCAGGTGTTCAAGACCTACCTAAGCTACATGAAACCCTGACTCAAAACAAGTAACTAAGCAACAATAATATTAGTAGTAAAAGTGACAGGAGCTATGCATACAACCCAGGGGCCTGAGCTTGTAGCTGCACAGCTGCACTGAGGCTCACATGTTGGCCTGAGTAAGGGTTCTGACAGAGTGGTGACTGCTGGCCACTGTGGGCACTTGATTCTACTGCTCTCCGTTCTAACCATCAGCTAAAACAGCTTATCAATTTCAAAGAGTAGATGGGGCACTAGTGAGGTAGCTCAGCAGGTAAAGGCTGTTACCACCATGTCTGACCTCAGTTCAGTCCTAAGGGCCACATAATAGAACCAGTTTCCAAAGCTTGTCCTCTGACCTCCATTTCCACTGCCACATGTGCACACACACACACACACAATCAATCCATGAATATAAATGAATTTTTGACGGTGACAGAGCCTAGAGCAGGTCTTCTGGGTGTCTGTATTGATGTCACTGGGCTTTTGCCTGGCCCATTTATGATCCTGTGTGGTCAGTCTTCTGAATGGGCAATGGGTGGAGCATCAATGTAAAGGAGCACTAGCTTTTCCTACCTTCAGGAAACAGTTGGGGTTCCCAGTAGATATTGTGCCCTGAGCCAGCCATGCTGGAAGGATGTCAGTATGGGGGCTTCCTCCCTCCCTAGCCGGGCCCCAGGACTGCGCATCGCGGCCTCTCTGTGTCGACTTGGGTGCTGGCTGTCCTATTTTACCACTATTGACCCTGAAGGCTATCGAGGAGGGTACGCTGGAGGAGATCGAAGAGGAGGTCCGGCAGAAGAAATCCTCACGTAAGCGTAAGCGAGACAGCGAGGCCGGCTCCTCCACCCCGACCACCAGCACCCGCAGCCGTGACAAGGATGAGGAAAGCAAGAAGCAGAAGAAACGCGGGCGTCCACCTGCCGAGAAGCTGTCCCCAAACCCACCTAACCTCACCAAGAAGATGAAGAAGATCGTGGATGCTGTGATCAAGTACAAAGACAGGTAAGCTGAGGCGGTGGGGGAGGGGTGAGTGTAGAGAGTAGAGCCTGGTACACAGCCACACTGAAGGCCTGTGTTTTCTTGTCTGCCCTAGGACGGCTTGTGGGCTGAAGCAGGGATGCACACAAGTATCTTCCACCATGACAGGAAAAGAGCAGGTGGCAGACTAGAGAGGCACTATGTGGGTGTCAGCAAAGATGGCATGTGACAGTTGCTCCTTCTGAAGGAGCACACCCTGCAGTAGCAACAGCATATGCAACTGCTGGTATGGTGATGAGTGCTTAGGTTGTGGCTGGGTAGACTGCAGCCTCTGTTGTTCCTGCTGCATGTCTGTAGTTCTTCCTCTCCCTGTGTCAGGGGCCATTTAGATGTTGACAGTTTTGGATCTTGTCTTGTTCCATGCCAGGTTCCACTAACTCTTGGAGTGGAAGGTCTAGTGAGATTTGGCCACATGTGAGGCAGCGCATGTTTTCAGCTATGGCGAAGCCAGCATCAGGCTGTGCTGCTCCTCTGTGGGTGATGCTGTGTGGCTCCCACCAGGCCTTGGCTACCCTAAGGTGGAAGCATGAAGTTTGGGATTTGCTCATCTTTCCGTTGTTGGTGTCTTAATTTTACCTTTCCAACACACACTGGCTGAGGCCTGTCCCTTAATGGAATTTTTATGGTGACAGTTTTCTGTGACTCAGTAAGCATGTTATGAAAGGGTTTTGTCATCCAGAGAAAAGAGTTATAGTAAGTTGTGAGTCTTGACACACATCTGGGAAGAGTCAGCAAGTGACACGGTTTAAAGGTGATGATGGTACCTAAATCAGTGAGTACAAATTGAATGGGAAGATAGCTCTCTGGGCAGAGTTGCTTGCCACCAAGCTTGGTAGCCTGAAGTTGATCCCCAGGACCCACTTGGAGAGAACCAGCTCCTACAGGTTGTTCTTTGACTCCACATGTCTGTTCCGGTACAGATTCCCCAGCTCCATCTGAAAATGTAGTGGGAGTGGTTTAAAAACGAGTGTCAACTCCAATTCACTGCCTTTACCTCTCAAGCAGATTCCACACAAAATAAATGGAGGACTACTGTGTCGAGAGAGTAACTTGTTTTTCTTTTCTTCTTTTTTTAAACATTTATTTATTTGTTTATTTTATGTATATGAGTAAACCATTGGTCTCTTCAGACACACCAGAAGAGGGCATCAGACTACATTGCAGGTGGTTGTGAACCATCATTGGTTTTAGGAATGAACTCGGACCTCTGAAGAGCTGTCATGCTTTTAACATGACCATCTCTCGCCGTGTAATTGTTTCAACATGCTTTTAGATATGAGTTGTAAAAAGTCATGAAATAAGGCTCTGGCTTATTTGTTCTTACACTTGGTGTATGAAGTGGCTTCACATGGCTTTCTGTTCTACACTGTTGATACAGAAACTTAAGTGAAAGAGACTTGAGGTCGAGGAAGACAGATGGCATCCCGAGGTTTGGTACCCCTTTGAAATAACCCTTACATGTCATGTGCATCTTTTCCGGTGAAAACATTATGTTGTGAAATCGAAGGTAAACAGATTAAGAAACCACCAGCTAATACCGTCCATCTTCCATTGTCCCTTCAGTGGGACGTAGAAGCCATCTATCATTAATGGCTGAGAAACTGGAGTTCAGAAAAGCAGGTCACCATAGGATGATCCCCTTACAATAATGCAGATTCTTGACATACTGTTAGAAGATGAGTTGCCATATACATGGATAAGTGGCGTGAAAACATACCTCTTCAAAGGGTTTCTTGGTGATCCAGTCATCATGGGAAGGAGTGCCAGGATTCCTGCAGACATCAGAACATCAGGAAACGCACACTAAAACCAGAGTGACTTCTGTGTGCTGGTGCCCAACCTTGGAGTTGGGGGTAAGGCTAAAGCAGCATGATCACAAGTTTGAGGCCAGTCTGAACTACATATTGAAAACCTATCTCAGAAAACACAGAAATGAGCAACCGTGATGCCTTAGTGGGTAAAGACACTTGCCACCAAGCCCAGTGGCCTGAATTTGATACCTGGGACCCACATGGTAGACAAGGATTGACAAGTGTCTTCTGACTTCCATGCGTGTGCTTGTGGTATAAGCTCCCCACATATACACACAATAAGGACTTTTCTTAAAAAAAATACTGAGCCATTAAATTAATTTTTTTAAAGAATTGAGAGACATCCAAAGTATCCAAAATTTTGGCAGTTGATGGCAAGATCATGAAGCGACTAAACTTTATCTTGAGCTGAGCTTGGCATGCATTCTCCTCTGTGCTAGTTGTTCTGTCCCGAGAGCCCAGCCTATGTCCATAGCAGCAGGGTTTCAGTCTTCTAGACAGGAAGGAATCCACAGGGAATGAAGCTTTGGTAACTGTAATATCCTCTGTCTGAGAGCTCTGGGCACAGCTATTGCTGCTGTCTAGAGGGCTGTTATCTACAGAGCACTGTGTACTTAAACGTAAGTGGAGCTCCAAACTGATCCATTGTGCTAGACAGTGAGCAGCAGTACCCTCCAAGTGGGGCCTGAGTGGCTGATCTGCCCAAGAGGGACTCTAGCTATGAATGTTGAGCCTTTATTTCTAGATGTGAGCATGACCATAGTAAGATCACTGATAGTGTGTGCACTTCGCTGGATTTTAGTATATCTGGAGCAGATTTGTTAGTTTCACCATGTAGAACCAAGTGCCAAGGCCTTGGTTACTTTCAGAGGAACCAGTTTGTCGTTTGTGCATTCTGTATCCTACTGAAAATCCTTCCTTCACCTCATGTCATTGTCCATGATGTAACAGATGATTCACCCGCAGTAGAACAGAGCAATCTCCAGAGCACAGATGTAATCGTAGTGCAGTTAGTAAGACTGTCTCAGAGCTGGTTTGTCAAGATGGCTCTGTTGTGGGGCCCAGCCTCCTTATATGTAGTAAAAGTGAGACCTGATGCTGTGCACCTAGTGGGGTAGTGACTGTGCTCATATAGGACCCTGAGGGACAAGATGTCTTGGGGCTTGATACTTGTTTCTGTGTGACCTTAATTAGACTGGACAGTATCAAAGAACCCAGACCCCACAGAGTGAAGGATCGTCACAGGAAGCCTCTGAGGTGGGTGGTGAGCTTCTGGTCCCTTCACAAGCATGAGTTTCTGATAGCCACAGTCACTTGTCCCTGAGGAAAGACAGCCTTGTACCATTTTTCTGGTCAGATACCTACCTTACTTTGTTAAGAAATTTTCAAAAATGATGTTTAGGTACAACAGTGACTCATTTTGTGCATACTTTTGACATTTAGCTAAATTTGCTACAAGGAAGGCAAGCAAAGCTGTGAAACTACACATTGTTAGCTTAAACAAGTCTGGATTCATCCTGGTAGAAAGACGGAGATGAAAATGGTCAAGGGAAGTAGCTAACAGAACTTCCTCAATTCTGGTACTAAGTGGAAGGTCGTGGTACCTTGTCCTCAGTTGCAGTAGCTTCCAGGAGAGTCCTGCTTGCAGTTTTTGAAGAGGTGTCTTCTCACTGTCTCCCCCTTCCTGTGTTTCCATGCAAATGTTGATGATACCGCCAAGGGTGCCTGGGTACCCAGGGTTTAGTTGGCTCATGTATGCTCACAGCTGGTCATTCACATGGCTGACCTCTGTGTCCACCACCTCTGCTGGTCAGCCCAACCCAGACTTACCTCCTGCCCAGAATGGCATTTCAAGAGCTCAGAGGTCACCTTGCAGCACTCGAGGACAGAGACCACAGATTCTGTATGACATAGCTGTCATCCAGAAGGTTCTGAGCCAGCACTGGCTTCTGGAATGGCAGGCAGTATTCACAAGTCAGGTCCAATAACCCTTACCCTGTTTCAGGCTATGCTAGAGAGAACATGGGGAAAATAACATTGTAGCATCAAACTTCAGTTTTGCTTCTTATTTTAGACAGGAGCTCACTGTGTAACCTTGGCAAACATCAAACTGTATTTTGTTCTTGTTTTGTTTTTTATTTTTAATGTATGTGACTAGTTGCCTGCATGTATGTCTGTGCACCGTGTGTGTCCCTCGTGGCAGAGACCAGAAGAATGTATAGGATCCTCTAGAGCTGGAGTTATAGGTGATTGTGAGCCACCATATAGATGCTGGAAATTTTGAACCTGGGTCTTCTGCCAAAGTACTCTGAACCATCAAATGAAATATTCAAGAAAACATTTGGACCTTTTGGTTATGTTTTTTTTGGGGGGGGGGTTGTTGGTTTTTTTAGATGTATTTACTATGTATATTGTCTTCTGCCTGTATATAGTCCTGCAGACCAGAAGAGGGCACCAGATCACATCATAGATGGTAATGAGCTATCATGTAGTTGCTGGGGATTGAACTCAGAACCTCTGGAAGACTAGCCAGTGCTCTTAACCTTGGAGCCATCTCTCCAGCCCGTCCTCTCAATCCCATTTATTGTTTTTGAGGCAAACACTTGCTTTGTTTATAGCCTAAACTGGCCTCAACTTTAGGCAATCCAAGTGCCTCAGCCTTCTGAGCATTAGGGTTTCAGGTTGGGATCTTTGCAGATTGCTTCCTAAAGCCCTCTACTCAGATTGCGCAAGCCAAGTTAAACATGGAACCTGGAGGACCTGAATTACCACAGTGCTTCTTCCTCTCCAGCCACACCCCACAGAGTTTCTCTACATAGCCCTTGCTGTCCTGGAGCTCACTCTGTAGACCAGGCTGGCCTTGAACTCACAGAGATCTGTAAGGGTCCTGGCTACCCAGCTCTGTAGCCAAGCTGCTCTCCCTGCGGTCTCAGTCTTCCGTCCATGTTAGAGAACTGCTAGACCAAGAGTAAAGCTGTGCCTGGCACGTGTAGGCCTGAGCACCATCCCCAACTGTCAACACAACCAGCCAAAGGTCGCTTGGAGAAATGAGGTGGAAAACAGGTTTTAATCTGAAATCAAAACATGGATGAAAATTAAGAATGGACTTAGCCAAGGTAACAACTGCCTTGGACCCCTCAGCTGTCCCCAGGCTGTAGACCTTCCAGAGCCCTTGCTGCTCTGTGCTGAGGTCATGGTGACCTCAGGTTGTACGCTGTGGGTTGTAGGGAGAGGGGGTGGTGTGGTACTTGACATTTCCAAGGTAGCAAACTGCACACTCAGGCTGAGCAGATCTGGCTCCATCTTCGCTTTTCTAGAAGGTTGAAAGTTGTAAATTTTACAATTATGCTCTATCCCTATGCCTCAGTTTCCAAATGGAGAACACACTGAGGTTAGGCCACTGGGCCGTGTGAAGTTTCAGGCCCGAAATAAACCAGGGATTGCAGCACTGCCTGGGCCTTCTCAGAGGCATACATCTTCTTCCAGCTCCTGCTCAGTGTACAAGGAGAGAGGCAGTGCTAGGGAAGGAGAAAATGCCTGCTGATAAGCTGTGGATCTTTGCCTGAGTACTTCTACAATGTTAAATCTGGTCTCCCAAGTAGAGTGGGCCATCTACGTCTCAGGGAAGATGGGCAGATTAGCCCCCAGGCTTTTCACTTTCAACCTTGAATGACATCGTGCTTATGCCTGGTGGTTCCAGGTCTGTGCCAAAACCCTCTGCTTAGCACCTGGCGCAGAAGCTGCCAGCCAGGCTTGACCAAATTAGGCAAGAACCGCAGGCAGAGCTTACTCTGCAACTCAGTTGGGCAGCCTGGCCTACTTCCTTGTCTAGCCACCTAAGGCTTGAACTCACCTTAGAATCTACTTGAAAAAGCTCCACCTGTTCTGATTAAGAGACAGATTTCATCTTGGGCTTCATGCCCTGGGTCAAACAGTTAACACCAAGGAAAGCAGGCAGCAGATAATGAGACCAGGGATCAGTCCATAGCTCACAGGCAGACAGGCAGGACTGATAGGGGTGCTGTGTGGAGTCTGGAGTGCTGGGTCCTTGGCCTCCTGTTCTCTGTCCCCCTGGAGTCAGCAGCACCCTGTGTCCCTGGAAAGGCCTTTCATTCAACAAAGCTTCCAGGTCCCACTTACTAAGCCTCTGCGTGTGGTGTATAAGCCACCCTTCTGAGATAGGATCTCCACATCCAGTTACCCCAAATCTTCATCCCATTTGTTCTACTAGACCAAAATACCCATTGCCCCTTGGCTCCTAGGTTCCTGTGGCCTCAAAAAGCAGATTAAGATGCCCTTTGACACTGAGGTTGCTACAGATGGATTGCTGACTAATTCAGCCTAGGCTATGGCCAACCAGTGTTGCAGACAGACCTTGAGCCTCCCCCATCTGCCTGTAGCCTCAGTCGGGTTCTGTCCCATCTGCATCTGCTCCCTAGTCCCCAGATGATATCTTGTCATTACTGTGGACCTGTAGTCACATGTTCCATTTTCAGCCTGACTTCCACGAGTGCCATCTTCACAATCTCTTCACCAAATGGGGTGTTGGAAATTGTGTCCCTTATAGTACTGGGCTCCACAGGAGGTCTCCCAGGCTTCTTAAACCTTAGGCTCAGATTCCATTGTTGACCAACATGAGATCATAATAAGAATTTTGTTTCCAGAACTGGTCTGTGTGTCTTGATGCCAGAATGTTTGCCTAGTCTATAAAAGACCCTGGGTTCCATCCCAGCATCATGGAAGTGCACTCCCATAGCCCCCAGCATCCAGGAAGTGGATGCAGAGGCATCAGAAATGAATTCAAGACTAGTCTGGGACACATGAGATTCTGTCTTTAAGAAAATTGGTGATTTGGTGGTGCTGCATGCCTTTCATCCCTAGCACTCAGGAGGCAGGAGGAGTAGATTGGATCTCTTGAATTTGGGGGCAGCCTGGTCTACAGAAAGTGAGTTCCAGGACAGCCAGGACCACACAGAGAAACCCTGTCGTCCAAATAAGAATAGAAGCCGGGCAGTGGTGGTGCACGCCTTTAATCCCAGCACTTGGGAGGCAGAGGCAGGCGGATTTCTGAGTTCGAGGCCAGCCTGGTCTACAGAGTGAGTTCCAGGACAGCCAGGGCTACACAAGAGAAACCCTGTCTCGAAAAACAAAAAAATAAAATAACAAACTTTGACAGTAGCTATTTCTAAATAGCTGAGCTGGTGTGGAAGAAGGCCCTGTCCATGTGAAGGGCCCCACCCAGGCTGCTGACTCCCAAGGGGCTTGTAAACCAACTCAGGGACTTCCCTGGTGGGGCTTCAGTAATTGAACCTTGGTCTCTAGATTGTGTCCTTTTCTGTAGTGATGAAATAGGACAGGAATGAAGTAAAGGCAGTCTCTGCTCTAGGAGATGGCATGAGGAAGCAGCAGTGGCTGTGTCCTCAACACATCACTCCCACATCATTGGCTGTGGCTAAAGCAGTGAACCCCAACCAGGAAGCCATGGCCATGCTTACTCCTGTGTCCAGGTTAATAGCAGGGTTCTCGGATCTTGGTCAAACCATCAAGGCTGCAGTTCTCAGAGCTCATCCGCAGAGACATGGGTAGGCACACAGTGTCTACAGAGAGCTCTACAGTAGATCTTCCTTGTTATAAGTTGGTTTGCAAGGGACAGTTCAGGCCCCTCAGCTGCCTGTGTATGTCTTTGTTCCTTTGTGCCTTTCACCAGACTTTGTTCACATGCCAGTAAGTTGTGAACAGCAGTGCGTAGTGTGTGACTCGAGGCCTGCTGTCCGTGAGGAGACAGGGAGGTCCACAGGGTGGGAATGCTGACAACTGGAGAGAACAGTTTGTCGGGGTGACCAGTTATGACTTGGTGATATGAAGAGTATTGGGAACGTTCTCAAAGTACACATGTCTCTGTGCAGTGCTCCTTCAACAGGACAGTAAGGCCTTGTACAAGACTTAAGATCTGTTCAGCCCAGAACACCATGAAGTGAAGGAAATGAGCCGTATAGCAAAGAATTTGCAATAAGTGTGTCAAACAACCCCTCCCCAGGTGCATGAGCAAAGCCAGGTTCTGACCGTGACTGGGAAAGGTTGTAGGGTGCTAGGAGGTGATAGCCTTCATGATGGCGCTCAGCTTCACTGTGCACCCAGAAAACACAGATCATACCAGACATGCCAGGTTGTAGCCTCTGCAGAATAGCTAAGAAGAGCTGCAGTGGATGCCATAGCCCCCAGCCAGCCATCTACTGCCAACTTAATGCCTGGGCGACCAGGCCCCTAAACCTAAGTGTCCATGGCTGCTGGCTTTTTGTTCTTTCAAGATAGGGTTTCTTTATGTGGCCCTGACTGTCCTAAAACTCTCAGAGTAGACCAGGCTGGTCTCAAACTCAGAGATTTGCTTGCCTCTGCTTCCAAAGTGCTGGGATTAAAGGTGTGCATCACCACACCAGGCCTCAATTGCTGACACAGTCAGTAGCAGGACATGTCACCTGTGGAGCTACATCAATGGAAGGAGGCTAGCTAGACATGGACAGGCCTCAGAGCCCTTAAAGAGACCAAGCTCAGCAAATCCCATTACCCAGAACCACTCCAGGACTCAAGAATGATAGGATTATAGGTAGGGTGCAGCTCTGTGGCTGGCTGAGCATTCATTTATATGTGTAAGGCTGGTTCGGGACCAACATCACAAGACATGTGGGTGGAGCTTGGAGCACTCTGGGCCAGCGGTCTCAGGGTAACTACATTTGAATGAAGGTACAGTAGTTGTGTGGTAGGCTTTGCTGGAGAGCGGTGCTCAGTGTTGATGTCAGTGGACAGGCTTGAAGAGCTTGGGAGGCTATTGAAGTATGTGACAGGCTATGGTGTGTTTACCTCTCACTGGGTGACGCTTGGCAGATAGATGGGCCTGAGGACTGGGAGGAACCAGTGCAGTGGTGCATCATAGTGTGAAGGTTTAGCCCCAAAGTATGGTGGCACTGGCTGTCCCAGAGCTCCTTACAGTCTCAGCGCCTTAACTGAGTGTAGCTTAACTTGCTCAAAGCAGACTTTTCTATCCAAACACAGCTGTCAGCAACAGCCTTCACAACTTATCACAGGAGGGAAGGTTCGAGCTTGTGCCAGGTACCATGTGATAGCACTGACATGAACGGCCCAGAATGCACTGTCAAGAGTGTGAGCTCCAGCTGCTGCTGTGGAACTTTCTAGAAGAAATGGGCTTCATGGGCAGAGAGCTCTGTGATTTTGAGTCCAGCCTGGGCTACATAGTGAGTTACAAGCCAGACAGAGATATGTAGAGGAAAGGCTCCTGTCTCAGAAACAAAAATAAAATTTTTAGAAGACCCAGAACTCAGTCAGCATTGCCCCTGTGTACAGCTCAGGACTGCAGGATCAGAGTGGGGACAGATGGCAGTAAACGTCAGGTTGACAACACGACTCAGCCATGAAAGAAGATGTCTCCAGTGCTGGACTGTAAGCAACTCAGAAGACAGTCAATTTTCTCTAGCTCAGTGGTTCTCAACCTGTGGGTCGAGACCCTTTGGGGAAATCACATACCAGATACTTACATTGCAATTCATAATAGTAGCAAAATTACAGTTCTCAAGTAGCAATGACATAATTTTACAGATTGGGGTTACCACAGCATGAAGAGAACTATATTAAAGGGTTGCAGCATTAGGAAGGTTGAGACCCATTTAGGTGGACAGCCACTCCCATGGAATTCCGGGAGAATCAATTTAGCAGCTTTTGTCACCACCTGGCCTAGTTTCATTTCTGACAGTGTGATAGAATGCCCTGCCAAGAAGTAGCTGAGAGGTTGGGCAGTGGTGGCGCACGCCTTTAATCCCAGCACTTGGGAGGCAGAAGCAAGCGGATTTCTGAGTTCGAGGCCAGCCTGGTCTACAGAGTGAGTTCCAGGACAGCCAGGCTTAGGCAGGGAAACCCTGTCTCAAAAAAAAAAGTAGCTAAGGAAGAAAAAGTTTACCTTACCTCATAGTTCAGAGACTGTCCTTGCAGAGAGGAAAGTCAAGACAGGAACTAGTCCTGTCCCATCCACAGTCAAGAACAGAGAGGAATGACTCTGTACAAGTCCTCTGTCATCTGGCCTTCTCAGCTCCTGCTCAGGCCAGGGCTCTAGCTCAGGGAATGTGAGCCTTCCCATGTCAGCATGCCCATGGGTCAGCATCCAAACTGCCCAGATATCCTGAGAAACTTGAGACAAAGTGACACTGAACAGAGCTGAGGGGAAAGTGAAATACTTGGAAACACTCAGGGCTCTTCCTTCTGCATGAGTTGTCTGAATTTAAGGGCTTTGCATAGATATTAAGCCTGTCACATTGGGGACATCTTGTTATTGAGGCAGGGCTTGCTGAGCTGTCCAAGCTATCCTTAAACTCCTGGGTGGGCCCCACCAACTTGGGAAGTCCTGTTCGTGCCTGTGCCAGCCGTCTGCAGTTAGTGTGAACCAGTTCTTGCCAAGGCTCAGGGTTGAAGAGATTGTTGCTGCAATCAGGAGGACTCCTCGAAGAAGATTCCACAGCAGGAGCTACACTGGGGAGACCTGGCCAATGCTCTTCAGTAGAAAGAGAAGTTCCCACAGCAGGCATATGTATCAGCTGGAAGCCTGGAGACACGAAGCGGGTCTGTCTTGGCTGGAAGGGCTGTGCCATGGCCTCCTTGAGGCCCATACAAAGGATTAGTATCGAAGATGTAGCCCTAAAGTGGACAGAGGACACTAGTTCCTGTATGCGGGCCAGGCATGTCCGCATGACCCCGTGCTGGATAGAACAGGCTAAGAGGGGCAAGGCTGGAACTTCTCAAGAACATTTGCTTTCTCAGCAGAGCGATAGGAGCAGAGTGTACGCTGATGTTGTAGTGCAGTGGCAGCTGCTCTGAGGGTGTGTGCCAGGCAGGCACAGAGCTGCCTGCCCATCTGTATCCTAGGGACTCTCATGTCTACATCAGAGCATTGGGACCTACATAAACTGAGATGAGTACAGTCGGGAACAGCCTCTAGCAGACACTTGGCTGGCCTGCTCCTGATGGCTTCAGGAGTCAGAGTCTCCAGGACAAGCCTGCAAAACTCCCGTGTCACAGGTTCCAGAATCAAGGACATCCTGGTGTGTTGAGAGGATACCAGGATGAGGCCTGGAGAATGGCTTGCTAAGTCATTTAGATTTTTTTTTTTTTTTTTTTTTTTTTTTTCCTTTTTCTGTGGTGCTAGGATGGAACCCAGGGTCTTGTGCTTGTTGGTTCCAACAGGTCCAGCCATTTAGAATTTTCCTTGAAAATGTAAATATACTTTTCTATATTTTGATTATATTCACCGCCTAGTTCTCACACTAACTCATTGTCTACCTCCACTCCTAACTTTTGTTTTTCCATTTTCTTTTACAATCCACCAAGACCATTTTGTGCTGACCATAGACCAATAGGTATGGAATCCACTGGAACATGGCATTTGGTTGGTTGGGTTTTTGAGATAAGATGTCACTATATAGTGCTGGCTGACTGGCTTGAAACTGGCTATGTAGACCAGGCTAGCCTCAAAACTCACAGAAATCGTTCTGCCTCTGCCTCTTGAGTGTTAAAATTAAGTGTGTACACTACTGCCTCAGCCTATTTTGAATTTAGGGAAATATTTTGTTCTGTTTCTGTGGTTGGTTTGGTTTTAGGGGACAGGCTTTGGATAGCTCTGGATGTTCTGGAACTCACTCTGTAGACTAGGCTAACCTCAAACTCAGAGATCCAGCTCAACTGTCTCTGCCTCCCAAGTGCCAGGATTAAAGACGTGCGCCACCACTGCCCAGATGATTTTAGGATTTTAAAGAACAGAAGAATGAAGGTCAAGGTCATTCTTGACTCACAGCAAGTTGGAGTCCAGCCTGGGCCACTCAAGAACGAATGATAATCAGGAATGCAAAGGGTGCTAGTGAAGTGGCAGTAGAGCTCAGTGCCACAAAGGTCCCCAGCGGGCATGGCTTCCCCTACCCCACTCACTGGCTTGTGCTGCCGTTTGGGAACTTTGAGGGGGCTGGACAGTTGTAGGTCAGAGGATTGACCAGGGGACAGGTACATCCTGGATCCTGGCACCAGCCACTCACAGCCACTCAGAGAGCCTAGGAAGCCTGGTTTGCTTGCTCTGCTGGTAGGTGTGGCTTCACCTGCTCCTTAGGTGCAAAGCCTGCTTAGCCACAGGGGCCACTAAGGTGAGTACTGCAGGAACGGGGCCAGCACAGCTGTCGGGGTAGCCCCGTTCACATTCCATCCTTGTAGGAAGTAGACACAGCTGTGTTCATCTCTTCCGTATGGGGTCTGTGCCGAATGCTCTGGCTCCGTGCCACCTACAGGACAGTTGCCCATGCGGATTGCAACCTCAGGAGAGTGCCTGTCCTGCTCTTCATGTTCAAGCAAGTGCGGTTTGCACAAAATAGAAAATAGGAACAAAGAAAAAAAGTTGGATGGATGGGTATGGTGGTCACGCCTTTTATCCCAGCACTTAGGAGGCAGAGGCAGGTGAACTCTGTGAACTTGAGGCCAGCATGGTCTACAGAGTGAAGCTCTGTTGATGGGAAGGAGAGTGGCCTCGATGTGTGTACCCTCCTGAGGGTGGCAGTGTGACACTCCTTTCAGAGCGGGACTTAGAGATGTCCCTGGACTTCACAGACATGCTGCCAGTGGTCATTCTCTATCAGGAATGTAGTAGCAGTTAAAAGACCTCAGACACATCACTAACTACCAGAGCACACATAAAGGAATGTTCACCTTCACTCCCAGCAGTCGGATGGAGACAGGCTGATCTCTTGAGTTTGAGCCCTGTGTGATCTGCATAGGCGAGATGCTTTCTCAAAAAGATTAAAGAACTACTAGGTCTTTAATTCTAATCCTCTGTCCTTGTGTGGTGGCACAATGTTTCTCTGGGGTGATAGACTAATGCCCAGGAGTGACACACACCATATCACCTTGCAGCAGTAGTGGACGTCAGCTCAGTGAGGTGTTCATCCAGCTCCCCTCTCGCAAGGAACTTCCTGAGTACTATGAGCTTTTCCGAAAACCTGTGGACTTCAAGAAGATCAAGGTGCGCGGGTGCCGAGAATCTGGGGCTATGGGAGGGCGGCCAGGTCAGAGTGACAACGTGGGCAGGCAGGAGGTCATGGTGCCCAGAGTTAGGCCTCCCTCCCTCCCTCCCCACAGGAACGCATCCGAAACCACAAGTACCGAAGCCTCAATGATCTGGAGAAGGACGTGATGCTGCTGTGCCAGAATGCGCAGACGTTCAACCTCGAGGGTTCCTTGGTGAGCACCCACACGACTATCGTACCACCTGCCCTTCATCCCTCTGCCACTAATGGGATTTTGTTTGTTTAACTTGGACAGTTTGGGCTGCTCCACTATTGCTGAGAGCAGTGTCCCTTCCCTAGTAGTATAAGGGCCACACACAGCTGCCTACCAGCCAGGGTGTCTGTGCACTACCATGTGGAACTGGTGCCTACAGGGGCAGAAGAGGGAATTGGACCCAGTGCAATGTTACAAGTAGTTGTGAACCACACAGAGTGGGTGCTGGGACTAGAGCCTGGGGCCTCTGTTTCAGTTTTGTCTTTAGTTCTGTATCAACGCTCTTGAAAGGCACCCTGTATGGACTAGGTGTCCTTTTCTGTGACTAAGTGACTGGCAGTGGCCCCATCCAGCCTCTGTCAGATTCCTCTCATATCTGGGAGGGGTGCTTCCAAGAGATGGGTTTTGCTTTGTTAGATCAAGGAAACACCACACCCACAAGACTTCATGTTTTTTTTTTTTTTCCTTGTTTTTTAGACATCAGGGCCCTGAAATACTCAAAGGGGAACTCAGGAAACCCCTTCCTCCTCTCCCAGGTGTTTGTCACCAGGAGGATTGTGTGTGACTTTGTTGAGAACAGGGCCCATAGAAAGTCAAAGGGTGTCTGCAATCAAGACCCATCGTCCTCAGCGTTTCACCAGTGTACGCAGAGAATTGAGAAGAGGCCGTGAACGAGGAAGCGAGGCCACGGACGGAGAAGAGGGAGGAGACAGGCCGGAAACGAGTGGAGAAGGGAAACGGGGGAGACACTGCAACAGCTCCCCAC
This sequence comes from Mastomys natalensis, assembly GCA_021653895.1. NCBI lineage: Eukaryota > Metazoa > Chordata > Mammalia > Rodentia > Muridae > Mastomys > Mastomys natalensis. The sequence goes on from JAJTUV010000695.1 coordinate 557,768, forward strand.
TGACCGCCAGCCAGCGGAGGGCCTTACTTAACAGTTTGCTTCCTTGCTGCCCCACAGCCCGCTCCGTCAAGGTAAAGATCAAGCTGGGCCGCAAGGAGAAGGCCCAGGACCGACTCAAGGGGGGCCGGAGGCGGCCAAGCCGGGGATCCCGGGCCAAGCCGGTCGTGAGTGACGATGACAGTGAGGAGGAGCAGGAGGAGGTAAGAATGCTGCAGCCATTCTTCCCCAGCCAGTCCCACGTTGAGGCCACTCTGAAGATGGGTAAACTGAGGCTCAGCATTATAACCTAACCTGTTCACATACAGTCTTTGGAGCGGGGGTTTTGGGTTCCTAGTGCACCCTGCAGAGCAGCTAAGACACAGGACAGGACAGGTCTGTGTCTGAGGAAAACAGGGCCACCAGACAGGAAGCCTTCCTGCTTATACGTTGCCATGGGACACAGCCTGGGTCCTCAGGCTTCTGCTCTGGCTTTTATGGGGCAGTTTCCACAAAAGACCAGTGACTTAAAAACAAAGAGGCTGCAGAAATGGCTCAGGGCTTAATGGCACTGGCTGCTCTTCCAGAGAACTCAGGTTCAATTCCCAGCACACATATAGAGACTCACAACCATCTATAATTCCAGTTCCAGGAATCCATACTCTCTTAAGACTTCTGTGCACACCAGGCACACATGATACACAAACATACATGCAGGCAAAACACTCATACACATAAAGATAATTTCACAAAGATGGGATGGGGATGGAGAGATGGTTCAGTCCTTAAGAGCATTACTGCTTTTGTGGAAGACCAGAGTTGGGTTCCCGGTGCTCACATGGGTGGCTCACAACTGCCTGTAACTCAAGCACCGGACAGACAGCCCAGGCTCCGACCTCCTCAGGCACTGCATGTGCATGCTCGTACCCACACACGGACATACGTCCATATACTACATATAAAACTACATGTAAGCTAGGTGTGATGGTGCACACCTTCATTCACAGCAGTCGAGAGCAGAGACAGGTGGCTCTCTGAGGTTTAGGCCAGCCTGGTGCACATAGCAAGTTCTAGGCCAGCCAGTGCTGTATACAGACCCTAATTTTTTTCTTAAAGGGCTTTCTTATTTATTTATTTTGGGATTTTTTTTTACTTTTTTTAAAAAATATTATTTATTTAATGTATATGAATACGCCATAGCTGTCTTTCAGACACACCAGAAGGCATTGGGTTCCATTAGAGTTGGTTGTGAGCAACCATGTGGTTCCTGGAATTGAACTCAGGACATCTGGAGGAGCAGTCAGTGCTCTTAACTGCTGAGCCATTTCTCCAACCACCCCCTCCCCCTGTTTTTTTTTTGTTTGTTTGTTTGTTTTTTTGGTTTTAACTGTTGTATATAGATATTTTGCCTGCATGTATGGATGTGTGCCACTTGTGTGCCTGGTGATCGTAGAGGCTAGAAGAGAGCATTGGATCTCCTAGAACTGGAGTCTGGGGTGTTGTGAGCCACTGTGTGTAAGAGCAGCCAGTTCTCTTAGCTACTGAACCATCTCGACAGCCCTAAAATAACTCTTAATAAAATAATGGCTGTAGGCATAGTGGTAAACACTCATGATCCCAGGGTTTGGGAGGTAGAAGCAAGAAGTTCATGACCGCCCTTGGTTGTCTAGCAAGTTTGAGACAGTCTGAACTCTGTTGGACAAATACCAAAATGGCAGTCAGGAGGCATGTTCATACTCAAGAATGACTGTACTGAGCTGGCTGCCTCTTGTGGGGTCCCATGGTGGCCTGAACTTCACCCCCAAGCGCATTTCTCCCATACAACAGGCCCAGTGGTAACAAGGCTACCATGGTGCAGGGCAGGGTCCAAGTTTTGGTACAGTTTTCTTTTTGGTACATTAAGATCACTTAAAATCCAAGGCCTTCCACAGCATTGAAAACACCATGGGCCCAGCCGGGCGGTGGTGGCGCACGCCTTTAATCCAGCACTTGGGAGGCAGAGACAGGTGGATTTCTGAGTTCAAGGCCAGCCTGGTCTACAGAGTGAGTTCCAGGACAGCCAGGGCTATACAGAGAACCCTGTCTCGAAAACCAAAAAAAAAAAAACACCATGGGATTGAGAGAATGCCTAGGCAGCAGCCTACTCACAAACTATCCCCTGTTCTTTCAGGACCGCTCAGGAAGTGGCAGCGAGGAGGACTGAACCAGACATTCCTGCGTCCTGACCCGAGGCGCTCGTCCCAGCCGAGATGGAGTAGCCCTTAGCAGTGATGGGTAGCACCAGATGTAGTTTCAAACTTGGAGAACTGTACACACGCAATCTTTCACATTTTTAGACAGAGAAATATAGGCCTGTCTGTCGGCCCTGGCCTGGCCTCGAGTCTCTACCAGCATTAACTGTCTAGAGAGGGGACCTCCTGGGAGTACCATCCACCTCCCCAGGCCCAGTCACTGTAGCTCAGCGTGGATGCATGCACGTGCCGTCCACTTCTTGTACTGTATCTTACTGGACAGGGCCGACTCTCCGGGAGGCTCACAGGCCCGCGGGTATGTCAGTGTCACTGGAGTCAGACAGTAATAAATTAAACCAATGACAAACCACCACTGTCTCCCTGGACTACTTCTGTCAGCAGTAGGGTCTGGGGCCACAGCATAGAAAGACCTTAGGAACTGGGCGTAGCTTATGGGCAAAGTAGTGGCCTTGCCAGGGGTACCGGCTGGGGTTTGTATCCCCAGCACCCACACATCCCGAGCAAGCTAAGTCAGTGAGCTGTGGATTCAAGTGAGAGCCTCTGCCTTGGTGTATACAGTGGAAAGCAATCAACGATTATGGCCTTCATGTGCAAGTGTATACATGAATAGACACACAGCCATGGGGAGGCAGTCCATCGCTTGGGCTCGGGAGATGGCAGCATAGACGAAAGTGCCTGTAGCACAAAGCCACAGGCGCAGGGCCGGGCTCTCTAACTAGCATGCCAGGCAGTGCCGAGACCCTGCTTCTAGTGAACCAGAGCCCACAGCCAGCATTGCCCTCTTACCCCACGCACATGCCTTCACATATGAACACATGTGTACACATATATAAAATAATTATTTCTTAAATTATTAGACATTTTATGTGAATGTTTTGCCGGCATGTATATATATGCACCAAGTACATTTCTAGAACCTACGGAGATGAAGGGAGGGCATTGAATCTGGAACGGGAGTCACATGTGAGCTACCCCAAGGAAAGTGTTATACTCTACTCCAGTGGGAAGTTTTTCCCAAGGAATTCCACAGAGACAAACTGCACAACAAACCTCACATGAGACTCCCGGGAGGGAGAGATTCAAGAGGGTGGCTGCAGAAACAAACATCTCTGTGGTTTCAAGGCCTGCATAGTAAACTCCAGGATTCATAGGGTTTGTAGGCCCTGTCTCAAAAAAAATTAACGAAAAAGTTTTTCTGGGTCCAGGCATGTTTAATCTCAAGAGGCAAAGGCGTGTGGATTTATTTATTTATTTACTTATTTATTTATTTATTTATTTTTAGCTTTTCAAGATAGGGTTTGTCTATATAGCCCTGACTGTCCTGGAACTCTGTGTAGACCAGGGTGACTTCGAACTCACAGAGATCACCTGCCCCTGCCTACGAAATGCTGGGATTAAAGGCATGTTCTACCACGGCCTGGCTACTTAATACAGTTCTGAGGCTGTTTCATATAGCCCAGGGTAACCTTGAACTTAGTATGTAGCTGCAGCTGCCTGTTAGTTCATGATGATCCCAAATGCTGAGATTACAGGCCTGTACCACACCTGGCTAGTGCTGACTTTAATTCTCTTGAATTTATCTTGAATTATCTTGAATGTTTAGAGAACCAATTTGCCAATTCTATTGTTTCATGGTATTCTGGATTGAGAGGTCAGTTTACAAATGAGTTCTAGCTTTAATCCCAGCACTCAGGAGGCAGAGGCAGGCAGATCTCTGGGTCCAAGGCTAACCTGGTCTACAGAGTATGTTCTAGGACAGCCTGGGCTATACAGAGAAACTGTCTTGGGGGGAAAAAAATAAAGAGTTCTAGGGACTGGAGAGATGGCTCAGCAGTTAAGGGCACTGGGTGCTCTTCCAGAGGATCCAGGTTCAATTCCCAGCAACCACACAAGAGGCTTACAACCATTTGTTACTCCAGTCCCAGAAGATAGACTGCCCACTTCTGGCCTCTGGGCACTGTATGCATATAGTACACATAGCAAAGCACAGACTAAAACTGAGTTCTAGAGCCAGTCATAGTGATGCATGCTTTCAGTCCCTGCAAAGGTGGGAAGATGTCTGCGTTCAAGAGTAGCTTACTGTACATAGCAGTTTCTGGGCATCCAGTTCTAACTACATGATGAGAACTTGTCTCCAAAAGCAAAAAAAAAAAAAAAAAAAAAGGATGTCCTGGTGACCAGAGAGCTAGCCTAGCAAGCACATGCTTGCTGCCAAGCCTGATTGAGTTTGATTTGCAGAGTCCAGGTAGAGGAAGGAGAGGTTCAACCCCCTCAGGTTTAACCTGGTGTCAGGTGTGCTGGGCCTTTATGCCAGTTTGCTAGACTACCGCAATTCAAAAACCATCTATTCATTTGTATTTTCTATGTATGAGTTAGCCTAGGTGTTCTTGAACTATAAACACAATTTTTTGTTTTGTTTTGTTTCTCAAGACAGGGTTTCTCTGTATAGCCCTGGCTGTCCTGGAACTCACTCTGTAGACCAGGCTGGCCTTGAACTTAGAAATCCGCCTGCCTCTGCCTCCCAAGTGCTGGGATTAAAGGCGTGCGCCACCACCGCCCAGTTAACACAGTTTTTTTTAAGGGAATGTAAAATACAGGTCTTGGGTTGGAGAGATGGCTCAGTAGCTTAGAGTATGTCCACCAGAGGACCCAGGTTTAATTTGTAGAACCCAAATGGCAGCTCACAACTGCCTGTAACTTGAGTTTCCTGGGGTCTGAAACCTCTGGCCTTAGGCACCAGGAACACACATGGTCACATGCAGGCTAACTCATACACACAATAAAAATGAGCAAAAATTTTTTGAATTGTGGTGGTCTGGCAAGCTGCTGTAAAGGCACAGCACACTGGCACCAGAGTTTGGTCCCCAGGGCCTGCCCAATTAGTGAGGGAACAATCAACTCCTATAAGTTTCTCCCCTTCACTAATGAGCCGCCTACATACTTTAATACATACATGCATAATATGTGCATACAATGTAAATGTGAGTCCTTTACAGGGAAGGTAACGCAGACCAAAGAGTGGTTATGATAATATGCTTCATTATAAATAGCAGCAAAGGGCCGGGCGGTGGTGGCGCACGCCTTTAATCCCAGCACTTGGGAGGCAGAGGCAGGCGGATTTCTGAGTTCGAGGCCAGCCTGGTCTACAGAGTGAGTTCCAGGACAGCCCGGGCTATACAGAGAAACCCTGTCTCGAAAAACCAAACAAACAAACAAAAAATAAATAAATAAATAAATAAATAAATAAATAGCAGCAAAGTCCAAAATTACCCTAACAGGTTCTATGTGACCTTTCATCTCTCCTGTCAGAAGTATAGAGCTGGTGGAACTGGTGGTACAGGCCTTTATTCCCATCACTCAGGAGGCAGACACAGGCAGATCTCTGAGTCTGAGGCTAGCCTGGTCTGCAGAGCAAGTACCAGGACAGCCAGGGCTGCACAGAGAAACCATGTCTAGGAAAACAGGAAAGAAAAAAAAAAAAGGAAAGGAAGGAAGGCTAGAGTTGCTGTTTTAGTGTCAGAAAGCAGCTCCTATGTCTTTCTAGTTCACTGAAAACACCCATACATCCGGCTGTGCTGTCAACTGCACAACTGAATGCCCAGTTCGTGATGCCAGGACCTGTGTTCTCTCATCTGAGAGGTGAGAAGCTAGGGTTGGGTTTAGAAAAAAGTGAAGTGACCCAATACAGGCAACAGGCATACTTTGGATTGAGCATCACGTGCACAGCCAGGTGTCACAGGGACATGGGCCACGTGGGATGACAGGTCAGGATAGTAGTCCTAAGCTGCCCTTTGCCTGAAGTTGGTGACAGCCCCTTCCTGTCCCACCCCTGCTGCCCTATGGTAGCCTTTTCCTCCTCCCTGCTGGCCCCACTCAGTGCCTGAGCCTGGCAGATGCCAGAGTCTGAGGGATTCTGTCCATCTCAAAGATGGTCCAGGTAGGAGCCACCGGACATGTTCACCAAAATTCACACTCCAAACTGCAGGGGAGTCTCCAGTTCCTTCTTCCCTTGAATCCCAGCGGGCTTCAGCACTGTGTCCCAGAAGTGACACAAACTACTCAGTGCAGATCAACAGGGCCAGTGTGTTGTGGTACCTTTCCTGCATGAAAACCCGGGATCCACTCCAGCCTTACATAACCTGTTCTCTGATACCCACAGGCACCGAACAAAAATCTATTTACAGCAAAATTCTCAGCCCAGCGGTGGTGACACACGCCTCCTTTAATCCCAGCACTTGGGGAGGCAGAGGCAGGCGAATCTCTGAGTTTGAGGCCAGCCCGGTCAACAGAGTAAGCAAGTTCAGGACAGCCGGGGCTACACAGAGAAACCTGCAGACATCCATGTAGACAAAACATCCATACGCATTATTAAAAAAAAAAAAAAAAGGAAAAAAAAAAACCCCCTCTGGATCTGGCAACATGACATGTGCCTCTAAATTCATCACTCAGGAGGCAGAGGCAAGTGATCTCTGAGTTTGAGGCTAGCCTGAGTTACATAGTCAATTCCGAGCCAGCCAGGAATACGTAGTGAGACCTTGTCTCAAAGACAAAAAACTTGGGCTGGCAAGATAGCTAAGGCAGGTAAAGAAGCTTGCTGCCAACTTTGACCACCTGAGGTCAATCTCCAGGATTTTTCCACATGGTGGAAAAAGAAGACCAACTCCCACGCTGTACTCTGATCTCTGTACATAAGCCTTGTCCCATGTGAGCAGAGACGGGTAGGGAAGGGTGAGAAGACACCAAAGTATATTTTCTTTAAAGTATATATATTTAAAGTATTATATAAGTTATAATATAATACAAGGGTGGGGCAAAGTAAGTTTGGGGCTGGAGAGATGACTCAGCAGTTGAGAGCACTGACTGTTCTTCCAGAGGTCCTGAGTTCAATTCCCAGCAACCACATGGTGGCTCACAACCATCTGTAATGGGATCTGATGCCCTCTTCTGGTGTGTCTGAAGACAGCTACAGTGTACTCATATCATAAAATAAATAAATCTTTTAAAAAAAGAAGAACAACAACAGGTGTTCTTAACTACTAAGCTGTCTCTCCTGTTCCTTTTTTATTTTTGAGACAAGGTAGCCCAGGCTGGTTACAAGCTAGTTCTGAAGTCTTATTTTTGGGTTTTTTTTTTTTTTTTTATTTTGGGGTCCTTTGTTTGTTTGCCTGCTTGTTTTTGTTTTTTCTAGATACTGTTTCTCTGTGTAGCCCTGGCTGTCCTGGAACTAGCTCTGTAGACCAGGCTAGCCTCAAACTCAGAGATATATCTATCTCTGCCCCCTGAGTGCTGGGAGTAAAGACACATAAACTGGCTGGGTTTGTTGATGTTGTTGTTTGGGTTTTTATTATTACTGTTGGCGGTGGTGGTGTTTTGGGTTTATTTTGTTTCATTTCGTTTTGAGACAGGTCCTTTCTACATAAAACCGATGTCTGAGAACTCACTATGTAGACCCAGCTAGACTCAAACTCAGCTTTGCCTGTCTCTGCCTCCCAAGTGCTAGGTTCAAAGGCATGAGCCACCACACCCTGCTTAACCCCAAACCCTAGATCTTCCTGCCTCCAGCTCTTGAGTACTGGGATTAGAGGTGTATACCATACCCAATTTACGTGGAACTAAGCCTGGTTACATGCTGAGCAAGCCCTGCAGCCTCCTGAATGCTTTCTAGAGCCTCTTTCTCCTATGTACCCCAAATGAAGTTCTGTTTGTTCTCATGAAGCCCCACATCCTCCAGTCCCTGGTACCCTCATTCCACTCTGGGTGAGGCTGGGGGGTCAATGAGACCCTCACCTGGCAGTCAGGATAGACCCCAAAGACCCTTCAGTCTTCACTGCTGAGCAGACAGCTCACTGCTTAGTGATAGCCACTTGCTGAAGACATCCTGGTTCCTAGGAAAGCCACATCTGGACAGTGTGCTAACTGAAAGCTCATGGTCCCCTGGGGTAGCCCTCTACAAAGCAGGGTCTCACTGTTCTATCCTGGAACTCTGTAGCCCAGGCTGGCCTCAAGTCTAAAGAGATCCTCTTGCTCTACCTCCCAAGTGCTACCATGACCAGCTTAGTTTTAATTAATTAATTAGTTAATTAATTAATTTTGTGCTGGACAGCAGTGGGGCAGCCTTTAATCCCAGCACTTGGGAGGCAGAGGCAGGCAGATTTCTGAGTTCGAGGCCAGCCTGGTCTACAGAGTGAGTTCCAGGACAGCCAGGGCTACACAGAGAAACCCTTCTCAAACCCCAAAATAAATAAATACATAAATAATAAAAACCCCAACAAGCCAGGTGGTAGTGGCTCACCCCTTTAATCCCAGCACTTGGGAGACAGAGGCAAGAGGATGTGAGTTTGAGGCCAGCCTGGTCTACAGAGTGAATTATTCCAAGGACAGCCAATGAAACCCTATCTCGGGGAGAACAAAAACAGATAAAATAGCAACCCACCCATAGGACTCTGTTGTATAGGCTCTGGTGACCCTTGACTTTCATGTGCTTCCCCTCTCTCTCCCCTCCCTCTGCTTTTGCACTCACTCCTCTTCTTATCCGTGGGACTCTAAGATAAGAACTGAGCGTTGGTCTCTAGCATTAGAGCGTCTGGTGGGCACCAGCCCCTTGTACTCCAGGAGATCAACCCCAAGCTAACAAGGTGGATGAGGGCCATTGCTGCCGAGACTGACAACCAGCGCTCTACCCCTGAGAACTGAATGATGAAGGGCAAGGACAGAAGCTCTAGAGTTGTCCTCTGACATCCATACGGGAACATGGCAGGGACTTTCACCCAGACACACACGTAACCATTCTCGTGTCCTCTGGGATTGGCTAATTTCAACCTCAGTCATGCTGGCTATCTGTGGCCATAGATAGCCCTGTATAGAACTATACGCACAGAGCCTGACATCCTCCTGTCCCCTAGCCAACATGGCTTCCATGTCCATCGCCAGTAGCCTGTGGCAAATGGACATCCATCCCTAGAGCTCCAAAGTCTCCCAGCCCAGGGACTCACAAGCTATGTGGACAGTTAATAAAGCAATATCTGTCTTGGCCTGATCACCCCCACTGGTGTCGGAGTTTTTTTTTTGTTTTTTTTTGTTTTTTTTGATTTTTGATTTTTGGTTTTTTGAGACAGGGTTTCTCTGTGTAGCCCAGGCTGTCCTGGAACTCACTCTGTAGACCAGGCTGGCCTCGAACTCAGAAATCCGCCTGCTTCTGCCTCCCAAGTGCTGGGATTAAAGGCGTGCGCTGCCACCACTGCCGGTAGTGTCTGAGTTCTTATCCTGTCCACTTCCTACTCTGATACAGACTCTTACCCCAGCACCCCCACCTAGTCAGCCATTCACCTCTTCCTTAGATTCCCACTCCTGCTGTGTTCCCCAGAGACCACAGGAGGCACCCAGTCAGTACCTTGTCATTTTCTCCTCTGCTCAGGATCCCCCATGGCTTCCACTTTAGTCTGGATTGAAGCCAACAACCTCCCTGTGGCTAGGCTTGGGTAGCATCTTTTCTTTGATCTGTTGTTAGCAATGTTGGGGGCTGGGGTTTGGCATTTGTTCACCTCTTCCCAGCAAGGTATGTGTCAGGGCTAAGGACACAGGATGCTAGGTATGGCATTTTAGGACAGAGGAAAAGCAGAAAGTCTTGTCCTCCCTTCAGCCTTCTCCACTGAAGCAGACAATCTGGCAATCTAAATATCACCTTGGAGACAAATCTCTGGGTATGCCCATGAGGGAGTTTCTAGATTAGGTTCGCCGAGGTAGAACACCCTAATGTGGGTGGCACCATCCCATAAGTTGGAGTCCTGGACTGACAGAAAGGAAAGGGCAACTAAAAAGCAGCATTTACCTCACATTCCCGCCATCCGCTCCTCTCATCTCTCCCTCTCAATGGTGAGCCAGGATAAACCCTTCTTTCCTGAAGTCACCTTTGTCTGCATCCAGGCAGAAAAAGTCCTCTCAGCTCTCCCTCCAGCTAAAGCTCCCTAACCTCACAGGTCTCCTGAGGACTCGTTGGGTTCCCTCCCCTGCCCTATACCCTGAGGGGAAATTTCATTTTCTCTCACAGAGGCGTAAATGCAGAAGAAAGCCAGGACCCTGGGCTAGGTGTGAACTCGTGAGACTAGGCCTTCCTTCACTAGCTCACAGTCCCGTTTGTCTATGTTCCACAGATAGAGGCACTGCCATAGCCACACAAGCCTTGGCCATGAGTTTGGTCCCTGGAACCACACAAAAAAATGGAAGGAGAGAAGGCACCAACTGCATAAAGTTGTCCCCTGAGCACCAGAAGCATGCTGTGGTGCTTGCTTCCTCACACACCATAATAAACGTGAGCAGCTTGTTACATTGTCATCCTTGGTAGACATGCAGGGCCAGATTCATCACTCATCAGCTCATCAGCTCAGAGGTCTGAAGAGGGTTATTGCTTCAGTCTAGGAGGTCAAGCCAGGCTGGGGCACTAAATAGAAATTTATTTAGTATAAAGCTAAAACTAAAACTAAGGCTGGCGAGCTGACATAGCAGTTAAGAGCACTGGCTGCTCTTCTGAAGGACCCAGGTTCAATACCCAGCACCCACAGTGGCAGCTCTCAACTGTCTGCAACTCCAGCTCCAGGAGACAGACTACCCTCCTCTGACCTCTGAGGGTACCAGGCACATATCCAGCACACACACCTACTTTCAGCCCAGATAATCATCACAGAAAATATTTTTATTTATTTTATGGGTTTGGTGTTTTGCCTGCATGTCTATCTGTGGGGGGGGGGTGCTGGATTCTATGGAACTGTGGTTACAGGGAGTTGTAAGTTGAATACTAAGAATCATAGCTGGGTGCAGTGGAACAAGCCTTTAATCCCGTCACTTAGAATCAAAAAAGTCTTTACTTTTTTGTTTTGAGTCAGTGTTTTCCTATGTAGCCCTGGCTTTCCTAGAACTCAGTCTGTAGACCAGGCTTGCTTCCAACTCAGGTCCACTTGCTTCTGCATGTGCCACCACACCTAGCCCAAGAAGAATTTTAAAACAGAGCTGAGGGCTAGAGAGATGGCTCAGAGGTTAAGAGCTCTAACTGCTCTTCCAAAGGTCCTGAGTTCAACTCCCGGCAACCACCTGGAGGCTCACAACCATCTGTAATGGGATCCAATGCCCTCTTCTGGCCTGCAGGCATACATGCAGGCAGAACAGACATGTACATACATACATACATACATACATACATACATACATAAAAATAAATAGCTGAACATGGTGACACATACTTGTTACCCTAGCACTGGGCAGCCTGAGGCAGGAGGATTATGGATTTTGAGGCCACCCAGGCCCGTGTATATTTGAGGCTGTACATAACAGCCATGTACCCACAGAAGCCAAACGAAGCTATTAAGTATTCTGTTCTGTCTGATCTGCTGAGAGAGTCCAGTACAACAGTAGCTGTAAAACTGAGATTTTTTTTTTTTTTTTCTGTTTTTTGAGACATGGTTTCTCTGTGTAGACCTGGCTATCCTGGAACTCACTCTGTAGACCAGGCTGGCCTCGAACTCAGAAATCCGCCTGCCTCTGCCTCCAAAGTGCTGGGATTAAAGGTGTACGCCACCACCGCCCAGCCGTCTGAGACAGATCTTTTTTTTTTTAAGATTTTGTTTATTTATCTTATATATATGATGAGTACACTGTAGCTGTCTTAAGAAACACCATAAGAAGGTATCAGATTCCATTACAGATGGTTGTGAGCCACCATGTGGTTGCTGGGAATTAATCTCAGGACCTCGGGATGAGCGGTCAGTGCTCTTAACCTCTGAGCTATCTCTCCAGCCCCTTCTGAGACAGATCTTAAGTGAGCTTGGAGCTAGTTGGCAGCCAGCAAGTCCCAGCAATTCTCTGCTTCAGCCTCCACTTTATGTGGTAACTCGTGTGAGTGTGTGTGTGTGTGTGGGTGTGTGTGTGTGTGTGTCTGGCATTTCATGTTTGTGTGGGGGGGGGGATTTGAACTCAGATCCTCATGATCCCACAGCATGCGCTCTGCCCGCCCCACTGAGACATCTCCCTAGCTCAAGACAGTTTCTTTCTTTCTTTCTTTCTTTCTTTTTTTTTTGAAAGCCACTTTAATTTACATCTTTAATGAGGTCTGTCATTTCTTGAAATGTCTCACCTTGCTCCTACTTGTACAGAGCAGAGTTTACACTTTCAGTCCTCATCATCAGGAGGGATCCCCAATTCTTCATCTGTCCACTGTGAAGGATCTGGATATGAAAAGTGGCTGGGCGGTGGTGGCCCACACCTTTAATCCCAGCACTTGGGAGGCAGAGGCAGACGGATTTCTGAGTTCGAGGCCAGCCTGGTCTACAGAGTGAGTTCCAGAACAGCCAGGGCTACACAGAGAAACCCTGTCTCGAAAAACCAAAAAAAAAAAAAAAAAGAAAAAAGAAAAGAAAAAAGAAAAAAGAAAAGTGATCCAGCACAGCATCCGAGTTATGCCAAAATCGCCAAAGAATCCAGAACCTACATGAACAGAGCCCTGGATCACCTGGGACCGGGTAAGCTGGGGAAACTTCCTGTACCGGGGCGGAGTATGACGAACTCCACCGAACTCCACCGGCAGCCCTGGAGCAGACGGCCTCCGAGGCGACTGAAAGGTACCAGGCAGGTCAGTGCAGACATACTAGCAAGACAGCAGTTCCCACCCTTGATCAGACAGTTTCTTTCAAAGTAGCTCAAGGTTTGAACACACGTGTTGTGCTTTTTTTTTTTTTTTTTTTTCAGTGAAAAATAAATAAATAAAATAAATACCCTTTTGGCATTAATAATTCTTTCAAGCAGGTCCCGCACAGGAAGAGAGGAGCTTGATGAATTCTGTGACTTGAAGAACAGGGAAGAGAAAGTTTTCTGCAGCCTGGGGAAACCTTATCTCAAAAACAAGAAACAAACAAACAAAAAAACCAAACAAAATAAAAAAAACAAGACATAAAAGGCAGACTGGGGCTGGGACTCAGAAGCTAGAGGCTTGTGTAGCTTGCTGGAAGCTGGGGTGCTATCCCTAACCCCCCAGTAACTGTGGTTACTGTGAAAGCCTGGGGTCCTGGCTCCCTGGAGGTGGAAACAGGAACACCAAGAGTTTAAGGCTAGCCTTGGATACATAGTTTGGGGGTAGACTAGGTTACATTATAAATTCCTGTCTTAAAAAAATCAAAACTTAGCTGTCGGTGGTGGCTCACGCCTTTAATCCCAACACTTGGGAGGCAGAGGCAGGCAGATTTGAGTTTGAGGCCAGCCTGGTCTACAGAGTGAGTTCCAGGACAGCCAGGGCTACACAGAGAAACCCTGTCTCCGGAAAAAACAAAAAACAAAAACAAAAAAAACAGCTTTGGAGAGACAGGGTTTTTTTTTTTTTTTTTTTTTTTGACTGCTGGGAACCCAGCAGGAGCTGATGCAGGAGCTGATGCAGGGGCTGGGTGTGAGGGAGAGCTGCTTACTGGCTTGCTCCTCATGGCTCCTCATGGCTCCCATGGCTCTCAGCTCCAGCTGGGGGCTGGCGGTGGGGTGGGCTGGACCTCCCCCATCAATCACTAATTCAGAAAACGCTTTACAGCTGGATCTTGTGGAGGCATTTTTCTCAGTGTTACCTCCTCTCAGATGATTTTAGCTTGTGTTCAATTGACAAAAGTAGCCAGCAAAGATGGCTCTGTTGGTTGGTAGAGTGTCTGCTGTGTGCAAGCAGAGGGACCTCAACTGGACACTCAGCGCCCAGGGGGAAAAGCCAGGTGGCGGTGGGGGTGGGAGGTGTGCACCTGCAGGAGTGTGTGCACGCAGCTGCAGGGAGACCAGGGCATTCCTGTGGCTTGCTAGCCAGCCATTTAGTCTATCCAGTCGGTGAGTTCTGGGTTCATAACAACTTTAAAGATAAGATAGACAGATAAGAAAGCACTTGGTGTAGAATTCTGGCTGCCTTGTACATAAGCACATGCAGACACACACACTACACACACAACACACATACACACACAACACACAAATATACACACAAACACACACACACCACAACACACACATATACACACAACACACACACATATGTAACACACACATCACATTTCTTTTTTTTTTTTTTTTTTTGGTTTTTCGAGACAGAGTTTCTCTGTGTAGCCCTGGCTGTCCTGGAACTCACTCTGTAGACCAGGCTGGCCTCGAACTCAGAAATCTGCCTGCCTCTGCCTCCCAAGTGCTAGGATTAAAGGCATGCACCACCACTGCCCGGCTTTGTTTTTTTTTTTTGTTTGTTTGTTTGTTTGTTTTTGTTTTGTTTTTTTTCATTTCTTTTTTTGTTTGTTTTGTTTTTTTTCACACATCACACACACACAAACACCACACAAATTTCAAACCAAATAATTTAAATCCAAGTAACTTGCATTTCTTGCTCTGGGCAGAAAAGGGCAGGTGTTTTCTAGAGTTGGAAAAGAGGAAGGAGGGAGGAAGGGGAGAGGAGGGAGGAGGGAGGAAAGAGGAAAGGGAGAGGATGGGGTGGAGGGGAGGAGGAAGACCTCAGAGAGTATGCCAGATCCATCCCTGGTGTGGCTTCTGAGTGGAGAGCGGAACCAAACACATTTCTGGTCAAGTTCCAGAATTCTCTCAAGCTAGTGACGGGAAAACAAACAGAAGGAAAAGAAGCAGAAGCGAAAACTTTCTGGAGCACATTCTGTGGCCCAGGGCAGTTCAGGAGACAGCACAGATGGCAGGTGAAGGAGAAATGAGTCAGAGAAGCCGACTCCACACCCAACAGGCTGAGAATGCGTTATTTCAACAGTGGGCACATGTGGGTGGTCTGAGACAAACACGTACACCACCACACACACACATACACACATATACCATACAATACACAACATACACGCATACACACACATAAACCAAATACACTACACACACCACACACATACATAGTGTACAAATATACCACACACATATATACACACAGTATGCACCACATACCCTACAACACACACGATAGCCATCAAGTTACAGCTATTTTAACTGGGAACAGCGTGGGTTGTTTTCTTTTTTTTTTTTTTTTTTTTTTTTTGGTTTTTTTGGTTTTTTTGAGACAGGGTTTCTCTGTGTAGTCTTGGCTGTCCTGGAACTCACTCTGTAGACCAGGCTGGCCTCGAACTCAGAAATCCGCCTGCCTCTGCCTCCCAAGTGCTGGGATTAAAGGCGTGCACCACCACTGCCCGGCGCGTGGGTTGTTTTCAGTATCTGTCATATTATATTATCTCTGTAGGTGAATAGTCAAAGTGGTTAAGCCACTCTTTATGGCTAGGTGCTATTGCCCAGTACAGCCTGATTCAATTTCTCATGACCTGAGGCCATTACCCAACCGCAGTGACAGGCAGAGGCTTGGAGATGTCGCAGGTGTGGATCAGGACCAGCTGGCCAGAGCACTGCAGAGAAGCAGCACATCCAAGATTCATGGATGTACTGATCACTGTGACCAGCCCAGCACACAGCTTGACTTCTGGGAAGAGATTCTTTCCTGGTGACTCTAAGGAGACCCAGTGGGGAGGGCAAAGCATGGGTGGGGGAGTCCCAAACTGCTCCATGCCGCAGTCCCAGCTGCTCAGAAGTCTGAGAAAGGAGATCACTGAACCCAGGACTTGCGGGTTATTAATAGTGAGTCTCCTGTTGCCAAGAGAGGGAACTGTCATGTGTAGCCATGTGTGGCAGGCTGGGACTGAGACTTACAAGGAAGGAAAAATTGACTTCTGTGAGTTGTTAGCTGACTTCCACCATGCATGAGCACATGTGTGTACACACACAAAATACAAAATTCAATTATTTTTAAGTAGGTGAAAGGCAACTGAGGGGGACACCTGACATTGGCCTACATATACATGTGAACACACACAAGCCCCCAAAACTCACAAGAGAAAAAGACACAAACTGGTGGGTAGTAGTGGCACATGCCTTTGACAGGCAGATGGATCTCTCTGTATTTGAGGCCAACATGACCTACATAGTGGATTCCAGGACAGTCAGAGCCATATAATAGAGAGACCCTGTCTCAAAAATTTAAAAAAAAAATGAGAGAAATCAACTCACAAAAGAAACTTCTTACATCTTTTTGGTTTCTGTCTTCAACTATCTGGGTAGCCAAGGCTAGCCTCATGTTCCTCCTGCCTCTGCCCCAGGGAGTGCTGAGACCACAGACTTATGAGACGCTGAGGATGAAACCCAGGAAGGTACTCTGCCCACACAGTCCTTTGTGTCCTGTTCTCTTTCCTGTCTCACCTCTCAGCCTCTTGTAGCTTGTTTTGTATTATCTGTTTTTTATTACTGCGTGTGACAGAGCACCGTATGAATGTGCAGGTCACAGGAATGAGTTCTCTCTTTTCATGTGGGTCCTCTGGTTTGAACTCAGGTCCTCGGGCTTGGCTGCACACACTAAGCCAACTCACTAGCCACGGTTTGTTCTTTTGCTGGGAGCTAGGCATGGAATTTGAGTCCCTTTTAACAAATCCCAAGAGCCTTTGATTCTTCAAAGCTTCTCCGTGGCAGCCTTATGGTTTAGTCATCCAGTGTCAATAGAGGGGGAAAGCCACATTTGGTTATCTTTGCTTCAAATAATGTTCTAACTACTGGGTCCTACCCCCCCCCCAAACTAAGTGATGTTTCTTTTTTTCTAATTAATTAATTAGTGCAGAAGGGTGCATGTGAAGTTAGAGGACAATTTGCTGGAGCTGGTTCTCTCTCTCCTTCCAGTATGTAGAGCCCAGGAATCAAACTCAGGTCTCACCCACACCCACCGCAGTCAGCAGCACTCCTGGTTGACTTTATTTACATTCCTCGATGAGCACTGTTTATGGACGGAGCCGGATAACCATCTAAAACCTGCAACTGTACTTGGGTCGGAAATCTATGTGCCCATTCTTAGAAGAGCAAACGCTGCAGAAAGTGTGTGTGTGGGTGTCTGGGGGGAAGCTTCCTATACTTCTGTTTTCCTTTGAAGGTGGAAAGGAAAGCGTCAGAAGGCAACCCAGGGAGTGGAAGGATGTGGGTCGCCCTTGAACACTGAGACAGCAACATCAGCAGCTAAGCGTCCGGGAAGCTGGTGAAATTCTGAGGAACTTGAGGAACTTCCCACTGCTGCGGGAGCTTCAGGGGTTAAAGAGCCGATGTCACATCGCCCGTTCCAAGCTCCTCCCCGCGCAGTGAGGTGAAGATTTTTGAAAATCACCCCACTGCAGACTCCTCCCCTCCTGGAAACCTCGCCCCTAGTGCTGGGAATGACTCTGGCCGCGCGCGGGTAGTCACCGCCGACCGAGTGAGGCGTAGATTTGCAGCCGGGACACCGTGGGGCTTTGCGACCCCGAGTTCACATCAGAGATACTGTGGGGCCCGTGATCCTGTGTTTGCAGCGGCAGCGGGAACATTTCGGGGTCTGTGATCTGAGTGGGGACGCGACGGAGAGTCTGAGGATGAGCACCGCGGATCTGATGCTGCGCTGGGCCATCGCCCTGCTCTTGGCTGCTGCTGGAGTTGCAGGTAAGGCTTGCTCCAGGAGCCTGGCCAGGGTCAGGGGGAGACGCCCTGAACTTGGGGAGCCCCGAGTGGTTTTCTTTTTGGACGAGAAATAGAGAAATAGAATCACTCGTGCGAACTTGGGATGATGTCCTTCCCACGTGGCTGGGGAGAGCTGTTTTGGAAATACGGTGCCGGAGTTGCAGGGAGTCAGAGTGGGTTTGGGGGAGACGGATGGGTGCTCTCCAAGTCAGTGGTGTTCTTCAGAGATATGTGTGAGGGAGTTCAAAAGGAGGGCTCCCATCATTCATTTTAAGGACTGGGGAGACCAAGGCCCAGCTGCTCAACTTTGGGGTCGCTAGTCGTTGGTACAGGACTTACGGGGTCTCTACGGCAGCACTTAAACCCGGCTGCCGCCGCGTGCCCGAAAACTCTGCCCTAACCCCACCTCCCACCGCACCCCCGACCTCCTATTGGGTGCAGCCGGAACAGGCGAGCCTCGAGCCACTCCCCTCGCCCAATGGAGGAAGAGGATGAGGTGCAGGGGTGTGGCTTGCGTGAGCCTCCAGGGTGGGGTGGCACTACACATCCAGGCCCGCCGGATCCCCCTGTGTGAGTCTCAGCCTTGTCTCCACTTCCCTGGTCAGGTTTTCAGGTGTGCCTCTGGCAACCCAGACCGCATAGCCGAGACCATCGGCCAAGGAGGGCCAGGGACCTGGCAAGGACTTCCTGGCCTGGTTTGTCCCCATCTCTCTGAGTGTGTTGGAATGGGCTGCCCGTAAAGTGGACTTTCGTTTTAGGAGAGTTGTTGGAATTTGGACAGGAAGTTAGATGGTGTTACGGTCTCATCCACAACTTCTTTGCAGCACTGGGGATTGAATTCAGAACCTAGGACAATGCTCCTCTCCTTCACTTTTATAGACACGGTCTCATGTAGCCTAGGCTGGCCTATAAGTCACTATATAGTCTAGAATGACTTTAAGCTCCTGATTCTCCCTACTAGGTCGAGTGCTGGGATGAAAAGCATGTGCCACCATGCTTGGATTTGGGGATACCATGGATAGAACCTGGGGCCATGTGTGGGATGCAGGATGTGTTACTGTTTTTCTTGCAGTCAGCCTGGCTGGCACAAGAACATTTTAATTGCTTTTTCTCCTCAAAACCAGCTTAGGTTGTGACCCCGCAGGAGCTTGGAAGGAGTCCCCTTCAGTTAGCAGTGAGTGGCTATCAACTGTACAGTCCCTGGGGGTGCTTCCTTGAGACAGCCTGGCCGCTGGGCATTCTGGGCACACCTTTAATCTTATCACAGGAAGGCAGAGGCAGGTGGATCCCTGTGAGTTTCAGGACAGTCAGGACTATACTGTGAACCCCTGACTCACAGAGAGAGGGGTGGGCTGGGGAGGAGAGAGAGAGTTCGTGAGAGCTCCAGGTTGAACCCTGAGGCAAACACTCAGCCATCCTGTTATAATTGCTGACAAGGCTAGACCAGATACCCTGATTGCTGACCAGGCTAGACCGGATACCCTGCTCACCTTGCATTTCACCCATCATTGCCTTTTATAACAAAAGAAAGAAAAAGAATCATTTTCCAAAGCTGAAGCTTTCCCATCTCACAGGAAGGCCAGAGGTCCCTCACTGGCCTTCCCGACTCTGGCATCTCTGTTACTGTCATGCTTCTAGCAAGACCACGATGACAACTACGGCTTGCTCTAGGTTAAGCTTCTGTGCTTTGACTGGACGATTTGTCTGTTTTAAGATCTGCCGTGCAGGTTGCTCGAGAGCAGATGTGGGGGCTGGGGTGATCGCTCAGTTGGTGACGCAGCCAGATATGGGGCAGCCTGAAATGACCACACTGGGAGGATCCTGGGCTTGAGGGTGAGATCTGGGTGCAGTGAGGAGAAGGAGGAACACTGAGGAAACCACTCAGCTCGGACACACACACACACACACACACACACACACACACACACACACGGAGCCAGCAGTTGATGTGAAGAGTGTCACATATGCCAGAGGTCTGTCTAACACGAGGAGAGTACAGGTCTGCAAGCACTGTTAGCATGCCATGGGCGCATTCGTTTGTCTCTGTCACATTTCTTGCTCAGTAAAATTGGTAAGACTGGATAAGGTTGGATTTTTTCTCTTGTTCTTTTCATTTATTAATTTTTGGGGAGACAGTATTTTAAAGTAGAGTCTTACTGTCCAGCTCAGGCTAGCCCTGCCTCTGGCTCCTGAGCTCTCTCTGGGAGCCTCTCACCTGAGCACCTCTGAGATTACAAAACTGGAGGCAGTGCTCCCGGCTCTGCGCTCTGGCTCTGGCCTCTTGGCCCTTCTATCTCTCCTGGTTCCTCCTGATAAGGCTCTAGCCACCTCTGCTTGGCTTCTTGGCCAAGCTTTTGATGCTCCTCTCCTGTCTGCGATAATTACAGCATCTGCACCCTCTGGGCATGGGGAACAAATCAGCTTTGGTTCATCAACCCGATGGGAAAGGCAGGGGTTGGCTGTCCCTAGATGGAACTCATCTTAGACTTGCTGGCGAAGGCTGGCAAGCACTTTCTCGCCTGAGCCACCTCTGTGCCTGCCAGAGAACCTTGAAGTAGTAAAACAGATGCTATGGAGGATTTACTAACAAACCTGCTTAGGACAATATTGTTACCCACAGTAAACTAGGCACAGCCTGTGCCGCGACTGGGGTGAGAGCACACCGACCAGGCTGGTTAGAAATGTTGATGTGGTCCTTGATGTTTAGGGTTACTGTGAAAACACTTTTGTAAATGTTTGTTCACCAGGATTGACCTCCAATTGAGCTTCGTTCCCATAACAACAGGAGACAGCCCTGACTTAGAACCAGCCATTAGGCCCCTCCCCGAATCAAAAGACTTGCCTCTAATGGACAGCTCAAAGGAGGGCTCAGGGTGGCAACTATGTTAAGTCCTGGTCCACCATTCAGTCTTTATCAGGAGAAGGATAATTTTGGCAGGTGGACAAGATGACCCAGGTTGACAGCCTTTAGAAAAGACACTGTATTTAAAAATAATTCTGGCGCCGGGCGGTGGTGGCACACGCCTTTAATCCCAGCACTTGGGAGGCAGAGGCAGGCGGATTTCTGAGTTTTGAGGCCAGCCTGGTCTACAGAGTGAGTTCCAGGACAGCCGGGCTACACAGAGAAACCCTGTCTCGAAAAACCGAAATAAACAAATAAATAAATAATTCTGGCAATATCTTTGTAACTATCATCTGCAGTCCTCTGCCTCTGTTTAAATTGTTCAAAGTGTAACCTCGGGTCAAAACCTAAGAGAGATTTAAAGATGACAGTGTGTGTTGTAACCTATGAACACTAAGGTCTACACAGCCAGTCACTACCTATTAGCAGAGGGTTTTTCCTGCATTAATCTCTACATGGTTAAAGTAACTTCTCACTAGGAAGGGTCTCCAGCACGACCCACTTTTATGTTTTAGAAGGATCTCCCTATATTGTCCAGCTGGCATGGAAGTTACCATGTAGCCCAGGCTGGTCTTGAACTCACTGTAACCATCCTGCCTCAGCATCTGGAATGCTGGGATTACAGGTGAAAGCTAACATACCTGACCATGGGCTTGCTTTTGTTGGTATGGGTGGAGCCCGAAATACCCTGTGTGCCAGGCAAGCTTTCCACTGACGGCATTTTAACCTCCTTTATTTTGGCTTATTATCTTTTGGTTTTGTCTTTTGAGACAGAGATTCTCTGTGTAGCCCTGACTGTCCTGGAACTCACTTTGTAGACCAGGCTGGCCTCGAACTCAGAAATCCACCTGCCTCTGCCTCCCAAGTGCTGGGATTAACAGTCTGTGCCACCAGTCACGGCTTATTTTGGTTTCTTTGCATGTCATCTGTCCTCAGTTTGGGAAAGAAAACAGTGGCTGTGTGTTTGGCACACCCCTGTCATTCCACATTCCATCAGGGGAGAGAGAGAGAGAGAGAGAGAGAGAGAGAGAGAGAGAGAGAGAGAGAGAGCACTTAGAAAGCACTGGCCATCTTATTTGTACGTGGGAAACAGGACTGAGTAATTCCTTGTAGCTGGCATTGCTACTCTGTGGGTTCTTCTTCCTTCCACCCTCCTCCACCCTCAAAACCCCCTAACACTAGATAGGAGAGAGTAGGGGACGGGGAGGGGAAGAGAGGTGAGGAAAGGGGGCGACATTATTCCTAGGCTACTTCCTGCTGATTAGGGGCATCAAGTTCCTTGAGGCAAGTTTGACTCTTGCTGTTAGGATCTCTAATTTCTTGTTTCTTCTTCTTTGCTCACTACTTAACGAATCAACCATGACCAACAATAACCAATCAACAACCCACCTGCCCTCTGGGCTCTAGCATTCATATGCCCTCTGAAAGTCTCCAGAATTCCAAATGTCACACAATTACAGAAACTGCCTGCCGCTGGCAAAGTCCTAGGCCTGCTGGAGCACGAAGCAAATCCTAGTCAGCTACTATGGGCTGTCTGAAACAGCCCCGTATCTCACACCTGGGATTAAAATGAAAACATATTCATAGATATTTCTGTGTTTTTCAAGGAAACCACAACTCCAGAATTGTCACTACCCTTTCCCCTTTTCAGTTTCTGTGGCCTTGTTCATGACTCGTCATGCGTGACGTTCAAGATCTGAGGGCCAAGGCTGCAGAGCTGTGTGTGTGCTGACTGGCTTTTTACTTGATTTTATTTGTCCTTCGCCCTGGCTATCCTGGAACTCTTGTGTAGATCAGGCTGGCCACAAACTCACAGAGATCACCTGCCTCCCAAGAGTTGGGGTTCAAGGTGTTCACACCACACTTGGCTTGCTTTTACATTTTTACAATGATATCTTTGCTTTGTGTATGTGTGGGCTTCAGGGGACACGGGGGGAACAGGTTCCATCCTTCTGTCATCAAGCTCAGACAGGTGGTGGCCAGTCCTTTACCCTGAGCCACCCTGCAGGCCTTCTTTATTTCTTCTGTTTGCTTGAGACAGGGTCTCCCCTGTGTAACCCAGGCTGACCTGGAATTTGTCATTAGCCTAGGTTGTGCTCAAACTTGTAGTAGATTTCTCCCCTCTGCCAAGGGGTCCCTGGGAGAACAGGTGTGCACCACCAATCATTACTAATTTTTTGTTTGTTTGGTTTTTGTTCTTGAGACAGGGTCTTGCCATGGAACCCTGGCTGCCTTCAAAGTGGTAGTGATCCTCCTGCCTCCAGCGCCTGAGTGACAGGCATGGCAGGCTTGTACCACCTTGCCTGGTTGCTGCACTGCTGGGAATGTACCCTGGCTTCGTGCGTGCTGGGCAGATGCTGTGCCACCTGAGCCCCACGGCTTTGGGTGTGGCTGGTATTTCCACACCTACATCCTGGTCTGTGTGTCATTCAAGTGAGAGTGTGAATCAGTGACCTGTCACCAAGCTTTGGGCGATGGGATGACACTCCCTCACTCTTCTCTGCCACTGCCCCTCTGAACTTCCTTCTGTAACCACCCAGCCATTCCTGGAATTCAGTGGCCTTGTTCAGCACCCTCCGCCATCAGAGAGAAGCAGATGAGTCATTTCCTTTGCTGGCCAGATGTGGGTGAGTGAGTCACCTGGTCAGGACAGCAGCTGGGCCAGAGAGTAGTGTAGGCCTGATGAATGGGGAGATACAGGCCTTGAATCCAAATCCTTGAGAATTCCAGGCCAGCCAGAGTTATTCAGTGTCACACTGTTTAAGGAAAAAAACAAAAAACCAGAAAGAATTACAGTGTAGCTGAGCAGGGTGCTGGGACATGAGAGGGGTCAGGGGAACAGCAGAGGGGACCCCTGGGGTGTGGAATTTCAGTTACTGAAGCTTTCTTTCATGAAGCTGGCCGGTGGTGGGTGGCACACGGGAGGCAGAAGCAGGTGGGTCTCTGAGTTCAAGGCCAGTCTGGTCAGTTGCAGGACAGCCATAGAGCTAAGAGCTACACAAAGAAACTGTTTCAGAAGGAAACAAAAGCAGGGAAGGATGCTCCTAGCCCTGCAGAGAATTCATGGGGGGGGGGGGGAATACGAGGGTGGAGCTCCACCCTCTCAGAGGAAAGGGGAAAGGGGGGTGGAGGAGGGACTTTGAGAGGAGGAACTGGGGGGAGAGTAGCATTTGGGATGTAAATAAATAGCATTAAAAATTAAAAATAAATAAAAATTTTAAAATTGGCCAGGCATCACGGTGACCCATACATTAATTATTTTTTTAGTTGGAAATCATTTTTTTTCCATGCAGTATGTTCTGATCGTGGTTTCCTCTCCGTCATGTCCTCCCAGATCCTTTCTCTCCGGCCCCATGATTGAACTTAGCATTCTCTCACTTCACCTCTCTCTCTCTTCGTAGAAACCAAACAGGCAAAAATAAATAATCAAATGAGAATAAAACAAAATGAACAGAAAAAAAGAAAAAGAAAGAGCAAAAGAAACATGTGTACTCAAGACACACATACATTCGAAGTCTATAAAAACACATAATTTGCCGGGCGGTGGTGGCACGCGCCTTTAATCCCAGCACTTGGGAGGCAGAGGCAGGCGGATTTCTGAGTTCGAGGCCAGCCTGGTCTACAGAATGAGTTCCAGGACAGCCAGGGCTACACAGAGAAACCCTGTCTCAAAAAAACAAAAACAAAAACAAAAAAAACAAAAAAAAGATTAAGGGGGGGGAAAAGAAGAAAAGCCCAAAGCAAATGGGTACTAAATCTCTCCCAAACCAGGGCTGAGTTCCTCTTGTGTTGGCCACTTACTGCCGTGGGGCCTGTGCTTCGTGTAGTTTGTGTGCTCAGTCAGACTCCATTGGACAAAACTAATTTTTCTTTTGTAAGCAGTTGACAGTTGGAGATAGTCTGAGTTAGGGCTGGGTCTCATGTCCAGCTCCCCTCTCAGGGCTGAGACCCTGTCTGGCTTGGACCTGTGTAGATACTGTACGTGCTGCCACGGTGTCTGCGAGTTCACATGTGTCAGTCCGGTGTGTCCAGAGGCCTTGCTTTATCAGCCTCCTCCACCCTCTCTCTCTTACAACTGTTCTGCCTCCTCGTTCGTCGATGGGTTCCCTAAGCCTGAGGTGAGAGACTTAGTCCTGTTTAGTACTGAATGTTCCAAGGCCAGAAGTTACCAGTTAACAACACAGGGACATACTTTTTCTTTTTTTTTTTTTTTCCTTTTTTTTTTTGTTTTTTCGAGACAGGGTTTCTCTGTATAGCCCGGGCTGTCCTGGGACTCACTCTGTAGACCAGGCTGGCCTCGAACTCAGAAATCCGCCTGCCTCTGCCTCCCAAGTGCTGGGATTAAAGGCGTGCGCCACCACTGCGGAAGCTTCTCTGGTGATGACTGAGCAGATGAATGTAGCAGAATGTCGTTGGTCCATGCCCTTTCTAGTTTCAGGTTCTTGGCCGTGGTGACAGTGTCAGACACGGGTTCCATCTCATGAGGATCTGATAGCTGTTGGTTACTTGGTGCAATTTCTGTGTTAACGTTGTACCAGTATATGAGGGGATCACGTGACTTTAATGTCAACGCCCAGGAGGCAGAGGCAGACAGGTTTCTGTGAGACCAAAACCATCCCATTCTATATAAAGTTCAAGGCCAGCCAAAGCTCCTTGGAGGGATCCCGTCTCAAAATAAATTTTAAAAATGATGAACAAATTAAATTCGATACTTCTTTTTATACTTTTTATCCAACAGCCCAGATGTCAGTATTAACATCTTACAGATTTCTGCTTTGTATTTATTTGTTGGTCCTCAGCTGTCCTCTCGGGGTGCAGCAGACTTCCTTGGCTGTGCTGGGTACATTGCCATCTCTGTTGCCTAATCCGGTTAGCTGATGCGGCCATCTTTGCATTCTGCTGTTGACACACCTTCCTTTCCTTCTGCTCTTGCAGCAGCAGACTCATGTAGCAGGAAGGAGTTCCAGTGTAGAGATGGACAATGCATCTCCAGCAAGTGGGTGTGTGACGGCAGCCCTGAGTGCACAGACGGCTCCGATGAGTCCCCTGAGACATGCAGTAAGTCCCCTTTATTTGTTGATGGTGTAGAAGAACCCATGGCCTTGCACATTCTAGGTGGGGCCCTTCCATTGAGCCAAGTCCCCAACCCTCACTGTGGTGGTTCTAGGCAAGGGACTCTACTGCTGTGCTGAGAACCAGTGTACTTGACCAGGTTTGTATCCTGCCAGAGTAGCCCAGGAATGAATGGTAAGTTCAGTCAGAAATTTGAAGAAGGCTCAGAGTGACATCCCTAAGCCACATATCCAAATTCCAAAGTATTTTGTACTGTGATGGTGGATTTGGAAGGTTTCACTCCTGACCTCATGCTGTGACTTACAGTCACAGCACTAGTCCACTAAAAGTGCTGTGTGTAACTCTCTTACGGGGCTGCTGAGATGATTAAGCAGACATGGGTGCTTGTGGCCAACCTTCATGACGTGAGTTCGATCCCTGGAACCCATAGGATAGAAGGCGAGAATGAACTCCTGCGTGTTGTCCTGTGACCACCACATATGCTGTGGCTGCACATACACACATATGCACACAAAACACACACACACAAACTCACACACACACATGCACACAAACACACGCACGCACAAACACATACACATGAGAAAGATGGAACTGGTCTAACCAAATCATATTCCTTTTGAGTGACGGCTCCTCTTTATCCCTAGTGTCTGTCACCTGTCAGTCCAATGAATTCAGCTGTGGAGGCCGTGTCAGCCGATGCATTCCTGACTCCTGGAGATGTGACGGACGGGGGACTGTGAAAATGACTCAGACGAACAAGGCTGTCGTAAGTGTTGCTCAGACCCTGAGGGGCGCATGTGTGTGTGTGTGTGTGTGTGTGTGTGTGTGTGGTGTGTGTGTCGTGGCATGGTGTGTGAGCATATGTGTACATGTGCGTGTGTGTGTGAGCGTGCGCATGCGTGCCTGTGTATGTGTGCATGTGTACTGACCCATCTTACACTAAAGAGTCCCCCAGGGCCCTAGGGTGTAACAGCCATGAGGCTTCGTTCCTGAGTGACTCCACCTGAGTTCTGGTGTGTGGTTACTCCTATGACTTTAATCCCACCTTGAGAGATGATGCCTCCTCTCGTGAACACGGAAGCATTTATTGAGGTGGGAAGCCCCGATGGCTGTCGCTAGGCCGAGTGTGTAAGCTGTCTCCCTGCCTTAAGTGCCCACATTGGCCAGGAAGGCTGAGCTGTGCTAGGAATCGAATCAGAGCTGATTTGCTAGATGCCAGTGTGTTTATCAGCTGTGTGTGATGTCACCTCACTTATGTGCAGATCCATTCTTAAGGCCCACAGTGGATACTTGGGACACGTGAATATTATCTATGTATAATGTCGGTTTCCCCTTACCTACATAGGCTCAACAGAGTCTAATTTATACATTTAGCAAGGTAAGCAATTCACAACACAACCTAAAGCACGAAGATGTGCCTCAACTCCAATGAGGGGCGCCCACTGGTACAGAACTGGCTTGATACTTGACCATAGGAATGAGGCAACCGAGGCCGAGAAGGGTGTGTTGTGGCTTCCTGGGCCCTTGAGGACTACCGCCATGGCTCTGCAAGGCTCTGCTAAGTGGGTTGTGTATTTCTGAAGCACAGGATCCTGTCTGTGAATAGGCTTGTGTGTGGTGGTTGAGCCATGGAATGACAGGATGCTCTCCTCCCTGTGCTCTCCTGTAGCTCCCAAGACGTTGCTCCCTGGATGAATTCCGCTGCCAGGATGGCAAGTGCATTTCTCAGCAGTTTGTGTGTGATGGAGACCGAGATTGCCTGGACGGCTCTGACGAGGCCCATTGCGAGGCCTCCACTTGTGGCCCTGCGCACTTCCGCTGCAACTCATCCACATGCATCCCCAGCCTGTGGGCCTGCGACTCGGATGTGGACTGTGACGATGGCTCCGATGAGTGGCCACAGAACTGCGGGGGCCGCAACATGGCCCCCGAACGGGTTTAGCGGCCCCTGCTCCTCCCTCGAGTTCCACTGTGGCAGTAGTGAGTGTATCCATCGCAGCTGGGTCTGTGATGGCACGGCCGACTGCAAGGACAAGTCGGATGAGGAAAACTGCGGTAAGGCCCTGGGGAGGAGGGATGGATGAACGGCTCCCCTAAGGCCCTGGGAGGAGGGATGGATGAACGGCTCCCCAGGCCCTGCTTGGGGAGCTTTGGGGCTTAGCAATAACCAGACTGCCCAGAAAGGAAGTTGATTTGTTTTGGGTGAGGGGCTGGTTGGGTGAGTAGAGCACCTGCTGCAAGAGCATGAAGTCCTGAGTTCGAATCTCCAGCAATACAACCGTGCTCAAGCTTGTAACTCCAGGGCTGTGGGCTGTGGAGACAGGAGCATGTCTGGAGCTTGCTGTCTACCAGTCTGGTTCCCAGTTCATTGAGAGATCCTGACTCGGGGAGAAGGAGGAGTCGAAATGTCCAGGAGGACATACCTGCATGTACACACATACTGCACACATACTGTGTAATAAAATTTTAATTTTACTAAAGATAAGGGCTAGGTATGATGGCACACCTTTAGAAGCAGGTGGATCTCTGTGAGTTGAAGGACAGCCTAGTCGACATAGTGAATTCCTGGAAAACCAGGGCCTTGTAGAGAGAACCTGTCTGAAAAAACCAAAGGAAATTAAGTTTTTAAAAAAATCAACCAAAGGGCTGGAGAGATGGCTCATTGGTTAAGAGCACTGACTGCTCTTCCAGAGGTCCTGAGTTCAATTCCCAGCAACCACATGGTGGCTCACAACCATCTGTGATGGAATCTGATGCCCCCTTCTGGTGTGTCTGAAGACAGCTACAGTGTACTCACATACATAAAATAATTAATAATCTTTAAAAAAATCAACCAGCCAGGCAGTTTTAATCCCAGCATTTGGGAGGCAGAGGCAGGCGGTTTCTGAGTTCGAGGCCAGCCTGGTCTACAGAGTGAGTTCCAGGACAGCCAGGGCTACACAGAGAAACCCTGTCTCGAAAAAAAACAAAAAAAAAAAAAAAAAACAAAAAAAAAAAAAGAAAGAAAGAAGAAAAGAAAATATTTTTTTCTTTCTTTGGAAAAATGAATTTTTAAGAGAACCAAGTCTGTGGTTCACTTACTATGTATCTTAGTTTTCTGTTGCTGTGGGCCATGACCAAGGCAACTTATAGAAGAGAGAGTTTAGTGAGGTTTACAGTTTCAGGGGTGAGTCCATGACCATCATGGCAGGAAGCGTGGCAGCAGACAGCCAGGCGTGGTGCTCTAGCTGAGAGCTTACATCTGATCCACAAGCATGAGGCAGAGACAGTGCTAACTGGGAAGGGTGGGAATCCTTTAAAACCTCAAAGCCTGCTCCCAGCTACGAACCTCCTCCAACAAGGCCACACCTCCTCCAACAAGGCCACACCTCCTCCAACAAGGCCACACCTCCTAATCCTTCCCGAACAGTTCCACCAACTGGGGAGCCGCTTGGGGCTGTTCTCATTCAAACCACCACACCACACATGCATGAGTCCCAGGTTCCAATCCCCCGCATGATTTATTTAAAAACAAAATCACTGGTGTACGTGACATAGGTGTGTGGAAGCCTACCCAGAGGTCAGAGGGCAGCTTCTGACCGTGAGTTCTCACCATCCACTATGAAGACTCCAGGGACTGAGCGCAGGCTTTCGGGCTCGCAGAGCCATCTTGCCAGCCCTCTAATTGCAGTTAGCAGAGTGGTTTATTGGTGCTTCTTGTGACGGTCCTCCTGTCCTCTCCAGCGGTGGCCACCTGCCGACCTGATGAATTCCAGTGTGCGGATGGCTCCTGCATTCACGGTAGCCGCCAGTGTGACCGTGAGCATGACTGCAAGGACATGAGCGACGAGCTCGGCTGCGTCAATGGTAAGTGTTGTTCCTCACCGCTCCCTGTTCTGCCTTTCCAGTGCCTCGCTGTAAAGTTGGGGTACTGCTGCTCTGGGGGTGTTCAGGCCCCTAGGAGGCATATTTTCTTTGTGTTTGTTTGTATGTTTTTAGTAATACGGTTTCTCTGTGTAGCTCTGGCTGTCCTGGAACTTGCTCTGTAGACCAGGCTGGCCTCGAACTCAGAAATCCATCACCCAGGATCAGCTGTGCTTTTTTTTTTTTTTTTTTTTTGAGAGTTACTTGCCCCCTCTGAAGCTCTTTCCACTTAGCTGATTGCAAAATGGAATCTCCTGCTTCGGTACTGTGATTTATTTATTTCTGAGACGGGTTCTCATGTAGTCCAGGCTGGTCTCAAACTCCTTATGTAGCTGAGGCTATCCTTGAATTCATTATCTTCCTGCCCCAGCTCCCAATGGTGGGATCATGGATGCTTCGCTATGCTCTCTGGGGATCAAACCCAGAGCTTCATGCTTGACACAAGAGAGCCGTAGTCCTGGTGGAAGCCGCTCTGTCCTTGAGACCCTAGTGATCTCACATATACAATCCAGTTCCGTGAAAAGAACATTCTAGAGCTGATGAGAGCTGTTTCCTTCCTACTACCATGCGTTGTCCTGAGACCAAACTCACTTCATCAGGCCTGGTGACACTTTCCACCTCCCTGTCCTGCAAGTTAGAAAAATCACATAACATAAAATGACGTGGTCTAAGGCTGAGCCATTGGTAAAGCGCTTGCCTCGGATGCACCTGTGTGGTGACACCGCCTGTCACCCTAGCGTCTGGGAGGTACAGGCAGGAGGTCGAGGCCAGCCTTGCTTACATGCTGACTTTGAGAGTGGCTCTCACAAAAAAAAAAGAGAGAGAGAAAGAGAGAGAGAGAGAGAGAAAGGAAAAGAAAAAAAACCTCCTTTTTCTTTTCTTTTTTTTTTTTTTTTGGTTTTTTCGAGACAGGGTTTCTCTGTGTAGTCCTGGCTGTCCTGGAACTCACTCTGTAGACCAGGCTGGCCTTGGCCAGCAAGTACGACGCGACACGGTCGGATCCTTCTCAGTCAGCTTTATTCCAAGAACGGCTCTTGACTTAGGGACGGGGAACTGGACGAGGGACTAGGATAGGGATGCATGGCCGGGGACCGGACCGGGAAGGCCCGGGAAGGGAAGGCAAGGGAAGGGCAGGGAAGGAAGGGAAGGGAAGTGAAGCGAAGGGCCAAAGAGGCCGCAGCAGCAGAAGCGAGCTGCTTATCTAGCTGCCCTAGGCGCGCTGGGTGATGTGTCCTCTCAGGATAGGTTAAGCTGCCAATACCTCATTAGCATAAGCCCGCTCAGGAGGGGCACGAGGCCGACGCATGCTCAAAGGACTTGTTTACCAGTTTCTGAGCTGGCCACTCTGGAAGCCAGCTGCTTACATTGTAAACACGGCTGCCTACATCTCCCCCTTATTTATTTATTAAATTTGAAGTAGGTTACCTCTGGACCCTTCAGACCTTAGGCATCCCATACCCAAGCATGCTTGAACTCATTCATTAGGTGTTTGGTGTGAGGCGATTGAAAGCACACCTAGAAGGTTGCCGCTAGCGCAGCAGGTCAGCGGTGGAAAACAGAGGTCCGAGCCCTTGTCCAAAGTGAAGGCATTGTAATGGGAAAGTTTATATTTCTGCCATACCCGCCTTCGTGCCTTTTTTCAGGGAGAGGTACATTTGGCACAAAACCTCTATGCACTCGGACATGCTTTCAGAGAATCTATCTCAGGATTGAGAACATCTCTAGTCGAGGCGCTCCTCGTACTCCCCGCTTCAGAAACATTGAGGTGATGCTGTAGGAGCCTCATGAGTGTATACCTTTGGCAATGGTCAAGATGGTCAGGATCTAGGGATTATGCCTGGATGGCCATTACCGGGTCCAGAAAGCTCCCCACTATGCCTCCCTAAGGGAGGCCAGCCAAATACCTGGGGGAGTGCCTTCCTCCATGGCAGTCAGCGCCTGGTAAACAACAACCTTATGTCTTGCATGGTCACGGCACAAATGACACAGGAACCAAAGGCAGAAACCACATCCTAGGAGAACAACAGCTCCCCAGATAAATACTCCGCTCATTCTTTAAAGAAAATTGAGGGCACCCTTGACCCAAGTGGTGAGCCCCTCCAAAG
Organism: Mastomys natalensis; assembly: GCA_021653895.1. NCBI lineage: Eukaryota > Metazoa > Chordata > Mammalia > Rodentia > Muridae > Mastomys > Mastomys natalensis. The sequence goes on from JAJTUV010000695.1 coordinate 589,507, forward strand.
TAAAGGGATCCAGGCGGGTGCCATTCAGGGTAGCGATCTGCAACAGGAGCCTCCTGGATAGGTACTCGTCTTCTTTCGACCGGTTTCCTTTCAGGTACTCAGACAGGAGGCGACTCTGATTGAGAGACTGAGAAGAGTTATATACCAAAGGAATAATATACAGTCCCCTGAGAGAGGAGACGCAAGAGAGCTGAATAAGTTTATATTTAAACAGGTTAAAAATGGGAAAGGTATTAAACTCAGAAATCTGCCTGCCTCTGCCTCCCAAGTGCTGGGATTAAAGGCGTGCGCCACCACCGCCCGGCTCCTTTTTCTTTTTTAAATATTATATTTTTGCTGCTTTTTTTTTTTAAAGATTTATTTATTTATTTTATATATATGAGTACACACCAGAAAAGGGCATTGGATTGTATTACAGATGGTTGTGAGCCACCATGTGGTTGCTGGGAATTGAACTCAGGACCTCTGAAAAAGCAGTCAGTGCTCTTAACCACTGAGCCGTCTCTCTAACCCCTGCTGTTTGTTCTTTTGTGTTGAACTCAGGACTTCCCATTGCTAGGGTAAGAGTTACTTGTTGCTTTTAACGGGCGTAGTGCCATGCTGGGCATGGTGGTACGGCCCATAATCCCAGCAATCCAAAGCCTGAGGCAGGAAGTACACAAACAAACCCACAGCCAGCCTGGACCATACTGAGACCTCTATCTAAGAAGCCCAATTCAACCAAAAATTCACGTTGCTTAACTCTCTCTCCAAGACTTGTTTGATCATTCAGAATCTAAACAAACTCTTTCAGTTAAACATTAACATTGTGTCTGCTGGCTGAGCTCCCAGCAGCCTGTCCCCAGGGCCTCAGCGACTGAGCCCTTTTTTATCCACACAAGGCCCTGGGTCTCCTGCACAGAGAAACAAACAAACACCACCAGGAAACTCTTTACAGCAGGCATGGTGGGACATCCCTGTAATCCCAGTATCTGGGAGCTGAGGCAGGAGGGTCTCCTTAAATTCTAGTGTCTTGAACTTCAGTTCAAGGCCAGTAGGCTACAACATGAGTCTTAGGGCAGGGCTACCCCATGGATGCCCCCAGCCCCTCACTGGGGAACTGTAGGCAGGGGTTGTACCACTGAGCCACATACTCCAGCTCCAAAGGGTCATTTAGGCAAACCTTTGCAGCTCAGGCCCTCCTGACTGTTCTCTGCCTCTCTCAGTGACACGGTGCGATGGCCCCAACAAGTTCAGGTGCCACAGTGGGGAGTGCATCAGCTTGGACAAGGTGTGCGACTCCGCCCGGGATTGCCGCGACTGGTCAGATGAGCCCATCAAGGAGTGCAGTGAGTATTGGGGAGCCGGGCAGAGCCGTGTCTGGGGAGCCGGGCATGGCGTCAGTATGTAGTCACCTGGGGCTGTGAGCCCAGCTAGCACACCCCATCCTCCACCCCCGGCATTCAAAGGCTTGCTACGCATTGTAGACATGTCAGAGCTTTGGCTCCGGGGCAGGATGGGCATGAGGGTGCTGGGAGATGAGGCACTTATATAAATATGTTCTTGGACTGGAGATGGCTTAGCAATTAAGAGCACCGGCTCTTCTCCCAAAGGACTCAAGTTCGGTTCCCAGCACCTAAGTCAGTGGCTCAGAATCTCCTATAACCCTAGCTACAGGGGATATGTCTCCTGGCCTCCACTGCCTCTGACTTCCGAGGACATCTGCATTCATGACCTCACATGCAGACACACTCATACACATGATTAAAGATAATAAAAACGAATGATCTTCGAAGTGTTTTTGCAAAGACAGTGCCATGCGAGCTGTTTCCAGTGGGAAGTGTAAGGCCCTAGAACAGCCAGTCTGCTTTCTCCACCCCACACAGAGACCAACGAGTGTTTGGACAACAATGGTGGCTGTTCCCACATCTGCAAGGACCTCAAGATTGGCTCTGAGTGCCTGTGTCCCAGTGGTTTCCGGCTGGTGGACGGCCACCAGTGTGAAGGTGGGTCTGCAGCACAGCCAGCCACCCAGTTAACCTGTGCCTCAGTTTCCCCATGTGCTCAGTGGGCAGGAGTGCAGGCCCCACTTCTTAGGGGTATTAGGAGTGTTCCAGGGGTGAACACTGAGTACTGGCCTGACTGTTAGGAACTAAGGGGGTCATTGGCAGTCCTGCCTTTTGGGGTCCTCATCAAGATCAGGGTTCTGGCTAGGGTGTGGGCTCAGTTGCTGGAACATCCACCTCACAGTCAGCCAGCTCTGGGCTCTGTTCCAGCACATCACTAACTGGTGGCCCACACAGGTAATTCTAGCACTTGGGATGTGATAGGATCAGAAGTTCACCATCTTCTGTGTAGCAAGCTCAAGGCCAGCCTGGGCTGTGTGAGATGTCTCAGAAAAAAAGAGTTCACATGTGGTGTGAAATACCTTTAATCCCAGCGCTTGAGAGACAGAGACAGGCAGATTTCTGAGTTCAAGGCCAGGGTAGTCTCCATAGCGAGTTCTGGGCCCACCAGGGCTACCTACAAAGATCAACAATAAATACATAACAGGAAAACAACCAAAAATGGAAGAAAATAAAGAAGGGCAGGATAGGTGGACAGAAGAGCTCCGCAGCTCACTGGAGGTGAACAGCCGAGTCAGTTCCTGTGAGGGTGGCATCCCTCGGCTGCTGGAGGATACGTGTTTTGTTCTCCTGTCACCCTGTAAAAAGGGTTCCTCTCCCCTAGACAAAACCATTTCTCTGTCACACACACAGATATTGATGAGTGCCAGGAGCCGGACACCTGCAGCCAGCTCTGTGTGAACCTGGAAGGCAGCTACAAGTGCGAGTGCCGGGCCGGCTTCCATATGGACCCTCACACCAGGGTCTGCAAGGCTGTGGGTGAGTGCTGGGAGGCTGGGGGGGCGGGGGTTGGTGGCTCCTCTTTGGGGCTCAGAACTGTTAAGCCTTTCCCTAGTTGGGTATGGCAGCTCTCTAGGATTCTGGCTGGTGGGCGAGCTGTACTTTGGGGACCTGGAGACACTGTCTTCTCCCATATCTATCCTTCCTAGAACTCTGTCCCGCCTCACATCCGGACAGGGTGGGAGACAGGAGAGAGGTACAAAGTGTGTCCCGAGCCTCTGTGACCTCCCTAGTTACTCTTACTAAAGACATAGGTTTCAGGGACTCGGTAGGCAGAGTTCTTGCCTGGCATACATGAAACCCTGGCTTCAATTCCCTCACCACCCTGCATGGCTTTCCAGGCTCCGTAGGCTATCTGCTCTTCACTAACCGCCATGAGGTACGGAAGATGACCCTGGACCGCAGCGAGTATACCAGCCTGATCTCCAACCTGAAGAATGTGGTGGCCCTGGACACTGAGGTGGCCAACAATAGAATCTATTGGTCCGACTTGTCCCAAAAAAAGATCTACAGGTGAGCTGCAGCCCCGTCACCCTTTTGGCCGCCTGTCCCCTAGTGAGGCCCAGACCCCAGGCTCTAATGAGATCCCTTTCTTCTGCCTCAGTGCACTGATGGACCAGGCCCCTAGCTTGTCCTATGACGCCATCATCAGTGGGGACCTGCATGCCCCTGATGGGCTGGCCGTAGACTGGATCCATGGCAACATCTACTGGACGGATTCAGTCCTGGGCAGTGTTTCTGTGGCTGACACCAAGGGCATAAAGCGGAAGACGCTGTTCCAAGAGACAGGGTCCAGACCCAGAGCCATCGTAGTGGACCCTGTGCATGGGGGGTGAGTCTCCTCAGAGCTGAACAAGAGGATAAACCAAGGTGGGGATCCAGAGCTGGGCTCAGGAGAATGTGAGGTGGTCCCCAGGCTACAGGGATGACAGTGAAGTAGTAGAGGCTGGGGGTGTCGGTGAAAGACCAAGGAAGCAGCACAGTGGCTCAAACCTGAAATCCCAGCCCTGGGGAGGTTGAGTTACAGGCTACCTCCGGTTGCGAAGTGAGCACCTATCTCAAAAAACAAAATCAAAATTGCTGGTTTAGCAAGGGTCCAAGGGTTCTGATGCCTCTGGCCTCATCAGGCATGGCACACAGGTACACACATACATAAACATAATTAAAAATTAGAAGGTTTTTTTTGGGGGGGGGGGCTGCTAGACATGGTGGCTACACTGAGAAAGGGTTTCTCTGTGTAGCCCTGGCTGTCCTGAAACTATCTTTGTAGACCAGGCTGGCCTTGAACTCAGAAATCCACCCACCTCTGCCTCCCAAGTGCTGGGATAAAAGGTGTGAACCACCATTGCCTGGCAAATAAAACCTTAAAAAGAACAAATCAAACCAGACTCAGTGAATCAAGCCTTCAAGGCTGACAACCCATGTTAATCCCAGGACACATCAGTTAAAGGAGAAGCCATCCTCCCCACCCAATGAGTACCTACATTTGTGTGTTCATTCAATGTTAAATAAATGTTAACTAAATGCGCTGGGGATATGGTTCACTTGGCAGAGTCTTTGTAACTGCATGAAGCCCTGGGTTCTGCCTCGAACCACATAAAACATGTGTGGTCATGCACACTGGTGACAGAGCTAACATGTGCTGGAAGCCAACTACTTACTGAGTTGACACTCTGTCAAAAACAAACCATGTCCTAGCCTGGGGAAGTGGCACAGTGGGGAGGACCTTCCTAGATGCAGGAGGCTCTGGGTTCCATCCCAGTACAAGAAGGAAAGAAACAAACTGGGCTTGTGGTATACAGCTTTGATGCTAACCACTTAATTTTGTACCAAGTCTCCCAGGCTAGGACAGGCTTCTAAAGGACTTTCAGGAGTCAGTTCTCTCCTTCCTCCATGTAAATTCCAGTGATTGAACTCAGGTCGTCAGGCTTGGCAGCAAGTCCTTTGCTGGTTAAACCAACTTGCTGGGCCACGGAAGGCATTCCGAGACCATGTTCTACCATCCACTTATGTCACATGCATGCACACAACAGTATATAGGATCCCTCTGCTCCCTGTGCCCATGGGGATCAGACAGGCCTATAAAATCTCTCTGCTGATGGTCAGGCCAGTACACAGAGCAACTCTGAACATTATCTGTTGGAAGCAAACCCCACCCACCACCTGGTTTTGTGTGTTCTGTCCCTGTAGGGGCACACCATGTCCACATAGGAGTAGTATCGTAGTGTCTGCCTGCTTCAGGCATACCTTGCACTTCGAATGCCCCAGCACCCCTGAAAGCCCGGGGGTCACTGATGTGCATTTCCACACCAGGCTTAACTCTAGCCTTCCAGAGAGGGGCTGACCATCCAGGGTGGCAGCCCTTGACTAGGAGAACCCTGCAGAAGCTGTAGTTGGTGTTGGTGGAAGGGCAGAGCGTTGAAGGGAAGGAAGATGTACTGCCTTGCAAGCATGAGGCTCTGAGTTAGATCCTCATCATCAAAGAGATGGGTGTGGTTCCAAATTGAGAACTGTTTAAGCTGACTCTTGTTGACATCAGTGGGAGCCTGCCCTCTGAGAGGCCTCACCTCTCTTCTGTTTGATGTTGTCTTTCCCAGCTTCATGTACTGGACAGATTGGGGAACGCCTGCCAAGATCAAGAAAGGGGGTTTGAACGGTGTAGACATCCACTCACTGGTGACCGAGGACATCCAGTGGCCAAATGGCATCACACTAGGTATATCTGAGGGGTGGCCTCGCCTGCCGGGGGTGGGCACAATGAAAAGGACAGAGCACATAGTTGAGGATATGTGATTGGCATTCCCCCTTCCTATGCAGCTGGAAGAGTTACTGGGTCAAGGCAGAAGCTACAATGTAGCTTCCTTCAGGTTCATATGTAGCTCTCCCAGAGCTGCACCTTTTACCCTAATCTAATGCCCTGAAAATTTTTTTTTCTGCATGTTTTGAAACTTTCTGTCTTGATCATTTTAGAATCTCCTAGAACATACTGGAATATTTAGGCAAGTTGAATAATCGCGTTCTCACCTCTGGCCTCTCTATTTCCTTATCTGTTCGTGTGTTTTAGATCTTCTAAGTGGCCGCCTCTATTGGGTTGATTCCAAACTCCACTCTATCTCCAGCATCGATGTCAATGGGGGCAATCGGAAAACCATTCTGGAGGATGAGAGCCGCCTGGCCCACCCCTTCTCCTTGGCCATCTATGAGGTGAACCCCGGGAATGTGAGGGAGTTTGGTCCTGCCATAGGTTTGTCTTGTCCATTTGAGCCAAGACTGAGTAAAAGCTCATCTAGAGATCTAGAGAGAAGTATTAGAATTACAGCTATTTCATGGAGCTGGTTGGTTTGTTCATTTGTTTATGCTAGGAGTGGAACCCAGAGTTCAGGAAGAGACAGGAAGATGCCTGGGGCTCACCGGCAAGCCAGTTAACCTCAGTGAGCTTCAGGTTCAATGAGAGAGTGTCTCAAAAGTTAAGGTGGAGCGCCGGGCAGTCGTGGTGCACACCTTCAATCCCAGCACTCTGGGAAGCAGAGGCAGGCAGATCTTTGAATCTGAGGCCAGCCTGGTCTGCAGAGCGAGTTCCAGGGCTGTTATCCAAAGAAAATCTGCCTCAAAAAAAGAAAAGAAATTAAGGCGGAAATTGATTGAAAAGACACCTGACATCAACCTGTGGCCTCCACATGCACCCCACACACATGTGCAAAGCACATGAACACATGTATACATATATAACATACACAGAGAAAATGGTTAGGATGGGAGACTTTGTGTCTGTTTCGCTGCATTTCTACCGCAGCCAGCACTGCTTACGTTTAGAGAACCCATAGATTTGGGGGTGGTGGACAGTGGTCTGTGCTGCGCAGTGGCTAATGGGCTCGATCCTCTTGTGTACATACCACCCTGTAGGACAAAGTGTATTGGACAGATGTCATAAACGAAGCCATTTTCAGCGCCAATCGCCTCAGTGGTGCAGATGTGAATTTGATAGCTGAAAACCTCTTGTCCCCGGAGGACATTGTCCTGTTTCACAACGTCACGCAGCCTAGAGGTAAGCTCTGTCCCCGCACTCAAATAAGTCTGTCATTGCCCCCGAACTTTTTAGATCCTTCTGGCTTATTTGAAGACGGGTTCAGTGCCCTTCCTGTACCCAATAATAAAAATGTCAGCCGTTGCTCTAGAATTGTTCTCTCTCTCCCAGTCATCAGATATTTTCATTTTATTCTCCATGAGCATCTCTCTTCTCCTCCAGGGGTGAACTGGTGTGAGAGAACAGCCCTCCCCAATGGTGGTTGCCAGTACCTGTGCCTGCCTGCCCCCAGATAAGTGTCCACTCACCCAAATTCACCTGTGCCTGCCCAGATGGCATGCTGCTGGCCAAGGACATGAGGAGCTGCCTCACAGGTAGGACACAAGTCCTCAGAGGTGTACCACATGAGCCTGCGGAGGCTGACCAGACATCCAACTGTCTGGGGACTCATGAATGACGTTCTCTGTCTGTCTCAAATGAAAGTACACTTAGGGTCTCATTTTCTCTAAGCTCCATGTGGAAGTAGTCTGACTTCAGACTAAGGTATCAAGTAAGAAAACCCTTTTTTTGTTGATGTCATCCGAGAAAGGCTCAGTTTGGAGTTGTCTCTATCTGTTTTCTGTTGCTAAAACAGATTGCCTGAGACTGGTTAATTTATAAAGCATAGTCAATGTGGCTTCTGGTTTTGGATACAAGAGGTGTCAGGGCATGATTCCAGCATCTAGCATGGGGGAGGGTGTCACACAGTGACTCAAAGTTCTCATTTTATTTATTCATTTATTTAAAGGACAATCTTTTTTTTTTTTTTTGGTAGGAGGGCAAGTGCCACAGTATGTGTGTGTGGGGGGGGAATGTCAGAGGGCAACTTGTAAAAGTCAGTTCCCTCCCTCTGTCATGTGGGTTCTAAGGATCAAACTCAGGCCCTCTCTTGTCCTTCCGAGGCAGGGTCTCATGTAGCCCAGGCTGGCCTCAAATACTATGTAGCCTGAGGAAGATCTTTTCTGATCGTCTGAGTGCTGGAATTGCAGAGATGCTCACTGTCCCTGGTTTGCGCATTGCTGTGACGGGACCCAGGGCGTAAGGTCTGCTGAGCCCAGCTACACTCCCAGACTCTGTCTTAGAATGCCACCAGTCTGCATTGTCATGGGGCCCATCCTCACCACCTCGTCTACTTTTTTGTTGTCGTTTTTAAGACAAAGTTCCTCTCTATAGCCCTGGCTGTCCCGGAACTTGCTCTGTAGACCAGGCTGGCCTCGAACTCAAGAGATCCTCTGAAGTTCTGGGACTAAAGGCGTGTGCCAACACTGCCCAGTGCACCTCATTCACTCTGAATCACCTCTGTAAGGTTTCACTGCCAAGCATCATAGCCACTGAGACAGCTCTGCCAATAAAGGTGCTGACCTACACCGATCCCTTAGAACCCACTTGTGGAAGGAGAGAACTGACTACCAGGCTGTGTTCTGACTGCCACGGGACCTTAAATCCCAACACTCAGGAGGCAGAGGCAGGCAGATCTCTGTGAGTTTGAGGCCAGCCTGGTCTATATCATGAGTTCCAGGACAGCCAGAGCTACGTGGTGTGACTGTGTCTCAAAAGCAAACAAACAAAAAAAGTTATAAAATAAAATATAAACAAATATAAATAAAATCTATCATCAGTAAGAATTTGGTGGTTGGGTTTCCAATATGTGGATTTTTGGGGTCACTCTCACGATCTCAGGGACCAAAGTGTACTCAACATTTGCAGATCAGATCTATGGTAAGAACCAGATAGGCAATGCTCTGGAGGCTGAGGCAGAGGGATCACCAGTTTGAGGCCCTCCTGGAATAATCCTCAGGCACAGTGTCACCAGCCACTTACCCATTTCTTTTGCTCAATTTCTGATGCTGTGGAACTTGGTGACCTGCGTTCCACCCAGAGCAGAGGTGTCAGTGGCACCCTGGCCCCTGGCACTCAGACATGTTTATTGTCCCATCAGAAGCCGACACTGTACTGACCACCCAGGGGACATCCGCCATCGGGTCTGCAATCACCACATCAGCTGCTGGGCTGCCAAAGCACAAGGAAGGTCCCTCAGCTACCAGCACTTCTGGGCAGCCTGTGGACACCCCAGGGCTCAGCACGGTAGAGTCAGTGACAATGTCCCACCAAGGTAATGGCCAGGCCCACCCTTCATTTCATAAGTACTACATTTTTTAAGATTACAGTGCTGTATTTAGTGAGGCTGGGAACTGGCCACTGTGCCTGTGGGGTCAAAGCAGCTGTGGCAGTCTATTCTGTCCTTCTTCCATGTGGGTCTGGGGATTAGGTTAGCGAGCTTGGCAGCAAGCTCTTTTACTAAGCCATCTTGCTGGTCTCACTGTGTTAAGTGTCTAAGTTTTTGTGCAAATGTCTGGCATCTCTGGGGATCCTGGAACTGTCCCCTGTGGACTGTGGGGGACAGCTGCCTACAGACTAAGTCCACATGACTTTGTAGGAATCTGGGTAACAGCCCCAGGTTTCCCTGAACTTTAACAGGGTGATAGACGTGTCAGGTACTCTACTTGTGTGACATGTCCTGGCATGTCCCCTCTCTGATGTCTATCTTCTGCTGACGTGAGCTTCCTCATCTTATCATTTTCCTTACTGCAGTCCAGGGTGACATGGCTGGCAGAGGGAACGAGGAGCAGCAGCACGGTGTGGGGTTCTTGTCCATCTTCCTCCCCATTGGTAAGTGTTGCCTGCAATGCTGACATTGTGGGGCTCCTAGGACTCCATGCTTAGCACACTGGGCCACATCACAATTCTGACCCCAAATGGAATACCTCTGCCTGAGGGATACCCCTGCCTGCCTCAATCACTGTCCCTTCTCATGTATTACAAATAAGATCTAGGGGCTCAGTAGTTAAGAGCACTGAGTGCTCTTCCAGAGGTCCTGAGTTCAATTCCCAGCAACTACATGGTGGCTCACAACCATCTGTAATGGGACCCAATGCCCTCTTCTGGTCTGCCTGAAGGTAGTGACAATATATTCACATACATGTAATAAATAAATATAAATAAATAAATCTTTAAAAAAAAAAAAAGATTGAGTGCCCCTGGTGGTGGAGGTACACAACTTAATCCCACAGGCAGAACTCTGAATTTTTTCAAGGCCAGCCTGGTCTACATACAGACTTCTAGACCAGCAAGGGTGGGGAGGGGTAGACAGTGGGCTTTTGTCTCAAAAAATGATTGTGATTCTGTGTGAAAATAAAAACCATGGTGGTTCATGCCTTAAATCTCAGTGCTCAGGAGGCAGAGACAAGAGTTTGATGCCAGTCTGGTCAACAGAGTAAGTTTCAGGGCAGCCAGTGAGACCTTGTCTCAAAAAATAAAACAAACAGAGCAAAGTTGACAGAGAATCTCAAAAGATAGAACCAGGGTCAGGCTATGGAGCCCAGGCTGGTTTAGAAGTCAACATCCTCCTGCCTCACCCCCTGAGGTGCTAGGCGCCCGTGCTATACCACTCCCGTCCCCTTGGTTTTTTTCTTTGTGTGATAGGTGAGTATAATTTTACATTCAGAACACATCGCTGTCACATAAAAGGGCCAAGATCCTGGGCCCCGCCCCTGACCAAGCCGGCTCTCCCCACAGCACTGGTCGCCCTCCTTGTCTTCGGGGCCATCCTCCTGTGGAGGCACTGGCGGCTGAGGAGCATCAACAGCATAAACTTTGACAACCCGTCTACCAGAAGACCACAGAAGACGAACTCCACATTTGCCGAAGCCAGGACGGCTATACCTACCCCTCAGTGAGTGTGCACTTTTGTGGGAGAGAGGAGACATAAAACAAACTGAAGGACAGAAGTTAGGTGGGGTAAAAGAGAAGCCCAAACTAGGCATGCGTGGTAGAGCCTTCCTAGGACCCCCAGTGAAGACTTAGGGTACGATCACATTAGCAGTAGCACGCTAGAGTCGATTCTCCATCCTCTGTGTGGCCATGGAACGGGAGAAGGTCTCCTTTGAGTGGTGGTTGGATAGTATATAGAGGAAAGATTTCAAATCGAGGTGAGATTGGGCATAATGTGTTTAAGAAGCATGAGGGAAGGAGAGATGGCTCTGTGGTTAAGAGCACTGGCTGTTCTTCCAGAGGACCTGGGTTCAATTCCCAGCAACCACATGGATGCCCACAATCGTCTGTAACTCCAGCTCCAGAGGATCTGATACCTTCTGGCCTTCACAGGCATCGGGCACACACATGACCTTAATGCGGGCAACACACACACTCACACACGAGAAAATTAAGAAGTAATGTGGGGGAAATACATGTGGCAAGCTCAGAGCCTGGAAGTGAGGGCATTGTGAGCCTTAGGCAAGTTCTTCACAAGAGGATTTATCCAGTCTTAGGTGTTCTGGCCACCTCTGGTGTCTGTGCAGGGGACATAAGGGACCCGAGGCAGGAGGGGGTGGATTCCGGCCCTGTGCTTTCCTGTTCGCCTGATTGTTTCCTGTGTTTCCGGTTTGCTGACAGAGACAGATGGTCAGCCTGGAGGATGATGCGGCATGAGCAGCTGTGAGAGCCATCTCCTTCCGGGACCCGTTGGCGGGCATGGTAGGCAGGAAAGACGCTTCCTCCACACCTCCCCACCCAGCCCTCGCCCTGCCACCTCAGTAGGCCCTGTGTTGCTCAAAGCAAGATAAGAGCAAAGCTGGGCTGGGGACCAAGCTCAGCCTGTCTGCCCCAGGTTCTGTTTTATATATTTATTGTCTGGGGACAGAAAAGGCTGCTAGCTGTACTGGAGATGGGAGTTCTGCCGGGGAGTTTTTTTCATCTTTCTTTCCTTGGAAGACAAAGAGGCTGCCCAGAAGCTTCTGAATTCTACTTTTTTCAACACTAACGCCGAGGAGGAAGAGACCCACCCAGGTAGAGAGAAGCCTGTTGCTCTGAACAGGAGACAGCAGGCACTACTGTGAGGGTCCTAGGTACCATGGCCAATCCCTAAACTCAGGACTACCTGCATTGACCTTCACCCCGAGAGCCTTCCCGCCTAACTCTGCCATCCCCGGCAGAAGCCAGGAAAGTGACTTATGACATTCAGTACTGATCTTGCTGGATCTTGGGGCCAGCAGCTGCCAATGACTGATGCCTGCTCATGCCTTTGCCAAAACTTCACCTGTTCCTGGAGGGACAAGCCTGAGTCGCCATTCCCCCAATATTTATGAAGTGCCTGAGACATCTGGTTGCCTTGCTCAGGAGTCCTGGCCTGTGCTGTCTAAGCATCCTGCTGCTCAGGGGTGGCCATGAAGACCTCCGTCCCGTGCCCAGCCCCCCATTTTCTATGTGAGGCTTGCACTTCTCTCTGCGCACTTTTCCCGTTCCGGGTTGGGTACCCACGTGGTCCGCGTTTGTACTCTTAGGTTGCACTGTTTGGTGGTGTGTTGGATGGAACGTCAGGCCAGAAGTGGCCCTGAGTCACTCACGACGGAAGATGATTGCCAGGCTCCGAGCATCCATTCATTGCCTTCTTCAGTGCTGGGCAGAACTCAGGGCCTCTGTCTGTTTTGTTTTGTTTGTTTGTTTACTTTAAACCTCTGCCTGGTAGTTTCTGATTCTGCACATTTGTTCAGCATCTCTGATATCAATGACTGAACATGTGTTTCTCACAGAGCCTTCCAGCCTGGGCTACACAATAAGACACTGCTTCAAAATGGAAAAATGGGAGAGAGGGCTCTGGGGAGGGATACATGCATGGTTTTTCAGCCCTTAATCAGCTGGCCAGATATGGTGGCACTTGGCTTTAATCCTATGACTGAGGCTGAGACAGGCACGTCTGAGATCCAAGCCAGACTGGGCTACTTAAAAACCAAAAGAAATCCCATAATCCAGCCTATTTGGGGTTACTTGGAAGAATACTTAGAAACTGCCACAGATTTGTTACCCAGGTAACCTAAGACAGTGGCAGCCTTGCTTGGATTCCTGAGTAGCTCCACCTGTCCACTGCTCGCTGCTCAGGACATGAGGCCGTACTGCCCAGCCCACTAGGACACTTGTAAAGGAGCTCTGTGTGGTGCCAATGGCACCTGGCTCAGTTTTCATCCTGTATATCCAAGGATATCACACATATGTAGTAAATCTATTTATTTTTGCAAACCCTGATTGCTGCACTTGTCGGTGACATTTCTCCAGGTTAGGCTGGGGTGATACTCTGGGATGCTCTGTGTACAAAGATTATTTGAATGGACTGATCTCAGGCCTGTCCTGTATGATGCTTTGAGCGGGTGGGAATTGCTTGAAACCCTTGTTCAAGCCGGGCTGTGGTGGCGCACGCCTTTAATCCCAGCACTTGGGAGGCAGAGGCAGGTGGATTTCTGAGTTCAAGGCCAGCCTGGTCTACAGAGTGAGTTCAGGACAGCCAGGGCTACACAGAGAAACCCTGTCTCGAAAAACCGAAAAAAAAAAAAAGAAAAAAAAAAAAAAGAAACCCTTGTTCAGATGTTTTTATAGGCTGAAAATGACTATGATGGATTAAATTCTTTTTGGGAACTCTGTCATTATGTGTGCATATGTGTGAGGTGTGGGTTCAGAGGGGGCATCTGGAAGCTTGGAGGAGAGCTATGCGAAGACACTTCTCTACATTCACCAGGCTCAGGGACTGAACACTTTCATTCGTGTGTGTAAGCATTTGTACATATACAATGCAGGTCACGTGCCTCTCTCTGTGTGGAGGTGTCCTGAAACTCCCAACTATTCCTTTGAGGCAGGGTCTTTCCCTGAACCTGGGCTCCCTCAGCTGTGTCTAATGCAACACAGTCCAGTGTGTCTCTGCTCTGCTCAGAGTTGGGGTTACAAGTGTTCAGAGAAGCCCATCTTGTGGAGCGGTGCTGGAGTGTGCACTGTGCCTCTGATTGCAGAGCGAGCATCCTTAGCTGCCGAGCCTATCATTTAGTCCACGCTGCCATGCTTTCTGTTCCAGTTGTGTGTGTTTGATAGTTTTTGAGCCAGGATCTCACAATGTAGCCCGTGTTGGGTTTCAGACCCAACATGTGGCTGAGGTGCCTATTTTACATACCAAAGTAGACCTGGCTTCCAAGGTTCTCCCAGGATCCTGCAGTCCCTACTTGTTTCAAGGCCCGGTAGGTATACCCCACAGTCTACTCTGAGCTTTCCAGCCCAAGGCTTCCTCCCCGAGAGGTTTCTGCCTCCGGAGTGCTGAGATTATGGGCCACCATGCCTGGCTGAAATTAAACGTTTTTTTTTTTTTTTTTTTTTTTGGTTTTTCGAGACAGGGTTTCTCTGTGTAGCCCTGGCTGTCCTGGAACTCACTCTGTAGACCAGGCTGGCCTCGAACTCAGAAATCCGCCTGTCTCTGCCTCCCAAGTGCTGGGATTAAAGGCGTGCGCCACCACCGCCCGGCGAAATTAAACGTTTTAAAAGAAAAAAAAATTGAAAAATAAATGGGAACCATGAGGCCCCCAGAGATAAGCCACTGAAGGCCTGTCCCTAGGACTAGGAGCCCTAGGAGAAAAGCCCAGAAACTGGGAGAGTTGGGGAGTGTCGACACCAATGTTGTGTTTTATAAAAAGGCAGAGAAAAGGGAACATGTTTGGTGGAGGCAAAGTATGGTGTGGGGAAGGGGGTGCCTCTGCAGGCCCATGCTGAAGCACCCCTTCCCCCTGAGGGACCAGTTTATTCAGGGCATGGGAAGAGGAGTTAAGAGAGAGGGGTGGGGGAAAAGAAAGGAAGAGAAGTAGAGGCTGACCATGAGCACCTGGAGCAAAAGGAGGGAGGGGAATGGGAAGAGGGGGAAGAGGGCAAGAGAACAAGAGAAGAGAGTGAGGAGGGAGCAAGCAGCCCCTTTTTATAGTGAGTCTGGCTCACCTGACTGTTGCCAGGTAACTGTGGGGTAGAGCCTAGACTAAATGCCAACACCCAGAAGGAGCTGCTTTAAGGAAACACCTTTAGGAAATCTTGCTGGGCTGGGCGGTGGTGGCGCACGCCTTTAATCCCAGCACTTGGGAGGCTGAGGCAGGTGGATTTCTGAGTTCAAGGCCAGCCTGGTCTACAGAGTGAGGTTCAGGACAGCCAGGGCTATACAGAGAAACCCTGTCTCGAAAAACCAAAAAAAAAAAAAAAAAAGGAAATCTTGCTGGAGCAGACTGCAGGAGGAAAAGGAGAACCCATTGTTGAGCCCACTAAGAAAGAATCTGGGAAATGAAACAGCAATGGAGACACACAAGACAGCAACCTGGCTCGGACCCTAGTTGTACTGTAGTTTTCTGTGGGACCCTGTGTACTTCAGAGCTTCAGTTTAGCCCAGTAATCCCACCTTCTGCCAGATTGTGGTAGGACCTCTGCCCAGGCCTGTCATCTCCTCTGCATCCACAGGGTGGCACATCCGTCCTTTCTTCTGCCCTTTGTTTGGGGCAAGAGCCAAACCGCCTCTGGGAGAGAAAGCTGAGAAGCGACCTGGAAAGCCTCTGACTGCACAGGCCTTCAAGGACTGCTTCACTGAGTCATGTTGCCGGGATGTGTAGCAAACAGCACGATGGAGCTTACCCGGCCTGGGATTCTGGGATTTAAGACTGGAGAGCAGGTGTGGGGCTCCCAAGGGGCATCGTGCATGGAAGGTGATGGGCTGATTTTTTTTTTCTTCCGAAGACAGAGTTTCTCTGTGTGGCTCTGACTGTCGTAGAACTTGCTCTGTAGACCAGGCTGGCCTTGAACTGGAGATCTGCCCACCTCTGCCTCCAGAGTGTGGGATCAAAGTCGAGTACCACCACCCATTGGTGACAGAGTTTCTGATCCTTGGCTTCAGCTTTGTTTTTCAAAGCCAAGTATGCTGACTCGTGCCTGTCATCCTACCACTGGGGAAGTGGAGGCAGGAAGAACAGGAGTTCAAGGTCACCCTCCACTACATAGTGGGTTTCAGACCAACCTGGGGTTCATGACTCTGTCTCAGAAACAAACATCTTACTTACCAACATGCACTGAAGGGCTGGTGTTTAACACACTGTACAGAGTGCCTACCTAACAAGGGGAATGGAAGGCACTTGGGTCAGAGTTCCCTTTATCTGCTTTCCTGTCTTCTTTGCCTGCAGTTCTCTGGGATCAGAATGGCAATCAGTGAAAGACATGGATGTGTACCCCAGTGTGTGCAGTATTTGACCCAGGGTGGGCAAGTGATGGTGGTCTTGCCTGTCTCGTCTGTGGACTCAGTTCTGTCCAAGACAAGAATGCCAGGCAGCAGCTGACTTCTGACACACGAACTGCTGTTCCCCGCTGAGCACCAGCCTCCAGGCTGTGGTCCCTTCCTACTCACAGTATCTCAGACCACAGCTGTCTGTGGTGAGCCAGCTTGGAGCCCCAGACTGTAGGAGGGAGGCAGTGGGAGGGGTTGCTCTACTCTCTCTGCAGCTAGCATTCCCTGAGCTGCCCCACCTCCCCACTGTGGTTTTCTGAGATTAAGTTCTCAGGAAAATCACCCCCAGTCAGCCTGCCTGGGGAAAGTTTCCCTAGACTTCCTGTGTCTTGTCTTACAACCCTACTCTGAAGCTGCTTCTTGCCCTGGAGAAGCTCCCTCCTTGCCCTGACCCTCCCTTTAGCCTGGCTGTCTTAGGGAGAGTGTGTGGGAGAAACTTGAGGCTTAATTAGATCAGTCTCTTACTCAGACAAGCCACTGGTGATCTGGAAAATCTTACCACTATACTGTGGACTGCAGGCCTAGATTGATCAAGGTGCCTTCTGAGGTTGCTTGGTGGCAGTCCTTAACTTTCTCCCAGCTTAGATACATTATTCTGTGTCACCATCTCTACCCTCCCACTCTTGTCCCCATGCTCTAAGGACACCCCCCTCCTGAGGCCCTTTAGACCCCTCCCCGCACAGCCTTTTATCCCCTTCCACCAAATGTGATGACCTCCTTCCTAGCAGGAGATTAAAGGTTCCCCCACCCGGACCCGGGAGCTCAGACACCTACCAGGTGTGAAACTTGAGACAAATCTCCAGCCTAGGTTTAGTTTCATTTTCCAGATAATGTGAAGCCAAGCATACTTTGATAGATCCACTCACTTACAAGTATGGCTGCTACAGAACCACCAGGCAGGATATTTAGCCATGGGGGGTCTGGGCTGGATTGTGGCTCAGAGGGAGGTAAGGGCACTTGTCAGATAAACCTGGTATCAGAGTTTGATCCTGGAATCCTTGTAAAGGTGAAGAGACGGACTCTCCACATACATGCATGCACCCTGTGGCCTCCCTACATGTCTCTCCATGCAGACACAGTAAAAAGGGCTATTTTTTTAGGAGGTCCTGAGACCTAGGTGACAGTAGCCCCAACAGAGGTCACAGGTGGAGGTGAGTCACCATTAGGCTTCAGTCCCTAAGTGTGGTCGTGTCCCTAACTGACAACAGATCCTCTGTCCCCAACACCAGCCCAGCTCTTGAGTCATGAGAAGACAGAGCCTTCAAATTTGGCTGCCTGGCTCCTCCTGCTCACTTCCTAGGCCTATGCAGTCTTCTTTCTTCATGAGCCTGCCTAGTGGAAACAGCTCTAACCAAAGCTAACCCCAGACAGAAAGAGGGTACAAAGACTGGGGAGCCGGGCGGTGGTGGCACACACCTTTAATCCCAGCACTTGGGAGGCAGAGGCAGGCGGATTTCTGAGTTCAAGGCCAGCCTGGTCTACAGAGTGAGTTCCAGGACAGCCAGGGCTATACAGAGAAACCCTGTCTCGAAAAATCCAAAAAAAAAAAAAAAAAAAGAAAGACTGGGGAAAGGGGCTGGCCACCCGTCAGGTCCTCTCACCACTGTCCTGACAAACCACCTCTTCCTGGAGACAACTCAGAGGAAGACACTAAGTGCGCCTCAGGGGGTGCCTGGTTGTAGGAGCCACTGTCCATTGGTGGCAGTAGAGCACAGGTGAATGGGTCAACACCTGGACGTCATATAATGTCTTGGGACTTAAGAGAAATGGCTAGCCGGGCAGTGGTGGCGCACACCTTTAATCTCAGCACTTGGGAGGCAGAGGCAGGCGGATTTCTGAGTTCGAGGCCAACCTGGTCTACAGAGTGAGTTCCAGGACAGCCTGAGAAACTCTGTGTTGGAGAGAGAAAGAGAGGGGGGGGGGCCAGATGGAATGGTCCCTCAGTTTACCTCATCTGTAAATTAGACTCAGACTCAGGATTACTCCTCCTTCTGGCTGGTCTGAAAAATGAGAGTTACTGGCCCTGGGGTGGCTGGTTCTCTTAGAAAGAGCAAGCCAGGCTGTGGTTAGGAATTTGGGCAGGAGGTTGTGGTCTGGCCCCAGGATGTCCTGGGCAGCCAGCCAGTGCTGGGCAGTGACTCAGGGCCTAGGCATGCAGAGAGCTGGGGGCTCTCCAAGGAGCTGGGCCACAATCCTCACTCACTGGACCCTGGAGTCAGCCCCTGGTGCTCCTCCAGTGAAGGGAGCAAGGTGGATGCAGACCCTCCTGCTACCAGAGGGTCAGGAGTTTGAGCAGCTGGGCATTCACCCTTCCTGTGCAAAGCAAGGTAGTTCCTTTCCACAGGAGCCAAAGCGAAGCCCCTCATGGTTCCTACTGCTCTGCTTTCCTTTCTTTTAAAAGATTCATGTATTTTATGAGTGTTTTGCTTGCATATATGTCTGTGCACAATGTGTATGCCCAGTGCCCAATGAAGTCAGAAGGCATCCAATCCCCTGAACTAGTAAGATTATTAAGAACATCCCTTGGAAGAGCAGCAGGTGCTGTTTAGGTGAGGGCAAATATAGGCCCTAGGGTCCTAAGAGACCTCAGGCCATCAGACTTTGTAGCAAGCATGAGCCATCTCTCTGGCCCTCTAGCTTGGCTATTTGGCAGCCCTGAACGGCATGGCTACTTTCTTCAGCAGGCACCAGGTCTGCAGGTCAGCATGGTCAACCAGAGGACAGGAAGTCCGGCTGGGTGAGTTTCGCTATCCTGCACCTCTCACACTGGTATGAAAAGACAAGTTCACATCAGTGACTCAGCAGACAACGTGCACTAATGCTAACCCTGCATATTAGCTGTGTGTGACCTTCTCCCAGGGCTCAGACATTTCCTGTTGTCAGGATACTACTGGAATCCAGTGAGGTCAGGGATGGTGTCCCCAAAAGCTAAGACATCATACAGCTGTCACTGGGTGAGGTGGAGTGACCTGGCTCTGGATGTGGCTCAGGAGCTGAGCACAACCTGGGAATCTTCGAGTGATGAGCTTGGCATCAGGACCTCAGAAAAGGGGGTGGGGTGGGCTGAGATGGCTGCTAGCAAACTGCTTACAGTTGAAGCAGGAGGACCTGAGGTCAAACCCTAAAACGTGGGTAAATTGTGGGGGAGGTGGAAAAAGCACATCCTTGAAGTTTAAACCCTGCCTCAAAAAGAAGTGTGAGGGGCTAGAGAGATGTTGCAGCTGTTAAGAGCACTGGCTGCTCTGACAGAGTTCGGTTTCCAGTACCCACGAGGCAGCTCACAACCATCTGTAGGTTCAGATCCAGAGCATCAAGACAAGTCTGGCCCCCTCAGGCACCAAGCATACTCATGTACATACCCACACATAAGAACCAACTCCAGCAAGCTGTTACACACACACACATTTTAAAATTGTAATTAAGGGCTGGGCGGTGGTGGCGCACGCCTTTAATCCCAGCACTTGGGAGGCAGAGGCAGGCGGATTTCTGAGTTCCAGGCCCGCCTGGTTATACAGAGAAACCCTGTCTCGAAAAACCAAAAAAAAAAAAAATATAAATATAAAAAAAAATAAATAAAATATTATATATATTATATATATATATATATATAGTATAATTAAGGGAATGGAGAGATAGCTCAACAATTAAGAGCACTGGCTGCTGGAGAGGACCCAGGTTCGATTCCCAGCATCCACATGGCAGCTCACAACCACCCATAACTCCAGTTTCAGGGGATCTGAGGCCCTCTTCTGACCTCTACTGGAACACATAGCTAACAGACATACATGCAGGCAAAACATTCATACAGTAAAAATACTGATTTTTTTTTTTAAATGTAATTAAAAAAAAAAAAAAGTTCCAGGCCAGCCTGGGCGCCATAAGCCACTGTCTCAAAGTGAGTAGATAAATCAGCGAACTCATTTACACAGACATTTAATTTTAGAGCGAGCCCCTTCGTGGCCCCCAACCCCAATTCTGTGCAAGGTATGAGGTCAAGGCTCTGGCTACCACGTGGTGTCCACCATGCTCCAGAGGTAGTCACTGATGAACTTCTGTGAGAGCGGCGCACTGTCCAAGTGGATGGGCTGGGACACAGTGGGGCCGTGGTGAACTGAGGGCAAGATGAAAGGAAAAGTATATCCGGTCCTCCCAGGTCCAGGCACTAACCTTGAATTGTGGTGACTCCTCCTGTCTCAGCTTCCCAAATGCTGGGATGCCACCAGGCTAATTTCTTCTTGCTTATTTATTTCTGTGGGTGTGTGAGTGCAAACACGCCAGTGTCCCTGTGGACTCAGATGACCATATGGAGCTGTCCTCCTACCAGTGGGTCCCAGGGACTCTACTCCAGTCATTAGGCTCAGCGGCACGTGCCCTACTCACTCATCCACCCGGCTAGCTTCTCATTTCATTTTAATTAAAAATGATATATTTACTGGATGTGATGGCATACACCTACAGTCCCAGCACTCAGAGACAGAAATAGGAGGTTCACCAAGGATTTGTGGCTGGTCTGAAGAATACATAGGTTCCAGGTCACCCACATGCTGAGCAAATGTTCTATCTCCTACATTTATATCTTCTGTCTAAACGTCCCCAAAAGCTGAATACTATTCTAGTGCACAGGTAAACTGTATTCCCTTTACCCATCATCTGTAGAGACACTGTCAGCATTTGGATATGGAGAATGACACCCCATGAATACGTATTGCTTCCTCTTCAAGGGCTGATCTTCTACTCTTGGGCACAGACCACCAGAACTGCCTTTGCTGTTGTCTGTGTTACTGTTTTTCTCTTTCTCTCTTTTTTGTTTTTTGAAGACAGGATTTCTCTGTGTAGCCCTGGCCGTCCTGAACTTTATTCTAGCTAGTTGACCAGGCTAGCCTCAAACTCCAGTGAGATCACCTGCTTGTGCCTTCACAGTGCTACCGTGCCTGGCTGTTTCCAGTGTGTGAGGATGTACCCGTTTCCCCAGGCACTTCCTCCCACCCCAACATCAGTTTCTCAAAGGATACTGCCCTTGATCTTCCCTGGCTCGCATTCATAATCCCATTCTATTTTACTAATTTGGTGATACAGCTGAGCCATATACCTGGACAGAATGAGGGGGAAAAGGAGAGAAGACAGTTACCACAACATCAGTGTCAACTATGCCACAGGGCAGGGCTCCAGGCCCAGGCTGCAGAACCTACACTGCAGAGGGGATGGTGACGGTGTTATCCTCATCCACTTCTCTCTCCTGTCGCTCGAGATCTTTCTCCATCTCCCTGAGCTCCTGCAGCTCTGTGGTGAGCTGAGTGCAGTCAGTTAAGGCCAAGGCACAGAGAGTAAGGACAATCATCTCACTACACCACCAGGCCAGGGCACCACGTGCTCAAGCACTTTCTATTTTTGTCCCTCACTGTTAGGGACAAAAGTCAAGACCTGATACATGCTTAGGCAGGCTCTACCCGCGCACACCCCAGCCCCTCACTGGAGGGCTCTAGGCAGGGGCTCTAGCACTGAGCTGCAGCCTAACCCAACCCAAGTGCACTCTGACAGAGGCTGCTGGGCACAGTTAAGGATATCACAGCCTGGCCTGCAAACAGGCATCCTCCTTGCTGGCCTTCTGGAGCTCCACTTCCAGCTGCTGGAGCTCGGTGCCTCCCAGGCGCGTACATTCCTTCAAGTCAAGAAGGCTCTGAGCCACTTCCTCCTCCACAGCCAGGGTCTCTGTAATGAGACAGAAGCAGGTATCCTTCTCATTCTGTCAGCATCTGGGCCTCGTCCCTGCTCTGCCAGAACACAGGCAATACTGAGAATGGCAGTATCTGTAATCCATTACTCAGGAGGATGCAGAGTTCTACACCGGCTTAGGTTAACCTCAGACCACAACCAAAACCACAAAAATCAGTAACAGCTAGATGAGATGCTGACAAGCTTGATGGACTGAGTTCCATTTCTGGGACCCACTTGGTAGAGGGACAGGAGTGACGTCCCTAAGTTGTCCACCATGCCCATCCTGTGTGGTGCTGGGGATGGAAGTCAAGACTTTCTGTGTGCTAGGCAGGCATTTTACCCACTGAAGTAGCACTTGGTATCTTTTGTTTGAGAAGTAGTCTTATGTAGCTCATGTTGGTGTCTTTATCTCCAAGTGCTGGGAGGGTCGGTGTGCAGCTCCCTCACCAGCTTGTTAATCTTTATGGTTTTGGGGGAGGGGATGTTGAATGATAGGTTGAGGGTCTCACTAGATGTCCAGGTTGGCACAAACTCCTGGGTTCCAAGAATCCTTCTGTCTTATCCTCCAAGTGCTCTAAAAGCAGGTCACAAAGTATGGCATTGAATTATTTGATTAATTATGTACTGGGTTTGAATTAGAGCCTCACTCACAATTGCTAGGCAAGCCCTGTACTATCTACAGAGGAACCCCCTCAAACAAATTGTGTGGGGTGGATCCTGGGTGAGGGTTTCTCTGTAGCTGATACTGACTAGAAATCCTGTGTAACTGAGGTTAGCCCTGAATTCTCAGCTCTCGCTCTGGTCTCTCAGATTTTAAGATTACATGTTAAGCCACCAATGACTCATTCAAATAAAAAATAGCATGTTTGCGTGTGGGGGTCAAGAGGACAAGCTGCAGGGGTCAGCTCTATCACCACCTGGCTCCCAGGAAACAACTTAAGATCGTCAGGTGGGCAGCACGTCTCTACCCACTGAGCCATCAGATTTTACTTCATTATTACTGCTTGCTCCAAGGCCTCATGCAGACGCATGGTCTGAGCTACAGTCATGACTTTCATGACACAGGCCTTTGACTATCGGGCTGCTTTGAATTCCTTCCAGTCTTTTATTCCTGACCCTCCTGCTTGTCTCTGGAACACTGGTTTGACAGGCCCCAACTGCTATGCCTGTTTAATGCAGTCTGAGCATGAAACCCAGGGCTTCATGCATGCCAGTCAAGTGCTCCACCAACTGAGCCCCAGCTATTGACCCTCCTGCTTGGGTTTTCAAAAGTTTACTTTAATTTGTATTCTTCACCGTACGCATATGTGTGTGCCTGATGCCCATAGAGATCACAGTGTCAGATCGCTGAAAATGAAGTTCCGGTGGTTGTGAACTGCCTGACATGGGTGCTGGGAACTGAACTCAGGTTCTCTTAACTGCTGAGTCTCCAGCCCACCTAAAGCTCATGCTGGTACTCAAAGCACTCAGGCACTCGGCCCGCCTCAGCTGTTTTCTCGGGCACTGGCAAAACACTTCACTTATGCCCTGCTCCTGGTAGTTTCTTTGGAGCAGGACTGAGGAAGGACCTCCAGTGCAGACAGGACCTCCCAGCCCTTCTCTGACCACCATTTTCCAGCTCTCTTGCTTGGCTGTTCTTCATAAGGTATGTATGAGTGACATTCACCAAGTATCCTGGATAAATATGGGTTCCCCTCACTCACTTGCAGGTGGGACTTGTGTGCAGTCCTACATGGCCTGTTGTTTGCTATATAGACTAGAACTGTAGGTACTCTTTACTGCTGAGCCTCCTCTTTCTAGCCCTTCACATGACGTCTGTCTGTGTCTGTTTATTTGAAACAAGAGTTCTTTTGTCTGTCCTGGCTGTCCAGGAACTCACTCTGTACACCAGGCTAGCCTCACACTCAGAGATCAGCCTGCCTCTGCCTTCCAAGTGCTGGAATTAAAGAGGCATATGCCTGGCAGCACATCATGTTTTAAAACACCATGTCCCTGCAACCTCAACTCCCCCAGGTTTTCCCCACTATCTTTGCAGAAAGCCCTCCCCAGTCCCCACCCATGTCACCACTCCTAATGACAGAAACAACTTGTCTCCTCAGCCCAACACTGCAGTACAAATGTTTATCCGGTCTCTTCTCAGTAGGATGCCAGCCTCTAAGGGGCCTCTTCCTGCAGTCACCCAAGGCCCAGCTCACAGCAGGATCTGTTCACAACAATCTATTGAGAAGGCACGAACTTTAGATTGCTCACACCTGTAACCACAGCACTGAAGAGCTGACAGGAAAAGATTCTTGGAATTTTTGCCACCCTCAGCTATAGAGTTCTATACTAGCCAGAGCTTAAGACTGATGGCTGGAGAGATGGCTCAGCAGTTAAGAGCACTGACTGCTCTTCCAGAGGTCCTGAGTTCAATTCCCAGCAACCACATGGTGGCTCACAACCATCTGTAATGGGATCCAATGCCCTCTTCTGGTGTGTGTGAAGACAGCGACAGTGTGCTCACATACACAAAATAAATAATTCTTTGGGGGGGGGGGAGACTAAGTCTTGGAAAGCTCATAAAGGGTCAGGCCCTGCCAACTCCTATATTTACTTCTAAGTCCCTAGATGATAATGGTTTCACGAGTGGAGAAACCGAGGCTCGGGGGTGACGGCTCCCCTTCGGTAAACCCTTAAGAACAGAGAGCAGGGGTGGGGCTGGGAGACGGATCTTCCAAAGCAGTCTGAGCTACGGAGTAAGATCACGTGGAGTCGCGCATTGTGAGCTCCGACACTTATCCGGACGCCTCTGGGCGATGGCTATTGTCAGATGGGGGAAGTGAGGCCCAGGAGTGCCAGCTCCCACCGAGAAGTCTCCTGGGGCTGGAGCGTAGGGGCCCGGCCCTCACCCCGAAGCTTCCGGTCGGCGTCGTCCTGCATCTCCAGCAGCCGCTCCACCATCTGCTCGTGACGCCCGAGCAGCCTCCGCTGCTGCGCCTCGGCGCGGTTAGCCCTCAGCAGGCTCAGTAGCCCGTCGCTCACCTCCTCCATGTCGCGGAACGCCGCCATGACTGACCGCGCCGAGTGAACCCGCGCAAATTTGTCTCACGATGGTCCCCGCCCCCTTCCCAGAGCGCCTAACGTTTCATTGGATCGTTCCTACGTCCGTCTTCTGCAGGACTCAATCAGCGAGGGCCAGAGCGCTTGGGAAGGAGCGGCCATTTTGTAGCGAACCTGTGAGAAATTTCTTCTGTCACTCAAGTGTGAGGACCAATCATCGTAGGAAGAGGCGTGTCACGAGTGGCCAGTCCGCGTTTGGCCTGGTACGCGTGCGTCAATTCTCCGGGTATGAGCTCGGGGAGAGGCCACTTCGTTGCGATTCTGTTGCGCATGCGTAGACTGCAAAGTTGCCTGACCCTAGAGAAGTTTGCAAATATCAGGCACTGCTTTAGGGGCGAAGCAGCGGATGGCTTATTATTTTTGCTTGAGTTTTTTTAAAGTTTACTTTAGAAATATATTAACTATACATAAAAATAGGATTTATTAGGGTATTTTTAGGGGGGGGAGCTGGGGGAGTTTGGGATGTGTGTGAGTTGTTGAGATTTGTGTAGACCTGGCTGTCCTGGAGCTCCTTATACCAGGCTGGTCTCACACTTAGAGATCCATCTACCTCCGCCTCCTAGTGGTTGGATTACAGGCATGTGCCACCATGATCGTCCACGTTTCTATATATTTTTAGACTTATTTATCTTTATTTTATGGGTAAACGTTTTGCTTACATGTATGTGTGTGTACCGTGTATTTGCTGGATGCCAGAAGAAGTCATAAAAGAGCGTCTGACCACTTGGAACTAGATATGGATGGTTGTGAGCCATCAGGTGGGTGCTGGGAACCAAACACTGGTCCTCTACAAGAACAGCCAATGCCCTTTATAACAGATAGATACATTTCTCAGGCTCCTCCTTCTGTGTTTTTGAAATGTTTCAATGGGGGCCTGGTGTGGTAGTGTGTGCTTTTAACCCCAGCACTGGGAAGGCAGAGGCAGGCAGACCTCTGAGTTTGAGGCCAGCCTGGTCTGCAAATAGAGCTCCAGGAGAACCAGGATTATATAGAGACCTTGTCTCAAAAAAGAACCAATAATAAAGTAAAATCTGTAAGGAGGAGTCTAGCATGTACTCCAGAACTCAGGTGGTGGGAGCTTGAGGTTGGAGGTGAATTCCAGGCCAGCCTGGGCAACAGGCTGAGGCTCTGTCCCAACAAGAGCAGTGAACCCTGAAGTTGGGCATGGTGGCTCATACCTGGCATCTCAGGACTCTGGAGGTTAAGAAAGAGGAATTGCCATTCATGGGATTCGAACCTCCAGAGTTCAGAGAGAGTTCCAGACCAGCCTGAACTACAAAGTGAACCCCATCTCCTTAAATAACCATACCCCAGACAGACACGGCCACTGACTCCCACAATCTATTCTCTGGCCTGCGTAGGCCTGCGGTGGCAATAAAGAGCAATTTTGAAGATCTGAAACAATCAAATAGACAAAAACAGCAAGCGAAAATGAAAACTAGGGAGTGACGGTGGAGGGCCAAGCAGGGAGGGCTCTTGCCAATGAGATTGTCTGGACATGATCTGGACACCTGAGCTCTCACAGTAGAAAGGGCCCGTCTCCACCTGGCAGCTGTGCTGTGTGGCTCTGTCAGGCCAACCCTCCTTTGGCCTAACTCAGTAAATTGCATAACAGTGCAACTTTAAAAGAAAGCCCAGACCTTGGGGCAGTGAGAGAATGCTTGCTTAGCACACAGTAGCCTGAGTCAAGGCACTGGGGGTGGGGACCCGGGGTTCAGTTTCTAGCTGTGCAACTTGTGCCAGTGACCTTGGCAGGTTCCTACCAGATCTTTCTAAACACCCTGGGGCTAAAGATAGCCTGTTCTTATCAGCAGGGGAGGGTCAGAAGGTAACTATTGGGATTGAGCAAGAGAAAACCCAGCAGACATAAGTGCCCCTGGCCCAAAGTGCCATCAAAGAGCAAAGGGTGTGCCACCTCACAGTCCTGGACAAAGCTTTTGTCCAAAAAGAGGTATACACCTGAAAAGACCTGGAAAGAAAAGTGGTGATTACTGGGGACACAGAAGGGCTGGCACCCGCTGAAGCTGCAAAGTGTCCGGGCAGATAGTGCAGGTGCCGTAACAGAAATAGGAACATGGCTGAGGTGTGGGGAAACAGTGGAACACTTGCCTAGCACACAAGGAGCACTAGGCTCAGTCCCCAGCTCTAAGTGAAATCAGGTTGAGGGCTATTGGTAACCCTAGCCTTTGCCTGTGCAAGTAGAGGTAACAGACTCTCAAGATCAGCCTCAGCTAGGAATTGAGTTGAAGACAACCTGAGCTAGAGGAGATCCTGTCTTGAAGCAGGAGGTATGGGGTGGTTCATAGAGAGCTTGCCTGGCATACAGGACGCTCTGGGTCTGATCCTAGTATTGCATGATTTGGGAGTGGTGGCACAGACAGGTCTGCAGTCCCAACACTTAAGAGGTAGAGGCAGGATTATCAAGACTTCAAGGTCATCCTTGGCTATGAAATAAGTTTGGTGTTAGCTTGGGCTATACACAAGACCCAGTCTTAAAAACAGCAAACAAACAGAATAAGCAACCAGCCACCTTGGTACACCTTTATTTAATCTCAGCTAAGAGGCACAGGCAGGTAGAGTTCAAGGTCAGCTTAGTTTTCTTTGGGAGTTTGAGGCCAGGCAGGATTACATAGTGAGACCCTGTCCCAAAACAAAACCAAAACTAATAAAACAAGAAACAGAACAAAAAGTGCTGGAGAGATGGCTCAGTGGTTAAAAGCACTTTTTGCTCAACCAGAAAGCCTGAGGTTCAAATCCCAGCTCCCTTGTTGTGGTTCACACCTGTAACTCCAGCTCCAAAGGATCCCATGCCCTCTTCTGGCCTCCAAGGAGTCCTCCATATGCAAGTAAGTATACAGACACATGCACACACATAGAAAAGAACCTTAAAGGGACAATAGCAATGGCTCAAGGACTAAGAAGATAGCTCAGTAGATAAAGTGTATGGTGTGTGCAAGCAGGAGGACCCAAGTACAAGTTTCTAGCCCCGTATCAAAGCCAGGCAGAGCAGACATGTTAATGCATGCCTTTCATTCCAGCACTTGTGGGATAAAGGTGAGAGACCAGACCAACTCCATCTTGGGTTCAGATTCCATCTTAGAAACTCTAAGGTTGAACTCGAGTTAACTAACAAGTCTGCATCCAGCACTAGTTTCCAGGTTACTCCCTAACAAGTCTGCACCTTCAAGTCACTCCCTGACAACCACCAATCAGGAAGAAAGCAGAAGAAAAGTTTATGGTTTGGCTCCCTGCACCAGCCAATTATTTTAAAGGGCAACAAAATTCCATAATAGCCCCCCAACCAGATGTGTGCCAGGCTAGAAACCCCCTTGCTTGTTTGCTCACCTCTATAAATGTTTGCTTGAAACTGGGCTCAGGGCTTCCCCCTCCTGTCCTGTTGTGTCAGGGTCTGTGGTGGATCCAAGCTCTAGCCTGAGTAAAAAGGCCCTGGCATGATTGCATAGGAATCAGCTCTGTGGTGGTCTTCTGGGTCCATGAATGGTTACAACAAAGGCAGGAGGATACCAGTGAGTTTGAGACTAGTCTGAGCTCTAGGGCAGCCAGGATTACATAGAGACACTCTGTCTCAACAAACAAACAAATAACCAGGCAAGAAATATAGACCTGCACCCCATGTGCCAGGGGATGGGGGACAGGCAGCATGCTCATTCAGTTTACAGAAACAGTGAGCTTTCTGCTCAGTAGGAGACTGTGTCTCAAGATAGAAGGCAGAGAGGTGGTTGAAATAAATGCCTCTGCAAACACCTGTGTCAATCTTTGAGGTGACACAGACACACACAGAAACCAAATACACAGGCACAGATACACAGAGACACACACACACACATAGACACAAACAGGCACACATATACACAGATACAGACACATACTCAGGCACACATACACAAAGGCACACACCCATACAAGAAACACAGACACACATATACACATACACAGAGACACACATACAGACACCCCCACACAGGCACACACACAACTGAACTCATGGAAGGTCTTTAGATACCTCGGCTTCAGTGGCTGGGCCTGAGGCTTGGGGTTAGTGTTCAGTGGGGACAGAGTTTTGATGTTGCAAGCTGAGTAATTTTGGAGATGGTTACACAACACAGTGAACGAGCTAAATGCCACTGAACTAGGTACATCGAAATGGTGCAGGTGGTGGAACTGGGTCTCAGGGCAGAGCCCATATCTAGCTTGTGTGAGACCCTGTGTGCTGCTTGCTCTAAGCACCAAAAGAAAAAATGAAACGGCCAATTTAATGATATGTGGATTTTATTCAATTATATATACATATGGACTTTTTCTTTTTTCTTTTTTTTTTTTTTTGTTTTTTTTTTTTTCGAGACAGGGTTCCTCTGTGTAGCTCAGGCTGTCCTGGAACTCACTCTGTAGACCAGGCTAGCCTCGAACTCAGAAATCTGCCTGCCTCTGCCTCCCAAGTGCTGGATTAAAGGCGTGTGCCACCACTGCCCAGCACATATGGACTTTTTCAATCTCATAAAAACTTTATGGGCTAGAGAGATGGCTCAGTGGTCAAAAGCACTTGTTCTTTCAGAAGACCTGAGCACCCACCATAGTTGGCATCTTATAACTGTCTGTAACTCTCACTCCAGGGGATCTGATGCCCTTTTCTGGCCTTCAGGGTACCAGGCATGCACGTGGTGCACAGACACACAGAAAGACAACATTTATACATATAAAATAAATATTTAAAACATCTATCTAGCCGGGCGGTGGTGGCGCACGCCTTTAATCCCAGCACTTGGGAGGCAGAGGCAGGCAGATTTCTGAGTTCGAGGCCAGTCTGGTCTACAGAGTGAATTCCAGGGCTACACAGAGGAACCCTGTCTCGAAAAAACAAAAAACAAACAAACAAACAAAAAAAAGTCTATCTATGTACATGGGTCTTTTGCCTGGATTTATGTCTGTTTAAACATGCCTGCCTGGTATCCAGGAAGTCAGAGGTTACAGGCAGTTTCAAGCTACCAGGTGGTGCTGGGAACTGAACCCCGGGAGTATTCTGGAAGAGCAGCCAGTGTGTGTGTTTGCTTGTTTGTTTTAAAGGGGGCCGTGGAGCTGATGAGATGGCTAAGTGAGAAAAGGCACTTACTACTAAGGTTGATGACCTGAGTTCAGTCTTCGGGGACCCCCTGCCCCCAAACCCCCCATGGAAGTAAAGGACTGACTCCTGAAGGTTGTCTTCTGTCCTCCACACCACGTGACAGTGCAGCCACACAAAAACAAACAGATAATTATAGAAGGGCTGGGATGTGGTCAACTGGCAGAGCACTTGTCTAGCTCATCAAATCCTGGGGTCCATCCTCAGCACCACCGTAACCAGAGGAGGGTGAGGCTGGAGAGGTGGCTCAGTGGCTAAGAGCCTTGGTTGTTCTTGAAGAGGACCTGGGTTCAATTCCCAGCCCACAGATGTCTGTAACTCCAGTTCCTGGGGATGAGATGTCCTCTCCTCACTTCCAGGCACGTGTGTGATGCATACACACACATGAGAGAGAGAGAGAGAGAGAGAGAGAGAGAGAGAGAGAGAGAGAGAGAGAGAGAGAGAGAAACATTCACACATAAATAAAATAAGTAAATCTAAAAGTTCTTAAACTGTGGTGGTACAAACCTGAAGTCCCAGGACTCAGAGGTGGGGGCAGTTCAAGGTCACTCTGAACGACATGGTCAAGTTTGAGGCCATCCTCAGCCACCTGACACTGTCTAAAACTGAATAGGGCTCTGGGTGAGGATGCATTGTACAAGCACAAGGACCTGAGTTCAAATCTCCAGGATGTATGAGGGAGCCAGACATGGTTGTACCAGTGCCTGTGTAGCCCATCACCCCAGCACCATACATACACATACATACACACATACACACACACACACACACACACACACACACTGGCTCTTGTTGACTGCCAGCCTAGCTTTAAGGTTCAGTGAGAGATCCTATCCCAAAGCAATAAGGTGACCAAGTAGGATCTCTCATGCCTTCTTCTGTGAGAACCTACTAATATACATTCATACGCAAAATAAAAAAAAAAAATCAGAAATTAAAACATCCAGAAAGTAAAACATCCCATGCCTTTGATCCCAGCAGTAAGAGGCAGGGAGGTCTCTTTGAGTCAAGGACCACTGAGTTCTGGACTACAGAGTGAGTTCCAGGACAGCCAGAGTGACACAGAGAAACCCTGTCTTAAAAAAACAAAATGAAACAAAAACCCAAAACAATAATCAGCATGAACCAGGGATCCTCACCTGGTGGTGCAGGCTTGCCTATAATCCCCATGTTTGATTCTGAGGCAGGAGGGTCAGCAGTTCCAGGCTAGCCTAGACTACATGGGACTCTCTTTAGAGTAACCAAAATAAATGAATCAACAGAGTGGGGCTGGAGAGATGGCTCAGTGGTTAAGACTATATGGCATGCTGTTCTTTTGGAGGGCCCGAGTTCCATTCCCAGAATTTGGTGGAGCTGGTAGAAGTTCTTGCTGCTTAGAGAAGGCTGGACAGTGGGTCTCAAGAGGCTTCTGCCAGATTTTTGGCTCTGTTTCCTTGTGCACGAAGTAGGAGTTAAGCAGCCAGAGATCCAGGCTGAGGTTGGTGGCAGTGAGCTAGCAAGGTGCTTGCCTAGTTCACCCAAGGCCAGGCTTTCATCCTCAGAGGGAAGAAAACCTGGTGAGGGGCCTATCATCCTAGCACTTACGAGATGGAAGCAGGAGGACCAGGAGTTCAAGGTCATCCTTGGCCTTGTAGTGAGTGTGGGGCAAAGTGGGTTACATGAGACCTTGCCTCAAAAACAAAACACCATCACCGCCATAGCAACCACAAGACCTGCGTGGAAACGAGTGTTATGAACTTCAGATTTTTTTTTTTTTTTCAAATATTGGAATAATATTTGGGGGATAACACTATCACAGAATTTATTTACATTTCTGTTGTCCTTGTTTATTCTGTTTGTTGAAACAGGATTCCCTATGGACCAGCCTTGCCTGGGACTCAGAAGGTAGCTGAGGGGTGACCTTGAATTTCAAACACTCCTGACTTAACCTCCCGTACTGGGACCACATGTGCACGCCACTGTGTCCGGCTCTTTATCATTTTACCTGTGGGTGTGTACATGTGTGTGCAACAGTAGGCTAAAGGACAACCTCAGGAGTCATTCTTAGGAAAGCTGTCCACCTTCCTTCATACAGAATCTCTTACTGGCCTGGAATCTGCCAATTAAGACTCTACCTGCTGGCTCTAGAGGCTTGGGGATGCTCCCGTTTCGCTCCTCCTGCTGGAGATGGAACTCAGGCCCTCAGGCTGGTGAAGCAAGCGTCTTACAGAATGAGCACTCTCCAGGCCTTGGAGTTAATTTCTTTTTTAGTTATTATCCTTTTCCCCCTTTTTCCTTCCTTCCTTTCCAGACAGGGCTTCCTCTTTGTAGTCTTGGTTGTCCTGCAACTCACTCTGTAACCAGGCTGGTCTCGAACTTAGAGATCCACCAGCCTCTGCCTCCCAAGTGCAAGTGCTGGGATTAAAGGCATTCACCACCACGCCTGGCTATTACTGGTTTTTTGAGACAGGGCTTCTCTGTGTAGCCCTGGTTGTCCTGAAACTCATTCTGTAGACCAGGCTGGTGTCGAGCTCAGAGGATCTGCCTGTCTCTGCCTCTGGAGCGCTGATATTAAAAGTGTGCACATCCACTGCCCCCAGAAGATTTATTTTTTTTCTGTATGGGTGTTTCTTTTGCATGTATGTCTGTCTATGCATCATGTGCATGTATGGTGCCTGCAGAGGCCATAAGAGAGCATCAGATCTCCAGAAACTAGAGTTATAGGTGGTTGTGAGCCACCATGTGGTTGCTGGGAATTGAAACCAGGTGCTCCGGAAGAGCAGCCAGTGCTCTTAACTGCTGAGCCATCTCTCCAGCGCCTCTGGTCTATTTTTAAAAGCTCAAATACTACAAAATAGGTGGCTCTGCCCTGTCTTCCTGCCTGTCTACTGTCCACTAGACACCTCTACCTCTTTTCCCAGGTCCTCTTCAGTCCTCTCCCTTCCTCCAATAAACACCCTTTTATAACAGAAGAAAAAAAATACAAAAAAACCCAACAACAACAACAACAAAAAACCATCTGGGGTGTGGCTCAGTGGCACAGCACTTGCCTGGTGTGTACAAGACCTGAGTTCAGTCCCCAGAGCTGCACACACAAAGTATGGCAACAGACAACACAGTGAGAGGCTGGGGACATGGCTCAGTTAGTAGAGCCTAACATGCACAACACATTGCATTCAAGGCTCTCCTAAAAGGAAGGGGAACAGACAGACACACGGCATTGGCTTTGTTTGTAGCTTTATTAAGTTCTTTTACTTTCTAAAACATGATTACAAGAAAAGAATACTTCATTTACGTGTAACACTGCCTTCATGGACGTACCGTAGTCACAAAGTAGAAATAAAAGTCGAGTATACAGGGAAGGAGAGGAGAGACTGGTGTTTGGCCTGGTGATCCCCACACAGAGACACAGAAAGAAGCAGTGGCAGAAACAGACAGGGCCTTTTCTGAGGGGCATGTGCTTTGGGGTCATAGCTGATGGGTTCAAACCTTAAACTCCCTTGCTGGCTGCAAGGCTGGAACCCAGGACTCAGCTCAGAGCTCAGCCTTTCAAATGTGCCCTAGGCTGTGCGCATCTGGAGACACCCGCAGCTGTCCTGAAGTTTGGTTTTCTGTTTTATACACGTGCAAAGACTCCTTCATGACATCCATCCACCATTCCACCCAGCTTCCCATCTATCGCTCATGTATTCATCCAACCATCCCACTCATTCATCCATGGACTCATCTACCCATCCATCAAGTACCCACCCATCCATCCATCTATCCACCCACTCATCCATCCATCTATCCATCCACCCACCCACCCATCCATCTGTCCATCTTATTTTCTCATGCCAACCAAGCCTCTAGCCTTAGACAAACCCCTTCTACAAAACTCAAGCGGAGTAAGACTCCATCAAACCAAGAGACCTACTTGTCTAGAAGAGAAGGGAACAATTCTGCCCTGCTGAGGTTTGGCTCCAAGACCTAGCGGGTCCAGCTGTGACCTGGATAACACAGGGAAACTTGAAAGGACATGTTCTCCCTATTTCAAGGCACATCTAGAAGTTGTTTCCTTTTTCTTCTTTATGAAGAAAAGAAACAAAGAAAAAAAAAAAAAAACCAACAACAAAATCCCCCCACAAAACACACTGAGATTCTAAGGACAGAAAGGAAACCCAGTAAGAGAAAAGTGCAGCCTGTCTGTACCCTGTCACCAGCAGAAGCTCTAAGGCATTAAAAACAAACACACAAACATAAAACTGCTCATTTGTCCCTTTGGATTTCAGCAAAGCCTGTCACTTTAAGCTAGTTCTGGGAGTGTTCTGAGGCTAGCCAGCTCTTAATCAGGAACACATGGGCTTCTGAGTGAGCGCCTGCACTTGGTCAGTATCACATCCTCTGTTTACTCTCCTTCCAGGAGGGAGGTTCTGGGCTGTGATGCTGGGAGCCACTCTGGAATGGCCTTTTTTGTTTTTTCTCTGTAGGTCTGGAAGTTTTTCTAGTCGTATTCTCCGGTCCCAAGCCCTCCTTGCGGGGAACAGGGAGGTCTGCATAACTTCTCCTTGTAAGTTGGACATTTCCAAGTCACAGGACCCACCAGAACATCAGCTGCTAGGTGACAAGCTATGTGTGCGTGTGTCTATATGTGTGTGTGTGTGTGTGTGTGAGAGAGAGAGAGAGA
Organism: Mastomys natalensis; assembly: GCA_021653895.1. Lineage (NCBI taxonomy): Eukaryota > Metazoa > Chordata > Mammalia > Rodentia > Muridae > Mastomys > Mastomys natalensis. Next base: position 624,172 of record JAJTUV010000695.1, read on the forward strand.
GAGAGGAAAGAGAGAGAGAGAGAAGGGGGAAAGACAAATGAAAAACAACACTGCTTTCTGGCTAGAGGCAATCACAAGAGACGCCCCTGGCCCTAAAGAACCTGTCAGGAGTGGAGGGCAGTGGACAAAACCCTATTGTATACTAGACAATGGAATGAGGTGACAAAGGGTGTTGAGCGGGCTTTGTGGAGACTGCTGGAGTGATGAGGGGACAAAGGAAATTGTAACATTCCAGTGACATTCAAATTTAGCAACTGAATTCTCACCCCTCCCATCCCCTAAATGACTCAAGAATACAGTATTTTCCCTCTTGCCCCCCTCCTCCCATAATTGCCGGCTGATTGTTCTCTGTGTTCTTCATAAGAAACCCACACCCGGAGACGTCTACTGGCGCCAACTGGGAGGAGAATGCAGCTTGGCTTTCTGGCTTTGAATGTGGCTTTGAACCCTGGGTGTTGGGAAAGGCCTCCTGGAGCTGGAGTCTGGTAGATGTCAGAGCTCCTTCAGGGACATGCAGGGGGCTTGCCTTGGAGAGCTGGGACAGAGCGAGGGACGGTTTGCAGTGTGGCTTGTGGCTGACGGTCCTGGAGGACTCACTCCTCAGCTGAAGATGAGGCCGGACTCTCATAGTCTGACATGGGAGCGAACTGTAAGGAGAGGCAGAAGGCTTTCTTGGCACATTTGCCAATCCCTCTGAGGAGATTTGCTGCGGATGCAGAGGGGAGGGCAGTCTCTGCCTCCCAACAAACGAGACACAGAAACAGACTGTCACCCTGTCCTTGCAGGGAGAAGGCATTTGGGAAGGAATCAAAGCAGAGCCCCGGGACAAGAGAGGGAGACCCCTGCACCAGGTCAAAGAGGGCGCCCGGAAGAAGGGCAATCCAAGCTGGGGAACGGCAAGGGCAGAGGCTCTGGAGATAGGACTGGAGGGTTTGAAAAAGTCTGTCATGTGATCCCAGCTACTTAGTTTACCAAGGCAGTGTCCCACTCCCCCCTCCATATGTAAACACAAACATGATAGGATCTCACAATGTAGTCCTGACTTGCCCAAACCCATAACCCAGCTGGAGGCGGATCATAATATAGTCAAATATACTTATCTTGAAAAGCAACCAAAACCAAAAATAATGTTTTAGGCAATCAAATGTTAATGCAGAGGGTTCAAGAGAAGACGTTGGTCCTGCTGCTAAGTTATAACCCCGGCCTTCACTGGAGGATTCTAGGAAGGGTACCCAGAACCCTGAGCTCCAGCCCTCCTTTTCCTTTTGAGATAAGTCTTACTTAGTTGCCTGGCTGGCCTTAAACTTGACTCTTTAGTCCTGGCTGGAGTGGACCCTGCCTAGCGCATCCAACCCTCGGGCCGGGATCTGGACTCACCGAGCACTTGATGTTCATGCGTGAATACAGCATAGATGCGATCTCGCTCTGCCCAGCGTCCAGGGCCACCACCAGAGCTGTGCTCCCATCCTGTAAAGTACGCACAGTTCTAGTGATGCCCTGTGTGCAGCCCACCTTCCCCGGGGAGCATGGGGTGGGGACTCACGCGGTCGGTGAGTGAGATGTCACAGCTAGGCACAGCCAGTAGGAGCCCTGTGATCTCCTTGTGTCCGTGCTCACATGCACACATCAGGGCCGTGGAGCCATCCTCATCCTGAATGTTCACGTCCACCTCACAGGCCAACAACGCTTTCACCACGTCTACCCGCCCGTGGCTCACAGCCAGCATCAGGGCTGTCTGTCCTGCCTGAGACGACAGAATAGAGCTGTAGTATAGAGCCTGGTGGCATCATACCCCTGCTTCCGGACTTTCCATGGCTCCCGAGTGCTCTGATAGTGAGTGGGCGCCCATGCTGGCCCCATCTTCCCTTGGCTCCTTCTCTTCCCTCAGTATAAACTGGTCTTCTTCAGAAGGGCTATCCTGGATCTATCCACCTACCACGAGCTCCCAACTCATAGGTGGACAATTATGTAAAAAACTTATCAGAAGTAAGTAAAAAAGAAACAAAAACATATCTAACTAAGATCTGTATACATTTCTCTATACTAGTTCTACCCAAATAAAGAGTTAAAAATTGGTATCACCAGAGGATGAATAAACAAAGCAAACCACATCAAGTCATACAACAGGATACTATTCAGCCATGTAAAGAAACATTATTCAGGTAAACAGACAGCTTTTGTGGAAATTTACCAGCCTGAGTAGTCATAGACCTTGTAAATAGGCAGCCTCAGTGGACAGCACCAACTTAAATAAGGACAAGTGAATCATAGGCAGAGTCATAGTGACCTGTCCCCTGAACCTTCACCCAGCTGATACCCTGTTCTGAAAGATATCTGTACTCCCCTGAACACCTATGCTCCGGTGTCATCCCCTTCCCCATGTCCTGCCTTTTTATAACCCCTGTGTGAATAAGTAAAAATTATGATTTGATTTAAAGGAAGGAAGGAAGGAAGGAAGGAAAGAAGGAAGGAAGGAAGGAAGGAAGGAAAGAAGGAAGGAAGGAAGGAAGAAAAAATACTGACGGATACTCTAACTTGTAAAAACTTTGAGTGGAAAGCCACACACACACACACACACACACACACACACACAACCACTGACGGTGTGTGTGTTTATTTTGGTGTATTAGAGCCTTACTGCAGAGCCCCCAAAATGCAAAATGGATGGGAATCTGTGACCTTTGCCTTAGTCTGCTGGCTGTTATTCGGTTTCTTGAATACTTTGATTCACATTTACAGGGGCTGTAACTCCATTTATAAGTCATGTCCATAAGTCCAGAGCCAGCAGGGCCCTGGGAGAGTGTACCAGTGAGTGCAGGGCTTTCTCCATTATTATTGTTATTATTATTTTAATAGGCAGGTTTCACTTAGCCCAGGCTGGCCCAGAACCTGCTATGGCTGAAGACGGCATTGACCCCTGTATTACTGTCTCCTAAATTCTGGGATTATAGGCATGTGTCATCTCTGTAGACAGAAGGGACATGTAGACCCTGAAAGGCAGCCTCGTTTCTGATTGAGCACCAGCTAGAAACCGATGGAGACACTGCAGGGTCCCCTGTAAGGGACAGCAGGCATGTCGCCTCGCTCCCAGACCCTAGGCTCCTCCATAGATTTGTGTCCTTTAGTCACGTAGGGCAATGCCCCCTAGCCCCTCCACAGGTTGGAAGGCTTGACCACAGCCTCAAGACAGATTTCCTATTAATGAGGCACCTAAAGGCCAGAGGGGCATCGCCAATTAGGCATTCCTTCCCAGACCCTCCTTCCTGCAAAAGGTATTTAATCTTAGGTCTGCCCCCCAAAAAAAACGGGGGTACAGATTTTTCATCTACTTTCCACCATGACAATAAACATCGTAAAACCATGGACTGTTTCTCTTTCATTGGGATCTGCTGTGGGGAACAGTGGAAGAGGTTTTTACCCACAGAAGCCCTCTCTGCGCTCCCAGCCATGGCGACCACCAACCCAAGTGAGCCCAGCAAGCCACCGTGACCAAGCGAGACTCTCGTCCCCCTGGTATCACAGGGCCTCATGTTCAGGGTCTGTTGGGACAGTCAGGCCAGCCCGGGTAACTCAGTGAGATCCTATCAAATTACATTTAAGAAGAGGGCTGTGGCCGGGCGGTGGTGGCGCACGCCTTTAATCCCAGCACTTGGGAGGCAGAGGCAGGTGGATTTCTGAGTTCGAGGCCAGCCTGGTCTACAGAGTGAGTTCCAGGATAGCCAGGACTACACAGAGAAACCCTGTCTCAAAAAAAAAAAAAAAAAAAAAAAAAAAAAGAAGAGGGCTGTGGGCTAGAGAGGTGGCTCCGTGGTATACAGCACCCATTGCTCTTGCAGAGGTTTGGTTCCCTGAACCCACACTGTGGCTCTCAGTCACCTGCTGCTTCAGTCCCGGGGGATCCAATGCCCGATGCCCTCCTCTTATGGACACATACAAGCAGGCAAAACACAGCCAGGGTCTCAGTGCAGGTCTTTAATTCCAGCGCAGAGGCGGAGCAGGGCAGGGGGCAGGGGGCAGCAGGGGGCAGGGGGCAGGGGGCAGGGGGCAGAGGCAGGTGGATTTCTGAATTGCTGGCCAGCCTGATCTACATAGCAGCTAGGACTACATAAACAAACAAAACAAACAAAAAATAATAAACAAATCTTTAAACAAAAAAAGGGGGGCGGGGAGGTATGGCAGTTTCTGAGTAGGTGTGGGGCCCCAGGCTCAATCATAAATAATAAAACTTAGCAGAATGTGGTGACCTATGCCTATGCTCTCAGCTCTCAAAAGGCAGAGGCAGGCGGATCTCTGTGAGTTTAAGGCCAGCCTGGATTACAGAGTGAGTTCCAGGACAGAGAGAGCTACACAGAGAAACTGTTTCAAAAAAGCCAAACCAAACAACCAAATAAATAAACAGGGGTGAGGCATGACAGCGCACGCCAAGAGGGTGCACGCCTTTAATCCCAGCACTCGGGACACAGGCGAATTTCTGGGGCACACTGTAAGGCACTGTCTCAAAAAGAAAGGTGAAGAGACCCTGTAGGAAGTAGGTAAAGGACCCAAGTTCCAGAGAAAGAGCCAACCAGGTTGGGTGGAGCTTGTGATCCCAGCCCTGGGGAGGCAGAGGCAGGAGGATACGAGATAGCCAGTCTATGTGACCTCTAGATTTAGTGAGAGATGTGTCTTTTTTTTTTTTTTGGTTTTTTGAGACAGGGTTTCTCTGTGTAGCCCGGGCTATCCTGGAACTCACTCTGTAGACCAGGCTGGCCTCGAACTCAGAAATCCGCCTGCCTCTGCCTCCCAAGTGCTGGGATTAAAGGCGTGCGCCACCACCGCCCGCACCGAGAGATGTGTCTTAACATGCTGGTCCTCTGGCCTACACACACACACACACACACACACACGAATGAACACACTCAACATACACCAGCTCTCTGGAGCCCGTGCTCTAAGGCTGAATCACTCAGGTTCAGACAGCAGCTCTTTGCCTTGAGTCTTTTTTTGTTTGTTTCCACCCCCCCCCTTCTCCCTCTAGCTCAGGCCCCACTCCCTCAGGCCCAAAGGTTTTTATTTATTTATTAAATGTAACTACACTGTAGCTGCCTTCAGACACCGCATAAGAGGGCATTAGATCTCATTACAGATGGTTGTGAGCCACCATGTGGTTGTTGGTGAACTCAGGACCTCCGGAAGAGCAGTCAGTGCTCTTAACCGCTGAGCCATCTCTTCCAGCCCCTTGCCTTGAGTCTTGAAGAAATAATCCTGCTGCCTGAATGACCTGAGTTTAATCCCTGGGGCCCACATGCCAGTAGGAGTAAACTGAGTCACAAAAAGTGTCCCTAGGCCTTCATACCCATTCCTAGTAGATGAATTAGATAAATAAAGGCACACTTCAGCCCCGTACCTGGCTGGCTTTGGCATTGACATTCCCAAGCCGGAAGAGCTGAAGAATGGTCTCAATGTCATCCTGGGTCTTCAGGGTGGCCAGAGCAGTGAGCATAATAGGGCTGTAGCCAGCACGGTTCAGCTTGTCCACCTGACAGACACCTGTGTGGGGAGGGGAGGGATGGGGTGAGCATGAGCCTCTGACATCAGACTAACGGCTGGCCCACCACAGTGAGCACTGGGGATTGCGCCCCTCCCTCTGTTTAGGCATAGCGGAGTAGGTCTCTGTGTACTTGTTCATGCGCTGTGGAGTCCAGGGAGTGTCTTCAGGAGCCAGGTACCTTGGTTTGTGTTTCCTTCTGTTTGTCTGTACTTTCTTTAAAAAACATTACTTTTAAAAAGAGATTTCGTATTTTTTTTTTTTTTTTTGGTTTTTTCGAGACAGGGTTTCTCTGTATAACCTTGGCTGTCCTGGAACTCACTCTGTAGACCAGGCTGGCCTCGAACTCAGAAATCTGCCTGTCTCTGCCTCCCAGGTGCTGGGATTAAAGGCATGCGCCACCACCGACCGGTTTTGTTTTGTTTTTCATCTTGGGTGTTGGGGACCTGAATCATGGTCATGCTGGCAGGAAAAACACTTTAGTCATTGCACCATCTCCCCAGCTACCAGATTTTTCTTTTCTTTCTTTTAGTAGCCAATCTCTTTTTATCCTGGCCCTTGCTAAGCAGGCTGTGCCTCCCTCACAGACTGGGAGTCAGTCTACTTCATCAGACCAGGGAAGACAGGTTTCTTCTTAACTGACTGAAAACCATGTCCACTGTCCAATCCCCAGCTCCAGGCCACAGGCTTCTCTCACACAAGGGCTTTGGAAACAGAGTATCCATAGCACAGTGAAAGTATCCATCGCACAGGTACCATTCAGTGACTATTCCAGTGTCATGGTGTCTACTCAGAATTCATTATACTGTTAAGGAGAAAACTGAGCCTTCCCAGCACACTGTAAGAGCACAGCCTTACAGTTCTGTTCCACCAGACTGGCTACATTGCTCTATCAGACTAGGAGACAGAGCTTCCTCCATCAGACAAAGCCTCCTTCACCTGTCAACGAAGGGCACACACTCTCCTATCCAACTTAGAAGGTGTATTGCCTCTATTACATCAAGAGAGTGGAAGCTCCGTCAGACAGTGCCTCCCCCATCAGAATGGAAAGCTGTAATCCCTGTCCACCAACCCTCCATCAGATTGTGAAAGGAGCTTTAGACCAGGAAGGCAGCAACTCTCTCCTGAGCTTGAGAAGACATGCTTCCCCCATCAGACCATCAAGCCGGTCCTGCCTGGAGGCTTACCACTGTCCAGCAACTGCCGCACCACAGGGAAGTTGGCGTGTGACACAGAGTAGTGCAGGGCAGTGTTTCCATTGCTGTCGGCGATGTTGACCACGTAGTCCAGCAGGCGGGCAGACATGGCCCTGAAGGTGACCAGATGTCGCCGCACAAGCTCAGGGTGTGCGTCACTGCGGCAGGCCAGGCGCAGCCACTCCTGAAGCACCGTGGTGTAGGCCACTTTCTGCAGAGACAGCAGGGGTGGGGGGTGAGGACTGAGACCCCGCATCCTGCAGCTCCTGGGACTGGCCAAGGTAGCATCTGTTTGATCCCAGCACTCAGGAGCCCAGGGAAAGGAAATTCAGAGTTCAAGTCAAAAGTGGGATACAGACTGAGAGAACAAACACATGATGCAGCGTCAGGGGGACCTCCATGAGTTCAAGGCCAGCCTGATCTACATAGTAGTTTTAGGTCAGCCAGGCTATAGCTACATAGTTAGACTCTGTTTCAGAAAACAAACAAATCAGCCCGGCGGTGGTGGCGCACGCCTTTAATCCCAGCACTTGGGAGGCAGAGGCAGACGGATTTCTGAGTTCGAGGACAGCCTGGTCTACAGAGTGAGTTCCAGGACAGACAGGGCTACACAGAGAAACCCTGTCTCGAAAAACCAAAAAAAAAAAAGAAAAGAAAACAAACAAATCCACTGAGGTGGGGGAGGCCTGTATCCTAGCTCTTGGGGGATGGAGGCAGGATCAGGAGTTCAGGGTCATCCTCAGCCACATTGTAGTTTAAGGCCAGCCTGGGCTACATGAGACCTCAAAATGAACAAAACGAAAACAAACAAAACAGTGCTGTCCTTGACTCGGCCACAGTGACAGTGATATGCTACAGGGTAGGACCCTTGGAATGTTGTGTATGCTTGCCTACACTCTAAAACAATTATAAATAACCCCTAAAATGTTCACTTGCCCCCATAGACTCTAACATAATTACAGACAGCTCCTAAAATGAAAGTACACTATCCCCTGAACATCCCAAAGATGAGAAGATGAAGCCAGGGTGTCTCCAGGGCTCATGCCCCACCCACTCAAGCCCACCCCCCCAAGCTGCACCCTTGGTGTCTGGGTTTGCACTAAGTAGGTGCAGAGACACCCTGAGGGGGGTGTGGTGTGAGAATGTGCCCAGGGGTTCTCCATACCAGTTCTCGCTCTGTGAGGGCATTTGGGTTCTCCAAGTATTTCTCCAGGGCCAAGCACGCTGATATGAGGTCAGGGCTCAGATCCATCCTGCCAGAAACAGATAGGAGTGAAATTATGTTGCTTTACTTTCTAAAAATTTACTAATTTATTAAATTTTTAAAGCTTTTTATTTTATTTTACTTTTTTGTTTTTTCGAGACAGGGTTTCTTTTGTAGCTTTAGCTGCTCTGAAACTCACTCTGTAGACCAGGCTGGCCTCGAACTCAAGAGATTTTCCTGCCTCTGCCTCCTGAGATTAAAGGTATGCATCATCACTGCCCAGAATTTTTTTAAATAATTTTCTTAAAAATTTATTTTAATCTGCATTGGTGTTCTGTCAGCATGAGGGTGTCAGATCCCCTGAAACTAATACTACAGTCAGCTGTGAATTACTATGTGGGTGCTAGAATTGAACCTGGATCCTCTGGAAGAGCAGGCAGCTCTCTTAGCTCCTGAGCCATCTCTCCAGTCCTTTTATTTATTTTTGAAGATTTATGTTTAAGGGGTAGAGAGATGGCTCAGTAATTAAGAGCACCTTTTCCTTTAAAAGGTGAGGGTTTGGCTCCAAGCACCCACAGGGAAGCTCACAACTGTTTGTAACTCCAGTCCCAGGGGATCCCTTCTTGACTTCTATGGGCACCAGGCAAACATGTGGTGCACATACCTACATGCAGGCAAAACACTCATATGTATGAAATAAAATAAACAAATCTGTCATGGATTGAATATGCTTGGCCCAGGGAGTGGCATTATTTGGAGGTGTGGCCTTGTTGGAGTAGGTGTGTCACTGTGGTTGTGGGCTTTAATACTCTCGACCTAGCTGCCTGAAGACTGGCATCCACTAGCAGCCTTCAGATGAAGCTGTAGAACTCTCAGTTCCTCCTGCACCATGCCTGCTTGGATGCTGCCATGCTCCCACATTGATGATAATGGACTGATCCTCTGAACCTGTAAGCCAGCCCCAATTAAATGTTGTCCTTATAAGACTTGCCTTGGTCATGGTGTCTGTTCACAGCAGCAAAACCCTAACTAAGACAAAATCTAAAAAGTTTATGTTAAAATATATGTGTGTCTATGCATCTGACTGCAGGAGGGGACAGTGTAGCCATCCCTGGACCTGCAGTTATGGGCAGTACCAACATGGGTGTACCTCATTTCCTCCTCCTCCTCAACACCATCACCATCATCATTTTGGATTTACAAAAACAAAGCAAAACAAAAACAACAGGTTTTCTATGTAGCCCTGGCTGTCCTGGAACTCACTCTGTAGACCAGGCTGGCCTCGAACTCAGAAATCTGCCTGCCTCTGCCTCCCAAGTGCTGGGATTAAAGGCGTGCGCCACCACTGCCTGGCGGAGAAGACTCTTAAACCAGCCAAGCTGCCTGGAAAAGGTTTAGACCAGAGTCCCTCAGAAAGGACACTCTCCAGCCTGTTAAGCTGTCTGCAGGGTGTGCAGTACACTCCAGGTTTCCAGCTTTGTGAGCTGTAGTTCATGCTGGGGTTTGCCTTAGTGATGCAGCTGTGTGTGAGTCACTTCTGATTCTTTAAGTAACCCCCCATATTCCTGTAAGTAACCCCAATAAAACTCACTGTTTGACCAAGTTGGACTTTGGTGGTATCTGTACTTTGATCTATCATGGGCTTCCTAGTTCAGGTTTAATATATCTTCCCAGAAAACATTTTGTCTTACAACACATATGGGTGCTGAGAACTGAACCTAGGTCCTCTGGAAGAGCAGCTCATGCTTTTAACGGGTGAGCCACCATCTGAGCCCTCTCCCAATTCTTTGAGACATGGTCTCATGTGTCCCAGGATAGCTTCAAATCCACTAGGGCACATTCATTGCCAGGGCTGGTGGACTTGACTGGGACTCCCAACTACTTGAAGGTAGAGGCAAGAGGAAGGTAGGTTCAAGGCCAGGCTGGCTTACAAGGAGTCGAAGGCTAGCATGAGCAACTTGGCAACTCTACAGAGAAAGTACAGAGAGTGGGCTGGAGATGGGCACGAGGTTCAGTTGTTAGACTGTCTAATAGGCATGAGGCTCTGGGTTCCAGCCCCAGCACCCTGTAAACTAGGCTGGTGACACCTGTCTGTAATCCTAACACGCAGGAACTGGAGGTAGTGGGATTGCATATTCAAGGTAGCCTATGCTGTAGAGTGAGCTCAAGGTTAGTCTGGGCAACTTAACCCATGGAAATTCCAGGTGGGTATGTGGAAGGGAGCTGCAAACCCAGCATGCGGGTGGAAGACACAGGTGATCTGCAGAACAAGCCAGCAAGCTAAGCTGCATTGCACAGTCACCTGGGGTCAGGGAGAGATGCTGACTGAACAGATACACTGGATGCCCGTCTTGGGCATTTCCATGTACACATATGTGCACATACACCTACACAAACACATGCACCCACATCACAAACACAGACATACAAAACATGGCCCCAAGTGCACACACACACAGTACACACATCCACACCTCACATACACAAACATAAAAGGAAAGATAAGGAAACAACACAGACATCCCATACACACATACTCATATGCATCCACAAACACATGTGAATACATATGACATGTACCCACCAGCCAGAGGCAAGCAGAGCTCTGAGTTTGAGGCTGTCCTGGTCTACTTAGTGAGTTCCAGGCCAGTCAGGGCTCAAAGTGAGACCTTGTCTCAAAAGATAAGAAAACACTCAGAAGGTCAGGTGAGATGCTCCTTGTCCATAGAGAGTGATTGATAGGAATTCCCAGCTGACTAAAGTGAGTGACTGACAGGAAGCCTGCATGGCCGGATCCCAGGCAGCAGCTGATGAGCTACCTTCATGCCATGCCACCCACAGAACTGACCGAATTTCCTCCTCAGAGTCGGGTCCTGATGCCACCTCAGCTGCAGGCATGCCCTGGGATTCCTGGGAGAGCTGGCGCCCCTCCAGACTGGTCTTGGCCACTGCAGCCCCTGGAGGCCTGAGCTGAGGGCGGTCAGCTGGGCTCAGAACCCTTGCCGGCGGCTCTGGGCCCTCGTTCTCTGTGCTCTCGTGTTCAGAGTTTTCTGCTGTGCTGGAGTCTTCTGAGGAGGACTCATACCTAAGGGGCCAGGGAAGGACACTGATGAGGATGTGTGTAGGAGGGATTGGTGTGATCTCTCGTCCTTAGTTTCTCTACATTTTACACTGGGGATGAAGCACATCGCATGTTAGGTAAGTGGGTGTCTGATATCCACACCCGGCCCCTCACTGGGGGATTCAACAGCCCACAGTCCTCCATTTCTACCCATGCCACACTGCAACCGTCACAGCCTCCGCTGGACCTGCAGTGGTGCTGTCTGAGGGCACGGTTGGCCTACGCAGGCTCCAGAGCCACTGAACAGGTCTCAGCAAGGTGCACATGTTCCTTTACTTCAGTTTCCATATCTTATATTCCTTATGCTTTGATGCAAGGGATTAACTGTGAGCGCCTGGCTGATGTGGCACTCAGTCGGAGGCAAGCTCAGGCCCCTTTCATAATAGTCAGTATTACAGTATGAAAGACTGTACCGGGGTCACCGGGGGCTGGAGATTCACTCACCCGCCATTGACTCCCACAAACTGCAGGTTCCTCTGGTGGACTTCAGGGTCTATAGGGTCCTCTTTCCTCTTCATGATAGACTGGACCCCCACGGGGGCTCTGCCTAAGAGGGACCATGTGGTGTAAGTGACCTGTGATTCTGAGTCCACTGTGGATGACTGGGGTCCTGTGTCCTGCACAGATGTCTGCTTACCTACTCCCTCAGCCGCTTGTGAGTCCTGTGATGCTGCTGGCCTGGTGGGCTTCCTGTCAGTGGTGTCCTGGGTAGCTGGGGCAGGATTCTCGGGCTGTGTTGTGGAGTCTGCAGCAGGATGTGGGCTAGAGGAGGAAGGCTCTGCAGGAGACTGCGGAACACCTGGGTACAAGAACCCGACACACTCAGAGGCACACCTTCGTTCACTAAATATATATATGCAATTAAAACCTTTGGCCACAGCTGAGCAGTGATGGCACACACTTTTAATCCCAGAACTTGGGAGGCAGAGGCAGGAGCATCTCTGTAAGTTTGAGGTCAGCCTGGTCTTAAGTGAGCTCCAGGGCAGCTTGTTCTATTAAGCAAGTTCCAGGACAGCCAGGGCTACAAGAAAAAAAACTGTCTCAAAAAAACAAAAAAGGGATCCAGTTTTGGCCAGGTGTGGTGGCACACACCTTTAATTCCAGAACTTGGGAGGCAGAGGCAGGAAGGTCTCTTCGAGTTTCAGGCCAGCAGGGCTTCACAGTGCAGCCCTGTCTCAGACAGATAGGAAAGAACTTGTGCAAAGAAAATGGTTTTCTGGGGCAGGGCTTGCTTTGGCAGCAGGGGTGGGGTGGGGTGGGGTGGGTGTGGAAGTTGAGTGGTGGGGGTGGGAACCTGCGATGGCCCTTGAATCCACGGAATAACACTTGTCATACATCCTTCTAGAGTTGGGGTTAACTGCAGCCTAGCCTATTTGGTAAATTCAAGGTCTGCGGGAGACTCTGGCTCAAAAAAACATGTTAGGGGGCTAGAGAGATGGCTCAGCAGTTAAGAGCACTGGGTGCTCTTCCAGAGGTCCTGAGTTCAATTCCCAGCACCCACATGGTGGCTCACAACCATCCATAATGAGATCTGGTCCCCTCTTTGGTGTGCAGAGAGAACACTGTATACATAAATAAACACATAAATAAATAAATCTTTAAAACCCAAGTTACATGCACGTGAGGACCACCAGAGGCGTCCTCTGACTCCCACAAATCACCTAAGAGTCATGATGGCCATGTGTCATGCGGTCCTTTCTGACAGATGACCTAGTCCTTACATCACACCTCCAAACTTTCACCCCCCCAAGGGCTCTGATTACAGAGGGAGGAAACGGAGGCCCGGTGAACGGAAATCCTACGCAAGTGAGCAAGTGAGCCGTGCTGTAAAACAGAGTCGTCCAGCGGCAGCCTGCCAATGACAGAGCTCTCAGAGGCCTCACAGTCCTAGCTTCAGACTCAGTTCTCACACTCTGTGTCACCCTGAGTGTTTTCTAGAGAAAAAAAATGCAATTGTAGCAACAAGAAGTGTGGTGGCAAGAAGAGAGATGTGAACTTCATATGTAGGAGCTGTGTGCCCCTAAGGCAATAGGCTTAAACATCTCTGTGACCCGGGACTCCGCACACCCCCCGGCCAAAAAACCCCCAAAACATCTTTTAACTCATGTAGCCTAGGCTGGCCTAGAACTTGCAGCAATTCTCCTGCCTCCATTGCCTAAGTGCAGGGCTCACAGGTGTGCAAACCCACTCGTTCCTGGTGTTTTGTCTTCTTTGTGTGTGTGTGTGTGTGAGAGAGAGAGAGAGAGAGAGAAAGAAAGAGAAAGAGAGAGACTGTAGGCGAGTGACTGTGTGACTCTGAGCATGTGTGGTTGTGGTTATAAGATTGGATGGATCTGTGAGTGTAACTGTGTGTGTGTTTGTACACGCACACGCACGCATGTAAGACTCTCTGTGTGTCAGACTGTATGTGTGAATGTGTGAGCACACATGTGCATGTGTGAGCACATGTATGCATGTGTGAAGGATAATGCGCCACTATACACAGCTTTTACTAGGTTCTTTAAAAAAAACACACACATGCCAGGCAGTGGTGGCACAGATCTTTAATCCCAGCACTTGGGAGGCAGAGGCAGGAGGATTTCTGAGTTCGAGGCCAGCATGGTCTATAGAGTGCTATAGAGTGAGTTAGAGGACAGCCAGGGCTACTCTGTCTCAAAAAAACCAAAAAAAAAAAAAAAAAAAAAAAAAAAAAAAAAAAGAACACACACAATGTATTGCCTGCCTAAGCCACGTGAGGAACAGACTGTCTTGATCTAACACCAAGCAGGTGGCAGGTGTCACTCTGGTCACCAGGAAGAGGGAACAGGAGCCATTAGAAAATTTAAAAACCAAAACTTAAATTTATATTCTCCAAGACCCTGTATAGCTTAGACTGACCCAGATCTCATCCCATAGCTCAGGGTGTCCTTGGATTTGTGGTGAACTGCCTGCCTCTGCCTCTGCCTCCTCGGGCTAAGATTAGGGATACGTATCACCATACCTTTGAAAAACTTTGCATTTATAAACTATTTTAAAAACTGGGACTCAGGACACAGTTTAGTAGTAAGTGCCTGCCTAGAATCCCCAGTGAGGCTGGGGTGTGGCTCGGTGGTAGAGCACTTGTCTAATCCTCAGTGAGGGGCTGGGGTGTGGCTTGGTGGTAGAGCACTTGTCTAATCCTCAGTGAGGGGCTGGGGTGGGGCTCGGTGGTACAACACTTGTCTAGAATGTGAGGCTTTGGATTCTCGGCTACAATCAATCAACCAATCAAATCAAAACCCTGCTCTGCCAAAACTTTACTTGAAGAAGATCAAAGTGCAGTAGGTTAGGTGCTGTGGTGAAGACCTCTAATCTCAGCACTGGAGAGGCAGAGGCAGAGGCTCTCTGAGCTTCACATCAGGTTGGTCTACACAGCAAGCTCCGGGCCAGTCACGGCTCCGTAGCCAGACTCTGACTCAGTTAAAAAGAAAGTAATCTCTGGAGATGGTCAACTGCAGACCACTGTCAATACGAGATTCCTGCTGCTGCTGTGGCTACCAAGACAGAGTTCCCAGCAAGGAGGAGAAAGGCGTTTGCTGTACAGGCCGACAACCTGGCTTACGTGAACAAGCACTGCTCTCTCCACGCAGTGCCCTCCCCCCCAACACACACGTAAGGGGGCACTTTTACTCCGTATAACATGTATTCTAAGTTTTAACATTTTTTAGTGTGTGCATGTGTGTGTTGGTGTGTTGCCTGAATGTATGTCTGTGCATGTATGTCTGTCTATGCACCATGTGCATCCTGGTGCCTGCATGAAAGAGAAAGAACATCCATTAGTTTCTTTGGAACTGGATGGTGTGAGCCATCATCTGGGTGCTGGGAATTGAACCTGGGTCTCTGCAAGAGCAGCCAGTGCTCCTAACTGCTGTCCCCATCTCCCAGCCCTTTATTTCTGTTTTTTTCAGACAAGGTCTCATGGTGGCCTAGAACTCACTACATGACCAGGCTAGCACCCAAATCAGAGAGTGTCTGGCCTCTGTCTCAGGAGTGCTGAGATCAGAGGCGTGTACTACCACACCCGACACACGTGACTTCTTGGGCCCAGTCTCCAAGGACGTGCAGTACCCGAGCCTCAAGTGTGGTCTCAGTGCAATTCCACTTCACCTTGCTGGCTGTGGCCTCCTCCTCCTGCTGAAGTTCTGTGTCCCTCCTTCCTTACGGTGCTCGCTTCCTGCTATGGGGACAGCTCCGCCGAGGGCCCAGGAGTGGAAGTTCTCTTTAATCGTTACATTTTTTTTTTTTTTAAAGGCAATGCTTTGTTTTTGGAGAGAGGGTCTCACTGTGTAACCCTGGTTGGCCTGAATCTCAGGGCTGGCCTGCCTCAGTTTCCTAAGTACTAGGATTAAAGGTAGGAGCTACTGCCACCAACTTTTGTTTTCTTTCTTTCTTTTTTTTTTTTTTTTTGTAACAGAAGCAATTCGCTGCTTCCTGAAGTTCCTGGGAGCTCCTCAAGTTTTGCCAGGAGCTTAAAGTGCTTTCTCTACACAGGCTGAGTGTGGACAGGACAGGGTGGGGTGGGACACTTGGCTACAAACGTGTCCAAAAGCAGTATAGTCCAGGGTGTGGTGACCCCAGCTGACAGAGAACTGAGTTTACTTTGTGAGCCGGGAGCCAGTGCGGGGTGTGTCAAACTTCTCCTCTACTGTTTATTATTATTGTTTTTCGGTCCTGAGGATGGAACCCAGGTGTGTACACTACTGCAGTATTCTTAACTGAGCTGTGGCCCTGGCTTGCTCATTGTCTTTTTTGAGTCTCATGTAGCCCAGGCTGGCCTTGAACTCACTGCCTCTACTTCCCAAAGTTCTGGGATAGAACTCAGCACTTCCTGCATTCTGAGCCTGCATCCTACCAACTGAATTACATCCTCAGGCTTTTGCTGGTGTTGTTTGTGGGTCTTTTTGTATAGCTCAGGCTGGCCTTGTGCTGGAGAGCATCCTGCCTCAGTCATGGGTGCTAGGATAGCAGGCATTCCCCACTGTCTGGCTTAGAGCTCCAGACTTGAAATGCTAGAGGCTAGAGGGTTGGCAGGACAGCTCAGCGGGTAAGGGAACTTGCCAGACGGTCTGAATTCATCTGTGTGGAAGCTGGACATAGTGGTATAAAGTCTGCAATTCCGGGGTTCCAATGGCAAGATGGGGAAACCACTGGAAGCCCTTGGGCTAGCCTGGGGAACCAGCAGCAAATGAGAGAAGCAGAAGGTGAGGATCAACGTCTGACATTGGCACGCCTTCAGTAGTAACATGCTTGCCTCACCCAAACACACCATGCACCTCAAGAATAAAAACAGGAATAAGGATAAACCTGTTATAGTCTGTGTGCTGGGTCATCCCTACAATCCCAGGCTCCAGGATAGGAGTCTGGGGCAAGAGGAACAGGGGCGAGTCCAGCCTACATGTAAATGTATGTGTGTGTATATATACAAGTACATATGTGTATATATATGTATATATGCACACACGTATGTATATGTGCAAGAGCCCGTGTGAAGAAGAGAAAGACAAACAAACAAAGAAATAAACAAACTAGGCTTAAAAGGTTCCTTTCAAACCCAGCAGGGTGTTTACAAGTTGAAATAACATCAGGTGGTGGTTCACGCCTTCAATTCAAACACTCAGGAGGTAGAGGCAGGTGGATCTCTGAGTTCGATGCCAGCCTAGTCTACACCCTGATTTTCAGGACCACCAGGGCTACTCAGAAAACACTGTTTTGGAAAAACCAAACCAAAGTAAAACAAAAACAACAGCAGCAACAGCAGGCCTACAGTGGCGGGCATCTCGACACTCTGCATCCATGCATTCAAACATCTTCAGGTCAAAAATAACAGTAGGAAAAAAAACCTTTTCTAGGGCCAGCAAGAGGGCTCATAGGGTAAAGGTGCTTGCTGCTAAGCCTGACTCCCTCAAAGTTGGCCTCTGACACTCTCCTTCCCCCAGTAAATAAAAATGTAACAATTTAAAAAACCCCCTTGTGCCTTGGTGAGCACAGGACCTGCAGTGCAAGCCTTAAGATCTCAGTTCAAATCCCCAAACCCTGGCATGTTTGTCTGTGATTCCGAGGCAGATGGAGAGATGAGGGCACAGCTGTAGACTTCTCAGAACCCTAGGTCGGCCAGCAGGGGAGTGAAAGGAGCAAACAAAACACTCCATCTCAAACCAGTCTCTTTCACGTGTGCTCAGCACCCCACCCCCACCCTTTCTCCAGGCCTGTCCCCCTGCCACCTGGGAGGCTATCCAGGAGAATCACAGGTCAAAGGTCTGCCCCAGCTAAGGTGAGTCTGAAGCTAGCCTGCACAAGACTTTATCTAAAAGCAAAACAAACAATGGGGCTGGTGTGATGACTCAGCAGATACGGACAGCCTGAATTCAGATTCTCAGACACATGGAGAAAACAGCTAGATGCAGGTCGGGGAAGGTGGCTCAGTTCGCAAAGGAGCTTGCTGCCAAGCCTGGTGACCTGAGTTTGATCCTTAGGACCCACAATGTGGAAGAAGAGAACAGATACCCCCAAACTGCCCTCTAACTGCCACACACATACCCCCCACCTCCCGAAAGATAACAGACGTAAGGAAATACGGGAGGGGGCACTCAGCAGCATGGCTCTTGCCTGGCTTGCAAGATGTCCACAGCCCTGTCCCAGCACTAGAAGAAAAAAAAAATTAAAGTGGAAAAAACAAGAAACAGAAAGAGAATCTTGTTTTTCTGAAATACAAGACCATTTAAGGAAATCAGGCAGGCACAGGGCATATTTTTCAAGGACACAGAATATCTAAATTAGCTGCTGAAGGTGGGGTGCCTTAATGTTATTAAAGGGATAGGAAGGCCTGGGGCGGTGGCACATGCCTGAGGGCCCAGGGAATGGAGAGGGTGAGGCAGGATTGCTTGGTAGCCAGCCAGGGAAGCACAGAGAAACATCATCTTCAAAAAGCAAAATACAGGGCAGGCGAGATGGGTCAGTGAAGAAAGGAGCTTGCTGCTAAGTGGCTGGCTTACATTTGATTGCTGGGACTCACACGGTGGGAGACAGAAGTCTCCCCAAAGCTGTGCTCGGACATCCATACGTGCCCGTACACACACCCAGAACAAAGAAATACATTTGTAAGTAATTCAAAAGGGGATAAAGTATGCTGTCCAAGCACAGCAGTGTGCATCTGTAACCCCAGCGCGCTGGGGAGGCAGAAAAGAAAGATCAGGAGTTTGAGGCGGGGGTAGCTTGCAGTACAAGGGAAAATCCCTGTTTCAGAAAACTAAAAAACAGAACAGAAGAAAAATAAAAAACATATATTATGATGGGATTGAGATGAAGGCTGTAATTAAAAAACGGGTGAGCCGGACTCAGTGAGACTACACAGACCATGCTGTTGGACAACTGTGTCGATATGTTTTCTAAGATTTATTTTTAATCAAGAGTGTGCCTGGGGAGGCTCCAAGGGATTGGGAGTCAAAGGTAGTTGTGAGCCTCCTGATGCGGCTGCTGAGGCAAACGGTCCTCTGCAAGAGCTGTAAGGACTCTTAACTGCGGGGCCATCTCTCCAGCCCTTGGCTTTAGTTTATTTGTATTTTTGAGGCAGGGTCTTATGTAGGCTGCCCTTTAGTTCTCTCTTAAAGTACAGTAAACACAGGAAAAGTGAAAAGAACTTCCTCTTTTTTTTTTTCCTTTTTTCTTTCTGTGTTTTCTGCAAGACAGGGTTTTTCTGTGTAGCCCTGGCTGTCCTGAAACTCACTCTGTAGACCAGGCTGGCACTCAGAAATCCGCTGCCTCTGCCTCCTGAGTGCTGGGATTAAAGGCGTGCGCCACCACTGCCTGGCTTTTACTATTTTATGGTTTGCATCCTCTAACCGTTGATGCTTCGGCCTCCAACTCCACAAGCATTCTTCAGTCAAGATGGCCCAAGCCTGTGTTTACTCTAAATTCTTCCTTTTCCTTTCCATTCTTTCTTTATCAAGATGGCATCTTGCTATGTAGCCCTAGAACTACCTAGGACTCAAAACAATCCCTCTGCCTCCATCTCCCAAGTGCAGGAATGCGCTTGGTAGGTACAGTGCGCTACCATGCTGGTGCCTTTGCATTTTTATGTGGCTGGAGAAAATCAAAAGGAAAACATGAAAAGCACAGGGTCAGGGCCCAGCCCACGAGCAGATTACTTGCCCAGGATGCACGAGGCCCTGGGTTCCACTGCAGCTGAAAAAATAAATAAAAGCAACCAAAACAATAATTTCCACCAGCTCTGTGGTGCCAGATATTAAAAACATACTTTTCCTTTATGCATCTGAGAAATTCACGGTGGCTCACTCCTATACCCAGCACTCAAGGGGAAGAGGACTGGGGATCAGGAGTTCAAGGTTATCTTGGGCTACCTGAAACACTAAATTAATCAATAAAACTAAAAAATAAAAATTTGGAAGCGGGGCTGGAGCACGGCCAGAGGTGGAATGCTGGCCTAGCGAGCGTGAGGCATGGAAGCCCAGGGCAGGAGCTGTATTGGTTATGTACCCTGCAATCCCATCACTCACAGAAGCTGAGGCTGCAGCATGACCATGAGTTCCTGGCTAGCCTGGGCTAGAGTGGGATCCTACCTCAGCAAAACAGAACAACAAAAATCTAGAAAGCAGCTACACCTAGACTTCTGGTATTCTAGATTTTTCTGTACTTTCCAGTCCTACAAAGACAATAAATTACTTTTTTGTTGCTTGAGTCTGGGTCTTGCTTGAGCCACAGCCTTGGCTGTCCTGAAGCTCACTATGTAGACCAGGCTGGCCTCAAACTTAAAGATTTAATTGTCTCTGCCTTCAGAATGCTGGGATTAAAGGAGTGTTGCCGCCACACTTGGCTGTAAGATTGGTTTGTGCATGTGTGCGCGCGTGTGCACGTGTGCCGTGTGCATGTGTGCGTGTGCGTACAGGACTACAGGTCTTTCAGTCCATCTTGCCTACCTCTTTCAAGCCTGGGCATGTGTGTGTTTGTGGAGGTGGGGGCTTCCCCAACTCTTCAGCTGGAGAAAGTAAATTCCTGTTCTGCTTAGAAACATAGCTCTCACTAGATGCTACGAGGTCACTTCCCCCTGCCTCTTCCTCCAAGGAGTGCTCCATGATTTATCATCAGGCCTACCAACCTCAGCAGACTCGATGTGGTGGCGTCAGCCAAACACCATCACAGTTCATTTCCGACACTGGGCTGCCCCAGCTCAGCAGTCTGTGGCACTTACCCTTGGATGCTTAGATTCCCCCAGCACCTCACTCTTTGCCCTCTACCTTCTAGATCATTCATCAGCCCAAGTTCTTCTTGATCCCAGCCTTGATCCTGGGCTGTGCCCTGGCCTGGAGCCTCTCATCGCTTCTCTGCCCAGGAGGCTTTATCATCTCCATCACCTCCTATTTTAGCATTTGTTGTTTTGAGACTCTCTCTGTAGCCCAGGCTGGCCTTGAAGCTGAGGTAATCCCGTTTCAGCTTCCTGAGTGCTGAGCTTGTAAGCTTGTGTTACCACACCAGAATACATCCAGTCAACAAACAGAGAGCCTAGAGCTGACTGGGAGCGTCCACGGCCAGACTACACGAAGGGATTCAGTGCTAGGGTCAGAACCCAGGCCTTCACAGCACTAGACAGCTGCTCCACCAATGGGCTACCCTCAGCCCCTCACTAGGGGAGTCTAGGCAGGGGCTCTACCAAGGGGGCCGCGCTCCAGCACAATGACACCTAATTTACAGATGCAGAGTGTTGCAGTTTGAGGAGTTCGGGTGTATGGGAGTAGACCACACGGAGTTGGAAAAGCATGCTCGCTCAAGATTACAGGGCACAGGGCGGCCATGTCCCCAGGGAACTGTCACCAGCCCTGCCCGTTCCCCTTAGTTTTGATCTGAACACTATTTCTCATGTGGATACTTTGTCTCTCGTAACTTCTTTCTGAAGTTTTAAATTTTCTTTTAATTACACTTATTTCTGGGCATGCTGGCGTACACATCTTCAATTCTAATACTCCAGAGTCAGGTGGATCTCTATAAATCTGAGGGTAGCCTGGTCTACATAATGAGACCCTGTCTCTAAAAATAAAAGTACATTTATGTATGTATTTATTTACTTAGTGGGGTAAGGGTGTGTGCCGTGGCTTAGTGCCTGTGTGAAGGTCAGAGGACAGCTTGTGTGGGGCTGCTTCTTTCCTGTGAGTCTTTGGGGAAGGCAGGGTGGTGTGCACCTTCAATCCCAGAATTCGGGAGTCAGAGGCAGGTGAACTGCAGGCCAGCCTGGTCTCCTTGGCAAGCTCTAGGACAACCAGTTATATACAGTGTGACCCTGTCTCAAAAAATAAACAAAATGTGTGTCCGAGATCAGACTTGGTTGGCAGCAAGCACCTTTACCTGCTGAGCCATCTTGCAGGCCCTGAGCAGGGACATTGCTAAGTATGATCTCTTGCTGTGTCCTCAGTACCTGTGACAATAAGCACTAAGCATCCATTGAACGAGATGAAACAAATGAATATACTCCAGCTCCACCTAAGTGAGGCCAAGATACAGCAAGCAACAGGGAGTGCAGGGAGACATGAGGGAGGACTTTCACAGGCAGTGAACATAGCTTTGCCTCTATGTCCTGTGAGCAGAAGGCCCCATGACTGCCCTGGGAGGCATGTCTGGAATGGAGGGTGCTTCTCAAAGATTCCAAGGCTGTGCTGGGCGGGCCGCTGGCCGGGGGCCAGAACCTCAGGGCTGGGTGTTTGGATGGACATGGAACAGAGGGGTGGTTTCCGTAGCTGGCCAGGAACAGGGAAGCAAGGAAACACAGCTGGGCCCTCGCCCTGCGGCAGGCCGTTAGAGTCAGCAGGGCTCAGGCCAGCGTGACCGGGATCTGGGGGTGAGAGGCAGGGTTCCTAGGTGCAGACTCTGCACAGTGATTCCTGATACTAAGCCTCAGTTTCCCCAACTATAAGCAGAGTTGAAGTCGGGCATGGATTAAACACTCTGTAATCCCAGCTACTCAGGGCTGAAGCAGGAGGATTGAGGGTTCAAGGCTAAGCCATCTGAGGTCTCCTGATACACAGTACTCAGCGGAGAGATGGAGAGAAAAGGGAAGGGAAGGGCTCAAGGCTGGACCTCATGACACAGCAAGACTGTCTCAAACGCCACATACCCCAAAAGGAAAAGAAAACTCAAACCAAGCAAACCTAAAGGAAACAAATCAGGTCAACCTGCTAACTGTCAGCAGAAGCAGCAAGCAGCACTGCTTGAGCGCTTACTGTATGCATTCGCTCCAGAACTGTATGCTTCCAGAACTGTAGGGTGATCTGTTTTAAAGCAAGTCACAGGGAAGAAAATGGAGGCCCAGAGAGGCGGCGTCATTCAGCTGAGGTCACACAGTGATGGAAACCGAGGTATCTGGCTGTGGGCCCATCTTCCTCGGGCCCCCTTGGTGACACACTTAGTACAGCAGCTGGCACCCCTTGGCCTGTGCCAAGACAGAACAGCTGTCACTAATCTTATGAATCATTTTGGCAGCTTCTGGGCAGCTGGTGATCTGTATACAGCCCTTCCTGGCATGAGGACTCAGCACTTCCTCTGGGCACACCCCCTTCCTCTTCCGAAGGCCACCGGGCTTGGGTAAGGTCTCTTTTGCCCTTAAGGCTCAATGGTTGGGTCTGCCACTGAGGGCCATTCCTGGGATTTTTATCTGGTGTTATGTGATCTAAGCAGATTTGTGGAGAGGAGAGAACACCTCACTTCCAGATTCAGCCATCTGAAGGTCCCATTGCACAGTGACTTAGAGATGCCACATAACACTTGAGCACCTGGATCCAGCCATGCCTGAGGCTGTCCCTCAGTAGCTCGAACAGGACACTCTATCTAGTGTCTTGATCTCTGCCAGTTCTTTTCTTTTCTGGTTTTGTTTTTCAAGACAGGGTTTCTCTGTATTGCCCTGGCTGTCCTGGAACTCACTCTGTAGACCAGGCTGGCCTTGAACTCAGAAATCCACCTGCCTCTGCCTCCCAAGTGCTGGGATCAAAGGGGTGCACCACCACTGCCCGGCAGTTTTCTGGGGTTTTATACCTCATAACAACAAGGCAGTATGCTAGATGCTCAATTTCTTTGTGTGTGTATGTATGAGTGTACATGCATATGCATGGATGCGTATGGCACGCATGTATGTATGTGCACACACGAATGTGAATGTATTTGTATGCATGTGTGTACCTGTGTGTACTATGTGCATATGTGTTTAGGCCAGAGGTAAACGGATGGTGGTGTTCCCCAGGTACTGTCTACCTTTGAAAATGTTATGATTTGTTTATGTGGCCAGGGCACACACAACCATGGCACAGCTGTGAGCTCGGAGGACAGCCTACAGGACTGAGTTTTGCTCTCTTACCATGTGGACTGCAGGGATGGAACGCAGCTCATCTGGCTGGGCTCCAGGGTGCCCTGACTCACCGAGCCATCTCACTGGGCTGTCTTGTTGTCTTAGACAAGGTCCAGCACAGGCTAGAACTCACCAAATAACCTAGTCTGTGTGGCCCCCATTATCCTCCTGCCTCTGTCTCCCTGTGATGGGGTTACAAGTGGGGATGACATTGCTTTGTTCCATGTGAACAAGATCGATTAGTTTCCAGCAGCCTTACCAAGGCGCCATTCCCGGAGTACCAATTCTCTGCCCAATGCCTACACTCGAGGTCCACTCGGATCTTACTTATAGGAGGCACCCTGTTTGGCTGAAGTTAGATAAGGGGGTGTCACTGGCCTTCCCAGATTACATCATCAACTTCCATCCTGGCGCACCAAGGCACTCCCCTGTAATACTGATTTCTTGCCTTGCCACAATCTGGAGGTGCCCTTGGAATCGCACATGGTTCCACCTCAACCCCCTATCTGACTGCGGAACACGTTTTGGGTGTTCTCTGTCCCCCCAGATGTGGCCAGGGCCTTCAGCCCTGTTCCGTAGGGTTCCAGACTCTGAGCTCGCTGTGCAGGGGTCCCTGCTGCCGTGCTGGCTGCCACCTCCACTTCCCGCGGACCCTCCACTACTCGCACAGTGTCCACGCGGACCTGGGTATCTGGTGGCGGCCAGGCCTGAGGCTGGAGTTCTACCTGCTGGGTCTGAGCCGCCCGCAGCTCCTGAAGCGCTTTTTTGAGCTGGGTCTCCAACACGGCCACCTTAGCCACCAGGGCAGCTTCACCATCTGGAATGCCCAAGTCCCGTTCTCGAACCCAGGTGCCCACCGAGCGGGTCTCTGGCGCAGCAGGGTCGTCGGGGGCCTCCGGAAGGTCCAGGCAGAGCTCGCTCCGGCTCCGTGTCCCTGAGGGGTGACCTAGAAACTTCTGGCTCTTGAGCTGCACCGTGAGCTGTCTCTTCTCCTCCTGGAGCACCGACAGCTTGACCTGGAGCACGGGAATCAGCTTGACCTGCTCCTCCAGCTGGCGTAGCTTGCGAAGGGCCCCGGCCATCTGTTCACGCACGTGGGCCAGGTGACCAGCGCTGGGTGCCACCGGGGTGGACAGGCCGGAGCTGCGAGGCGTGGGGGGCAGCAGGCCCACGCCTGCCAGGGAGCTGGTGGAGCCTGCAGCGCTGGGCGTCAAGGAACCCAGGCCACCCGATGATGGGGCAGCCGCCTGGTCCTCCAGCCGGCGCCGCGCATCCAGCAGCGTGCGCTCCACGCGTGGGTTGGAGCCGCTGCAGGTCTCCAAAGCTCCGTACTGTGGGTAGAAGCCGCGGCCACAGTAGGAGTAGGCCGAGTGCCGGCTGTCCCCACTGGCGTCGGAGCACAGCGACTCTGTGGACGTCCACCAGGAGCCCGGGCCCCGTGGCAGGGAGCCCAAGCGCGGCCGGCGCTGCACTGCCACCCTGCGCAATGTGTGGCCCTTCTCAATGTCATCCACGTACTTAAGAAAGTCCAGGTCCAGGCGGTAGCCATAGGGTGTCTCTACTGAGTATGGCGGGTCTGGCTCCTTGCTGGGGAAGGCTGCTGGGGTGGCCTGGCCAGGGGTTCCTGGAGTTGGGGAAAGCAGAGGCCTTTAAGTACGCCCCTTTCTGCCCAGCTGATAGCCCAGGGACACAGGTGGCTTTTGCCAGCGTGGCCCACCATTGATCAACAAGGTCTTGTCTGGTCATGTCACCCATCGATGCCAAGGACAGAGGTGTCCTTTCCTCACTCAGACCTCACATTAGGGCCATCCTCCCACTCCAGCCCTCACATTACGGCCGTCCCTTCCCTCAGACTGTCACAGAGCTGTCCTTCCCTGTCAGGCCCACAGTCAAAGCTGTTCCCCTACATCAGGCCATCATATTATGGCTGCCTCCCCCCAGCCCCAGAGTCAGGGCGTCCTCCCCATTCAAGCCCCCTCCCTCTCCCACCCATCAGCCCCTGACCTGGGAATGGGGCGGGCACATGTAGGACCTGGGCCATCCTCTCTCTGTGGTTGCTCCTCAGATGTCACTCAGGGAAACAACAGTCTTCCCAACAGCCTGAGGCTGACCTGCAGAGGGGTTGGCAGGGCAATCTTTAGGGAGAAGGAAGGAGAAGCGGCCACCCGCCCTCCACAGACAGCACGGTACCCTGTCCGGGTCAGGCACCTCGCATATACTTGAACATTCAAGCTCCCCTCCTACCCTCGCCTGGCTGTAGAAAGCCCTAGAACAAAGAAACCAAACCTCCCCGACTGTGTGCACATCTGTCCAGCCCTGGACAGGCTCCAGCTGTTCCACAGCCTCCACATGGCCCCCAGGGCAGGTGGCCCCACCCTTCCTGTGCCCCTCCCCTTGGCCCAGCTTAGAAAGTGCACAGGGAGAGCAAGCAGGGTAAGGCCGGATGGAGGGCTGGGGTGCTAATAGGGATACTCCAGTGGGGATCACAGAGGAGGGCAAGAGACAGAACATGAAAGTGGGACCCCTTGGCGACCTCAAAGCAGAACGCCAGCCAGGCCGGTGGAGGGTCGGGGAAAGTAGTAAGGATACAAGTTCTGAAAAGCCTTCCTCTTTATGGAAACAATTTTCTCTAAAAATAAACAGTTTCACTGCCCAGCTACATAGAACTTCCTGCTCCCTCAGGATGTGTCTGGGTTGGGGGGTGTATAATAGGGATAGAGTGGGGTAGAAGACTAGAAAGTCATAGAGGTGGAAGTAAAGGGGGATGCCTACAGGGGTGGATCAAGACTTCTTGCTAAGCCCACTTCAGCCCTGGAGATTAGTCAGGGTCAGTCCTTTCTGTTGTCTGCCCTGCAGCCACTTTACTGCAGACACCTCCACCCATCTCACCCTCCAGAGTGGCCCATTCTAGGCTGTACATGTCCAGCAGTGGGTACTGGGAGGGTGGATCGGGTGGGGTACCTGCTGGGCATGAAGGCAGGCCTAGGATGCTCCTCCCCTCTGGCTTAGTTCCCCTCCTTATCTCTGTCCCTCCAGCTTGTGTCTCTCCACGCCTCTGCCCTTGCTCTGCTGACTTGAACACCTGAAACGCAGTTCCCATTGTAGTTAAAATTGGCTCTGCATCTGCCTGGAGTCTCAGTGCCCCCAAGGGCAGGAAGTCCAAAATGTTTTCTGAGGACTTAAGAGAAACACAGAAGTGGGGAGCAGAATTGGAATAGCCTGGGGTAGAGGCACCGAGGTGCAATGAATAAAATGAATAATTACCACACAGTTTTGTTATTTGGGGCAAAGTCTCCTGTAGCCCAGGCTGGCCTCAAACTCACTATGTAGCTGGGGATGACCTTGAAATCCTGATCCCCCTGCCTCCCCTTCCCAAGTACTGGGATTGCTGGCTGCACCACCACACTCAGTTATACATTCTGAGGTGTAATCCCAGGTTTCAACACGCTAGGTCCACGGTCTCCATTCCCAGCACTGCTTGTTTTTTGGGAAAAGATCTTTCAAGGTGGGTGTAGTGGCACATGCCTTTAATCCCGGCACTTGGGAGGCAGAGGCAGGCAGATCTCTGTGACTTGAACCTAAAACGGGGCAGATTCGCCCAAGGCACCCCTAGACTCCACACATCTTATTCTCTAGACAGAGTGATTGTGGTTTAAGGGTCTCCAGTTATCTAACATCAGGCTGATAACTCCGTGGCGGGAGTCGGAGGAGGCCCTCTCTCTCCACAAGATCCCTAGAAGAGAGAGGCGGAAGGAGGCTGGAAGACTCAACAGGTGGGAGTTTTCAGAGAAGGGCCACAGGGTCTCGTCTCCCCAGAGTGCACCTCCCCACAAGCCTGGGTGAAACTAGGGGTTTTCTTGCCTTGCTCTCTCCGCCCCCAAAGTTGGGGGGTGAGAAGGACCCCGCCCCAGGCGGAGAGGGGCGGGGCCTGCGGGGTCCCAGTCTAATGGCAAACATCTGCTGATCCCCACACCCTCCCAGCAGCCAGGCCCAGCCCGGCCGGACGCCCGGATGCCTTCCCGCCGCTGAGGGGCCTGGTCCGGCCACCTGGAGCAGCAGGACCCGGGATCCGGGCAGGGAAGGGGACAGAGACAGACCAGACAGGCGGAGCAGAGGAAGAGAGGCAAGGAATGATAAAGGGATAGAGGTGGGTTAGGGGCAAGGGAAGCAGGGCCCAGGTCAGGGCTGGGGAGGGGACAGGAGCGCGGGGACCCAGACGCTCTGGTCTGCAAAGTTTGGGCGCAGATGGTAAGAGGGACCAGCTAAGACAAAGTGAGCGAGCTTGTAGCCTCGGGTTGGAGGTGGGTTTGAAATCCCGATAGTCCCCCTAAAGTAGCCCGGACCCCCACGCCACCCCGATCAGCCCTCCGTCCCACTCGCCTGGC
Organism: Mastomys natalensis; assembly: GCA_021653895.1. Classification (NCBI taxonomy): domain Eukaryota; kingdom Metazoa; phylum Chordata; class Mammalia; order Rodentia; family Muridae; genus Mastomys; species Mastomys natalensis. The sequence goes on from JAJTUV010000695.1 coordinate 651,966, forward strand.
GCGCTCGAGCCTCCGCCGTCCCAGGCGTCCTGCCGCTCCGCCTCAGTCGCCGCCAGCCAGCGGAGCCAGCGCGGTAGCCACGCCCCCACAGAAAGCCACGCCTCTCCAGCCTCCGGGGCGCCTGGGCCGCGGGGGCCGGGGGCGAAGTTGAAGGGTGGTCGTGGGGGTGCACGGGCTCTCGCTGCGGCCTGAGCACGTCCTAGGGTCTCGGTCGGCTCCTGGCCACCAGCCTTCGGGACAGGGTCCCCCCTTCTCCAAGCCTGGTGCCCGCCCTTCGCAGCTGGGCGCTGCAGGGGGCGGAGCTGGCCGCGGCCCAGCTCCAGGGCGGGTGCGGGTGGCGGGGACTGGAGGTCACCCTCCCCCGTTGGCCGCAGCAGCTGGAAGTCTTCCAGCTGCAGGCCGGGTGCATCATGGCGTGACCCCCGGCCCAAGCTCCGAAATTGCAGCCGATTTCATCCCCCCAATCTCCTGAAAGTGAAGCTGGGCCTCAGTTTCCCCATCAGCAAAATGGGGTCGATTAACCTACCTGATAAAGTGTGTTTAGAAAATTTCCTTCATACTACTCAAGCTGACACAAATCACAGGGCGTGGTTTATTGATTTTGCGGGTTGGAGATGGACCCCAGGACTCTTTGAATGCTAATCATTCTGTGGCTAAGCTACACCCTAGCCCAAATTTGAACTTCTGTTTGCTCAAGACTTTCTGAAGCCACTCTCACAGCGGGACTGCACACCTGTAGTCCCAGCACATCAAAGATGTGGGGCTAAGTCGATCAAGTAAATACTAGAGAGGCCACCTTCTACTACAGTGATTGTGGGCAAGGAGAGACTGTCTCAAAAAAACAAAAGACAAAACAACAGTAAAAGAAAAGAGCTTCTTGGAAGCCCTTTGCACTCGTGACCTGGGGCGGTCTCTCAGTGGGTAGATTGCTTGTCCCCGTGAACCAGGACCTGAGTTCGAATTCCAGTGTAAGAGTTGGGTCCAATGTTTATCTGTAAGCCCAATTTTAGGAGCTGGACAGATCTTTATATCTGGAGCTTACTGGCCAGTCAACGGGCCACGAACCCCAGGTTCAGTGAGACCTGTCTCAAAAAGTAAGCGGAGGTCCAAGGAGAGGCTCATCTGATAAAGATGCCTGCTGCCAAGCCCGAGTTCAATCCCTGGGATCCACACAGTGGAAGGAGAGAACTGAGTTCTGCAAACTGTCCTCTTGACTTCCACGTGTGTGCCATGCACACATGCATCCACAAACATAGACACAAATAAATAAATGTAAGAAAAAAATACAATAAAAATGAGGTGAGGGGCCCAGCACACCCCATAAATCCCAGCACTTAGTAAGAAAAGGCCAAGGTGGATGGATCTTTGTGAGTTCAAGGCCAGCCTGGGAAGTGAAGTAAACACAAAACGTGGAGAATGAGGAATGAGGAATACATATGCGTCACACACTTGCTCGTGCAAAGCCTCACCACAAGTGTGCACACATGATCACACACACACACAGCATTCTTTCCCATGGATGTGTTACATTGTGTGTGTTCATTTCTTCAATGAATGAACGTCAGTGTCCCCGGGGCAGGAACCCTGTCAACTGTCAGCACACCACACAGGTTGTATATAAAACTCACTTTAAATTAAAAAACAAACAAAAAACAAAACTTAGAATCCATCAGTGCAGACAGAGGGCCCAGCTCCAAGGACTTTGGTCACCCCATGCATGAGGGGCAGGTAAGACTCCAGAAAGGCACAGGCAGCTGAGGTGCGGGTGCTGGTCTTCTGGGTGTGGCTTTTAGCCTAGTCAGAGGTCAGCCTTCCTGAAACTCGATCTGTTCATGGCGTTCCTGGGGGCAGAAGGCAGGTTAGCAGGTCCACAGGACCCCAAGCTCCACAGTCTTCCCCAACTTCCTCAGCCAGCATCACACAACCCTTCCAAAGAATCTGTGTAAACTCTCTTCTGTCTAGCCTGATATGATCAAAGAATTGTTTTAAATAAATCACATTTATTTTTGTGTTGTGTGCACGTGTGCGCATGCACTTGCGTGTGCACGCACTCAAATGTAAACATCAGAAGACAACTTACTAGAACTGGGTCTTTCCTTCTACCATGCGGTTTCTGGGGACTCAAACCAGGTATTCAAGCTTGGCTGCAAGCACCTTTCACCACTTAGCTGTCTTACTTTCCCTGACCAGAAGATTCACAGATTGTTGGAATCATGTCTATTTCACAGGTGTAGAAACTGAGGCTCAGATGGCCAGCTAAAAGATGGGGACATGGCTCAGTGGTGGGGCACTAACCTAGTGAAAAGCCTAAGGGTCAATTTCTATCATAGGAATGGGTGGGGAGAGTAGGCAAGATGGTTCAGTGGGGCAAGGCACTTGCTACCAAGCCTGCTGACCTGAAATCAAAGCCTGGGACCCACTTAGTAGAAGGGAAGTAATGGCTGCAATCTGTCCTGTGATCTCCACACATGCATTAACACAGACATGCGCACTCCACTAAGTCAAATGCAATAATAGAAAAGCAGGATAGATGAAGTCTCACGACCCAGTCTGGACGCCACACACAGTGCACATTGTGTGTGTGTATGCATGTCGGCCCCACGGTGGGCACCTGAGGCTGCTGGAACTTGGTGCCAGCAGCTGAGGCAGACGCTGGGTAAGCAGAGGCTGCAGAGCTTCCCGCAGGCGGCTGTAGTGCCTTTCCAGTTCCCGGTGGTACTCCTTCTGGTCTGGGCCAATCAGGGCCTTGTTCTTTCTTAGTGCATCCTCACACCTGAGGGGTGAAGAGGAGGCCACTGGGAACTGGCACTCAAGCGAGAGCAAGAAGAGGGGCCAGGGAATCCTTAAGGGTGTGCATGTGTGAGGGGTCTGGGGGAATCATGCGCAGGCCCACAACGGGGCCTGTGAATTTAAACAGAGTCAGGATGGGTACAAGGGGTCAGGATGGCAGGCTATAATAGCCAGTGTACTTTTTGCAGAAATCCTTGAAGCATAGCCGTAGTTTGTTGTGATGCGGAAGAGCTTGGGATCTTCTG